>CM054177.1:126467662-127135162 GCA_028829895.1 Sinotaia quadrata | reverse complement strand
AGTATATATGATTCTTGCTCTCAGCCAACTATTATACATGATTCTTGCTCTCAGCCAAATATCAATCGATGCGTAAACACGGCAACCTTCGATTTCGTAAACACGACAACCATCGATTTCATAAACACAGCAACCATCGATTGTGTAAACATGGCAACCTTCGATTTCATAAAAACATGGCAAACTTCTGTTTCATAAAAACACGGCAGCAACCATCGATTTCGTAAACACGACAACCATCGATTGCATAAACACAGCACCCATCGATTGCGTAAACACGACAACCATCGATTGCGTAAACACGGCAACCATCGATAGCGTAAACACGGCAACCATCGATTGCGTAAACACGACAACCATCGATTGCGTAAACACGACAACCATCGATAGCGTAAACACGGCAACCATCGATTGACTGTTCTGTCTGTAAGATATAACATGTACAATTATGCAGATTAACTTTCGCATATGATTGTGGGTGGCTCCATTTAATTATCTAACTATATTAAATTTAGCACGAAATCCTTTTTTTTTAATTTCTACACTATGTTATGTAATCTAGATTATGCCACCCAAAAATTAAAATGTTGAATGTATTACGAAATACAAGTGATTTTGTTTAAAACTTTGTTCCTTTTTTAAAATTTACTTTTGTATTGATTCGACTTTCCTAATGTACAATGAATACAGAGGTAAATTGTATACTGAGGTACAATAAATACAGAGGTGGATTGAATACAGAAGTACAATGAATACAGAGGTAAACTGTATACTGATGTACAATGAATACGAGGTACAATGCATACTGAGTGTACAATGAATACTGAGTGTATAATGAATACTGAGTGTACAACGAATACTGAGGTACAATGAATACAGAGGTACAATGAATACAGAGGTGAATTGAATATATAGATACAATGAATACAAAAATGTGTAGGGTAAACAATAGACATAAACAATATGGAGTTTTGAGCTAGCAGTTAAATGGGGATTATGCACCTTATTATTAAGCATATAAACTAATTGCCTCCCTTGTAGCTAAAAGTTTTAATAATAATAAGTTAGGTCTGCCCAGGTTCATAAAATGAACTTCTATAAACTGTTTCCAGAGAGCAAGCCAAATTTCTATTCTAGACCGAGAATGTGAGGTAAGGAGGATGTTATGGTGATTTAAAAATGCATTTATAAGTGAACAAAATAAGCCCGTCTTTATATCAATAAAGAAACAATACTTTAGCTGTATTCTCTTTGCTTTCTGAGGAAAGTGAATGTGTGTGTGTGTGTGTGTGTACGTGTGTGTGTGTGTGTGTGTGTGTGTGTGTGTGTGTGTGTATGTGTGCGTTTGTGTGTGGCTGTGTGTGTATGTGTATGCGTTTGCGTGTGGCTGTATGTATATGTGCGTGTGTGGAGTGAAGATACATTCTTCATCATTAGGCATGAATAATTTTTTTTAAAGCCATAAGATGAGCTGATTCAGAGTACCTTTGTCTCCACGAAACTCATGCCAGATCTCAGCAGGAAATCAAATGACTTCTATTACTTCATTTCTATTTTCTATTTATTTATTTATTTATTTATTTATATCGTTCATCGAATTCAAGACTGATGAAGCTGAAAAAACAAAAATGCAGTGATACGGCCAGATTGCCATCTAGAAGTCAGTGAGCCAATCAAAATGTTCGTAAGTGAACATGAAAGTGAGTCTCGATAAACTGACAGTACGCTACTCGCTGAGTCGGCCAATACATTAATTAGTGAGCCACAAAATGAGTCTCTCGGATAAACAGGCAGTAAGTTAGTCGGTGAATCAGCCAAAATAATAATTAATGAGCCACAAAATGAATCTCTCAGCAAATGCGTATGTCGATGAGCCAATCTGTCATTGTGTTAGGTATTAATGAGTCAGACTGTCAGTGTGTTAGGTATTAATGAGTCAGACTGTCATTGTGTTAGGTATTAATGAGTCAGACTGTCAGTGTGTTAGGTATTAATGAGTCAGACTGTCATTGTGCTGGTCAGGGAGTCGTTTTATCACTTTTAGCCAGCTAGTCAAAGAGAGAATCAATTAATTAGCCAGAAAACTAGTCTCTCCGTTAGTATGCCAGTAAGCCAGTCAGTGACTTAGGAGCCAAGAGGCGATATATTTTCAATCAGACAATAAATCAGTCAATTAAAGAGTTAGTCAATGTCGTCTATTAGCTGACTGGTGGGAAATGATCTGATCATCTTACTTATGTGGATTTTTGTTGTTCGTTTTCTTTACAAACCTCAGCTCCTGTGATCGTGTATGCGCATGCTACAAAATTCAACTGCAAAGAGTTGGTAATCTTTTATCGATTAGTTCACCCGTCAGATAACAATAAAATGTACAGAAAGCGCATGACACTGTGTGACTACCACGGCCCCTCTTACTAGGGTGACTTGTGGTCACCGAATTCACTTCTAATGGTGTTTGTACAGTTCTGGACTTGGCTTTGAGAGAGCTTTTATATTCAAAATGGCCTCATCTAATAATGACGGCAGTCTCGGAGTCTAATAGGCAGGATTAATCGATAAACTGTCGTCTAATTTAACATTTTTGACACTAAGACTTCAAATGGTTGATAATTTCAGCAGACTAGGGCTTCGATAAAATTGACAATGTGGGTATGGTGTTTGGGGAGTGGGAGGGGAACTGGGGCGCAGATGAGAATAGGCAAATGTTTTGAAGCTCAGACGTTGACGTAATGCTGGAGCTCCTTTATGATTGTATTTGTTTAATGCTTTAGACATTCAGATTTCGTTTTAGTTCTAAATTAAAACTGCAAGAAGGCAACACTCCTTTCACTGACTGCAACAAAATTAATGTTCTTTAACTTACGTCCTCGTTTCGGTATATATTCAAACAAACACAAAATAATCCTAATTCATAGTGGAAATCATTTTATCAGGCGGAGTATTAAAACTCGTGTGATACTAAAGCCACATAGTTAATGGTTATGACTATTATTAATTAATCACCCATAACTAATCACAAGTGATGAAAATCTTAATTTATGTTATTAATAATTCTCCAGAAGACACCGCTCGTCTCTCTCACTTGGTGAATAAGCGGGCGCTGACCGTCACAACATTTCCATAAGTGGAAAACTTCTTACAGAAGGAAAGAGAAAAATCCGTCTTGTAATCTAGATTTAGTAAGCCTCCGTCCACCCACTTTCTTCTCCAACATATGGTATCAATAAAAAAACAAATATAAAAAATGCAATGGAAAAAGATTACTTGACATCAATATTTCCAAGAAACCATATTCTAAAAATGTTAATATCTTTACAGTCTTTTATCCTTTTAACACAATTCAACAGATTAGTTTCAATGCAAATCATAGGATAGTTCTTATCAAAGAAGAGATATGGATTTATTAGAGATAAATAACAGTTTCTATATAACCTTGTCCTGGCGAAACTGTAATAGTCTTTCTAGATATTTGCTTTTCATAACAAGTCACACGTTTATTGTTCACTTTATTATTGTCAGTTCCACTTTTCCCTCACAGGTTGTAGAACACTGATGAGCTGCTATTCTCTCAAGGCTAATCTGGCACTCCGCTGTATTAGCTCCCTCAAGCAGAACAACAATTGTAGCAATTTCCAGTAACTTCCTTGTACCAGAAATTCACTGATGTAGTCAGCATTCTTTGCCATCATACATCAACAGAGTGCAGTATATTCCTTACACTTACATAGTAGGGGTAGATACTTCTTTCATCTACCACAGTCGTAGAAGTTTATAAATCAGTAAATCAGGATATTCAGGTAAAATAAGAAAAGGCTACTTATTTCCTGTAAAATATAATCAGGGAACAAAAAGCTATGTTTCCAGTTTATTCATCTTTAAATCCATTCTCTCCTATATTGAAGTCTTAACTTAAGTTTTCTGCAACAGTATGCATTGGCCAGATACACGCACACAGCATAATAGTTTATGAACAGGTTCACTAGAAACAATGTCATGTGTTTAGCATAATACATATAAGCATCATAGTTCACAATTTGTAGAAATAATAAATACTCTACATGAAACACAAGTATAATATATCAATATCAAAATGCTAGAAATATTTTTAAGTCCATTCTCTCTCAATCAGTCAGTTAACTCGCCATTAATAAACTAATGGCTGCTTTTCATGACCGGACTTCTTGCCACTCCAAATTCAATGTCATTAGACAATATAATTCTTTACAGAAGGTAAACTTTTGATCTCAGCCATTGGCTGGTCTCACTCTTGTAAATCTTAACCATTTGATAATAAAATCTACTCATCCCCTTAAAACCGGTTTAAATTACTTCAGTGAGTCTAGCACAGTCTTTACCAGAGTTGTTTACTTCCACCTTGACACTTAAAAATATCAGCACAAGTAGTGCCCAAAGTCGGCTCACTTTGACATTTAAGAACTCAAATAACAGTTAAGTTAAGGGATATGCAAAATTACTCCGCCACAACTCGAATATAAAAATCTTAAGTCGATAGAGATCTGCGCTCCTGGTCTGCATCAGTCACAACATTTACAGCAGTGTTCAAGACAAAAATAGGCGTCTCTATGTCTCAGACGTACCTAGGGAAGAGGAGAGTGAGATCTACTTGTCAAACTACCTAAGACTGCGAAAGAACTGTCATACCTTTAGCAAAACCAAAAGGTGAAAAGTTCTGCTATATACACTTCAGAAAGCCACAGAAAAGAAAGAACTAAATCATGATTTTTTTACCGTATCTTTGATTATTAAAATCAGAATGGTCTCATATTCTTCTCAAACTACTGCAAAAGAAGTGCGGAACTCCCTTCTTTCATGTCCCTAAGAAAGATAGATAAATGTGCCACGGTCTTCACCCAATTCCCTGCAAAGTATATCTTATAAGACACGGAGAGCAATAGCGGAGTACTGGACCTTTGCAAGTCCACTATGCACATCAATCCACAATGTATCTTTGCTTATACAGGAGTCGATCAATTAATTTCCAGAAGCGCATAAGCTATAGAGTAGTAATCTACCTAACTGATCTGACGGAAATTTTCTATACATCTTTATGAATAGACACCGTTCGATAGCTGTTAGTGTCCATCCATTTTTCTTCCTATACATGAATGCAGGCCGGACAGCCATAGCAGGCAATTAATTGGAGCCTGGCCACAGACGAACAGTTGAGGTTTATATTATAAAGTTAATGAGAAATTTCCTGCAGTCGTAAAGGGTAGCCGGCAAGTCATAAAATGAATCAATTGCTCTGTATACATCACGAAACTTCGTCACGGACGTTACGGATATATGATAGCTGCAAACTTTTCTTGATTGAACGCATGCATTCCAACAGACAATAAAGCCCCCAACTCAGTATATTATCTTTATACATTCACATTGTAAAGACGATAAATAAAAATAACTTTTGACAAAAGCAACGAAACACGGTAGGAAATGTGCACATTTCATGCTTGTAGCAAGCAAAATAGAAAACACTTCTTATTTTGAACATGTAAGAAATTCAGTTGCTTGTTGTTTTTGTTTCGGCGCTCCTTTTGTCATTTTTGATTTTATTTTTGTTTGACATTTGAAACCGGGCTACAAAGTAAGCGGCAGATAACTCTTTTAATCTTGTAGAAAGTGAAAACGAGATTCACAGTGGCAGTTTGAAAACTACATTCATCGATTTATGCCCTAAAACAAACTTAAATCTCAATACTGTGAACTTATCACAAGAATAACATCTTGGAAAAGTCCCTACAAGGACGATAACTCAGTACATATTTAATGGATGTGCGCTTGTTGGACGTCTTTTTAAAGTCTAATTTCTCAGTAAAATATATACTAAACTTTAAACTGAAATTTATAGATATACAAATAGACAGACAGACAGACAGACAGACAGACAGATAGATAGATAGATAGATAGATAGATAGATAGATAGATAGATAGATAGATAGATAGATAGATAGATAGATAGATAGATAGATAGATAGATAGATAGATAGATAGATAGATAGATAGATAGATAGATAGATAGATAGATAGATAGATAGATAGATAGATAGATAGATAGATAGATAGATAGATAGATAGAATTTACTCGCTATGTTGACACTCCCGTATTCAGGGGTTTCAGTTTGACACAAATCTGCCTACACACACACATACAAACAAAAGCCCACATACATATTCACTCACTTATCACATTTGAAGATATCATTTTGAAGACAATAAAACGATTTTTTATGGTATTTAATTTTAATTTAATTTCATATCTATACATCTCGTTTGGGTTCTTTATAATCCATTTTTTTGGTATGATATTAGACCATTATATGATTTTTAAATTAGTTTGCTTATGTTGTGTCATAGGTGTGACATTAGATCATTATGTGAATTTTAAGTTTCTTACCTAAGTTGTGTAATAGGTGTGAAATTAGATAATTATGTTATTTGCAAGTAATTTACTTATGTTGCATTATACTTTATAGGTGTCACGTTAGATCGTTTATTTGATTTTAAAGTTAGCTTGCTTATGTTGTGACAAATGTGAAATGTTATTTTGCTTATATTGACATCTAGGCGCGATGTTAGGAGATTATGCTATCCGTATGTTAATTATAAAGGGGTATAGGTGCGTTGTTAATCAGGTTATTTTTACCCATAATGTGTCTTACTTACATTTTGTGCTTAATTAAATCAACTGTGAAAGCTAATGGCAATACAAATGTGTAAAGAAAATAAACATTAAGATTGTTATCCTCCTTAAATAAATAATTATTGTGTCATAGAGAAAAATGTATCATTGGTTTCTTTGTATTTGTTTGGTATGTCGAAATTTTCTTCGACCGTTTCAAGTAATGCCGCTTTTAGCATTTTAAACGTGTAGGCCCCTATACAATCAAAACCGGTTGTGAGTATCATTTTAAAATAATGCACTTCTATGGTTGGTTGGTTTATTATTTCTTGGTTTTACAAGGAGGAAAAGTATATAAACTATGATGGTAAGAAAACGAACACCAAAATAAGTCGTTTATGGTGCAACTGAAATACTGATCTCTTCATACTCCGCCGCTGCCCGATTGCCAGTCCTCCGGAAGTACCTCGAGTTGACACAAAATTCCGAATTGAAGCGAAACGAAATCGGAAAGGTCTCGGAAGGAGCAAGGAATGTTTGTATAAACATCCCATTAATTCAAATTAGCTTCACTCTCGGGTGAAAACTTTCAACGACGGTAGCATTAGATGAGAAATAAAGACTAAGCTAGCCCTGAGTTGACTGACAAGATTGTCATATTTAAAACAAAAACAAATGTTTTATTTGTATAATACTCCAAGCTGGGGTTAACATTGGGTCCAGGAGCGTCTGCAAAAAGTTTAAATAAACTGAATAAAATAAAATAGTTTGGGGGAAAAAATCAGAAAAAGTCTATATGTCTGGCAGAGCACTTTCTTATAAACTAAGTAGTCAGAGTTTAGAGTCCAGTTTCGTGGGCGTTATTCCAGTCTATACAACGTGGAAATGTTGGGCGATTGTCTCTGGTGTCACACAATGGCAGCAGGACGCAGAGGATCAAGGACACTTTTGAAGACGTGTTTTTCTTCGCAAAGAGGACAAAGAATTCCGCAACTGTCAGCCGAGCCACTATAAGCCTCGTGTGCACACTTTCATCTAACTGTGTCGGCACAAGTCTTGCTGAGATTTGTCCAGAGAATGGAGCTGGTTTCTAACCCTATTTACTTAATAGACTTACTGAATTAACTGGGATCTTTAGCGAAAAGATTGGTGGCTTATTATTTTTTTTTTTAAACTACAAAACTATATTCGTACAGTCGTCCGTGTCCCTTACGCACACGTCGTGCTCACAAAGACACACACACATATACACATAAACACGCACACGCACAAACATACATACACAAACACGCATGCGTGTGTGTGCACACCACTTAAAAATCCATTACAACAGCATAAATAATACATAATTGTTGGAAATTACTTGTCAGTGACGTTTTGTGCCATGAAGTTTGTAGACACTTAAAGCGCTTAAATATTTAACCTATGCTTGCTTTTGTTTTTACTCAAAACAATTAGGAAGACTGATTTTCCAAAATAGCAATTGATCTAGAACTGGGTGTGACATGGGTCAAGGTTTCCTGGAAATTTTTATTTTAACCTTCCTAGTTTTGCAATTAGTATTTTTGTGAGAAACAAAATATTAAGAATTGAAATGCATCAGCTTTCATTTAACTTTACTCGTGATATAAAGTAACAACAAAAAAACATTTTGTAGCAAGGCTATTACTCGGTAGAGTTAAGGCTGCTAAATACTCATTACTAGATAGCATACCGTGGTGGAGTAAATTTGACTATACCTATTTCTGGACTTAATTGTTATATAAATTCTTAATTGTCAAAGTGACCCGACCTTAGGCACTGCTTATGATGATAATTTGAGTTGGAGTAACTAACTCAAATGGAGAATATGCTAAGAATTGCTGATGCAAACCAAACCAGTTCCAACTGGATGAGTATTTTTTCTAATAATCTCATACTTGCTCAAAACAAATTCACTCAAGGACCAAAAGTCATTTTGTTAAAGAAAGACTTATATTCTAGTCACGTTGTATTTTGACGAAACTCGAGTCCAGTCATAAAGGCGATCATTGGCTTATGGTAAGTTAACTGACTGATAGAGAAATAATGGATTTAGAAATATTTCATTCATGTTTGCTATTGATCTATGAATTGAATTTGTGGAATGCTTATGTAATTGAACTATTATTTCTATATTTACTGATTTGATTACTTTGTACTTTATACTTGTGAATATTGATAGATATTTCTTATGCTGTGTGTGTATCAGGCTAATGAATATTGTTGCAAGTTTTGTAAGTTGAGAATATGTATAAGGGAGAAAAGAGTTTAGAGATGAAATATGCCTGAAATTTAGTGCTGCCTTCATTTGACCTTTGCTGAGAGGGGCGCTCTTTTTTTTTATCCTTGATGTTTAGATCCACTTTAGATTGCAGTGACTACTGTACTCTTCCAGATCACGTTGGTGTGAGAACCCAACCTTTTTCACTGAACCTATCAGTAAAGGTGTTGCTGTAAGTTGATCTGTGTGAATCCTGTTCAAGAGCCAATATGGCAAAAAATGAGGCTTTAAGTTTGGTCCAGAGAATTCATGAAGATTGTTTTGAACATTCCTCATGGTGTGTTAAGTAGAGAACATGAAGCTTCCATAACACTCCACGTTGTGTGCTTTTGATAGTGCATACGAAGTTCTGGATGATTCTCCAAGCCGTGCTTTGAGCACATGTAAGATTTTGAAACAGTTGTATAACATAGCTAGAAGGGGGCGTTGAACACCATCTGATCAAAAAGAAAGTGACTTGTTGCAAACCACATGGTTGTGAACACATGCCAGTGACAGCCACCATCATTGAAAAGGTTTTGTACATTTGACTATCATTATTCCTCTAAACTGCTGTTGTCCATGCTTGGATACTCTGAATGAATGTCCTGCGTTAATCGAACATTGTTGTGAAGTGATGTAAATGTCAATGCTCTTTTGATTATAATCATATGTTGTATATTTGATTGTTGATTTAATACATTTAGAGTTAAATTTATTGATATTCTTACACATTTTGATAATCATATGTTGGAGAGATATTGGAGGGAGGAGGGGTGCTAAATATAGATTAAAGAGACGGATTTATCTTCTCTTTTGGTAAGAAGTTTTCACCTATGGAGATATTGTGTGACAGTAGATGTTTGTATTGCTGTGGAAGAAAGAAAACGTTTACAGTGCCCGCATATCCACCAAGTGAGAGAGACGAGTGGTACCTTCTAGAGAATTATTAATAACATAAATTAAGATTATCATCAGTTGTAATTAGGTATGGAGGATTAAGTAATAATAATAATAATAATAATAATAATAATAATAATAATAATAACTAGGGTGGCGTTGTCACACTTTCTTATCCTAATCCATAGGAAACCGTCTAACAACAGAGGACAGTAGTCGAAACACCCACTATTGCTCATCTTGAAACAAACAAAATTCTAAACTATGAACAAAAGGGTGCTAGACCAGGCAGCAGAGGAACGAAGGACCAATTGGCAATTGATAAGGCAATAGTGACTGACAGCAAGAAACGAAGAACAAATCTTGCAATGGCATGGATTGACTATCAAAAGGCCTATGACTCAGTCCCACATTCATGGATAATTGAAACATTAAAATTGTACAAAGTAGCGCCATCAATACAGAACCTAATTCAGGAGTCAATGAAAAACTGGAAAACCACACTCACATGCAACAACACAAATATTGCAGACATAGCAATAAATTGTGGAATCTTTCAAGGTGATTCACTATCGCCACTGCTGTTCTGCATTGCCCTGAACCCTCTCAGTCACGTGATCCAGAAAACAGGGTTAGGATACAAAATGAAAGCAGGACAGGTTATCAGCCATCTACTGTACATGGATGATCTCAAGCTGTACGGTAAAAATGAAAGTGACATCACATCACTGATCAATACTGTCAAGATCTGCAGTGAAGACATCAACATGAAATTCGGCCTTGAGAAATGTGGACGAATTGTCATCCAGAAAGGCAAGGTCAAAACAACAGAGGGCCTGCAATTCGACATCGGAAAAATCAATGATATTTCAATAGAAAATGGATATAAGTATCTTGGGATACTACAACATCAAGAAAATATGCAGAGAGAAGTGAAGTCCAAAGTTAAGAGAGAATATGAAAAACGTGTTAGACAAGTCCTGAAATCCAAGCTAAATGGGGCGAACAAAATACAAGCCCTTAATGCATACGCAATACCTGTAGTAAGCTACACTGGAGGTATCATAGATTGGACAGCAAATGAAATAAATGAACTGGACAGGAAAACAAGAAAACTACTCACAATACATAAAGCCTTACACCCAAAAGCAGACGTAGACAGACTCTATGTATCTCGAAAAATGGGAGGCCGAGGTCTCAAGAAAATTAAACATGTCATTGAAGGAGAAGTCATTGGCCTTGTGGACTACATCTGGAATAACAATAAAGATGATCCACTGATAGAATTAGTAAAAAGGAGTGGACTATTCCAACCACCAGAAACAGACAAAGAAACATGGAAGAAAACAACGAAGCAAGAACTAGCACATACCTGGAGACAGAAACCTCTACATGGCCAATATGTACGACAAGCAGACGAAATATCAACAAAGCAATCAACGTACAAATGGTTGAAAGAGGCAGGATTGAAAGCAGAAACAGAAGCACTCATAACAGCTGCACAAGATCAAGCACTCAACACCAAAGCACACAAAACGAAAATCATGAAAATTTCAAATGATTCCAAATGTAGACTTTGCAAATCCATGGATGAGACAACAGAACACATACTATCTGGATGTCAGGTTCTGGCTGGAACAGAATACACCAAACGACACAATGAAGTGGCAAAACACATACATAGAAATTTGTGTGAGAACTATGGCATAAAAACCCCAGAAAGAACATGGATGCATCAACCAGAAGCACTCATCGAAACAGAAGAAGTCAAAATACTGTGGGACTTCGAGATAAGAACAGACCGGGTGATTCCTGCAAGACGACCAGACATTGTAGTTCTCAATAAGACCAACAGAACAGTAACAATTATTGATGTCGCTGTTCCAAGTGATAGAAACATAAAAACAAAAGAAAGAGAAAAAATAGAAAAATACCAAGACCTCAGATTAGAAATCCAGAGACTGTGGAATGTAAAAGCAGAAGTGATACCAATAGTGATAGGAGCCTTGGGGAACATAACATCAGAATTGGAAGGCTACCTGAATAAACTCCCTGGAAACCACAGAATCGCTCCACTACTCAAAGCAGCGCTCCTCGGAAGTGCCCACATCCTCCGTAAAACTTTGGATCTCCCAGAATCTTGGTAAGATTCCGAGACCTAGGATCTCAGCCGACAGTCAAACAGAAGTCGTGGAAAGAGACAGAGTAATAATAACTAGGGTGGCGTTGTCACACTTTCTTATCCTAATCCATAGGAAACCGTCTAACAACAGAGGACAGTAGTCGAAACACCCACTATTGCTGTAATAATAAGAAAAAAGTCACCTAACACCGAACAAAATGCACAGGTATGGTTTATGAAAAATATGCAGCATAAGTATAATGAGGCATAACGCATAAAGACTATTAATTAATATTCCAAAACAAGAGGGGGATTGATTAATTATTAGTCACACGTCTGAAATTATTTCTGTACGTTATATATCACTCTGCATATTTTCAGGAAAACATTACTTTATATCATTGATATGCATTTTGTTTTCCCTAATCAACCTCTCGACAGTCATTTTAATGCTTTTTGTTTTCCCTATCAATCTCTCGACAGTCATTTTAATGCATTTTGTTCTCCCTAATCAATCTCTCAACGGTAATTTTAACGCATTTTGTTGTTGTTGTTTCGGACTGCTAAACCCTTGTCAAACATATCTTGTAACTAACAGAAAATCATAAATGTTCTGTCGTTATTAGATTATTACATCTAAAGCTGTGTCACGTTCTTAAAGCAGTGAACCTATCTCACAATGTGTACATTTCAACTTTAGTAATTACATGTCCAGTATACACATTCCGTCACCATGATTCTGTCGTGCATGCTCCTCATGACTTCGTTAAGACGTCTTTACCTGTGTTGTCGATAATGGTTACGAAACTTCGGTTTTCCAACAACAAGCGTGGAAGAGCCTCTCAACCGACTTGCAAACACGGCAACACAATACGTACTCTGAAAGCCACGCTCATCACCCGAACGGTAAAGTGCCTCAGAAGCTCAAATTACGTGCAGAAGGCCCACTCTTACTTGTGCAAACTTTGTATTAACTTCTGATTGTCCATTGCTTGCGTGTAGATCGTGCGGCGACCCGCCAACACGAAAGAGTTTAATTTCCTTCTTAAGACCGGCAATTTCTCCCATCAAACGAGCGTCTTTGCTCGCCAAATGACACTGTTGCTCCAAGTTGACAGACGCGTAGACGGCTTACGAGCTGTAAAAGTGAGGTGCGGGCTATTACAAGAGAGAAAAGACGAAAGCAAGTAAAAGTAGTGATTTTTTTTTTAAAGTTACTTAGCTAGTCAGATGGTTACAAATCTTTGTCGGATTGTTAACTGTTTAATTAATTAGCTAATTAAATAGCTAATACGTTAAAGATTAAGGTAGTTACAACTGTTTCGCAGTAAGAGCTTTTGCCATGTTTCGTTACTCAGGTAGTTAATAAATCAGATAGCTAGTTAAATATGTGTAATATGTTTATGCATTTAATTTAGTTAATTACGCAATTTGTATATTCGTTAGTGAGTTACTTAAATGATTGTTTAGTAAAATAAGCTAGTTAGACTTAGCTGGTTTGTTAATTAATCTGCTATTTAATTAATTAGTTAATTGCTTAATTTGTTATTCGGCAAATAGTTAGCTTTCCCCCGTTTCCGTCAATAAATTTCAGTGCCACTTTGTGGGTATATATTGTAACCATTACTCGAGATATGCCAATTACTCTTGATGCATCCAGGCTGTTAAGAGATGATGGAGAAGCAATTGAAGACTACATGCTAAAAACGTCAGAGCATTTGTACGCGAGCAAAGACTACATACAGAATAACGTTGGACAATTTATACGCGAGCAAAGACTGTGTACAGAACATCATTGGAGCATTTGTACGCGAGCAAAGACTGTGTACAGAACATCGTTGGAGCATTTGTACGCGAGCAAAGACTGTGTACAGAACATCGTTGAAGCATTTGTACGCGAGCAAAGACTACGTACAGAATAATGTTGGAGCATTTGTACGCGAGCAAAGACTACGTACAGAAAAACTTTGGAGCATTTGTACGCGAGCAAAGACTGTACAGAAAAACTTTGGAGCATTTGTACGCGAGCAAAGACTGTGTACAGAACATCGTTGGAGCATTTGTACTCGAGCAAAGACTGTGTACAGAAAATCGTTGGAGCATTTGTACTCGAGCAAAGACTACGTACAGAATAATGTTGGAGCATTTGTACGCGAGCAAAGACTACGTACAGAAAAACTTTGGCGCATTTGTACGCAAGTGAAGATTACGTACTAAACACACTGGAGCATGTGTGCGCGACTACTTAAGTGTAAGGACATAAAAAGCAAACTCAATGCACTCAATGAACTAGCTTAGTGTATCAGGCCAACCGAATCCGGTTGCGCTCATGGCTTTTCACAACGATAACGAAACCATTTTTGCGTTACTATGGAAATCAGAGGCGTCGGGGGAAAATAATATTGCATAAAGAGTTGCATTTAGTCTTGCAGCAATAGCATTAATAAAAAATAACATTTATATATTTGTTCTGTTAAAGAACAAGAACAAAGGAATTGTATGCTTAAGCTGGGTAGTAAATGCTAAACTGGGTCTCCCAGCGTCCAAGCGCGAAAGGATTTAGAAATGAAATTATGTTTTTAATATTTAATAACAATTTGGGGCAGCTCGATGAATTTCAACGTCCTAAAATTCCTGAATCAGCACAATACGAACAGGAAGCATATGCGCAGGAATATCCAATTGGACCTTGAATTTCTCACTACTGACTGACAGAGATTCATTCGGCTTTATGAGACTGACAAAATCCGTTCAGAAGTGTTCTCAGCTGATTTCGGGATGAGAAATTACGTGTCTGCAGAAATGGGAAATGTCTTGCGATGATGAGTCCAAACGTCTGATGCCTTTGGTCACAGACTCCACCACGTTTCAGTGCAGTGGTATGGTTTTCTCAAAGCTGCTATCTTTGACGACGCTTGACGCCTGGCTACAGCCATCCGGTGGATTTCTTCCTTTCTCCCTTTAAGGTAGCCACCGTCAAATTCACCCAGAGATCGCTCGGTGCAAGTCTGGTGTCCGCGCAACTCTATCTAGCGCTCGCCTAGATCTAACAGCCACGAGGCCGAGCAGTTGACTAAGATCTCCAGATAGGTTACGTGATAGCACACTCACACACAAACACACAACCTGAAGAAAGGTTTAGATAACAGGCACAACAAACGGATTATTTTACTGAAATTAGCAGATTTCTAAAGAATCATCTACAAATAGCAAATAGCCAAACTATAAATAAAATTCTCAAGGCTATAAAAATGACATTAGTAATTAATAAGGATACAATATTCAGAATGGGATTGTTTATTAGTTTAATAATGACGTAATAATAATAATAATTTCTTTACGTAAATTATATAACAAATACAAATAGAACATATAACCTGTTATAGTTTCTTGCTTTTACAGATTTTATGGGGACAATTCGGGGTCGATGACTTTATTGACATGACTTTGGCAAACATCTGACTACGACATTATTTTTATTATTGAAAAGTTTTTGATGCTAAAAACTTTTTAAATCTTGTTTGGACATGTGCTCTTTGAATTTCAGCAGATCAGTTACAATTTTAATTTGCGAGAAATTCATTTCCAAGGGACACTGTGTGTTAAGAGTCGGTGAGATTTTGAGGAAGAGTGTGGCAGATAAGTAGGTAGACATCCCTCTGCCACCAGCATAGACGAGACCTATCGTTGAAGACAAATCTGTAATTCTATGCAGACATACAACTTGATCTTTGTAATCAAAACCGTTCACTCTTGAAACGATTTTTTTTTTAAAAGGTTTCACGAAGGTTCATTGTGACGTCAATCGCAAAAGAATCTTGGGCAACCGGAGATTTTATGTTTCTGATCGCAGTGGTCACTCAGTGCAGATTTCCCTTCAACAGCACTTGAACTTGTTCATTGGCGTACTTGCGTTCAACGCTTCAAAAAGTGCTCTCTCTCTCTCTCTCTCTCTCTCTCTCTCTCTCTCTCTCTCTCTCTCTGCCACCGGACCTTAAATTACAAGCTAAATATGATATCTTCAGTCATTACAAAGGATCAGCCAGCTTCTGTCACTGACGCCAATCTACAGCATGAGCTGTGCAGCAGTTCGCTGCTCTGCGGCACTTGTCATGGATTTGCTGCGTTTAGACAATAATTAATTGTTCGTTTGTTGTTGACAGCCTCTCGAGTCATACATGGTGACACAGGACCTAATTTGCTTCCAAACAGATTCAGACAGGCATTGAATATTAACGCTTATAAGATGTGTATATATATTTTGTTAAATCGAGAACTTCCGCCTTCAAGAAAGCTGCATTCAGTAAATAAACTTTGTTAGAACGACAACTTCCGCCTTCAAGAAATCTGCGTTCAGTAAATGTAACTTTGTTAGAACGAGAACTTCCGCCTTCAAGAAATCTGCGTTCAGTAAATGTAACTTTGTTAAAACGAGAACTTCCTCCGTCAAGAAATCTGCGTTCAGTAAATGTAACTTTGTTAAAACGAGAACTTCCTCCGTCAAGAAATATGCGTTCTGTAAATATAACTTTGGTTTGCAATCTTTGCTATCCAGTGCGACTTCAGTTTGCAACACGAATTTTCGTCGAAACAATGCCAACAAAAAGAAGCTAGCTATCCAGCATAATGCAGAGTGCAGGGCAGGTTCTGAACGTAAACTGCAGAGCCGAAATTAATAAACTGCCGACGAGCACTCCATCTTTAAGCACCCGCAACGTCACACAACGTTCTCAAGTAGTTTATCTCGTAAGCTAGCTTTCTGACACTTGTGGGAAGTGCCGTTTTGTCACGATGTCATTTTAAGCTTCTTGCCTCGCCAGTTTAACAAACAAAGCGTGTGTAATCAACAGTATCACCATACTCTCTTCAGTTCTTGACGAACACGCCGACACTCTTCCGATAATTCGCAAGTAAAAAAAGTTTAGCATGCATTTGCTCATAGCAGAGACATTCCTTTGCATGACAATATATGTTCTTGATCGAACTTGTGAGTAAAACATAGGTGCTTTATCATATAGAGAAAAGGAGTTCGGATTATTTTGAGACTTTGAGACTTTGAACAATAATTCAGTCGCTCAGCAGGATTAATGATTCAATAATGGCAGTCGTAAAACGACATTGACGATAAGAGAGCACAAACAAACAAAAAATTATGTCTTAACCTGAAAACAAATGTGCCAAAACGCTGTAGTTGGCATTTAGGACCGTAAGAAAACCTGTTGACTACTCATGCTCTGTACATCCACCCTTCCTATATGGGCGAAGTGAAATTAAAAATGTCATATTGTTAGGCAGTCACCAACTGTCTCCAGCTCGCTGTTCTTGCGTCTCCATGCTTGCGTTCTTGTTTGGCACTCGTTCTTATGTTCGTGATTGACTCTAGTTCGTGAATTGTTCAACTCTCGTTCTTACGTTCTTTTTTGACTCTTGTTCTTGTGTTGTTTGGCATTCGTTTTTATGTTGTTGTTTGAGGCTCGTTCTAATGTTGTTTAAATCTCCTTCTTACGTTCATGTTTGACACTCGTTCTATGCTGCTACTTACTGTTAAAAATAATAATAAAAACTTGGGGGAAGAATTTTGTAATCTAAGTTCTTACAGTTAAAATCATGGATTGGAACGTTCATGTTTTATGAGTTACCTCCCGTTCCTATTGCAAACGCCTAATATACTAGTATTCTAAGGCACCCTACCCCATGTCCACGCAGAGTCTTAAATACATTGGATCTCTAAGGTACCTCTCGTTGTCAAAGCCGAGAACCACTAAGTCATCATACGGACGCCTTAGAACTGACTGCTGAGCTCAATAAAATCACATCACTTACTCAAAGTGTGTTCAATTCTTTCTTATGCTCAATTATACCTCAAAAGAAAACGACTCATGCGTCTGTAGGTAAACAAGTGGCGATCATTATTTTCTGAATCTCAGCAGGATTCTGTGAGATAGAACACTTTACTTATGACAACTATTATGATGATGCTGGAGATGATGACGTCCATAGTGATGATGATGGCAAAGTAATTTTGATTTTATATTTTTAAAAGCTGGTATAAGCATCGCACTCATTCAATGAGTAAATCATAAACGAAATTAGTGGTTAATTCACATTACAATTAAGCTTTTTTTAATCTTTTTATATTATTGAATTTGTTTTCTGAACTCGAGAGGAATGTATGATCAACGATCATTGGACAACAGGGATCTCAACTGAAGAAATAAATCTAAAGGGTCTAGACACAGAGAGAGGAAGAGGAAGAGATAGAGGCGGTGAACATAAAAAAAACCCAAACAAAGCTACATTCATCTGGCACATGTTTGCTGCTGCTGTTGTTGTTTCCTTCCCCAGACAAAAGCCAAATAAACTCGAACAGCCATGAACCAAGTCCTTCAACTAATGTACTGCACTATTACCTTTTAACTATGGAAACACTGATTGAATGCCAGACGTCAAGTAGGCTCTTTGTATGTTAATGCATAGGACAACCGTGTGTTTCAATCAGCAATCGGAGTATGCTTGGGTGTTCGAATGAGAATGAGGAAGGGGGGTGGGGGGACGAGCAAGTGATGTCATACCAGCACGCAGTAAAATTCAGGACACCGAATTGATATCTGGTGTATTGCAAAGAATAATTTAGTGAACCTGACGAGTCTGAGTGTCTGAGGTTTAAAGGTGGTCGGGAGTAAAATTATAGACGGAAAACGGACTGGGATTTATAAAATAAACATTGAATTTGAGTATGTTTGGTACGATGGACGGAAAATTGGTATTTATTCCGTTGGGATTTATAATGCAAATACCTTTTTTGTTCAAGTGTAGTATGATAAAAGGAACACGATTGTGTAACTGGGATTTATAAAATAAACATTGAATTTGAGTACATGTCTAGCACGGTAGATGGAAAACGGTTATATAGTGGCATTTATAATGTAAACATCTCTTTTGTTCAAGTGTAGCACGGTAGAAGTAAAACGGTTATATAGTGGCATTTATAATGTAAACATCTCTTTTGTACAAGTGTAGCACGGTAGATGGAAAACGGTTATATAGTGGCATTTATAATGTAAACATCTCTTTTGTTCAAGTGTAGCACGGTAGAAGTAAAACGGTTATATAGTGGCATTTATAATGTAAACATCTCTTTTGTACAAGTGTAGCACGGTAGATGGAAAACGGTTATATAGTGGCATTTATAATGTAAATATCTCTTTTGTACAAGTGTAGCACGGTAGATGGAAAACGGTTATATAGTGGCATTTATAATGTAAACATTTCTTTTGTTCAAGTGTAGCACGGTAGATGGAAAACGGTTATATAGTGGCATTTATAAACATCTCTTTTGTTCAAGTGTAGCACGGTAGAAGTAAAACGCTTGCGTGACTGCGATTATAAACATTGCTTTGCGTGGTACGACTTTATGAAAAAAAGTTACCTAACGCTGTTTGAAGGATGAAAAGAAAACAAGTTAAATTTTAACAAAAAGTATTTTAAAAATAAGAAAAACAGTACCATTTAAAATCATGTTTTCTTTTAGTCTCAACATTTAATATTTCTAAAGGACAAAATGCTTATAGACCAATTGGAATCTAGATCAGCCACAAATAAGAATAAATCTGTATGACATTAAAATTCCCATTGTTAGAAACAAGACTGCAAAATTTTAAACTTTCATAGATTTGTATAAATGTATTTATTTTGATAAGTGAAAATCCATATTTCTGAAAGAAATGAGAGCTGTCGTTCATTTGCGAGACTGACAGAGCAACATAACATTTGACGTCACGAGAGGTAAAAACAATCCGCACGCGCTGTCCGACATATTGTCCCGTTAAACGAGTGGTTGGAAAAATTAAAATATGGTTAAATATTGCAATGCATATGGCAGCACAAACAGCGGACAAACCTAAAATATTCATTTTTTTTTTTTACATTTCCCAAAGATCACAAATTACGAAAAATGTGGATTATGAAGCTGAAAAGAGAAAACTTTCATCCGACGGCACAGACGGTAGTGTATAGTGAGCACTGACGGTAGTGCGTAGCGAGCACTGACGGTAGTGTGTAGCGAGCACTGACGGTAGTGTGTAGTGAGCACTGACGGTAGTGTGTAGCGAGCACTTCGGAGAAGAAAACTGAAATGCAAAGCAGACAGTCCTTTCGGGACAGTTTAGCAATGCAGACGTTGATGTGCCAAAAGTTAGACTTAACCACTTTAAAATCAATCTTACACTTACACAGGTATAGTTTTATTGTTTGATCATTGACACTGATTTGTAATTTTACATACAATCAGTTCATGACAGTGACAGCTGTCATAAATATCCAGTGTGTGATGAATTTGTTTTAAATCCATTCATTTAGTGAATCTTCTTGTAACTGGAAAGTTAATTAGTAATCACAGTAAATTTATTGAAAATTTTACTACGATTTGTGATGGGTTCTATTTTTTTCTTAAATGCAGACATGTAATTAATTTTTGATTTATGTACACTTACTAAAATTAATTTAAATATTTAAATTCACTTTCCACAATGTACAATAAAGATAGAAAACAGTGTTCATGGTAAATTAATAATATATTAGTTGGTAAGTCCCTAAAACCAGTTTTACTTGTAGTGAATTATAAAAATAGTTACTTCTTGCAGTTTCAAGTTGATATGTGTTGTTAACATGATTATTAGTATAATTAATTAACTATCAATTAATCAACTGTTGTTTGATTGCTTTGCAATACCTATTTAATAAAATAAAAATCTACTGAATAAGATGCTTCTTATATTAAATATATATTCATCAAACCCCTATCATCATCTTTTAATCTGAATTTGTATGAATGCATTTTATTACATCAGTGGTTGCTTGTGTGTTAATTGCATCATAATATTTTTACTTTATATAATTTACCATTACATTTAACACTATTCATGACAAATTTTCTTGAATAGATAACCTTATTTACTCTATCCAGTACCAGGACAAAAACTGAAGTCTTTATTTCTGCTGCTAACTTTAGTTGGTAAATCCATTATAATTTTATCATTATTATTATGCATCAGCCAAAACTATTTGTGTACAAATGAATAGTTCTTTAAATGTTAGTAGAGCTCGTCAATACTACAATTAATAGTAATAAATATCGGTAGTAAATGTTATATTTAATGATAATTACAATTAATAGTAATAAATATCGGTAGTAAATGTTATATTTAATGATAATTACAAAAATGTACTTAACAAATTTTCGTCGTTCATATAAAAATCATACAAAACTCATTTTAATAATAGTTAGAAATATGTCTATGACCTTAATGATGATACAAACGTATGGCATGTAGTATGGTTACTTTATATTATCATAAAAATAATTTACCAGACATGGTCATCATCGGTCATTGTTTCCTCTGTGTCTCCAGCATCATTGGAAATGGTAGGCGAATTATATCAGATGAACTTTCGATGTCATCAGCACGAATTGGATAAAAGTAATACTTGAACCAGAGAAAATTACATTGGCGGCCATTTGACCCCCATTCATGACGTCACTTCTGCTTGCTTTTACCCCGAGGGCTTGGGAATTGTGTGTCTTAGTAACGGGGCAAATTTCATTCACAAACTATGTTTGACCTAAATTCCGTTTCACTTGGTCTTTAATTGTTTTCATTACTTATAAACTGGATTCCCACAACACAGTTAGAACACACTTCGTGTATTATAAGTATGCAATCTTAACATTTGCTTACCCAGGAGATATGCAACCATTTATGCACTCATGCTCTTACAAGCTCCACGTGGTCTACGCATTTCGTTACAAATTGTTTGATTTTATCGTGGGGAAACTATATTATGCTTAATAGTTATGTACTTAACACATAACTGTGGTTTAAAATATTGTTTTTAATAGGATGGATATTACATTTAGATACCACAGGTCAAGATGATTATACTCAGCTCTACATTTATAGGTAAGCATCTGCAATTCCTTTGGAGATAACACACATGGCAATTACACAATAATGACATTTGGGAAACAATCATCGTAATTAGTATGTATTTATATCATGAGAGGCCACATCAATCATGATTACTATGTACTGACATTGGGAGATAATTGATTGTAATTACTATGTATTGACTTCATGGGAGATAACATTCAGCGTAATTACTTTTACTGACATCATGGAAATTAACGTTTAACATAGCAACTGATTGCATATCAAGATAACAATCAGGTGAATGCATGTCCAACCCTTAAATCTGTGTTGTAATGTTTTCTCTGATTCTATTTTTTCTATTTCTAATAATTGTTAATTTAAACATATTAGTAGCGATTTAGCTCATTAGGACTTTAATGCAAAGACTTGTGAAAAGGCATTGAACAATTTAGAATCTTATAAACTTGAATTGAATGACAGTTTCTTAATAGAAGATTTAAATTAATTACAAAACCTAACGTGTAATTCTGTGATTTGCTTGTAGATATTGTATAAATGATTTTGTTGATTACTTAGTTATGTATAGTTAATAAAACTTGATTTTACCTTCCCACTTTGACTAAATTGATAAAAGGAAGTATGCAGGTCTGAAGTGGAAGGGGGGGCAGCCAAACGTTTAATCTTTAACAAGTCAGTCGCGCATACTTTGGGGAAGTTATCCCTTCGAAATGGTATAGGGAAGTGTGAGGGACGAGAGTTGAAAATGCTGTAATACCTAGCTTAATATTAACTAGCAGGATTGTATTTCACTCTGGACGAGTAACACCTAGAAGAGGAGAACAATTAGCGTATTTGTTTTTTCTAGGGCTTGACTTAGTCTCCCTGACTGCAAAAGACGAAGACCCCATCAATTAGTGGATTACTAATAAAAGATCATTAATTATTAATTCACTGGGGTGAAGGTTTCACCAGCTTGTCACAATATATCTTTTGGGGATGAGTGAACACAAAATTGCCAAATTTACAAAATCAGCAAATAGTGCAATCTGTGGATGCTGACGTCTGCTTTAGTAAATTATACTGGAGCCATTATTTTTATTTTTTGAAATATATTGCCCATGTTATTCTCTATCCACTGCGACTTATTTCATTCGACTTCTGTAAATCAGTACATATAATAATCGTTTTTGTATACGTAATTAAAACTAGTAAGCTAGTACAAAGTACTGTGCAATCATGAAAATTTATGAAAACAGAGAAATATCTGTTTACGAGGATATGAAATATATATAGGAAATGAGTTTTCTAGTCAGTAATTAATACAATTAATACGAGCAACAGCATGTAGACACATGAACAACACACAGGCTGGATGACATTAATGAGAAATTATGTTTTCAGTTCAGATGTTCGCAGCACTGTCGCTATAAAGTTGTCTTTCCCGCAATCAGAAGTTACGAGAGTTGTTCAACCATCACTGTACATCAAGGTGGAAAACTAAGTTTGCTCTCATTAACAGGGTGTTGCCTGGAGCCGGACCGAGCAAATGCCCCTGAAATAACGTCTACATCCGGGCTCGGCACCCGATAACACGGGACAAAATTACAGCTTTGTTGCCAAATCGCTGCTGTCCTGCCTCTGGCAAGAAATGACATGCACACACACTGGAATCAATAATCACAGCAACTCAGATTATTGAGACCGATAGATATGGACTGATATTTTTTCAAATTATTTTCTTTAGTTGTCTGTTAATAAACATGTCTTTCAAATGTTTACTTTGATTATCTTTTCATTTTGACTTTTAATAATATTAATAATGGTGACTTACAACAATGGTTACTATTTAAGAGCTTTACAATACCAACATAATCATACATTAACACCTGACACAAAACATATATCACAAAACATAGAGTAGCAAACATTAATAAATACTCACACTTACACAAATATTAAAACAACAAACGATTCTCTGAACCCAAGTCTAAATTTGTGTTTAATTACACAGGAAATAACTCTCTAATATTTAAGATTACAAACACAAGACTTAGTACAATGTTAAATACTAGATAACTGCTTCATTTAAAATTCAAAATTCATATAAACCCTACTAAAATAAAAATCTTAGAAGTAACGCACGCAGTTACTATATAAAGGTTTGTGTGTGCGTGTTAAAAAGAGTGGTTGGGATGTGTACGAGTGCGCATTAATTAAAAACAGCAGATGTTGACAAGGAATTGCTGTATTTTTATTTTAAATTCTTATTATATCACTTCAGCTGCAGTGACTAATACCATGAAACAAGGTTACTTCCTTTGAAACAGTGCATGCGGTGTCTGACTCCCAGAGGACATGCAGCTCACATATTTTCTTTGTAACATTGTGTGCGTTTTTGACTCCAAGAGGACATGCAGCACACATATTTCCTTTGTAACATTGTGTGCGTTTCTGACTCCCAGAGGACATGCAGTATACACATTTCATTTGTAACATTGTGTGCGTTTCTGACTCCCAGAGGACATGCAGCACACATATTTCCTTTGTAACATTGTGTGCGTTTCTGACTCCCAGAGGACATGCAGCACACATATTTCCTTTGTAACATTGTGTGCGTTTCTGACTCCCAGAGGACATGCAGAACACATATTTCCCTTCCACGGTTTGTCTTGCTTTTCTGTGCTCTCTTACTACTACAATGTATGAAAACATGATGCTAAAACGCACTCATTCAAGATTTGAAATTTTAAGTCCGGTTTATTTTGCGATTGCATTCACTCAACTCCTTTCACAAATCTTCATTTTAAAAAAGCAAAACCCAACCACAAAATATTCTAGCAATAAAGATCAAGAAAGTATATATTGGTGGCTGACAAACCGAAATTTACTTACACGTAGATAGAGAGATAGAGACAGACAGACAGACAGACAGACAGACAGACAGAATGAAGTAAATTGGTCAGATAACAGCATGCGGAATACAAGTTCTTGTCTTCATCAATTACCAATATCTCGAGGATAGAGTGCTTGCCCCTTAAAATAATAATGCACATGAACCGGCGGTGTAGGAGACCGACAACCTAACAGTCTTGGAGAAATGCTTGTGCGCGAAGAAAAAAAGTAGAGACAGAGTGAGAGATGGTGAAAATCGCAAATGAATGGGTATACGTTGATATTCCTCCAAAGACGTCAATTTAGAGTATTCTAATTATGTCAAATAATGCTGAATATCGACCATTACTAGCTAAAAATATATTTTATTCTATTCCTAAGCTTGGCCGATTTCATGAC
This sequence comes from Sinotaia quadrata, assembly GCA_028829895.1. Lineage (NCBI taxonomy): Eukaryota > Metazoa > Mollusca > Gastropoda > Architaenioglossa > Viviparidae > Sinotaia > Sinotaia quadrata. Next base: position 127,109,998 of record CM054177.1, on the reverse strand, counting down.
TTATATGCTTTTAGATACTTAAAGTGAAGTGAATGTTTTTAAGGAACAATGCAGAATTCGTTCTCTGCTTTCTTTTTCCCAGGAATCATGGCGACGAATAATACATAAATACAAACAAGAAGCAATGACCTTAGCTTGACTTGCCATGACCTACGATTCTTGATTGGTCGAATGTTTTTTCATCTTTATTTTCTTCACTAGAGCTAATGTTAACATTATTTCTGAAACATGGTTAAATGCTTTTCATTTTTATTTTCTTCACTAGAGCTACTGTTAACATTGTTTCTGAAAAAGCGGTTAAATGCTTTTCGGAAACAATGTTAACAGTAGCTCTAGTTAAAGCGGTTAAATGCTTTTCATTTTTATTTTCTTCACTATAGCTTTTGTTAACATTATTTCTGAGAGACGGTTAAATGTATTCATCTAGTTTCGTCCAAATGCTCTTGTAACGTCAGAGATGCGGCAGCACTCACGTCCGGACAACACGCAGGAGGAGCTTCTCTGTCTTTATAAGCCTTGTCCGGAAATGCGTAGGAGTTACTCTTCTCTTCGAATCTTTGTTTGACACTTTCGAGTGTGAAAGTGCTCTCTATTATTCCACACACACACCGCTCTGAAGTATACCGTGAGAATGCGAGAAAAGAAACTCCATATAATTGTCTTTGGATTCCAATCTTGTCTGAAATGATACAAGTGTGAATTAAAGTGTACTGTTTTCTTTGTTTCATTTTGGAGTTTTCTCCCTTAATAAACATTTCTTCCTTCCAATGAAACTTTAATCCATTTGAGAAAATGAAGGGTTTTCTCCACCACCACAACCACCCCACCACCCATTTTCCTCGAATATGAAACATTTACTTGTGAAGCAAGTGACAATTTATTTGATTTAAGACAGTTGTCTTTAACTCACGATATCAAATATAAAGATCTACATTTCTTTCCATTTCACCATTGTCAGAAGAAAACTGTCAGCATATGATCTATTTTCTAAAATCATGCCCTAAAACTAAAACTTTGCTTTTGGGCCTTAACGAACAAGTGTAGGGGAATGTGTTAATGTGATTTGTCTACGTGGCTTCAGGTGTGAATAAGGGAAGTCGCATACAGTCCGTTGTTTTGCAGAGAAATGGTGAGAATGGAAAGAACACTCATTGCTTGCTGTGTAAGCAGTTCTTTGAGATGAGTGTGTCAGTGACCTGTGCTTTGTAAAACCCTCGTGAGGGTTGTTTAAACAGTTCTCTGAGATGAATGTGTGAATGCGCATTACATTATTGCTGTGTAAACAGTCCTTTGAATGGGAGGAGGTTGTGTGAATGGATTTATAAAACACCCGTACTGTTGTGTAAAGGGATTTCTTTGGAAGTTGTTTGGAAGAAGTTTTAAGGGGTATAAAAAAATCTTATTACTTTCAGGATGAGATAATCAATGGGTATAAAATCACATTACTGATATGCAAATGGATGCCTAAGATGGGGTAGAAATGGGTTATGTCAGATCTCACTACTTTTGTCTAAACATTTACTCAAATGGAAAAGAATAGTGTGGGGGCTATATTAAACATGTAATTTTCATTGCACCATTCCTTGTTTTATATTTCAGTTGAGTTCGCATTTGGTTTCGTTTAATGGATGTTTGACGTAAACTTTCCAGTTTACCTAGTGATTCTTTAACTGTCAAAAAAAAAAAAATTAGTTGTAGACGTAATCGGACAGAATCCGAGAAATGGTAAGATTATACTTTACAGCTGAGCAAAATCAAACTAAAGAAGAAAATATTTGATCCTGTAACTATACAGACGCGATGATGAAAAGAAATTTGCATTTTAAAAACACCGTTAGTGAAATGAACGAACGTTTGGACTCGGGCGTTAAATGCCCAACGCAATCCAATCTTAAAATAGAGTTTACAGGTCTGTCTTTGTTTTCTGTCTCGAGGGGGAGGGGGGAGATACTACACAAGCACGCCTGAAAGAGAATGTAAAAGAAATAAGAAAAGAAATACACTTGCTATGATAATATTAAAAATAAAATAAAATAAAGTCTGCAACTGAAAACAAGTATACAGAAAGCCATTGAATTACGTTGAAAAAAACACTTTTAGGCATTTTCGGTAATTTTTCACTTTGGAATTTAAATTTAAACATTCTAAGTTTCTCCGAAACACTGAAGAAATAGAACATAAGGGAAGCACAGTTGCCATTTAAAAAAATGATTTTACAGTAATTCTTTTTCGTACTTTTTTTTTAATTATGTGCCTGACCTTGAACTGCCGAACACTAGTTCAACTGAAATGCCAAGGTCGACGAACAATTTGGCCACTTCCTCTCGCGATCTACAGCAGCTGGTGAGGTTTGGACATCCGCCGAGAAGAGAGCTAGATTGGTGATTATATTCTGCTCTAAGATTTGGACAGCCAGGGCGAGAGTTAGATTAATGACTGTAACTGTACAATGAGATTTTTGACAGCCAGGACGAGAATTAGATTAGTGACTGTAATTGTACAATGAGATTTTTGACAGCCAGGGCGAGAGTTAGTTTAATGACTGTAACTGTACAATGAGATTTTGGACAGCCAGGACGAGAATTAGATTAGTGACTATAATTGTACAATGAGATTTTTGACAGCTAGGACGACAGCTAGATTGGTGATTATATTCTGCTCTAAGTTTTTGACACCTACGGTGAGAGCTAGACTGGTAATTGTAATTCTGCAATGAAATTTTTTTTTTACATCATGGACAACGACTAGATTGGTGATTGTAACTGTGCAATGAGATTTGTTTACATCCAGGACAATTAAATTGGTGAATGTAAGTGTGTAATAAGATTTCTGACATCCACGACAACTAGATTGGTGATTGTAACTGTGCAAAGAGATTTGTTTACATCCAGGACAATTAAATTGGTGAATGTAAGTGTGTAATAAGATTTCTGACATCCACGACAACTAGATTGGTGATTGTAACTGTGCAAAGAGATTTTTTTACATCCAGGACAACTAGATTGGTAATTATATTCTGCTCTGAGGTTTGGACACACAAGGTGAGAGCTGTATTGGTGATTGACATTGTGCGCATAAGTTGTTAAATCTAAAGCGAGAACTAGATTTGATGGTTATAATTTTGCATTGAAATCCAGAGCGAGAACTAGACAGAGTACGTATTTGTGTCAGTGTGTGTGTGTATATGTAGGTGCGTGTGTGTGTATGCGTGAATATTTTTTAGTTGCGCCTTCCTAGTGTGAATCAAGAACCAACTATATTCGCTAACTGCGACATGAGTGGGTTTTAATTGGCAATTCACAGCGATCTCAGTCTGCCCGTCACAGACGACAGATGAAATGTGGTCACAGTAAATGGAAGCCCTTGGAAATATTAACACCCTAAAAAGGAAAACTAGAGCAATATAATTGGTAGCAATCACCATTGATGTCAGGAAAGACGTCACCATACTGGAGCAGGAACAGGCCATAGGCAGCATAACGCATGCGCAACTAATACCCCTAAATTCCGCTGCGCTAAAATTAGCACACACATCCACATCACTGGTGCTGGCATTACCCTTCCCTGCGTGTTTTCTTGTCCTTCTCAATAGGCATTCAATACTACCCCATCAGTCACTGTATGGCTATATAATTATTGTATTATTACGCATACTCTGTTGGACAGTAAACTGTAAATCTATCTTCCTTATAAAATATTTCTTAAATCATGTTTGCTCTCAGTCTTTTGCGGAGTCACAGTAGTTCGTGCCAGGAGTTTTGGTGTGGCGGGGGGAGGGGAATAAAGGAAGGTGGGAGAGGCAAGTCAAGAGACAAGTTAGCTAATGGATCACAGCCTGTAGAGATTGCGCAACAAACTACAGGCGGAGAAGCAAGCACTCTGTAATCTGTAAAGTCAAGCTGGCTATATCGGGCCAGCGACACACCTCAACCGATTGCAGATCGCTCGAGAAAGTTACGCGCGGCCGAAACCCTCCTTCCGCCCTGCTCTGATCCGCCACTCTATCAAAATCTCGACACTCGATCTTCCTTGCTGACGGCAGCTTGAGAAGGGCTGAAGCTGCCGATGGAATGGGAAAGTTGTGATGCAATTTTAGGGGCGGATTGAGGCATTAGGCAAACCGCTTGAACAGACAAGTAAGCTCCAGTCAGGGTGGAAGGTGGGGTTTGCGGACGTTTCAGTTCCCATTCCCACCCACCAACACCTTGTTAGAAGAGAAGACAGTATCCATGGGGTTTGGGGGGGGGTGATTTTCGTATGTTTTTTTCTCTCATGATGCTACAAAATTCAGCTGATCAAACAATTTTAAATGTCAGTAACAATTACGTTATGTAAAGGTCTTCATAAATGTTTTTTCAGATTAGTTTCGAAATAATATTATTTCACACTTCGACACTACCAAATACGATATTTTTCATATTTTTACTTTTAGGCGAAATCCAGACTTTGTGATAGAGCCTCGGGTGTCCAGAGACCACACTCATCATTCTTAGTCTTCTCCGGCCTCTTCGTTGAGTGAGGTTTTTTTTTTCCTTTTCAATTTTAGAGACTGATTGATAGCCAGTGGATTCCCCACATAAGTACTGGATCCAGGGTTTTTACCTTTACAGTTCACATCACCGTAACTAGTGGGTCCATGTGTCAGCGTGAAAGCAATTCACATCTAGTTTAGATATGTACTGATGCAATTATGTACCACTTCTTAGGTTTATGCACTTCCATTAAGATTTTATTTGGGGGAAAGATTTAGGGGTTTTTTCTCTGTTTGTTTACTGTTTTTATTTAAAATTTAAGAATTATATATTTGAAATTGTTTAATTTAAATAAAAATGCCTTTGCCATTCATTTTAAAACTCTAGTATAAATGCTTGCAAATTCTTGATTGATTTTATTGTGTACTCCATGTATATTTCTTCAGTCTAAGAAATTTAACCACTTCAATGCTAATGAACAGCTTAACGATGAATTCCGATTTGTAATGGTGTGCCATGCTCTGTTTGTAAATATAAATTCAGCTTAAATTGTCTAATGTACCAATTACAGTTCTAGTTGACCATATTACATGCAGTGTATACTTGACCACGTACTATGCAGTTCTATATTTTTCTGGTTGTCCGTACACCATGCATTTCTATATTTTTCTGGTTGTCCGTACGCCATGCAGTTCTATATTTTTCTGGTTGACCATATACCGTACAGTTAGTTCTATATATTTCTGGTTGACCATACCACCGTGCAGTTCTGTACATTTCTGTCTGGTCATACAACATGCAATTCTATACATTTCTGGTTGACCATACATCATCAGTTTATACATTTCTGGTTGACAATACATGTTGTGGCAGTGTAAATTTGCCTGTAATTATTTCTAAACTTAATCATTATATATTTGTTGCCAATGTTAACGTGACCTGACTTTGGGCACTGCTTTTGGTGATATTTTTATGAGTGCTTGAGTTGGAGTAAACAACTCAAGTGGAGAATATGCTAGAACTTGCTGATGCAATCCAAACCAGTTCCAAATCGATGAGTAGATTTTCTGACTTATAGTCTCACACTTATTCATAACAACTTCATCCAATTGGGATGGACTGAAAATTGCATTGATGAAGAAGTTCTATATTCTAATCACTTTGATTTTTGACATAACTCAAGTCCGGTCATAAAGGAATCCTTAGCTTATTGTAAGTTAACTGACTGATAAAAGAAGAATAGACTTAGAAATATTCCATACATGTTTGCTATTGATCCATGATTTTAAATGTTTATTTAACTGAACCATTGTTTATATGTTCACTAATTTGATTATGTGTACATTATACTTCTGCATTTTGATGAATGCTATATTACTTATGTTGCATGTTTATCGGGCTAATGAATATCATATCATTACAGGATTTGTAAGTTGAGAATATAAGGAAGAAAGGAGATGAAATATGCCTGAAATTTAGCGATACCTTAATTTGACTTTTGCAGAAAGGAGTGCACCTTTTTTCACTTCAGACTGCAGTGACAACTGTACTCTACCAGATCACTTGGTGTGGGTATCCAACACTGTCATCGAACTTGTCAGTAGTGTGTTGCTGTAAGTTGATTCCTGAGAATTCAGTTCAAGAACCAGTATGGCGAAAATTGAGGCTTGTGTTTGGTCTCGAGAATTCACAAAAGTTTCTTGAACATTCCTCATAGTGTGCTGAGTAGTGCACATGAAGATTCTAGAATGCTCCATATGATGTGTTTTGATAGTGCATGTGAAATTCTAGATGATTCTCCATGGTGTGCTTTGTGAGTGCATCGAAGATTCTGGAAGACAGTTATGTAATGTACCAAAATGTACATTGGACTGTCACCTAATAGGAAAGAAAGTGACTTGTTGCAAACCACGTGATTGTGAACATGTGCTAGTGACAGATGCCATTACTAAAAAACTTATGTACACTGACTATAATTATTTGTCTAAAACTCCAATCTCATTTCTATGATGAATTATACCCATGAAGTTGATTACATATTATATATGTTAATTTGAATTAAGATGATGGAGTAATAGTAAGTGGATGGGGGCTCATTAAATATAAATAGAAGACATATGTTTATTACTCCTCTGGTAAGTAGTTTCTACCAACAGAAAACATTATGCGACAGCAAAACGTCTAACTTGTTAGTGCGTAAACATAGACTTTTACGACACACTTATAATTATAATTCGCCAAGACAGGTTGGTCTTGTGGGATAATTATTAATAACTATAAATTAAGATTCTCGATCACTTGTAATTAAATAGGCGTTGTTCATTAATAAATAATAACTATAATGAGTGAAAGGTGCCCAGAGATGTGTCACACATAGTGGACAATGAACCATTAGTCCATACATTTCTGGTTGACCATACACCTTGAAGTTTCATACATTTGTGGTGGACAATGCACTCTGCCTTCTACTTTTAGAAATGCAAATCTAATGTATTGCAGACTGACTAAACGTTTCAAGATGTCACCATTCAAACATCACAACATGCATATTTTGACTAGAACGTAAACTGCAATACTTTAATTATATTTATTATTTGTATTTTTCTTTCACCCCAGACGCCTACCCACCAGATGAATAGTGCTAAACTTGTAGGAACAACACTAAATATCGGGGAAGGCTTAACCAAAGACAAAAGTCAGTCATTTATTCTTCTAGCACGATTGAATACTTCCTTTAAATTTTTATCAAGGATACCTCTCGCATGCTACTAAAAATCAATCGTCAGAATTAACAGGTATCAGATATGATAGAGTAAGGATCTTTTCCACTTGCAAACGTTTACAAAGCTAAACTGTAGTATAACATACAAAACAAACAATTTTTTTTTATTCAGCTTGCAGGCAACCCCCTCACCCACTCAGTAGTTCGTATCGGATCAATTATTGATCCAGATTGATCGTCTGCGAGCGCGTGATGCGAGGGGCTCTCTCTGCTGCAATCTGCTCGCCCCTGCAAATTGCCTGCTCTGGCATTCTTCGCCCGACCGCGGGACGGCGGCGATCAAGTCTCAAAGACTGCCATTCAGCCCAGCCACGACACGAGCAAATTAGGGATCCCGCGCAATGATTGCCGATACGCACTTTTGTTATTCGTACTAAACCCTCAAGTATGAAATGTGAGTGTGTGTATCTGTGTGCGTGTGTATGCTTGTTTCCGTGATTCTGTGTGTACTCGTGCTTTGTGTGTGTGTGGCTCTGGTGAGTGTAGTATGAGATAAATTTAAATATGAGACGACTAAGATGTGCATACATAACCAATGGATTGGCAGAAAGATTTTTCAAATAACTTGCATAGAACCAAATATGCTTTGGGTTCATTAAAGATTTAGCAATAGTGGGTCCACATTAATATAGTTAGAAAAATATATATTTTTAACTCATCTTGGTCTGTATGTATGCTAATCAATCTTCCTTTCTATCTATTTGTTTGCATATCTGTGTCTATTTGTCTGTCTTTCTATCTGTCTCTCTCTACCTAGCTATTTTCGCAGTATACACTACTATTTCAGTTTACACTCTGCAGGTCATTGATGTAATTAATATCTAAACGAAGATTTAAAGTATGACATATCTATCTGAATGGAAACAGCTCCAGCGAGATTAACACAAATAAAAAATCAAGACAACCGAATTACCATTTCTTGGTGAAGTTTTGACTCTACAAGATCCACTTTTGTCTCAGTTGGTGGTTGAGCTTGTTTAGTTATCGCCCTCAATGAAATGTAAGTTTTGGGCCACACTCGACTGAGTCTTTGTAGATCCAGCTTTAGGCTCACTCGGTGAAATCTGAATCATTGTAGAACCAGTTTTAGCCACTTTCGGTTAATTCTGAGTCCTTGCAGATAGCTTTAGCCACACTGGGTAAAGTCAGAGTCTTTTAGATCCAGCTTTAGCCACACTCATTGAAGGACCAGATTTTGTCGCATTCAGTCAGTTCAATCTGCAAACAGTAGATTCACCATAGATCCACTTACTGTCATTCTCTGAAATCTGCGATCCTCCTGTGACCGCCTCTGTCAAGCTCACTGAAATATGTACTTCTTGCTTTCTTAAAGGGTTAGTTTGTTTCCAAACATTTTTCATATACTTTTAAACTTAATATTATTATTTCGATGAAACCTAGCCGTTCTCTTGTGAATGAACGATAATTGCACTTTGTGAATTATTTTTTTTTCTTTTACGGACTTTGCCGAATACAATGTTTAGGGTGTCTTTTATATATATACATATATATATGTATATGCTTGTGACGTCACTGGAGCAAAGCAAAGAGGAGGCGGCAGCATGACTACTAGCCAAAAGTGCATGCGATAATGAATCAAGGATACACCTGGAATCTATATTTTTTATAAATAATTAGTTTCTTATCAATTCGAGCCTGAAGAAATAGACAGTGAAAGTTATTCCAAAGGATCTATTCGAGTGCCGAAAGTGAAAGAGTTAGCTCCCATTGACAATGTGTGCTGGCAAGTCATACTATTGGAATGCTTAGCAAATAGATTTATCACTTAGGATCCATATAGTTTAACCAGCGGAATAATTTCTATCTTTCACTATATAACCAATGTTAATTTGCAAACTTATTTGTAAAAACGAAACAACACAATGCTAATGATTACCAAGTATACTTTAAGTGTTATGTATGCGTTTGTGTGTGTGTTTTATTTTTATACATTAATGCTAGTAAAATACTCTTAAACAATTTTAATTTAAATATCAAATTAAGGCAAAAAATAGTTGCACTGTTCTATTTCTTTTAATAATATTTGTGTTTGTTTCTTATGTAAATACAATTTGTAATTTTACTACTAGTTCTGGCTGCATGATACTGCTAATGCTATATAAACTAGAATTTGATTGTGTGCATTTTAATTTTGTCAAATCAGGGTGAGCGTGCTGAACTTGTTACATTATTTGCAAGTGATATTATTTTTTATAGCAAAAAAAAACAAAAAAAAAAACTTGAATTCAGCTTGTCTTTCCTCCTATCAGTCTTTTAGCATGCATTTAATACAATCTTTATATGATAACGCATATTTTGAAAATTTGTGATGTAGTGCAAATAATTAATAATAATAATATTACAGCATTAGGATTATACACAAACTTATCCTAGTTTGAATATTTTAGAAATAAATCTAACAAATTGATCTCAAATTGATGTCGATACGTCTGAAAAGGAATGGAGATACATGTGGAAGGGAAGGTGGATAAAGGCAGAATGGAATGTGGATACAAGTAGAAAGGAATGTGGTATATCATGTGGAAAAGAATGTAGATACATATGTACGGGTATGTGGATACAGGTTTAAAGGAATGTGGAATGCAGGTGGAAGAGAATGTGGATACAGATAGAAGGGAATGTTGTTTCAAACTGAAGGGAATGTGATATACAGGTTGAAGGAAATGTGGATACAGATGGAATGGAATATACAGATAGAAAGGTATGTCGATACAGGTGAAGGGAATGTGGATACAGATGGAATGGAATATGGATTCAGATAGAAAGGTATGTCGATACAGCTGAAGGAAATGTGGATACAGATGGAAGGGGACGTAAATACACACAGAAGGAATGTGGGTACAGTGGCCACATTTTAAGCCTATGATCAAACTTCTGACAAATCCCATTATGAAAGCTCGATGGCTTTTAATAAAACATCAAAGGGCATTAATCTTGCGCGCGTGTAATAGAATACCCACATACCTTCCATTTAGCAAGAAACGTAAACTTTACGAGTCTATTAAGTGCAAATGCGCATTATAAAACATTAGAGGAGAGCTTCTAATTGACTTAATCAGATTGTACTGTTGTACGCGGGTCTAAAATCACAACTGTAGTTTAGCTACAAATGCATGCATAGGCAGACCTTGCAAACTATCTCCAGCTATCTCAGTTTGCAACGGTATGAGCTATCTCAGTCGATCATAGTCATGTCAGAAACAGAGGTATTATCGATTTCGGTTGCGACTAAACAAGACTATTGACATGGATCATGTCAAAACAGAACACAAGGTTAGCTATTCGATCTGTGTCCGTCTTTGAACACATTTGTACAATCTCAAACTCTGCAGATATTAAGCACTACCCTAAAGTGTCCGAGTGTTTTGCAGTACTCTGCAGATATTAAGCACTACCCTAAAGTGTCCGAGTGTTTTGCAGTACTCTGCAGATATTAAGCACTACCCTAAAGTGTCCGAGTATTTTGCAGTACTCTCCAACTCCACAGATTTTATGTACTATCCCACACTATCCCAAACAATATCCCACGCTATCCCAAATAATATCCCTACACTATCCTAAACAATGTCTTACACTATCCCAAAAATATCCCACACTATCTCAAATAATATCCTACACTATCTCAAGCTCTGGAGACATTTCTCATTAACCAAATTCTCCAAGCTCTATTAGCACTATATTAGCACTATTCTAATCTGTGTAGATATTTCTAAACCTCAGGAGGTTTTGCATTATCACTACATTTCCAGAAGTTATGTAATGTTCTCAAATCAATGTTATGCAATGTCCTTAATACTATTGATAATGTACAATGTCCCTATTTCTGTAGAAGTTGCACAAAGTCCATAAAACTGATATGTTCAAAATGTCTCTAGATCTGTAGATATTGTACAAAAGTCCCTAGTTCTCTAGATGCTGTAAAAAGCCCTTAGTTCTGTAGATGCTGCACAATGTCCCTATTTCTGTAGATGTTGTACAAAATACAAAATTAGAGGTAGTGCAATGTCCCTAAGTGACTGGCTGTCCTATTCTCTTGACAATATGCTGCCTACCTCAGTTAAGGACCTTTATTGTTGTCTTGCACTGCTCGGATGCGAGTTGTGCACAGCATCGAGACTGAGAAAAGACAAAGAATAACTTACTTCAGCTGTCATGTACAGTCATTTGACGTTGCTTCAATCAATGCATGACTGTGACTCAGAGACTGTTCAATGCACAGTCACGTGATATTGCCCCCTCCCTAATCTATGCATATGTGTAACGTCAAAAACTGTTCAACGCAGTCACGTGACATGGTTCCATTTTTCTCATGCCTCTGAGCTCAGAGACTGTTCAATGCACAGTCACGTGACGTTGCTTCAACCTACTCTTGTCTTTTATGTCTGAGGCTGTCTAATGTACAATTCCATGACATTCCTTCAATCTTCTCATGCCTATATAGTAAGAGGGGTAGCCTCCTAACATTTTGTTCAACTTTAGATTTTAATGGCCTCAAAACACACATTCATCAGAGCAGGTCAAAATCAGATCCTGTGTTTCGCATCTAACCGTTAACTCTCCTCTTGCATAGAGGCTCGGGTGATCATTGGTGATATTATACAATCTTGGGCGACCTAGTCGGTCAAATTGTAATAATTCGCCAGATATATTTAGCCCGACTGACCACGTGACCGGCTCGATCTGTCTTTGTGCGCACCAAAATTGACCCCAAAAGATCAGAGTCTATCCTGCCACTGTTGGAGAAACATCGTTCAGAAAATTCTCCCAAACCCTACTGGTAAAAAGTCAAGTTGAACTTATAATTAATTGAACCTATTCATAGATATGATTATATTTATGTGCATTTATGTAAATAATTCATATTTTAATTCTTTCTTTTCTATTTCTTCTTTCACTCATCTATCATATGGTCCCTCCTATTTCTATGTTTGAATGAAGTGTGCCTGTGCATCAGTTATTATTTTAATGTCTACTAAAACAATGGAAATGAGTGTTCCATGTTTTAGCAGTCACTCGGCACTCTATTGGCGTCAAGTACCTGGCACTTCCTTGTGCTTGTTGGGTGAGGAACACAATGGGCCACAGCCGAAGGAATCCCTCTATCAATGAAAACCCAAAACCTGCACTGTGCCAGTCTGCTGACCAAGCCATACGAGAACCGCCAAGCTGTCATGGTCAACTTAACAGACAGCCCTTGGCAAGTTCAATGGGCCACAGCCGAAGAAATCCCTCTATAAATGAAAACCCAACGCCTTCATTGTGCCAGTCTGCTGACCAAGCCATACGAGAACCGCCAAGCTGTCATGGTCAACTTAGCAGCCAGCCCTTGGCAAGTTTAAAGAAATATACAGAAAAATACTATTACTTTGTATATGGTGGACACTATTCAAATATCCAAATGTCAGAATGCACTCGCATCATTTTGATTTAGCACACAATCTTTCTGCCGCCATTACTTCCTGTCTATAAAATTTTCATCTATCCCTAAGTTTGCCAGTATTTACGTTTTCCTTTTAATTGTTGTCATCGTCTTTATGTCAGGTTGGGATTTGGAGATTCGCAGTATTTTTTGTTGTGGTTATTAATATTTATAATACCTCTAATTTTGAAATACGTGGTAACACCTGACACTATGGAAATGTGGGTGGATGGGCGGTTGGCTACATTAGGGTTTGAAATGATTAAGTATTTTCTAACATCTTTCTTAACCCCACGCCATAAAAATGTCTTTAACGTCAGACTGTTCATTGTATAGTCACGTGACATCGCTTCGATCTATTCGTGCCTGTAATGTCAGACTATTCAAGAGAGTAATAATTTGTCAGCGGCGTGAACTCCAGACACAAAATCCATCCACTCACCTACTCAACGATCCACCATCCCACACATTCACGCACACATTTATTCAAAACTAAAATAAAATTTCATATAGTGCAAAAGGAATAAATGAATTAAAAGAAACAAAAAGTACGGGACAAATATTGAATATACAGGAGCTGTCCGTGCTTTTTCCCAATAGAATCACTGGAATGAAGCATGTCCCCCAAACAGGTGTACCCTGTACCCGGATTAACAATTCCTTACCACTCTCTTTGCTAGTAGAAGTTTATTTTACACTAAGGTTTCGGTAGTACAATGCGTAAAAAAAAACGTTTCAGAATAAAAGCATAGTATAACGCGAAATAAAATATTAAATGGGCTCCAATAAAATTTATTTTTCTAGACTTCTAACCGCTTTAAGAATCACGATCAGAGTAAATGGAGACCACATTCATGGAGAATGATCACATGTGAAGTGAAAGGGGCATGCACGAAATAAAACTAAAATAAAGTCAAACACAATCACAAGCAACGAGAGGAGTCTAACTGAACATCAGAAAAAAAACTACTAATCAAATATCATTTATCAATGCATTTGTTTAAGTCGTGTATTCGGTCGTGGCAAATTTTTTTCTCTCTAAAATTAAATAAGAGAAAACAAATTCTTGAAGGCGGGATTTGGTTCTTGTATAATGATCCATGTTCGTTCGCTAAACAAAGACCTGCGATGGAAGATGGAGAATGTGAAAGGTTTTGTACAATTTATTGAAAAGTTTGCTCAAGGGGTTTAGGATCGAAAGAGGTCATCTCCGCTGGACGAAGTAAAAATGATATGGCTGATAAGTTGTTTTACCCTTCGTCGGATTTGGCATACTGGTGAAAGAAAATAAGTTTGGTCAATTTGTCCGAATTGAGTTCCTGGGTTAAATTTGACGAATGAGTCCCGAACGAGCAAGACAGAAGCTAAAGGGCATGATATCTAATACTTTCATCTTTATTTTCTGGATTATCTTTTATTCGATCTTAGAAAAGAAATTTAAATTTAGTTATCTTCTTCTCATTGTCTCCCCCTCTCTCTCTCTCTCTCTCTCTCTCTGCTTTCCTCCATCTTTCTTTTTCTCTTTTCTTTATTTCTTTTTAAAGTTTTGTCCCACTTTGACTCAATCGCTGTTATACACGCACATATACACAGCCTTACACACGCACATACACATAAACAGTCTCACTAACGCACACACACACATGTACAAAAACACGCACGCACACAATCTCACACACGCACATACATATACACAGTCTCACAAACGCACACACACATATACACTGTATTACACACGCACGCACACACAACACACTAACACAATGTTGAAGGGTTTGGATATTAATTATGAATATACATAATAAAGTGTGTCTATCCCTTTTAAACCAAAGCTGACCAACTGGATTCCTCCTTATTTGTGGGCTGAATCCCTTCTTAGTGGCAAACACGTCACCTTCTCTTTCAGGATAGTCTGGCGGAGTTATAATGAACAGCAGGTCCTACCCTTTTGCCTGTGTGTTTAAACCTTGTGCTTCACAAGCTCCACTTTGGAAAAGCCGAGAGTGCTTCGCGCCATAAATCGTGATAACTACTATCATAAAGAACTGGATGAGGAAGTTGTTTGGTTTGGTCTGTGGAGAGTTAAGTTTGATAAAATTAAAAAAAAATTAAATAGATGGAGGAAGGGCACTATGTTTGCGCACGCGTGCAACCCAAAACGATAATCTGGATTTGTTTGAAGTCCAAAGGCAGTATGCGTGTCATCACTCATCAATGTGTTAGTGTGTGACTGGAATGCGAAGAGGATGTGCTAGAGTGATCAATTACATGTCAAGCTTTCTTCACGATCAGGTGTTTGTTTCGTACCCTCCAGGTGAATTACATGTCAAGCTTCTTCGTGATCAAGTGTTTGTTTCGTAAGATCCAGATGAATTACATGTCAAGCTTTCTTCATGATCAGGTGTTTGTTTCGTACCCTCCAGGTGAATTACATGTCAAGCTTCTTCATGATCAAATGTTTGTTTCGTAAGCTCCAGATGAATTACATGTCAAGCTTTCTTCATGATCAGGTGTTTGTTTCGTACCCTCCAGGTGAATTACATGTCAAGCTTTCTTCATGATCAAGTGTTTGTTTCGTACCCTCCAGGTGAATTATATGTCAACCTTTCCTCTTGATCAGGTGTTTTTCTCATAAGCTCCATGAATTACATATCAACCTTTTGTTTTTGATAAGGTGTTTCTTTCTTAAGCTCCAAGTCAATATGCTTGGAATTGTGGCCATAAGAAGCAGCTTCAATATTACTACTATCTACATGCAACATTTTGATCGAGTGGTTTTGTTATGTTCGCCCTCATGCAGCAGCTCTAGAATTGGTTATTCCTACCAGTATATGGTTGCATAATGATCTTTACTAACTTTATCCTCAAACAACAAACCCGTGTGGTTAAAAAAAATCATTTAATTTCATTATATACTGTAAACATTCAACGTGCACAGAATATGTGCACTGATTGTTCTTTTAATTCTGAGTATTTACACTTTTAGAGGTTATTAATGATTATTTGTTCTTAGTATTTACACTTTTAGAGGTTATTAATGATTATTTGTTCTTAGTATTTACACTTTTAGAGGTTATTAATGATTATTTGTTCTTAGTATTTACACTTTTAGAGGTTATTAATGATTATTTGTTTTTAGTATTGTCGTTCATGCTTTTGTGTTGAAATGCAGAGTTCATTTAATAGGTGGACACCCATTGCAAAATTTTGAAATTCCATAAATGCATTACAATTTTTAAATTACGCAGTGCTTAACTCTATTTATGAATTATAAGATTTGACATTTGTAAATTATGCACTGCTTAAATCTTTATGAATTATAAAATTTTACAACATTTAAAAATTATACTGTGCTTAACTCTGTTTTCGAATTATAAAATTTGACATTTTTAAATTATGCACCGCTTAACTCTGTTTATGAATTATAAAATTTGACAACATTGATTTCATGAATAAAAGGTATTGGATTTCGATGAGATGTTAGCAAAAGTGCATGTGGTGTTTTGTGACATTCTTTGTATTGCTCTGTTGTTTGTATGAAGTCAGAGTCTGAAGAATTATAAAAGAACTAATGACTCCAAAAAGTCAGAGTCTGAAGAATTATAAAAGAACTAATGACTCCAAAAAGTCAGAGTCTGAAGAATTATAAAAGAATTAATGACTCCAAAAAGTCTGAGCATTGAGTGCTGAGAAACGCAAAGATTTACCTCCTTGAAGAATACCTCTCTTATGAAAAAAGAAAATATTGTTATCAGTGGAAACTAGGATATATCCAAAAACTTGCAGGAATTTTTCTATCGAGGAAATTTTGCATTCAACGATTTAACCAGCCCGTCCACCATTACCTGAAAGTTTATTATTAAAAGTGACATTTTAAAAAATCAATCATATACAATAAAGTTTTCTGGTCGATATAGACAGCCAAAGTAATCAACGCGAGCCTTCTAAACGCCAGTCCGCAGACACACGAGGCCTTAAGTGCCGTGTGCAGCTTGGCGTTGTATCGTGATGACATTTCGTGATAGATGTCAATACGTGAAATCATGCATGTTGCACACGACGCCTAAAAATTCTTGTGTCTCTTCTCTCCAGAGACAGTGGACGACCACAAACAGACGACAGCTGCTTCTTACTGGAAACAGCCCAAGCCATTCCTCGCATTTCAAATTCCTAGGATATTTTTGTTTATTTGTTTAGCCAGGGCGGTTTTTCACCCCCACCCCCTCTAGCTTGATAGGACTTCCATTCTTCTTTTACTCTTTGTATAAAACCAAAATTCTTGTAAAATACTTTCAAGTTGCTGGTAGTCTTTTCTATGTACAAATGTAGTTCTGAAAAGTAATATATAATTTTAATGTGTAATTTAAAAGTAATGTGTAATTTTAAAATTACTATGTAATTTTAATGTATAATTTAAAAGTAATGTGTAATTTTAATGTGTAATTTAAAAGTAATGTAGAATTTTAATGTGTAATTTAAAAGTAATGTGTAATTTTAATGTGTAATTTGAAAGTAATGTAGAATTTTAATGTGTAATTTAAAAGTAATGTAGAATTTTAATGTGTAATTTAAAAGTAATGTGTAATTTTAATGTGTAATTTAAAAGTAATGTAGAATTTTAATGTGTAATTTAAAATAATGTGTAATTTTGGCGTCAAACGAAGGAGAACACTAACACTAAAAGCAGTAAACATTACAGCAATAATGGGTCGTGGTTTTAATTCTTATCGGTCTGCATTGTAAAGGGTTTCATTTACTAATGCACGTGTCTTGTTTTTGCCATCAAACTGCGCAATCATAGAGAACACTAATAATGGAGATAAGAAACTGTAGAGTTCACGCCTGAAACCCCACCAGTTGATGATACAACTTACTATTACTACTATTCTCTCATCTGTCTGAAATTATGTCACGGTCTATTACGATTCCTACAGCTTTCTGAAATTGTTACATTCGTGTAATAGTATTCCCACTCATACGAAATTATGTCGGTCTAATAATATATGCCCTCTGAACTTTTGTTACAATTTACTGACACATTTCCACTCGTACAAAATTATGTCGGTCTAATAATATATGCCCACGCCTATCTGAACTTTTGTTACAATTTACTGACACATTTCCACTCGTACAAAATTATGTCGGTCTAATAATATATGCCCACGCCTATCTGAACTTTTGTTACAATTTACTGACACATTTCCACTCGTACAAAATTATGTCGGTCTAATAATATATGCCCTCGCCTATCTGAACTTTTGTTACAATTTACTGACACATTTCCACTCGTACAAAATTGCACGGTCAGTAATCAAACCTCGCTTTTATCGATCAAAATAATACTGCAACTTTCGATAAAAGATAGAAGAGAATTTATCTTTTGTCCAAATCATGTAAAAATATTCTGAACAAGTACTCGCAGTGTTAAGAACGCCATTTAGCTGCTTCTTCCCCCCCACCTTCCCCTTCTGATTTAACTCCCCAGTCCTTTATTTTGTGCAAAACAAAGCAAAAGTATATTTTTTAAAAATCTCTCCTTCGCCCAGGAATAAGCGACCAGAAATCTAAAGAACACCTTTTCGTAGACCTATAGTTAATCCCGGAGAATCGGACACACAAATTACTCTTTGAGATACCTCTACGTCACCAAGGGCGTCAGCAGACGGACGGCTTGATAAATGTCTTAATGAAACATAATCAACTTCTCTCTACACAATTGCGTCCGCGCATTGTGGCCGTGCCTAGTGGCTCCGCGCGCTGCAGACCAATGTCCGACCATCCTCTTCACCCCTGAACCACAATCAGGCCTTGCTGGGATCGATTGTTACCAAATCATTGTCCGTTGCCTGTCACATTTTGCCTTTTCTTCCTCGCTCCGTTCTCGGGTCAGGGATGCTTCAGATTATTCACGACGAGGGCGGGCGTGCAGGCGAGCGTCAGACTGTAATCTAGACCTTAGCCTTAAACCTCGTTTCGGGAGTTATATATATATTTTTTTCCTCTTAAAAAGATCACAATGGTCGGTTCTGGTTTTCTTTGGAGGTTTGTTTCTGTGGTATTAAAGTCATCAAGTCTAAATGCAGTCTTGCAGGGTACTGTTGCATCCCTCACTGTCTAATCTTTGACGACAAAAGCCCTTCTCAGGAAGTGTAGACTTTAATTATTACATGCAATAGCTTCTATTGGTATACATTTCTTGCATTGTGTGTGTGTGTGTGTGTGTGTGTGTGTGTTCTTTTGCATGTTTTTCTGGCATTTCGGTATGTGTGCTATTCGTTTGTATATATATATATATATTATATTTCTGGCATTTTGTGTGTGTGTTCTTTTGTATATATTTCTGACATTTTGTGTGTGTTCTTTTTGTATATATTTCTGGCATTTTGTGTATGTCTTCTTTTGTATATATTTCGGGCATTTTGTGCGTGTGTTCTTTGCATATATTTCGGGCATTCTGTGCGTGTGTTCTTTTGTATATATTTCGGTCTGTGTATGTTTTCTTTTGTATATATTTTTGGCATTTTGGGTGTACGTCGTGTGTTATATATGTGTGTGCGTTTGTGTGCTCTATAGTGTATGTACGGAGAGTATTTCTGCATGCCTGACTTTTTTTGGGGGGAGGGGAGTAATTTGTAATTGTTTCACAATTTCACTGTAATGAACAATATGTAAAAAGACTGATAAAAAGTTTTCATTTAAAGAACTGCCTAATAGAAGTCTTACAACATATCGGAACTAAGAAATAGTTCTTAGTCTCATATAAAAATATAATTTGTCAAATACATAAACGTCACACCATTGACTTGTAATTAACTTGGGGGCGTGCTATGTGGTCACGTATTGAGGCCCCAATCAGATGTTGTTTTTTCTTAACTCTGTTCAGTAAACCATTCAGTTCTACTAAGATATAAAAGAAGGACACTTTAAAAAAGAAAACTAAAAGAATTTTAAAAAAGAGAAGTATTACTGTGAAAAAGAGAAAGATTATTAAGGTGGATAGAAAGGTGATTGATTGCATGCTTGGATTGAGGACTGAATGAATGGATAGGTGGGTTGATATTAGATCGTTGTTTGAATGTATATGTGACACATCATCCTAGTTATTGGTTATGATTATTAGTAGTAGTAATAGTAATATTAATAATAATAATCATCATCTATAACTAATTACACGTGATGATAATCTTAATTTATGTTATTAATAATTCTCCAGAAAATACCTCTGGTCTCCCTCACTTGGCGGATATGCAGGCACTGTAAACGGTTTCTCTCTTCCACAATATTAGAGACAAACATTTACTGTCACACAATATTTCCATAGGTGGAAACTTCTTACCCAAGGAGAAGATAAATCTAGATATAGCGAGCCCCTCCACCCACTATCTCTTCAATATGTGTAAGAAGGTCAATGAATTTAACTAATCAACAATTAAATTAACACATGACAAATAAAATGAAAAGATTATTTAACATGAATATTTCCATGAAACCACATTCAAATAATTTCAATACTTTTATAGTCGTATGTCCTAACAGCAGTATCACAGGATCACAGGATCTTTCTTATCATAGAAAGAAATGGAGTTAGAGAAGAAAGTGGATGAATGGTGGCTCGATTAAAGACAGATTTGTCTTCTCCTTTAATAAGAAATTTTCCACCAGTAAATGTTTGTCTTTAATGTTGTGGAAGAGAGAAAACGTTTACAGCACCCACATATCCACCAAGTGAGAGAGACGAGTGGTGTCTTCTAGAGAATTATTATAAAATAAATAAAGATTCTCATGACTTGTAATTAGTGATGAAAGATTAATTAATAATCATAGTCAATAACTAAGTAGCGTTGGTGTCACATGCCTTTGTACTATGCTGTTTTAACAAATAAATTTGCGTTTTTTCTATGCTCTCTTAACAATTAAAATACGCCTTTTTACTATGCTTTTTTAACTAAAATACGCCTTTATTATACTGTTTTAACAACTAAATTATGCCTTTATAAACTGTTTTAACAACTAAATTATGCCTTTATAAACTGTTTTAACAACTAAATTATGCCTTTATTATACTGTTTTAACAACTAAAGTATGCCTTTATTATACTGTTTTAACAAATAAAATATGCCTTTACTATACTGTTTTAACAAAGAATACGTCTTGATTACACTATTTTAACAGGTAAATGACAACTTTTCCTGAAAAAGGAAGAAAAAGAACGCTAGGACAGCGTTGAGCCCTTGCCAGACAACGAAAAGCGCCGTCTGGCCAGACAGTTGGTAAATATATTCTTTTTCTTCTTCCATATTTCAAGGTCTCTTCATCCGCTTCATTGCCACCGATGCAAATTTTCGCACAGAGACAAAAGCAAGATCTGCACAGCCATGTTTACTGTTGGTACTTTAGACTCTCCATGTCGCACGGTCTCAGCCACAGGGACAGTGACACGTGACCAGAATCTGTTTCTGTAAAATGGCGGGTGATTGCCTGGCCAGCATAGAAAGTGGATGGACTGCAGCCGCTCCGCAAACAGATAGATAGGGCTCGTTTGCTTTCTGGAAGTGGTGTTGGTCTAATCATCAACTCGTTCTCTATCAGTTCCCCATGTTTGACGATCTACTGTGGGTGGGTGATTTGTTTTGTCTTTCGTCGTCCAGAAAGGGCGGACAACAGAGACAGCTGTTTCCTGTTCCTTCTTGCCATAATTGTATGGTGTCGTGGCCCATTCATTATTAATCATTATGCAAACAAACCAATCCCATTCACCGATTGGGTGAGTGAGTGTTTTCGCTGAGTGGGTGGTAGGTGATGGTAGGGTTGACTAATTTACCTGACTGTTTACTGAGTAAGGGACTAAAAGACCGATTGACTGATTGACCGGTTGGCTGAAATCCCCTAAAGTCCACTTCGGAAGTTGATGACTTCGGAGACGGTTCTAGGCTGAATTTAATTGTGACGTTTACATTGTTAATTAGCATTCAACATTATTTGACTTACTTCAGAATTGTGACGTTTACATTGTTAATTAGCATTCAACATTATTTGACTTACTTTAGAATTGTGACGTTTACATTGTTAATTAGCATTCAACATGATTTGACTTACTTCAGAATTGTGACGTTTACATTGTTAATTAGCATTCAACATGATTTGACTTACTTCAGAATTGTGACGTTTGCATTGTTAATTTGCATTCAACACGATGTGACTTGCTTCAAAATTGTGTTCGATCAACGCATTTTGGTAAAATAATAGTGTTCATTTTAGCAAAAATTGCTATAAAAATTCAAACCCTTGATTCCAGCAGAAAGCAAAAGGCACGTCTTTGCATGAAAATGTCCTTTAAAACAAAAAGTTGATAAAATGGGGGTGTTTCCGTTATGATTGTAGCGAATGCTGGCTGCACTGTATTGCAAAGTAATTCTTATTAGCACTTTTCACTTTAAGGGCAAATCGATAACTCCAGGCAATGACTAACTGCCTTTCTTTCTTTGTCATGTTCTTGCTTGGTCATTTCCAAGAGTGCGATCACTGACGCCAGTGGGCAATCTGTTACGATTCAGGCTGCCTTTCTGAGAATACGTGTAAGAGTTATGGCAGTCGGATTTCCCCTTGGCATTGGACAAGAAAGTGTCACAAATGTCTGAACTATCATCGACACATGTCTTACTTTCGCCTCGTTTGCTTGCTGGCCATTCACGATGCTCCGTGGACATGACGTCATCAGTCATGTCACTTGGCACAGGCATAAAAGGGAAGGAAGCATTGCACATGAATGTTTAGTGCGCTCTTTTGATGTTGGTAAGAAGTGTGCAAAACTGGCTTGTTTTCTTGACGTTAACAAAATTAGAGACAGATCTCTCTGTCTCTCTCTCTCTCTGTCTCTCTCTTCTCTCTCTCTCTCTCTCTCTCTCTCTCTCTCTCTCACAAACACACACACACACACACACACACGGATAAGCATTCGATTATTTAGAAGTTTACAAATAAATGTTTTGGACAACCACATTTCTAAATTCTTACAGACGTTAGTTAACCCTTTCCTAAGAAAGAATCTACTTCGTGTTTCGTTTTATGTAGCCCTCATTTGAGTCAGTTCAAGTGCTTCTTGTTCTAAGAGTTTAATTTTAACTTTATTAATTTCCTCGAACTAACAAGCCCGCCGTAAAACCTTCTGAAGAGAGTTTTCTTATTCTAGGCTGCTGTCAAGGTAGCGATACACAGAACGTCCTTGAGCAGGGTCAAGAGTTTTGTATCTAAGCCCGATTATACAGAAAAGCACCAAGTTTTTGATTGCCACTTTCCTGTAGGATGTATTTGTTCTGTGTTAAATGTAGAGTTTTACAAATAACTTCATATATTTTTATGCGGAGGATCAATCATAAGTTTTACTAATATGTTGCTATATGTACTGAAGTGTTCTTTGCTCTTGTTATGCATCTACTTACTAATGCTGTTTACTTCCCTTGTTATAACTACTAATGTGTTCCCATTCCCTCCCTTGCATGTATTTAATAATGCTGCTTACTTCCTTTGTTATAACTACTATTTAATGTTGCTGTTTTCTTCCCTTGTTGTAAATACTAATGTGTTCTAATTCAATTCCTTAATTGTATTTAATAATGCTGTTTGCTTCCCTAATCCTTATGATTTTATGTGTAATGGCCTAATGTTTTGATTCTTATTATGGATAATGGCCTTCTATATTGTCATATTATGTTTGATTGGGATTTTTTTTTTAATGGATTTTGTTATTATTCTGTCTCTTCCCTGTTTCCCGCAGAAGTCCCGAGCAATTAAAGTTAAACGCAGTTTAAGATCTGATTGCTCGTTTGGAAGCTGTCGCGGAGAGCCGGTACAGGAGTTCATAAAATCTCTTACGCACGAATGTTCTTTTATTCTTTTCCAGCAGAGCCAGGACAAAGGGCACAACAAAAAGTGAACGAAGCGTGGTCCTGCAGGCCACAGGCAAAGCATTCTAACTCGAGCTTTCTGCTTCCATACAGATATCCATATCCATGCATTTGGCCGTTTACATACCACAACTTTGCTCCCCACGCGCCACGCTTCCCGCGGGATAAGATATATTGCTCTTGCATTAATGAGACTGATAGGACTTGAACCTGAAGAGCCGGCCTTCAAATCAGTACTGCTCCACTGCTACTCAGCTTAACCAACTGTCCTTCCCTTTTCCAGCCAATTGGTCAATTTCTTGACCAGCTCTATCTAGCTCCAAATTTCCACGAGTCGTCAGACAAGGATTCTGCGGTCGATAACTGTTTACCAAGCTCCAATCAAGCATGCGACTTCCTGAGTCATCACGGCGACCGGAAGTACAAGCGAGGTATCAGGAGCCAAATGATGCGGAAAAAGAAACAGACCGAAGTCGATAGGAGACCACGTGACCTGTGAACGGGATGAGTTTCGTTAGTGAGCCAGATGGTTTCCTTCCAGGGAAAAGTACAATTTAAAGTGTATTTCTCCTCCTTCATTATTATTATTAAGGACTTTATGTTTATGCTTGTATTTCTCCTCCTTCATTATTATTATTAAGGACTGTATGTGTTTATGCTTGTGAGTGTTTCTATGCATTTGTGCATGTTTAATAATAGTAATAATAATAATAATGATAAAAATGCATAATACTTGAAAACTAAAAACCTTTCCAAGGGTCGGAAATAAAATGACAGAATTCACATTTGTCTTCAAGTATCTATAGGCTGTATTAGTGCCTTCTTTGGGAGAATGTATCTGTGATTCTGGAACCAATTCCACAACAGTAGGTAATAACCTTTTACAGTCCCATCACTTTCTCTGCAGCATCATTTCGGAAGCGACAAGCAGTATCTCGCAACAAAATGGCTCACAGTGCTGCAAACTCCTGTTGCAGACAGCAAGATTGGTCCGATTAAAAAATATCCAATACTCTAACTCATATAAGTGTGGATTCTGTTTACAGTCAATTACCACAAAGTGCATAATAAAATATTCAAAAATCTAATTAGTCGTAGAAAATTTGTGTAAACTAATGTATGCATGAGAATTTGATTTATCTATCTGTTAGTCAGTCTGCCTGTGTGTCTGAGTCTATCTGCTTATATGTCCGTATACCTATACAGTATATGGCTGTCTGGCTAACTAGATATGTATTGTGGCTGTTTTTTAGTCTATTTGTCTATCGATCTATTCTGTGTGTGTGTGTGTGTGTGTGTGTGTGTGTGTGTGTATCCAACCATCTATCAATCTAATTCTTCAGAGTTAATTATTTATTTTGACGTGCGTTCGAGCACGCGACAACTATAAAGGAATGCTATTTATCCGTCGACAATTCCCTCAAAGCAAATGCATTGAACATTACTTTTTTTAGTGGGGGGGGGTTAGGGGGGAAAGGGAGATCGAAGATTTTTCCCAATTAGAAACGCTGCAGTGAGCATAGTCCTTAATAAACCAAAGCAACATCATCGACTTAAAGAATTCGACACTAAAGCTGTTTTTAATTAAGTTATGAAATGATAATGGCACACCCTTCAACTACACCACGTTTCCCTCCAGCGTTTATGCCTGACAAGAATTTTGATAATTTAACACTCAGAAAGGAAAAAATAAAAACGCAACAACGGTGAACTGAAGAACTTCTTTATTTTTTCACTCCCGGGGGAAGTGGTGATTACAGACCGTAACCTATCATTTCCAGTGCAGAATAGGAATACGTCGCGGTAAAGCAAACAGTCTTTGTCGAAAAGATAGAAACATCATAAAAATGTGTGTGTGGTGTGTGTATGTGTGTGTGTGTGTGTGTGTGTGTGTGTGTGTGTGTGTGTGTGTGTGTGTGTGTGTGTGTGTGTGTGTGTGTGTGTGTATGAGAGAGATATATACTTCCAAGTTGGACAAGTGAAGCAAACAAAACCCAATCCTTCGAAAATCACTGTCTTATCACTTCTGAACAGCGTAATAACCGACGGACAAACTCGAAAACGCTGCACTTTCCCTGGTTATCAATATTAGTTGTGGGTCCTTTTCGGCAGACGCGAACCATAATTAACGTAAATTGGTTTTCGACAGAAGAAAGTCTTCTCCCACTTCAACGCCCTCTCGATCTACTCAGTGCTCATCAAAAGTCCATTGACGAAAGCAGTCGACCTTCACTTTTCTCTCAGCCCCTCTTCCACCCATGCACCCAAGGCCGTACAGAATCTTAACAGAGTGCCTTCGCGCTTTTAAAATACCTGCCCATGTTCAGGCTTCATCTTGTGTCTGCGATGACAACTGATTTTCTCAAGGGAGTTCAATGTAGAAAGTTATTTTGCGAACTTCTTTCACCTACTTATTTATTCTTTCTATCTTGCTTTTCCTTTTTCTTTCTTTCTTTTTTCTTTCTTTCCTTCTTTCTTTCTTTCTTTCTTTTTTCTTTCTTTCTTTCCTTCTTTCTTTCTGTTGACTGCAATAGACCGTATTGAAAACTAGTTTCGAGTGATCATTAGAGAAACCGATCTGTGGTCCGCAACCCACCCAGTCCACCATATACAACCGCGTTTTGCGAGTCGTTTGACCATGACCTAAGGTGGTGATGGTTACGCTATAATTTTAGCATCTCCACTGGAGCTTGCCTTGATCATTTCGTCAAAAGACCTTATGTGATCTGGAGAGCTCCAAAACTACACGCTTTTAAAGCCAGCTGTGGCAAAGATGTATGCAGAGGTTTGGGTCCAGGGTGGAGCACTTACGTTTGACTTTCGACCACACCCCAAGCTGAAGGCGGTAGGTTTAACGTTTATGCACCACAAGATACCACATCCCAAGTTGATGTCGATTGCACCACAAGTACCAACCATACCTCAAGCTGAAGGCGGTAGGCCTAGCGTCTATTGCACCCCATGGTACCACACCCCAAGCTGAAGGCGGTAGGCTTAAAGTCTATTGCACCACAAGGTACCACACCCCAAGCTGAAGGCTGCAGGCGTAGCGTCTATTGTACCCCAAGATACCACACCCCAGTTGACTCTGAAATCTATGGAATATGGTGTCTTGTTAGTTAGTGTGTGTGTGTGACTCTTGTATATATTGTAAGCGTTGTTATGTACTGTGCATATATATGTTGTACGTTGTGTTGATGACACAGGTGTGTTTGCATCTACAGTGTGAATACTCTCTGCTGTGCTTGTTGTATGTACACAAGTGTCGTGTAGAGTGTTAGTTTGTTTTGTAAGTTAATATATGTGGATTAGAGCGTCTCATGAGTGATATAGGCATGTGAGTGAATGTGTGTGATTTAGGACCAGATGTCTGTGCTTATGTGTTTGTTGCATTCGCCAAAACGTTTGTGTATGTTGTTTATGTGAATGTGTGTGTAATTGTGTGAGTATGTGATTGATTGTTTGTGTGTCTGTGTGTATGGGTGGGTGACGTGAGGGAGTGAAATATACTTTCTAGACCCAACAAATCCACCGCCAATCTGTGAGTCCAGTCAAGATTACTAGGAGTGAAGACGTAGGGACTGAGTGGCGAATTTATCGGGCACTTGTCCATATCCACGCAATCAAAAGCGTACATTGTTTTCAAGATTGACAAAATTATGCATTTGGATAGTTGTGTCATTATTACAATCTATTCTGACGACAGTCATTAGTATTTTTATGAAATGGCACGCTTGAGCCAAATGATCATATTGCAATCTAAGTGGTATTGAAAATGTAGTGTATGTTTATAATTCTAAGTGGTATTGAAAACGTAGTGTATGTTTATAATTCTTGCTTCTGAATAGCATCACAACGAGTTGACCTTGACCTGAACGAAGATCTTGAAGACGTGGTGCAGACATATAAGGCAAAAGGGTTCAGTCCCCCCCTCGAAGTGAAAAACTTACTGGTAATTCTTAACAATTCCCAGGTTCCAGAAGGAGGGTTTAACAGTGCTTCGTCCGTCAGAAAGACGATAAAAGGGGTCCCGTGTACTAATGTTCAGGCACGCTAAAGATTCCTTAGCACCCGCGATGCATTGGAAAGTGTAGTATGTTGATCACTGAAACGACTCAGTATTGTACCCGAAATATCTTTCCAACTCCCGACCCTTAAAAAGTTTACCCTCGTGGCATAATACTCAATACTCATGACATGATATCTCTTCTTCCAGAATTTAAATCTTTCTTCATATCGGCAATTGTGCAATTGTGTCCCTTTGCGAAATCAGTGAAAATTGTAAGCGACATTAAAAAAAAAAAAAAAGATCTCGAAGGAAAGGGTGGGGGCGGAGGTGGCTCAGAGGGAATTTCGGAATTTCCCTCTTTACGTGCACGTAAACTCGGCTCATACAGTGAACACAGAGTGATGTCCCTGGGGAAGTGGGGGGGGGGGGCAAAATTATGAGGTCCTAGTATGGCTTTACACAGCATACAAAGACTCTTCACTTCTTCAAAACACACACACACACACACACACACACACACACACACACACTGGTAGGGGAGAGGAAAACGTCCTCCATTCACCAAACCGTCTTTTGGTGCTCTCGCCTTTTCTCGAGCCTTAACGAGGATTTGATTGCTCCCGGGGCTAGTGGTAAAGCGCACGGATCTGGACAGACTGTCAGTAGTGGTTGAAAAATCCATTGTATTTCGAGCGCTAGAGTTGACACTGCTGCCAATGGGAGAGGAAGTAACTGTTGCTCTTTTTGCTACTGAAAAAGTTTCGATTAGCTGTCTCTGCTTTGATGGAGGAGTGGTAAGATTGTCACCTTGAAAATAGACAATTTATCAGGACGACAAGAACCTCATCATAGCACTGAATTTAACAAAACAAACTTTTGGCATGATTCTTTTTGTTTTGTTTGATTTTTAATAGCTTATCTCGTTTGAGAGCATGTTAATTTCTTACAAATACGTTAATAGACCTCGTGGCGATAAGCGTTAGATAAGACCCCTAACCCTGAAGATACTTTTTATTTCTGCCTGCAGGCAAGGTGACTAGAATGACTGGTGGAGTTTGTACAGGGATAAATATCTATTTAAACAACACGTAAAAGAAATGTCATTGCTAAACAGCATTGATATACATTTGAAGTTCGCTAGTGACATAAACTTTGACCTTTGTTACAATTCTTTATGTAGAATTGGATTTGTTCAATGTTCCACTCGAGCAGAAAATTGGGGGGGGGGGAATACATTTCTGCTCTCTTCAAGAACTGGACAAGTTCCAGTCAATATAATTATGATAATAACATCGACTGTGAAGTGGTTGGAATGAATGTCTACATATAAATAAATGAACAATTGCCTATCACACACACTCACACACACATGTTCAATCATTCACTGCAACCAAATACAAAGTATTTAATGTTAAATCTAATCAATTTAGGGAATGATATTCTTGTGTTTTAGTTTGTGAGGGTTTAGATAATTTCTTTGTGTGTGCTTGTTACTCTCTGGTCCCGCTGTTTCACTCCCACGTGTTTGATTTCACTCAATGTAGAAATCAATACAATTTTAAAAATCAATGTTATATTCTATTTATTTTGTACATAACACTCCATGGAAGAATTACAGTGTGGCAGAGTAAATTTGCTTATCCCTATTTGTAAACTTAATTGTTATATAAATTGTTAAATTGTCAACGTGACCAGACCTTGGACACTCCTTATGATGATAATTTTTGTAAGTGTCAAAGGTGGAGGTAAACAAATCAGGTGGAGGATAGGCTAGAAATTATTGATTCAATCCAAGCCGATTCCAACTGGATGAGTAGTTTTTTTCTAAAAGTCTCAAACTTGTTCGTAACAATTTCATCCTATGGGGATGGACTGAAGAAGTATACTCTTCTAATCACTTTGAATTTGAACATAACTAGAGTCCGGTCATAAAGACGATCATTAGCTTATGGTAATAGATTGTTAACATATGCTGGCAACAGCCACCATCTTTGAAAATGTTTTGTACATTGACTTTAATTATTTCTTTGAAACCCCACTATGATTTCCTTGATGTCCACTCTCATTTTCTTGATGATATCCATGAATGTGGTTATATATATATATTATATTATATATATATATATTAAATTCACAGCTGATGTCTATGCTAGAATAACGTTTGTGAACAATTGTCAACGTTAATCGAACATTGTTGTTGTCACGGGAGAAGCATGGAGCCAAAATTATTTTTTTATTTCACGGATCACACAAGCCAGGCATTGACTAAAGGAAGTAATCCCCTATCATAACCGCGATTAGGACGCATAAATAATGTAAACGTTTATTTTGTTCCCCAAGTTCCATTTAGTTTAGACAGACGTGTGTAGATATAGTATATGTGCATCATGTCATGCATCAGTATATATACATTTAAGGAGGACTTTATGTATATAATAAATGCAGAATATTCATAAATGTGCGTGCATGTATGTATATTTTTTGACGAGCAAAATCTAGAAATGCGCAGTAGAATTTGCCTAGCTAGTGAAGTACGTGCAATTATAATCACGTGCATCAGCAAGAGAAGATCACAAGATGCAAATCTTCTAGAACCTTCTGGAACTTTCAGTAGAAAGTATATAAAGAGAGAACCAAATGGTTAGAAGAGAGAGTCAAAACATCAGACAGCGCAAACTACGGAAAGACTTCAATACACACCCGCTGCATGATATTATATATACATCATTACATATTGTCAATTCTGCCAGTAATACTACATATAAATCAAAATCATCTTTGCATTTTATCCATATAGAAAGAACAGTTCACAGAATTATAATATTTTAAATGTTGTTGATTCAGTTTTTTTTTAAATCGATAAACAACATTTAAAATATTATAATTCTTTCCATGCTATTAGTAATACTATACTTAAATCATTGCAATATGTCCACTATTTGAAGACATTTCTGCAGAACCATCATTCTTTAGGTAGTTAACAATATTCGTGCATTCTATTCAGCCTATTAGCAAAGTTTTACAGTCACTACATCCGATCCCCTCTATAGACAAGAATTCGCAATAGTGTTACATTATATTAATTCTGTTAGCAAAGTGTTACAGAATCATTACACTATAACAGCACTTTAAACAACGCCTCATCACACTTTTACATTTTATCCACTCTAGCAATAAATCATAGAACCATTTCATTTGGCTCATACAATAAACCATAGAACCATTTCATTTGGCTCGTACAATAAATCATAGAACCATTTCATTTGGCTCATACAATAAACCATAGAACCATTTCGTTTGGCTCATACAATAAATCATAGAACCGTTTCATTTGGCGCATACAATAAACAACACTCTTTAGCATCAATACAATGCATCCATAAATGTTTATACAAAACACATATAAAATCATATCATGTTATCTAAATGACTGAGCAAACACTTCTTGGGATCGTTACGCTTAGTCCAGAGCATAAAGAACCTGTTCAAGATTACGTATTTTTTACTCACTCTTTCAAGAGCTTTGCACAATCCCTTACATTTTATAACCTTCATAAAGAACTGTCTGATTACTTAGTAGTGCTATTGAATTAAATATATTCCCACTGTTGGACGGCTAGCAAGTATTGTTTTCTCATTATTTTATACTTACTGTAAATTTTACACAGCTAATTAACACTTCAGTGTCAAAAATGTCATCAACTCAATTCTTCTTCACTGCTTTGGCGATTTAATGTGTTAGTGATTAGTTGATTCTGCGAAAAAATATTAATCTTCATTAAATAAATGCTTTTAATTACGGGTTAAGGCTAGTATTGCATCAGTAGTTTGTATTTTACAGAGGTATGAAATACTTCCACCCCGACCCCCCTCAGCACAATGACCGAATCATTGTGAATCATTAATTTTCATAACCAGTGATCTAGAGATGCAGCGCTCACTGCTCTTTTCACAAGAACGCTGAACAATGTCAATTCAAATATGTTCTTTTCACAAGAACGCTGAACAATGTCAATTCAAATATGATCTTTTCACAAGAACGCTGAACAATGTCAATTCAAATATGTTCTTTTCACAAGAACGCTGAACAATCTCAATTCAAATATGATCTTTTCACAAGAACGCTGAATAATCTCAATTCAAATAGAAATCATCTTTCCATCAGACTGAATGTTCAGCTATGATCGAGAGTTGCGTTCCCTAACATGTATCATTCACAACTGTAGCATTAACGTTCCAAACGAAAATATTTATCTCTTAAGTCTCAGAACTGCTCACTGGGTATCTGAGTGAAATAAAGTGGGGAGGGAGTATTTTAAAATCATCATAAAGTACACAACAGCTATATATTTGAAGTACACATAACTATATATTCTTTTCATAACAACTGTTCCATTCACTCCTTCGTTTCGTAGCGCCAATTTCTCAACAAAGTCATGGATGAAGAGTTTATCCTGTGTTGCATGTGTTGCAACTAAATCCACGCAGTAACTACAGTTAACAGAACCATTTCTGGTCAGGCGTGGGCATTCACTGTAGTCTGCATAAATATTTCACACATAGTAATAACCCAAACATTGTTTTTTACCCACAGCGATCGGCAGTCTAAACACGTCCTAACTCCAATACAATTTCTGATCTAGTCTAATCATGTCTTAAACCAGTACAATTTCAGATCTAGCCTGAATGTGTCCTTAACCACAATACAGTTTCCAGTCTAAACATGTCCTGACCCCAATACAATTTCTGATCTAGCCTAAATATGTCCTTAACCACAATACAGTTTCTGATCTAGTATAAACATGTCCTGACCCCAATAAAACTTCTGATCTGAATATTCCTTAACCATACTACAGTTTCTGATCTAGTATAAACATGTCCTGACCTCAATACAATTTCTGATCTAGCCTGAATATTCCTTAACTATACTACAGTTTCTAATCTAGTATAAACATGTCCTGACCCCAATACAACTTCTGATCTGAATATTCCTTAATCATAACACAGTTTCTGATCTAGTGTAAACATGTTCTGACCCCAATATACAATTTCTGATCTAGCCTGAATATTCCTTAACCATAACACAGTTTCTCATTATGTCAGAGTATTAATTAATATTGTGCTTAATTAAAAAGTATCATCTTCATCCTCGCCCCATTCCAATATCTAGTCGTTGGACTTTCGTGCACAAGGTCGCCGGGTTTATTAAGAGAGATGAGTAAGATTTCGTTCAAATCGTCTGCATTATTAGTTATTAATCATTTTAACTGAACTGTTACATTTCAATCAAATTTCAATATCTCAACGCATGCATTAATTATTAGTCAGTCAACCGTTCGGCCAGCGAGTCTGATAACGCGGAGAAAAAAAACGAAACACACTTACAACGCCCCAAGAAAACAATCGATTCAGTCATGGGGAAGTACAAACAAACGAACTGCTAGTTGTATGACGACAGTGTGGATGTGTGCGCCTTTTTGAGGGACTTAAGGCAGCAAAAGGAATGGGAGCTAACTAGTCGGCGATTTTGTAAGCCCTTCACGTGATCTTCTTATAGACGAATTGATCCCCAGAAATCAAGAATTTCGCCTACGACCAGCAATTACCGACAACAATTAGGTAATCTGCATCGCTTATTCTGCGACTGGCATTCTTCAAGCACTGTAGTCAACGGGTGTTCTGGTGATTGAGCAGTTTCTTGTGTCTTCAGCACAGAGAACGAATTCATAAGACGTAGTGAGAGTTGAAAGGTTAGGTAAATACAAGTGGCCTAACTCCTAAGAGAAAATCTAAAAACAATACAGTTTTATACAAAGACAAGATACACGACTGTACTCTCTTTCTCTCTGGACGGATGGGTGGGTGGATGCAAGCAGATACATACAAAATACAGAAGGAGCATGTGAATTTATAAAAGGAAAACTAAATATTAAACTTACTGTGACCCTTTATATAACAGGCCGATGCATCCACACGAAAATCGTATATAATTTTTGTTGTTGTTGTTTTAGCAAATCAAAAGGTCAAATATTCTTAGTTGCTAGAAAACCTGTATATAAAGGCCTCGTAATTCCGTGGCGACCATCTACAAAATTAGCATGAACGTTGGAGGTCAAACTTAAGCATAGATAAGTCAATCAATTCTGTAACGATTAATCAGTATAAGTAGTTTGGATGCAGCGATGTATCAGTGATTTAGAAAGTTGGTCAGGTAATCAGTCAAGGGCGAAAGTTTTCTACCTTTGTTTAACGATTAAAACTGTCCCAGCTTGTGTCCATCTCTTTCACAATCGGCTATAATCACCAGACAAGAGAAAAATGCAAGAGGTACGCTTCAGTCGTAATAATCTCATCACTAATAAGTAATATGCAGTGTCAAGATAATTTTGTTGCTATGTACATATTGTTCATTTGTGACAGGCCTACTGTTGGCGCACACTGCTTCAGAATCGGAAATATTGGAAATGCATTCCCCTAAAGACCAGTTGTGAGAGTTTTAAGACAAGCGTAGAAATAAGCGAAATTCATTGTTCTGATTACCTGTAGACACATCAAATTTCAACGTCAGATTCCGTCCGAAAGAGAATTTTAACATAATTGATTAAAGAGAATATTTCTGCTAAATTTTCAGTATAACAAACAGTATTTTTTTAAAAGTACGAATTAATAAAACGTAAAACAAACTTGTATTTGATAAACTGTGGTTCCACTTGAGCTGCACAAATACATTTGTATGCTGAAAATAAAACGTCATCTATTGTCTGAGTTGTTTCTTGTGCCGAAACCTGCTTGAACTGCAGGAGAATCATATCAGTGAGTCTTGAATGAAATTTCTACCTAGAGCAGTTAGCCATTCTGTGACGTCATTTGCGTCATGCAGTAGTTATAAAGGTATGTCTTATTTTTGTTTTTATCTAGGATTTTGCACAAAGGCAAACAGGAATAACCATCTGTGACAATAATTACGTTGTACCTGGTCTGAAGATAAAGTCGTCTGTGGACTGATAGCTCTTCCACGCCACAGAAAACGTGACCATTTTGTTCAAGAAGGCCAATCCATTCCAAGTTGATGCTACAGATCACGTGACCCTGTTGTTCGAGATGGCCAACTCAATGCAAGTTAACGTCACAAATCAGTGCGCTTTTGTTTTTTAAGCTAGATGGCAAAAATTCCTGAGTGAAATTATCAGCCAGCAATGTAATGATCTCGTTCTTTAAATACAGTTTTCCATTTTTCTTCTTCCAAGCCGAAACGAGTGTACATTGTGCCCACTGCTGATATAGCCATTGAAAAGCCATTGCCAAATCCAGTCAATGACAAGTCAAAGAGCTGTTTCCTTACGCTGTTAGCTTTTATAAACAACTGTAATTTGAATTTTATTGAACCCACCTCATGCACGGCTTTAAAATAATACTTCACTTCAAACCATCTGTTGATACAGATTACGTGAGATTCACGAGCTTTAGCGAGAAATTTGCAGGATGGAAGGTCAAATGAAAGGGAGATAATGAAAGTGTGTGTAGGGGAGGAGAGTTGTAGAGATACTGAATTTTTCAGAGGCAGAAATATCTAATAATGCATAATAGTATAATATCTACTACATAATGGCCTAAAAATAAAATGTATTATATAAATACACTACTAGTTCTTTTTTTAGTAGTCGTAAAGGGCTCAACAAGAAGACTGGCAAGCCGTCATGAAGAGAAAAAAGACTTGGCTGTTCAAGTTAATCAGTGTTCTATGTTTTCTTTTAATGATGTATGAATCTAGTAAATTTCCTACTACATATATTTTAATATTCAATATGCTAGAGATATTGTTCGTTCTTTTACGGAATTTTAGCGGGAATGACAAGTAAATGAAACGAATTTTTAGGATATTAAGAAGCAACTGTTATCAGGTAAGACCACAGAATGTGCTTAGCCCTAATAGATGTCATAGACGTGTAACAGAGATTGGTATCTGCACAGAATTCCATAAAGTCACATCTTATACACACACACACACACACACACACACACACACACACACGTATCACATCTAACATTACCCCACCCCAGCCACCGCCATCCACTCTGTAGCATCGTCTCGGACGAGAGACGAGCTTTCTCCAGGAATGTAATTCTCACCGCCCATTATATTCAGCAGCCTCTAATTGTAGGAGAAACAAAGAATCAATGAATTATAAATTGAATTAAGGAGTGCAATTTTGCGGGACTAACGCGCCATCGAGCGAGGCAATCGTCCTGTGTACAACAAAAAGGACTGTCCGTACAGTGAATCTTTGTTTAGAGAGTCTCATGCGACTGGTTATCACTTTCCGGCTGAAACAATCAGCAGCTCTACATAATGAGACGGACTTTGGACAAGAGCCTGGCCCGGGATGAATAAATCAGCAAACATTGAAGAATGAAGACGTGTTGAACTTTCCGAGTGGATAGAAGCAGTTGTAAAACATGAACTTCGTGCACAACTTTTGCTTTGGAACAAAGAGATAGGGGTGGGGGTGTCAGTAGAAAAGAGATGGTGGTGGTAGTGCACATAGCTTGGTCTAAACGTATCATTTCCATTCGTTAGGATCAAAGTCAAGCTGGGGGAGCCTGATCGTGTGCTATGTGCGTGATGACCTGCTCAACTGTGTATTGTCAATCGTTTGTCGGCTCACATGCGACCAGCAACAGTTTTAAGAGGAAATGCAAAGTCAGGACATCCAATTGTACATTTTTACATTCTAAGCGCATTGCCGTAGTGCATAAAAAGTTCCAACAATTTCTCCCATTATTAACGTTAAACGTCCTCAACATCTTCCTCCATCCCCACCCCTACCTCAAATGGAAATGATATTGGTATTATCTTTGTTTTAAAATCCACAACATTCGGACACTGAAGCAAACTAGTTTTCTCTCGTGCAGAAAAATCACGTTGATTTTCAAGGACGAATTTTCAATACTAGTGCCAAGTTGAGTAGCTTAACCTCGAGTTCGAATTAATCAAGCGACTTTCTGCTGTTTAGTTATATTTTCGGACATTTTTTTCCAAGTGTATGAATACAATTTGTTGTAGATTTATTTTTTTTAAAAGATGCGCTGCTGCTTTTCAATTTCCACGAAGACTGTTTAAGGTAATTGATCAGATTTATGGCAAAATGTAAAATTTGCGTCAGAATGTGTGTGCCTTTAATGGGCTAGGGCCCAGCCACGCGAAAAGGTTGCATGCTATAATGATGAATTTTATTGGCCGCGCTTATCCAGTAATGTCTTTCAAGTTGGGCACACAGATACACACACCTTCGCAGTCAATTCTGGGGAAAAGAACAGGAGAGAAGCAGAGAAGACTTTTGGTCGCATTTCATTTATTTATTTATTTGCTTATTTGTTTATTGCCAAACTTTCATCTGAATTAGGAACGCTCAATGTGTTTAGAAACTCATTCGCAGTATATTCAACCGACGAATGCTTTATATACAGGAAGATTCTTTTTCTCAACTTTATTGCAAGCACTCAAGCACAGTTAACACTCACTTGAACCTACTCGCTTTTTAAAAAGAAGCTGTTCTAAGGAAATTTACGGAATTGTTTCTAAACAAGCCTTTTTTTTTAATTTTTACTATCAAAAGTGTCTTGTTATTAAAACGAGTCTCCACTACTTAATTACTCAGCTACACCTGCTTCCATTGTGCGGCTATGGAAGAAATTGAAGAATTAAAAAAAGCAGATATTCGTGCTTTAATCTTTTTACAAACTCTGTGATATTTCTTTTTTCAAGCTCCCGCCATTATATTTGTTTGAAGGTTCGGACAACATTTTGCACATCCAATCTGTTTCCCCCCTCCTCCCCGCCTAAAAGTATACGATACCCATCTACATGAACGAACTAAGTGTAGTAAGTCAAAAACGTTTCAAAGCATCCGCGGAATAAAGGATGTGTGGTAGGTGGTGGTGGAGGTGGTGATGGTGGTGGTGGTGGTGGCTACTCTAACGCTTATTCACTTCCAACGCCTGCAGAAACTTATTATCTTCGGTAAAATCAAAACCCTAAATGTACTTTTGTTTGTAAAAGGTATTTTTAAAGGGGAAATCATACGTATGCTATGTCGTGTGTCATTGTTGTATATATACAATTGTTGGTATTTATTAATCAACGTCAAAGTCAGAGTGCAATGTGAGCTGGAACAGTACTTAACTGGAAAACATCTTACTTTTTTTCTCTCTCATGCACGCACGCACATACATATGCACACACACACACACACACACACACACACACACACACACACACACACACACACACACGCACACATATTTGTGAGTTTTGTGTGTGTGTTGCTCTATCTGTCTGCGTGAGTCTATCTTTCTATATATTTATTTATCTGTCTTCCTCTCTATCTGCAAACAAACATACCTTTGCGCGCGCGCACACACGCACAAGCACACGTGAGTGTGTGACCATGAGTGGGTGCACGTATTTATGAGAACGCATGACGGAATACAGGAATCGATGGATAAATGGGAGATTGAACACGGTACTGATTGCAGATTGTCGTTTGCGATTACTCTTTCCGACTCCTCCTTGTTCGCACAACTTTAAAAAAAAAAAAAACAGTGCCATCCACAAGTATAGGACATTCGTGAGGAGGGGGGGGGGATGGGTATAAGGGAGATAAAAGGATTAAGCAGTCAACAAAAGGAAAAACACAGCGCGTCGCTCCCGATCCATGCTGGCTCATCGTAATACTTTTTGTCACTGGACCGTTACGAACTTCACGCAGCTTCACGTGACCCCCGTTCTGGTAACCAGCCACTCATCGACCTTTTAATCACAGATGGTTGAACGTGGATTCAAGAGCCGCCAGATTGTTTTATAGATTGGAAATAAATGCGCGATTATTTTCAACGAATCTGACACTCGGTAGCTTCGGGGGTGAAATCAGATGAAATGAAATTTTCAAGGTTAAGAGATGGCGATTTCGATGGTATTATTATAAATGCAGATTTCTTTGAATGCGTCATTTTATTTCCACCTTTTTCTTTCTTTTACATTTTACAATAAATTCCCTTGAATTCTAATTGAGAGAGATTTTCTCAGAAAAAAAAACAAATCGAAACTGTATTTATCTGTTTGTTTACTTTTGTTATTTTATTTCATAATTGATAACAAGTAATAATTATTGAAAAGTACTTTGAACAGAATAACTAGTTAGCCTATCAAATTATTCAATCTTTGAACTAGCTATATAGCTATTTGTGTCTGTAATGTTGAAAGTTAACTAACTAGATTTGTAAATGTTTCTGACAATCAAACGAACAAAAGATTAGTGGTCTCACAAAAAAATGCGTCTGCTGGTGAGTAAAGAATAAATCATAAATTTACATGTATTGTCTACATTTAACTACTCAAGTTCATGGACTGAAGTGTTTAAACTACTAAAAATGCATTGGATTCTAAATATAGAGAGGATGGAGGAGAGGTGATAAACTGACCTCTGACATCTGTACATATAATAAAATTGTTGTTATGGTGGGTTTATGCAGGCAGAGGTAAAAACAAAAAGTACTAGACAGACTTTTCTATTGTATATCTTAATACCATAGTTTCAAGATAGTACATCACGCCCATAAGGAAGCTCGCCAATAGTCCTAAAACTACGAAAATTTTCCATTAAAAGTTGAGCGCATGCGCTCAGACCTTGACTTACACATGACAGTAACCTCCAAGACCTCTATGTACAGCGGACGATTCGTGTTTCGCGCAGATTGCGTCTCTCATTATAGGTATTAGATTTTAGATCCAGTAAATATTGTATTTTGGATTTTTGGAGGACTGTTTATTTAGCTCTTATTTTTCAGCGCCTCCCTGAAAGAGATCAACCTGAATTCAGTCTCAGTAAAATCTTATTGAGACGATATTGACAGGGTTCACTAAAGGAGATTCGTTGTTCATTCCCGCAATATCCCTTATTCTAGAGAAATTTCCATTGAGTCTAAATGACTGCACTTCCCCTGAGAGTCTGCTTTGCAATGACGATTAATAAACTGCAAGGACAAACATTGCGGACTCTGCAGGCGTGGGCCTTTGTCCCAGCTGCTTCTCGCGTGGACGGCTGTATGTCGTGAGCTCCAGGGTCAGCAGCAGTGACAATCTCTTCATTTGCGTCCCTGATAACAACACTTATAATATTGTATACAAAAAAGCACCTATATCAACCTTGTAAATAAAGAAGAGTTACAGTTAACAGTCTATTTTCTGCTGACATTTGCACGAGCGAAGCTGTGAGCAGAAGTTAGTCTAACATATAATCAAAAGATCTCATTCATGAACTCCATAATTTTCTACAGTCTTAATGCATTTTGAGTTCACCATCAAATGAAAGTGCTCCTCAATACCTCTGAACTTAGTTTAAAATACTCCAAAAAATGTTTGAGCGAATTAAAATAATCCAAAAGATGTGCAGAACATTTCAAATAGTTCAAAGAAATTCAAAAGAGGCTCAAAACATTTGAAATAAGTCCAAATATTCAACAATATAAACGGCTCTCCCCGTTTGTTTACCATACTCGGTAATATGGATTAAGTTGATAGTCTATTGATGGAAACAATATACTAAACCTTGGTAGCGAAATACTTTTAGCCCATAAAATAATGATCACTTTCTGAGACGTGAAACAAAATGCACTGAAATATATCACACATAAATAATAATAAATAATAAATTTTTTAAAAAATAAATAAGAGTAAATAATATGCACAAAAGAACATTAAGTTTGGACACAAACTTTAAATCTTAACTTTGTGTCTTAATTTTATCTTAACTTTGTCTTAACTTTGTGTCTTGACTTTTTGTCTTAACTTTTTTCTTTACTTTATCTTAACTTTGTGCCTTAACTTTGTCTTAATTTTGGCTGATTTGGTTGGCAGTGCTAGTGCTGACAACCTATTGTGCTTCTGATTATAATTTGAAATGTGTGTGTTTAAATTTATTTACCAGTCACTGGAACACGTAGCACGAAATTGTCACTGGAATACGTAGCACGGAATTGTCACTGGAATACGTAGCACGGAATTGTCATGGAGCACGTAGCACGGAATTGTCACTGGAATACGTAGCACGAAATTGTCATGGAACACGTAGCACGGAATTGTCACTGGAATACGTAGCACGGAATACGAACTTTAGGCAAGCCAAATGCATATAAAGAGGGAGCTCGGGCCATCAGTGAGTCAAATTGACCGGTGGCGCCACCCTCATCGATGGCGTAAGAGTTGCTGATATACGACTATTTATAGCCAGTAGTCCATACTCTGCATCGGCATTTATACATGTGTTATATCCTTAACTAGTAAATATTTTATATAATACATTATTACAATGCTAACCCCTAATAGGGTACCTCGCGACAATTTAATGTAGCATATTTTATACTAGCAGTTCTTTCACACGTGTAACTATGTAGGCTACATTATTTGCAATTCTATGGCTATTAATATTCTTTCATAAAGAGCGTTCTTATTTGAGTGACTTTTGAGTTTTGTTTTGATTGTTGTGAAATAAATAATTTTCATTTTATTGCCACCAGCTACCTTCTTTCATCGGCGTCTGTGCAGTTATTGAATAATGAGTTAATTCTGTCGACAAGCCTGAAGGCATAAAGGCATCTTTAGAAGCGAAATATTTTAATTTATTGCTGATTGTTTTAGTTGCAGTTCTAATTATTAAGATAGGTTTGGTCACAAACCATAGGGTTTTTTCAAATTTTGTTGATGAAGATTAATTAATTAAAATTCTATTTGTGTTTCCTTTGTATGCATACGTTTATACAACTTTGAGAAATTTCATGTTGTGTTGGTTTGTTTATTTGTTTGTTTAAATTAATTTTGAGAAATTTCATGTTGCGTTGGTTTGGTTATTTGTTTGTTTAAATTAATTTTGAGAAATTTCATGTTGCGTTGGTTTGGTTATTTGTTTGTTTAAATTAATTTTGAGAAATTTCATGTTGTGTTGGTTTGTTTATTTGTTTAAATTAATTTTGAGAAATTTCATGTTGTATTGGTTTGGTTATTTGTTTGTTTAAATTAATTTTGAGAAATTTCATGTTGCGTTGGTTTGGTTATTTGTTTGTTTAAATTAATTTTGAGAAATTTCATGTTGTGTTGGTTTGGTTATTTGTTTGTTTAAACTAATTTAGTTTGATTTAGCTCGGGCAGTGTTGGTAATATTTGTAGATTATTAATCAATTTGTTTTAGTGGTTCTACAATTCATTAGCTTATTGATTTTTATCAGTTGAACTCATAAATATTCACATT
This sequence comes from Sinotaia quadrata, assembly GCA_028829895.1. NCBI lineage: Eukaryota > Metazoa > Mollusca > Gastropoda > Architaenioglossa > Viviparidae > Sinotaia > Sinotaia quadrata. Next base: position 127,068,088 of record CM054177.1, on the reverse strand, counting down.
TCTATAGCGTAGGATTTCATTTAATTCTGGAGAGACATAAACTATTCACCACGACTGGCCAGTCAGTAGAAACATCAAAATCTCTGTGAGACAGGGAGATTACAGGTGACAACGAAACGAAAATTCTCTCTGGCGCGTGCTCAGGCCGCGTGCAGAACATGCCTGTTTGTCTGCCTCTAACATCCAACACGCGCCACCTGCTGCGTTCTTCTCACGTGTGCGCTGATTCACCTGCACCTGTCGTGTACCAGTAAACTTGACTCTCTCTCTCCCTCTCCCTCTCTCTCTCTCTCACACAAACACACACACACACACAGTTCTATTTTTTATAGAATATTAATACGAGTGTTATGCATGTGTTATAATCTTGCCGCCTCTTCCATCACCTGTACCCCCTTCCCTACAATCTTGGTGCCAAGTAAATGACCAACTAGTTCTAAACATATGTCGCTTGGTAAAAACATGAAATAAATATTGCATAACTGGGTGCAAACAAATAAGAAATGTGGCCCTCTACCAGAAGTCCGTCGGAAAGTTGCGCGTCAAAAGGGTGCGACGACTCTTGTCAGATTTTGGCCGCACCAACCCACAGCCAACGGCCAAGGATTAGCTATGTTTCCACTATATGAAACTTTCTAAATGTAAATATTATAAGGTTATTGTGTTTTCTTGGTGGTGGTCTGTTGTTTTAGTGAAGAGGATATTTTTTTCTAGGGTTTTGTTGCTGGGATTTTCTTTTCTTTTTCTCTTTTTCTTTCAAGGACTTTCACGACTGAAGGTAATTGAGCTTCCAATTAACTTTCGCCATTTAGGGCAATAATTATTGATCTTCCACTTACTTCCTGTACGCCAGCCGAGCAAACTCGGTAATCCGCTCAGTGACCTACGTCAATTTGGCGTACTTTTAGAAAAGAAATTTCTCCAATTTGTCAGCACGCCCCAAAATATCCTTCAAGATCCACAGTACAATATTTGCTTTTCTCATTATAATGTAGCTGAGTTGTCTTTCTTAATTCAAGCAAAACGAATAAATCTGAGACGTGCATCGCAAACGCCAAACGAAACGGACATGTGTGTCACTTCCCGTGTAGATTTCGTAATCCTATATCTGTCTTTAGTTAATCAAATCCTGTAACAAATCACTTCTATCTGCCGAATAAGAAGAGTTTTCCTGCCAAACGAAAATGAGGTTATTTTCCTGTCAAAAACGAAAGACACAACTGTCAAATTACGATTTGCCTAACTGGAATGTATGGATGAGCGATTGCAATATAGATGTGAGTGTCGTGTGCCGCATTCACTGCACCAACATCGTGTATCTTGGGCGCAAGCACGTTCACAAATCGACCCGACTGGTTGCACACAAAAGAGTTCTATAGACAGATGTATTAGCTCATGCTTAGACACACTCTTCTAATCCTAGACACATGTGGGCAGTATAGAGAACACACAGACAAGTGTGACGGAAGAACTAACGACATGTCACAAGAATTTGCCTGCTACTATTAGATACATTGATACAAAGAAAAAAGTCTCCAGGATATTTTCCGAACAATACCTATCAGAAAATACCAGTGGTTCTTGCAACAATAAAAGAGAAATAAACTTCAAACATAAATATTTACCGAAACATAATTGGCAGGATCAGCACCGATGATAAGCGCCATTTAATTCAAGCCCGCAACTACGTTACCACAGCAATAATAATTGTACTCATGACTTTCTTTGCCCAATAATTTTGTTTGAAATTTGGTGGTGGTGGTGGTGGTGGTGGTGGTGGTTTCTCTTACTTCTGACTTCTTACACATTTCTTAATAATGATAAACTGTGAGTAGTTTCATACATTAGCCATTTCTTAATAATGATAAACTCTGTGAGTAGTTTCATACATTAGCCATTTCTTAATAATGATAGACTCTCTGAATAGTTTCATACAATAGCCATTTCTATAATGATAGACTCTCTGAATAGTTTCATACATTAGCCATTTCTTAATAATGATAGACTCTGTGAGTAGTTTCATACATTAGCCATTTCTTAATAATGATAGACTCTGTGAGTAGTTTCATACATTAGCCATTTCTAATTGCAAATAATTACATAAGGTTAGAAACGTTTATTTCGTTATTTTATCAGTACTAATGTAGTCTTAGTCTTTGTATATGAATTCCGTACTTGAAAACAATAAACTAATTTGTTTTCATATCAGTGACACACTAAAGTAGCCTTGTGTTGTTTGAAGTCTTTATTTCTTTTTATTAGTTATGCATAAAGAGTAGCGGTTGTTTACCATATAAGTTAAATTTGTAATATTTTTTCCTAATCTTTAACAAACTAAGTCAGTCTACGTTTTCTACTTCCTTTCTAATCAGTAGTAGAAAATTTTATTATCCCAACAATTTCCAGAACTTCCGCAACAATAAACTCTACACGAGTACTTTAGTCCTTCTAATAAGCAGCAGGCTAAATCAGTATTTCAGCAATATATACACCTTTTTTTATCACTAACAGAGTACATCTGTATTTTAGTCTTAATAAGTAACAAACTCAACAAATATTAAAATAATCACAAGGTTTCGGTTCACGACTGTAAATAAGTACATCTGAACTTTATTCCTTACGATAAGCAACAGATTACATGAGTATCAGCGTTTTCGTATGTTAGTTTTAGTCAATATTTTCATCATTAAAAAGCTGAATGAGTTTCTTCATTTTAAAAGGGAAAAAAACGTCGAGACCACAAGAAATGAGCCAGCGAGTTAGCCATATTAAATAAGTGTACGTAGAGCTAGGGGAAAAAATTCTTCTTTAATTTTAAGAGTACAGGTAATCAAAGCCGAACTGAAAACTTATTTAAAGTGATGTTTGTTTTTATTATTATTTCTTCTGGTTTGTCCATCCAGTCATGATGCGATTTGTTTGCTGAAAGAATTATTTGACGGCTTTGCCTTGCAAGCACTGTCTTTTGCTGTAAGCCGAGCTTTATTCTCAAATTTAAAGGAAAGGAAATGCATAGTATCAATATTTTCTTTTACGTACATAAACATTTTTCATGCCTAAAGCAAACAGATTTAAGCAAGTGAAAGGAAAAATCTTGTTTTCCACTCAAAACTATTCATTTAAAATCTCAGTTTGCTTTGGAATCGGGATAATACCATTTCAGTTAACCGGGAAAAAATAAGGTATTTCTCCGATGATTTTTTTTTCCCATATCAGTCCCGGTGTATCCACGCACCTCTGCTTGCAAATATCAATGCAAACACAACAATTTGTTTTAATATTAAAATGGAATTATGTTTGTTTTATTACATTACTTTTCACCACAACTCCCAGCCCGAAATATTTTATATTAAACTATTTTTAAGGTATTTTTCAAATTCTTGCATGTTGCTCTCACCGTATTTTACTATTTCATAAATTCAACTGTCTTTTTCTGGCAAAATGCACTTTCTTAAAAGAAAAATATACTTAATTAGCAGGTCCTAATCACGTGAAATAATAAATAACCGTTTTTGGTTTTACTTTTATTTGTTAAAAAAACGCCAAAGCTCAATTTCTAGCCTTCTTACACCTGACTAACGAAATCTCTAACGTCACACGTTGATTCCTTAATGAAGAAACAGAACACTAGCAGTAGCACTGTATGCATACTCCTATCACTGAAACGTACTAATGCATCTGACATCACCTGGGAATCGTCATAATCAGATAAGGTATTAATTCAACTATCTTTTTTAAGTGTAAAAAAAAGAAAGAAAGAAAGAAATATAAACATGAAAGATCTTGAGTCGCCGCTGCAAACACCATGTTCTTCTCATAAATCGTCATTAACAGCAATTGGATTGGTAAAGGCGCGTTTGACGTCATTGCATTGACTGTGGTTTGACAGGCAACAAGGGAGATAATGCCGAGCACAAACATTGTGACTGACGACAAACTGTTTTTATACATTTTTATGAAGATGCCACGTAAATTATGTACTTTGCCAACATTACTAGTACTGAAAGTGATTTAGACTTCTTGAAATATTCAGAGCAGTAATAGCAACAGAAATGGAGGGTACTCACAGCTTCTTCAAGCTTTACCATTTCGGTAATCAGGAAAGGCGATGATCTAAAATTATTTAACTGATCTTTAACAGATTTTACTTAAGTCGGCCTGCCCAGCTATTTACCTGGTAGTCAAATGGTTGGGTTTTTTTTGGATGGTTCTACAAACAATAATAATGGACACCGCTCTCTGCAACCTGAACTTTTGGGGGCGGGGGAGGGGGTTCTGTTGTTTTGCTTTCTTGACCTATTTTCAAGCAAACTGTTCCTTCGATTCTTCGTTAGTGCAGATAATGTAGAGTATTTCTTTTTATAGTTACAGTTATTTTAAAGCACTAATAAAAAAATGTGTTGTGTGTTTCACCTTAACTCTGAGTCTTGACATTAATAATCTGGAAGAGCGAAATTTTATTATTTTATCCTTTCTAAATGTGTTACACGTACCTCCATAAAGGACACAATACCTCTCTATGTAACCAAAAGGACATTATATCTCAAAGTCCTACAAAAAGCCCCTGTGTGAACATGTCTCGCACACACACGAGTATCCGTAAAGTTATCCACAAATGTATACACTCATCTCCATATAAATGTCAATAAACGTCGGGCACTCAAATCTCTATTAACCTAATAAGCACAGATTTCTATGAACGTCATACGCGCGACTCATAAAGGGTCAACTACACAAGACTCACCTAGGTCAACTACACAAGACTCACCTAGGTCAAAGACACAACAAATACGTTACTGACAGATTACAGCGTGCGGCAGGCGAGCGGCTCAACGCATGGAATGCTTGCATGCGACTTTCCGACTCAACCGGACAGAAAGATGTGTCTGCCTAGGAAAGACATCTTGGCGAATAATAATATATAAAATAATAGTCCATATCAGATGGTGACCCACTGCCGAGTTATTGGGATGTTCTCAGCCAGAACTTAACTCTTAAGTGAAGTCATGAAGTCATGCTACGAAAACATATAATCAAGAGGACTAACTAATGAGTTTGCAGAGAGTGATTTACATTTTAGTACTTTTCTGTTTCAAATTTCATTACGATTTAAACAAATTAAAAGTTTTCTTTTAAATTTTTCTTTAAAATTTCCAACATGCCAGGGTGTATGACCATAATTTAATATATATATATAATTAAACTGAAATTTATCATAGTGTAGTACTGGTGATATTAGAATGCAAGGTTAGATCAAAAGATACCGTGACATGATATGAGATCGAAAGAAATAATAATGTGATAAAAGTTATTTGGGATCAAATGTATGATATTATTGTGATGGTGATGTGAAAGAAAAAGATATGACATTGTTTTAATCGTAATGTGAGATCAAAAGATATAATATTCTTAGAACCGTGATGTGAGATCTAAAGATATATTGTTAGAATAATGATGAGAAATCAAAAGATAATATTGTTATTAATAATATTATATTATAATATTGTTATTGTATTGTTATATTATATTATTATTAATATTATTATATTAGTGTTATTAATTGTGAAGTGAGATGAAAAGTTATAATAGTGTTATATTCGTGACGTCAGATATAAAGATACAATAATGTTATAATCGTGATGTGAGATCTAAAGACATAATATTGTTGTAATGGTGATGTGAAATCAAAAGACATAATATTGTTATAATGGCGATGTGAAATCAAAAGACATAATATTGTTATAATGGTGATATGAAATCAAAAGACTTTATATTGTTATAATGGTGATGTGAAATCAAAAGACATAATATTGTTAAAACGGTGATGTGAAATCAAAAGATTTTTTATTGTTATAATGGTGATGTGAAATCAAAAGTCTTTATATTGTTTTAATGGTGATGTGAGATCAAAAGACATAATATTGTTAAAACGGTTATGTGAAATAAGATATAAGATATAATATTGTTAACAATGATTCCTACATCTGTTATTTCCTAACTGTAAATTTAAACATGAAATAAATTAAAATAAATTATGAAATAAATATTATAACCTAACGAATTGTGAATTAATAAAATATTTCATTACTGTTTTATTTCCAGCAATTACGTGAATTATTTTACCCATTTATAAAGTAATTGAATGCATGACTTTTTATAGCGAGAATAAAACAATTGTGCGAATAGTTGACGAAAAAGTACTTCTTATACTTCGTAAAAGCCACGACACGTGAGCAGGAGTCAAACTCTTCTGACGTCAGAAAGAAACAAGTTGTTTGCGGTGTCAACGGGTTTTTGAGCGAGTATTATATTCCTTCAGACTAGCCATACCCACTGTTAACTGATTTCGCGAAAGTTTTTCTCTACTAACAGAAGTGGTTTGAGCAATTGATTGAATAAGATTTTATGCGAGTGAGTGAGTGATAACTTCAATTTTTTTTTATTTTGCGGTCATCGACTCAGCGAACGCTGAGTGACAGAAAAAGTTACATAGAAGCAAATGTATCACGGGATTTTTCTTACAGTACTGAGCTCCTTATGGGAGCGTTTCCGGCCTAGGCCGATTTTGCGCCGAGGGTACTAAGTACCACGCTTTCTTCCATTTAAACTCAGCATTACCGGAAGTTCGTGATCGCGAAACCTTATAATATTCAATCTGTCTGCAGAACGGTTCAACCAGCTTGCAGGATTGCACTGTCCGGCTTCAGCGAACCTCCAATCAAGTTAGTTAATTGCATAAGGGTAAGAACGATAACTTGTGGTCACTTGGCACGCACCGATGGTCCCCCAGACAGATGCGGATAGGAACAGACTACACGCGAGAAACTTACGATGAGCCAGACTTTCGCCTCACGCTTATCTGCCCTTTGCATGCATAGAGAGGGAGAAAGTGAGATACTAATGCGACACTTAGATTCATTAATAAGCCATCCAAACAATCAAGTTTGCGATAGTAATGGAAAATCTTTTCTTTTTTTTTTTTAATAAATTGTCTTGACTACAAGATTATTCTCTTTGAAAAAAAAAAATTATTACCCCATTTTGCTGACTATAGTATTATGGCTCCTACTTAACCTGCTGTTTTCCAGCGGTGACCAAAAAATCAAAATAAATGTGTTCGTGTGCATTCATGTGTACATATGAGGATGTGTTGATTTGTGTATATAATATGGGGGTATTTGCTCGTATATATAGATATGTGTGTATGAGTGTGCGGTTGTACTCCTATGAGAGTTAATGATATAAAGTGCATTTTGTTCCATGCGTGTATAGATTTATTCACCCACCGCCACCTTCCCCGTCGAGATAAAGTCATTGCTATGATGGGGGTGGGGGGTGCTTTATTCCAAAAGTTCGGCGATTTCTTGAACAGATCCTTATCGAACATAGTGCCGTCTGTCTCGACAGCTCATTGGTATGCTGACTGCGGGCCTTACCCACGCCAGCGATGTTCGTTAAGTCTGCAACGCAACATCCGTGGCATAAAATAGACGCCGAAATTTGATTTTGTGGGATTTGAGACGTTGATTATGGTGTTAGAGAACGAAATTGCACTGAAATCTGGTTGTATCGTTTTGCAGTGCCATTTTGCGTTGCCTCTTTGCCCGATTGTGACAGCTGATTGGCGCGAATGGGGCGGGTGGTATAAAAGTATAAATTGGTCCTGTCAAAAGAGCGAGAATGACAAAAAGTAAAAAAAAAAAGTTGTAAAAATGGCTCGGTTTTTTTTAAACATGGACGGATATAGGAGCTTACATACAATTATCGCTGTGTGATCAATGTATATTTCTTGAGTGTGTATGATCGAACGTTGTATATTTCTTGAGTGCGTGCGTGCTCGTTATATATTTCTTGTGAGTGGTCATTATATATTTCTTGAGTGTGTGCGTGATCATTGTATATTTCTTGAGTGTGCGGGCGATCACTGTATATGTTTTGAGGGTGCGTGATCATTATATATTTCCTGAGGGTGTGCGGTTCGAATTGACTGTACAGGGGAGGTATCCTGATTTGATGCTCTCTTTTTTTTCAAAGTCGGAGAGGCAAAATAAGGCAAGTGTTTAAGGCAAGTGTTGCAAGATGAAAGGAGGGAATATGGCGGGGTTGGAGGGAGGAAAACATTTGAGGTTGTATTCATTAGGCAGTCTGCATGTACGATCGCTTTTCTCTCTGGCTCGCTGTTGTTTTCTGATTTCCGTTGGGACAATTAAAGAGACCATTAAAAACTTGCGGCGTTACAAATAGTAATGATGAAGTGCCGGTCAAGTAATACGAGTAAAATAACATTTCTGAACGCCGTCAGCTGGCGTTCAAACAACGCTTGAGATTCTCTCGACGGATGATCGCGGCAGATAAATTGACTGATGTTTTGGAGACAGTCTCTCGTAAGTCTGCGAATGTAAGTCAATGCTATATTCTACAGTAAACTGTGTTTAACTAAACAAACCTACAAACCTAGTTATGCCAAAGTGCTTGCCACTCTGTACCTGTTTAGCGAAAGTGAGACTTAATGTGGATTTTCTAAAATATTTTAAACTTTTTTGCTACATCCTAGCGAAAAAATGCAACTGAAATTATCCAGTAATCAAAACGACACTAACGGTATCAATACGAATACACTATAGTAAACGACTCTTTGACATATTTGTTTTTACTTAGTTTTTTTTAAAAGAATTTTATAAACCAGGTCAGTAGTAATTTCCCTTCAACCTGCATTCTTGTTCTAATAGATAGATAGATAGATAGATAGATAGATAGATAGATAGATAGATAGATAGATAGATAGATAGATAGATAGATAGATAGATAGATAGATAGATAGATAGATAGATAGATAGATAGATAGATAGATAGATAGATAGATAGATAGATAGATAGATAGATAGATAGATAGATAGATAGATAGATAGATAGATAGATAGATAGACAGATAGATAGATAGATAGATAGATAGATAGATAGATAGACAGATAGATAGATAGATAGAATTTCAGTCAGCACAAGAAAGCAGCATGCTCGCAATCCCCAAGTCACAGTTTGTCGTTATCTCGAGCCCCTGAACAGAACAACCAAGCAGGTGTTCAACAACCGCTTGAAAGTGCCCCTTCAGGCCCCTATGTGACGTGTCTTGTGTAATAAAATGCTAAATTATGAACGGATCACGCTTTTTATTGTCACCTCTACCTGCCGTTGTCGAAGTGATTCTTGGTGATAAAGAAAACAGATGGATCATATAATTAATTGAGGGAATTTTTTTAATGGTCCTATTACGGTTGTGGACTGGCCGCTCCATTGTTCAAGAGCCAGCCGTGGGAAAAACAACGTGCTTCGAACTTGCGCCAACCTCGACCGGGGAAGGGAAAGCCGCCTTTTTCAGAAAACGTTTCTTTCTCTTTCTTTATGTCCTCTCACTTCTGTGCAATGTTATACTCTTTAGTTTTGTTTATGTTCAATAGTTAGGAAAGTTGATGTTCACTTTCAACATGACATGGCGTCAGAATGACCATTCCATTGCTTATACACACATATAGGCCTACTATTAAACACAGCCACACATATATACGGTCACACACACACACACAGCTACACACATATACGGTCACACACGCACATATATTAAAACATCTACACAAACAGCCATACACACACACACACATACACATCCATACACATTCACACACATCCACACACACACATCCACACACACACATACTAACTCAAGCACGCACAATGAATCGGACTTTCATGTACATGTCTTTCATTATGGCAGACGGGGCTACGCGATGTTGAATATCTCTCCTTTTTTGTTTTCTGCGCCTACAAGGATGCCTTAAACAATGGCGATGATGATAATGATGATGGTAAAATGAAGCAGGTGGCTTTTACAATATGAAAACATAACACTGGAAGCAGTAAATGTCAATAAAAGATGCGGGTGGCGCGCTAAAAGGGAATGGGTTAATATTTGCTGTAGAGATTTACATGAACAAGTTGTCATTACGCCGTTCTTAAAGCCGAGCCGCATTAAAAACACATCACAGGTCAGTCAACAAGCTAGCAACGATTTAGCTAGCATCAGCTCTATCAACAAACTAGCAGCTCGCCAATGAGCCAACAGCAACTTAGTCAACTAGCTCAGCAACTTTAGTCAACTCGCTAGCAACAACTAAGCCAAGTAGTTAGCAACAGTTAAGTCAACTAGCTAACAGCAGCTCGGTCAAAAACCAACAGCTCAGTCAACAAGCTAGAAACAGTTAAGTCAACCTGCTAACAGCTGCTCAGTCAACAACCTACCAGCTCGTCAATGAGCCAACAGCAACTTAGTCAACTAGCTTGCAAGAACTCAGTCAACAGGCTAACAATAGGTAAATCAACTATCTAACAGCTCTATCAGCAACCTAGCAGCTCATCGATGAACAACTAGCTAGCAACAACTAGGTCAAGTAACTAGCAACAACTCAGTCAACAAGCTAGCAACAATTAAGTCAACTAGCTAACAACAGCTCTATCATCACCCTAGCAGCTCGTCAAATTTGTCAACTAGTTAGCAACAACTAAATCAAGTAACTAGCTAGTAGCAATTCACTCAACAAGCTAGCAGCAGTTAAGTCAACTTGCTAACAGCCGCTCAGTCAGCAACTGGCTGGCAACAGTTAAGTCAACTAGCTAGCAAAAATTCAGTCAGCATGCCAACTCTCCCGCTTTCGTCTTTCTCCACAAACGAGTTCTTTCAAAACGAAAACCTACTAAATTACTGTTTTCTTTTAATATGACACATGTAAATACGTAATATAATGATACTTCCGAAAATCTCTCTTCTCTCTCTCCAAAAAGTTTCTACCGACCTCATTCTGAAGCAAATAGAGTGCTGTTGCAATTCTTATATATCTGTGCTCCTTTCTGGTGTCCACTACCGTAAGTTATATTGCACACGTCCCCTACGTACAGTTATATTGCACACGTCCCCTACGTACAGTTATATTGCACACGTCCCCTCCATACAGTTATAATGCTCACGTCCCCTACGTACAGTTATATTGCACACGTCCCCTCCATACAGTTATAATGCTCACGGCCCCTACGTACAGTTATATTGCACACGGCCCCTACATTCAGTTATACTACACACGGCCCCTACGTACAGTTATATTGCACACGGCCCCTACGTACAGTTATATTGCACACGGCCCTTGCCTTTGCGACGCTTAGGCGTTAGCACTAAGTGTTCGAGAAGCGCCACGTGCAAGGCGAGTGCGTACAACGCTGAGGGAGATAACCGCGCTAATAATAATCGCAGTCGTTATGCGGTTTGTCTGCGGCATCCTCCTTCACGCATCTCTTACCTACCTGTCGGGCATGATCAATCATCGATGAACGATCACTAACTGCAGCTCACAGAGTGCGTAATCGTCATGGCCGCGTTGAGAGGCTGATTGGCCTCTGAGAATAAGTCCTTCACACATCAAAGAGTCAATGCTGTCGGGTAATTACAGATCTCTTCCGTGAGTTAATTACGTTCCGCGTAGGACGACTGATACATGCTGCAATGTCCCCGTAACAAAAAGGAAAAAAAAAGAAGAAGGAATAAAATGGCCCTTTGGCATATTGCTTCGCTTTAGCTGGCTCGGAGGTTTGGTTTATTGTTTTGTGTGTGTGTGTGTGAGTGAGTGTGTTTTCTATGGTGATAAGTTTATATTTTTTCTGACACTGAGAAAGATAGGATTAAGGTTGGATGGATGGATGGAAACAAATGAAGTGCTGATTTTAAAGTATTGCGAGAATGTGGCATGAGCGTTAATGTATCACACGTGTGGCTCGCGTGCCGAAGACACATTTTCCTAATATTAAATTCCTTTTTTTTAAAATGTTGCTAAGTAGCTTTACAAGTCCCCCACCTCTAAAACTGACCGAGATCATGCAAAAGCTTTCAAAGGACCCATCTAGGGGTTGTTACTTTCAGTATCTGGAGTTGATTTGTAATTCTGTAATAGTTTCATTTGTCTTAGTACCTGAGACTGGTTTGTGATTCTGTAATAGTTTCATTTGTCTTAGTACCTGAGACTGGTTTGTGATTCTGTAATAGTTTCATTTGTCTTAGTACCTGAGACTGGTTTGTGATTCTGTAATAGTTTCATTTGTCTTAGTACCTGAGACTGGTTTGTGATTCTGTAATAGTTTCATTTGTCTTAGTACCTGGGACTGGTTTGTGATTCTGTAATAGTTTTATTCGTCTTAGTATCTGGAGCTGATCTCTGATAGTTTCATGTATTTCTGGTTTCTATTTCGGGAGTGCTACTAAGAGGCCGGGATTACATCGTATTTCAAAGTACGCCACCTCCAGAGGTTATATTAAGGAGATTTCACGTATGAATATTGTTATGTATCAGAAATAGCAGTATTATCAATGGTGTGTGGGGGTTGGGTGTGTGTGTGTGTGTGTGTGTGTGTGTGTGTGTGTGTGTGTGTGTGTGTGTGTGTGTGTGTGTGTGTGTGTGTGTGTGTGTGACTTTTGGTACATTTATTCAGATGGTAGTTGTGGTACGGATAGGAATGAAAACAAAATACAGAAATGAAAAAGTTGGTGACATGAACACAACTTAAACTTGTATGGAGCTGAACACTACACAGCTAACATATTCACTAAGCATAATATTATTTAATATTAACTAATTTTATTTTAACTAAAATACGAGCTGAACAAGATGTATGTAAAATAAACAACTGAACGCTGTAAATCTTAAATATGAACTGAACACAACAGAAATAAAACAAAAACTGAACACGATAACATTTAAACATGAACAAAACACTTTTAACTGGAGCTTAGGTGAGCACTGCAGTACTAAACTGAACACTACAACTTAGAACAACTTAATTTGAAAAACAAGAACTAAACACTACTAATAAAACACGAAACTGTAAACAAAACACATGTTTGGGCGGGCGGGCATTTGTGTGTATGTGGGTGTGCACCCATGCGGGTGTTATGCGGGTGTGTGACCTAGTGGAATTCTATCGTTGGTAGATTAAAGTATTATGTTATGCATGATTCATCAACATAGCATCGCGAAATCAGCGACCGTTGGGAGTGGGCGTTAGAGAGAAACAAACGGCTAAACATCCAGGGCGAAACAATTAAATTTACACGAGAATGCCACAAGTGACAAAACAATTCCATGCAGAAAGGGAGCACTCAGAAAAAAGGGTGGGGGCGGCTTCCTGACTTTAATCGAAAGATCTTTTCCTGTATTAAAACTGCCTCTAAAAACAACTGTTATCAATCTATTCACACCGCCCAATTCGCCAACTTAACGCTTAACTGTTCCTGGGAATCGCGAGCGTAAAAAGGGGTCTTCAGTGTAAGTGACAGGGATCTGTCCAGAAGCGAATCTTCGCTATTCCCCCAGACGGCCTGTCAGACCGATTCTGGAATTTCTTCAGAGAGACAGTTCAAGCAATTAGCAACCGGCAAAAGCAACGGTGCTTCTCTCGGCTCGCCCAGACTGCCCAGTTAGTGAGCCGTACCCGATGTGAAATTTCAACATCTTTCTTTGACGTCACTGAACCAATCTTAGCTTTCTGAGACTAAGCCAGTGAGCATGCTAGCGTGCCAGTAAGTCTGGCAAAGTCAATGTCACGGTTCATTAATTCGGGTTTAACATCCGTTCTCAGCGTTAGCTGATTTCACGAAGGGATGCAAAGCATAACGTAGGGAGATTATTTTAATAAAAACGTCGGAGAGGAAAGAGAACAGAGGTGGAGGATGAAGTCGAGTGATTGTTTAATTGTATACGTGCTATTTTAATGTTATTTGCAATATATTTTGTTACGGTTTTCATTTAATACAGTGTTTATTTCTTACACTCTTTTGCTCTGTTCTTAGTATAATTATTTTAACCAGGTTTTTCTTCTTTCTTTTTTTTTTTTTTTGGGGGGGGAAGGGGTTATTTACTTATTTATTTATTTGCTTTAATTATTTCTCATTATTGATTTTTTTTTCCTTTATGCGTTTGTGTATGTAAGCTCTAGACTTTGAAATTTTAAAAAATACATAAATGACGTGAAACTGCGATGTATTCAAACTTGTCACATAAGCGTCCAGACAGACGTCATGGGTGGACACGCTCGGTTGGTCGCGCAATCCAGCTTAGTTTTATCGATTCTTTAAAATAAAGGAGGATAAGGTAAGGGAGATGAATTCATAGATTAGACAGACACGACGAAGAAATAAATAAATGGAGAAGTGCACAATGTATTTAACACATTTTTTCCAGCGTGGATTCCTGTTAATGGAGGTTTAAAGGCGTCCACTGTAAAAGGGTGTTTTCAAAAACGAGCGAATCAGTGAGTGAGTGAGTGAGTGAGTGAGTGAGTGAGTGAGTGAGTGAGTGAGTGAGTGAGTGAGTGAGTGAATCAGTGAGTGAGTGAGTGACAGCCATAAAAGTTATGGAGACGGGATCAATTCCATACAATAACAAGGTCAGATCAAAGATGAAGTCCAGGCAGAAGGTTCAGCTTTAGAATCCATTACGTCTTTCTAATAACAATTTCTTTCTTCATCGAGAAGAATGCAAGTCAAAATCAATAAATTATTATTGACATTTATCCTTAGGGATGGGGGGGACAATCTACATTTAACCAATGCTCCTACTAATCATTTCCTGCTTTAATACTTCTTTGTTTTTATTCTCGAACGTGAAACGGAAAACTGTAACTGTTTTAAATGAAAGTATATGAATGGAGAAGCCGTTTGATCAGTCCACCTATCTACATGCTTCATACATTAAAAGGTTTTTATTGGACGGTGAATTTATTTCAGACTGTAGTCGTCTTTCAAATTCGCAAGATCCATAATCGCTTTCTTTTAAGTCTTGCCTTTAATCTTAATGTCGAGCACAACGGAAGGCGGGTTTTCAATTTTCTCATAAATGAATTTGAAACTGTAACATTTTATCGACATCATATTTGTGTCTAGAATGACAACAGCAGTACATTTTGTCACTAATGGAATAGCTTTGACTTCACAAACGTCACGGCGGTTGTTTGAAGCAATGTGCTAGAAGGGGTAAGCTTGCAGGCAAAAGTTAAGTGCTGGAACGGGGTGAAGTATCCACTGTCTGACCAAAGTGTTACTGGAGACTGACTGTCATGACACTTGGCATGTCTTCGAGACAAGGTAATTCCGACTATCAACCTGAATCACGCACAGTCGCGGTACACATATAACTTTAAACGAATAGATCGCAAACAAATAACTCCCAAACAAAATAGCTCACAACAAATAACTTCAAAACAAAACAATTTGCAGCAAACAACTGAAAATGAATAGCTCACAACAAATAACTTCAAAACAAAACAATTTGCAGCAAACAACTGAAAATGAATAGCTCACAACAAATAACTTCAAAACAAAACAATTTGCAGCAAACAACTGAAAATAAATAGCTCACAACAAATAACTTCAAAACAAAACAATTTGCAGCAAACAACTGAAAATAAATAGCTCACAACAAATAACTTCAAAACAAAACAATTTGCAGCAAACAACTGAAAATAAATAGCTCACAACAAATAACTCCAAACGAATAGCTCGCAACATATTCCTTTGAAACAAAATAGTTCGCAACAAATAAATCAAAACAAATAGCTCGCAATAAATGTTGACTCAACACACCACGAATAACATTCAAAATAATCCTCATGAATTCTCGAGACCAAACTTAGGCCATAATTTCCGTTGTATTGACACTCAAATGGAATTCACAGAAATCAATTAACAGCAACGTGCTTTACTAATAAGTTGATGCCAGCGTATTCGAGTACTGTAGTCACTTTAGCATGAAGTGACAACCAAAACTGCTTGTTTTGCTCATAAGTTAATGATGGCCTTTATGACTTGACTCGAGTTATGTTCAAATTCAAAGTGATTAGTATAGTGAGTGTACTTCTTCAACAAAGAAACATTTGGATTGCATCAGAATTTTCTAGCATATTCTCAACTCAACTTGTTTGCTCCAACTCTGAAAAGAAAATATCATTATAAGGAGTGCCCAAGGTCGGGTCACTTTGTCAATTTAACACTTCATATAACAATTCAGTCTAGAAAGAGGAAAGGCAAATGTACTCTGCCACAGTATATATTATTATAATGAGTTTGTTGGAAAAGTACAACTTATAACAGGGAAATACTAAACTGACATCATTGAGATCATAAGTAGAAAACATTTATAAAATTAAATGTGTTATTAATATTATTGTTGTTGCTGCTGCTAATTCTGTTCATGTTAGCCATAAATGTTAGCTGCTCTAAATCAAATAATGGCATCTAGAAAGTGAACAGTTCGACACGCCGTTATTTTCTTTGGAACATTAACTTATTTTAGTCAATTAGAAAACAATTTTTAGTTCACATTCTGTAAAATTAATTAAATTCAATGCAATTTTAAAAGAAGGTTATTGTTTTTATTTGTTTGAGAGGATGTGTGTTTACAAGCACGTGACATTCCTAGATAGAAGTACAGGTTGTTCAAGAAAGCTGGGACTGGGGAGGGAGGGAAGGACATAAGAACACCTAATATAAATGCACAAAAAATACAATCAACAATACTTGCAAATATAAAGATTAGCTTTAAATAAATTGTGTCTATCGACGTGATATTAGTGTGGTGTATTTAGTTGCTACACAAACAAACAGGACCTGTATTCTTTTCTGCTGTCTACTTAGTGCAACTTATATAGTCAAAATCGGCCTCGATTACTTCATAGCTGGGCTTAATGTATATACCTTAAATAAGTATTGCCTATGTGATAGAGTAATATTGCCTATCCCTATTTCTAAATATAATAATTATATATGTGTTACCAATCTTAACATGACCTGACTTTGGGCACTGCTTATGACGATATTTTTGTAAGTGCCAGAGTTGATGTAAACAACTCAGATGGAGAATATGCTAGAATATGCTGATGCAATCCAAGTGGATGAGTAGTTTATTTCTAATAGTCTCACACTTGTACATAACAACTTCATCCAATGGGGATGGACCAAATGTTACTTTGTTGAAGAAGTCCTATATTCTAATCACTTTGAATTTGATATAACTCAAATCTGGTCATAAAGGCGATCGTTAGCTTATGGTAAGTTAACTGACTGATAAAGAAAGAATGGACTTGGATATATTTCATACATATTTGCTATTGATCTGTGATTTGAACTGGAGAATGCTTTATGTAATTGAACCACTATTTCTATGTTCACTAATTTGATTATGTTGTACATTATACTTGTGAATTGTGATTTATGCACTTAACCTCCCTAAACTGGTATGTATGCTGACCCTAAATGCTTTATAATACAGTTCCAAGACGTTTAAGGATCTACTGCAAGGATCAATTTGCATGTCAAGTGCTTTTCCTCACTCTCTAGTAGTAGCATGGCCACCCACACACACTCCACACACATGCACGCATATAAACACAAATACATGCACACATATAAACACAAACACACTAATATAACACAAACACACTAATATAACACAAGCACGTACATATATAAATACAGACATACGCACACAAATAAGCACAAACACACGCACACATAAACACACGCCTACAATCACACGCACACATAAGCACAACGCACGAACGCATAGGCACAACCAGACGCTCATATAAACACAAACACATGCACACATAAATACTAACACACGCATACAAGTCATGAAGTACTGCAATTACAGAATAACCCGTCCGCAAAATACAACCGTTCTGGTAACTATCTATCCCATCATGCAGCTCCAATTGACTCTCAGTTAGTGACGTGTTTCCGCTGTAAAACAGTAACTCGCTAATGAAACGATCAGTCTGCGCGATAGCTCTGAAAGTATCTGTGGCTGAAGCTAGTAAAAATTAATCAAGGTTCGTGTGCTAAAACAACTGTGTCCAGAACTTACGAAACGAACACACTCTCTCTCTCTCTCTCTCTCTCTCTCTCTCTCTCTCTCACACACACACACACACACACACACACACACACACACACACACACACACACACAGAGTATCCAATCGAACAGTCTCTCTTATCCGACAGGGTACATCATAGTGGCCAGCCAGGAAACAAGGACCAAAACTTCCAAGTCACAACGCCAATTCCTCTTTAACCGTTCACCCGCCCATCCCAACCTTCCTGCCCGCATTCCTCCCACCCTTCATCCCAATGAAAAGATCAGAACCAGACAAATCGGTCCGGATGAGTTGAAAGAATGAATGTTTCTCTTTCTACTAAACTCTCACTGGACGAGACTGTGGAATGAAGACTCGGAAGAGGGAACCCTATCAATCAGTCAAAACCTCCGGAGAATGAGGCTGGCGGTGTCGATCAGTCTTTACCAACAAGTCACAAGTCACGTTTGTGAGTTTGGGAAGAGATACTTTCTTTTCTTTTCACTCACTTAAATAGTTACTGACGTAAGTATGCAAAACCCAGCAACTGTTGGCAAGTCGCTTTTATTCAGTCGGTTAGTGTGTTTGTTAGTCGACCTTTCAACGAATTATTGGGATCAGTCGCTGTATGCTGGTCACAAGTCGCATTTGTGAATTTCGAAGAGGTTGCTGTTTCATTTTAATTATTTAAATACATGTTAACTTAAGTATTTACTAATAAAATGTTGACAGCGCTTCTGTTCATTCGGTCAATGTTTCTAGGCCAATCTGTCAGCAAACACAGAAATTAGACATTTGTCTACTGCGTACGTTTATAAATTGATTACCTATTTTGCAAATGGCAGCTTTAAGCTGTTGAGTATTTATTAATCGGGAGGTGGTAGTTCTATTCTTCAGGCGGTCAGTGAGTTTGTTAGTCAGTCCGTCAGCAACTAATACGGAGATTAAACTTAAATCTATTAGCCACAATTCACAGTTTTAAAATGGGCACTTAGTTTTTCTTAAATCACTGAAATTATTAATTAAATAATTACAATCTTAGCATCTAGAGTGTCAAACTTTTGAGTCGATTAGTGCGTTAGTTAATTTGACAGCAAAGTCATCATGGGTTGATCAAATTATCCACTATTAAAAATTCTGTTTTAAAAAGCTTAGAAGAAAAAAGTGTTAATTACTCAAACCGTTTTTTCTCAAAGCGTTCCTCAATGGGTATATCCTGCTCGTTAGTAGGTTAGTAGGTCAGTGTTGTCAACAAACTAACTATAGGAAGATTATATCTAACATACACTAAACACACACTACACCAACACTTGTATATATATATGCAAACACAATGGAAATAGTGATTCTGCTGCAACTGGCTGTCTGCAGCTCGTACGTTTTGCATTGTCGCGTTCTCCGATTCCACAGAAACACGAATGTTAATTGTCAGTCACCAATTTCACTTGACCGTCAGGCAAGCCGGCAGTCTGATTGATCGATCGCTTATTCATCTGGTCCTTGTTTCCGTTTATTAAGTGCACAGTGCTACTCTGTATGCTGTTGGGGGTTGGGTTTATGTTTTGTTCGTTGTTTGTTTTCTTTTTCTAAACGAACATCGCAAAAAAATATAAAAATAAAAATCTCCCTAGTATTACAGATAGTTAGCAAGTCCAGCAACCACGTCTTTTTTTTTTTTAAGTCAAGAGCTCAGCAGCCGGTGCTTTAGTTTCCGGTTCTCCGGTCAAAGTATTATGAACGCGTGTCTGTTGTCGCGTATGCAATGCCAGTCATAGATTTGAAGTGCTCCTTTACCTTTGGAAGCCTTAATTTGCCTGAAACTTAACGTCACTCGTGGGATAACTAGGGCACGGAGACATGCCACTGTGTGGGAATTGCATTAGCCTGAGCTTGATGGAAATCAGTCGCCAGTTGGTTCGCGCCGTTTGTGGACTGCGTAAACAGGAAACGCTAAGGCCAACATAAAATGCGTGTTTATCCGCATGGAAGCACGATTAATTTACACGCTTGCACACTCTTGAACTTCTCAACATACAGTGACTCACCCACTCACACGTGCACAAAACATGTATATACCCCACTGGCACACTTTCGCGCGCATATTTTCCAACACGGTACATAATTACGCAATAGCCTCTCGTGCGCACCCACTAGGTCGCCAAGATTATAGGCACAATCATAGTTCTTTATAAAATTATACAATAGCCTCTCTTGTAAAGAACACCCACTAGGATATTGGCACAATCACAGTTCCTTATAATTATGCAATAGCCTCTCACGCATACCCTTTATGATATAGGCCAAAGCACAATTCCTTACAATAACGCAATAGCCTCTTATGTACACTCACTAGGATTTAGGCACAATCACAGTTTCTCATGTTGCTTCTTTATTCCCATTTAAACACGCAAACACTTTTCTTTCACACACTCACATGCCTATTCACGTGCTCAAGCATATGTGCATATAGACAAAACACACGCACATAAAGACACGCTCAGTTTCAAATACACACACACTTACACGTAAGCATTATATGCATTAAAAACATAAAAATTCAGTCACACATACACGTACACGCGCGCTCGCACATGCACACGATATTATATATACCAATTTGTACCTCTGCATAAACAAATACACACCTACAGACATATACCTTTACAATTATCTAACGTTCACTCATTAACTCACACTCTCTTCTACACGTGCACCTGAACTCAGAAATGCACGCACACTTACACTTGGATGTGACAGGTAATAATTAAAGACAAAGTGCAGTGCTGGGAGTAGGGTAGTGACGACGGTAAGAGTTTGTGTTGCACTAACATTTCAACTCTAGTCTTGTGCCTTTTTGTGTTTCTTTGCTAATTTTGTGGGGGGTTTTTTGATAATTTTGTGTTTCTTTGCTAATTTTCCTACTGGTGGTTTTGATCAGTGACATTCTCCGGTCGTCAAAAGTAGGTCATCTTTGAAAAGAACATTCAATTACTTCGTTCAACAGCAAGAAGAGAACAAGTCCAGCTTTAGATCTACCTCATACAAGTACGGGCAATCGCAGTAAGTCATCCTTCTCAAGAATTTGCCCCAAAGGATGATTAAAGTTGATAAAACTAAAACTGAAGAGCCGAATAATAAAATAACTCAAGCAAAAAGAAATAAATTTGAATATTCCCTCGGGAAGCTCTCTAAAAAGCTCAACAACAAAATATTTTGATCCAATCCTGTATAAAATAACTACATCTTTTTTCTTTTTTTTTCTTTAAAGAATCTCTATTTTCTAACATAATTTAATTGTAAAACATGCGGAGAAGTAATAAATACTAAAATAAGTTTTTTGTCATATTTTAAATAGATTTAAGTATTTATAGATAAAGTAAACATAATGCGCGTTGTTAATGTATTATATATATATATAATTATTTGTATTAATTGGCAAATATTTACCTTTAGCGAAGTTACGCTCCATTTCATTCACGGAAAGGTAACTTTATTTTACAATATTTCCTACAATAAGTGCTAATACAGAAATCAGTATGCAAAATTTTCAAAACGCAACAAAGCAAAAATTATTTGCTTAGAAGTGTTTTCAAAGCAAAAGGCGGTCCTGTTTCTCTTAGCTACGAAATATATTGACGTCACACTCCACATAACAAAAACTAACCCATCACTGTCTCCTGTACCAAGTTATTTTGTCGCATTACACTGACGCAGTGCATCTGAGCACATGTGTCCCAATACAAGTGTCAACCGGTACATTCCTTGATCCTGTGTCCCAATACATGTGTCAACAGGTACATTCCTTGATCCTGTGTCCCAATACAAGTGTCAAAATACATTCCTTGATCCAGTCATTCATGAATTCGATGTCAATTTGTTTCTAAATACTTCCCAAGACCGATATTTAGAGTATGATGGAGCATTTTCTTTGAAGCAAAATATTTAGTGAATGGTGAAGTATTTTCATTCAAACAAACGCGGAAAGAGTCCTATTAATTGACAAAAGTCACTAGACAATAGGGTACACACCAGACAATCAGCATCGGTAATGTTTTTACTAATATTTGTTTGTATACATGTAATTAAACTATAATTGCAGTGCAGTAGGACAGTGACTAACAACACATGCCTTTCGCTATAATAACTTGTTCCCCGCCAGACTGGCAATATATGTACAGCGTAGTCCAAAAGTCTTCTTACCCCATATTTTTCAATGGTCCTGAATATATAACTTCAACGTAAGATTTATAAATTAAATTCTATTCACTCCTTCTTTATAACTACTGCAATTTATTAATTTAACTTTCACAGAGGACCCTTCAATGCTTTGAAAGGTCCGCGTCGCCGCCAATGTGACAGTTTGCGGAACAAAAACTTGCCGAGCTAGATGAAGACAGCTCCCACAGAAGCAATGTTAAGTGCATGTAGTATAAATATGACGGTAACTGGATATTTTATACATTATTTCACATTTAAACGGAGAAAGGGGCATCAACTCTTTTGGACTACACTGTACTTCATAGAAAGTCGGCGTTCGATTCGGACACTGAAGAAATTAAGTATCTTTAATTAATAATTAATATATTATTTTCTCTATGTATACCGTCGTACACAGAATATTTGTCTGTTAGTAGAAAGTACAGTACTAAAATTTTAGAATTAATAATGTAAATTATGCAATATTTATTCCTTCCGTATCGGACACTAATCAACATTTAATATAAAATTGTTGTCACACTAAGCTTATTGCATTACATGTAACTGATAACTGTAATATCGACTGATCATAGCAGTCATATGCAAATTTCACGAACTTAAACTACATGGATTATTGTATATGATATTGTGGCAGAGTAGATTCGCTATCCCTATTTCTAGACTTAATTGTCATATAAATTACTTTTGATG
This sequence comes from Sinotaia quadrata, assembly GCA_028829895.1. NCBI lineage: Eukaryota > Metazoa > Mollusca > Gastropoda > Architaenioglossa > Viviparidae > Sinotaia > Sinotaia quadrata. The sequence continues at coordinate 127,045,235 of CM054177.1, read as the reverse complement.
ACATTTTTGTAAGTGTCAGAGTTGGAGTAACAACTAGAGTTGAGAATATGCTAGAAAATTCCTGACACAATCCAAACCAGTTCCAAGTGGGTGAGTAAAAACAGCCGCCATCTTTGAACATGTTATGTGCATTGACTTTAGTTATTTCTGTGAAACTCTACTCTCATTTCCATGATGATATCCATGAATTTGATTATGTATTTATGAATAAGTGACTTCTTATGTCTATGCTAAGATAAACAGAACAATTTGTCCAGCAATAATTGAGCTTTGTGTGAAGTGATGTAAACATCAGCACTCTTTTGATTTTTTCATTTGTTGCATATTTGATTGTTGATTTGATAAATTTATTGTAAATATATTGACCTTCTTACACATGTTGATAACGTTATGATCGAGAAAAAATTGTGTGTGGGTGGGTGGGGGGGGCTCGCTAAATATAGATTAAAAGATGGATTTATCTTCTTCTTTAGTAAGAAGTTTTCCATGTACGGAAATATTGTGTGACGGGAAATATTTGTATTTAATGTTGTGGAAGAGAGAAACGTTTACAGCGCCCGCATATCCGCCAAGTAAGAGACGAGTGGTGTCTTCTGGAGAATTATTAACAACATAAATTAAGATTCTCATCACTTGTAATTAGTTATGGATGATTAATTAATGATAATAATAATAACCATTAACTAGGTGGCGTTGGCGTCACAGATATTTATTCACTGTATCTCCTAGAAACTGCTTTAATCTCCTTTGTATCATGTAAGTAGTCAGACACTCAATATACTAATAAGCTCATATTTCAGGTAAACAGATTTTTGCGAAGATAATAAGTTGCGTTTGTTGTTTAAATCTTTTGTATTTAATTGTTTGTAGTAATTTGAACATACTTTAATTATTATCACCCACCAATAGAATGTATTCGATATTTCTGTCTAGTATTGAATATTACGATTACAATGCAAAAACAAGTAAACCAAACGTCTACTGTCATGTGTGCGCGCGCGCACAGATACGCTCACAGACACACCAAAATTGAGGATAATTTATTATCTACCTGACCTAAATGGAGTTATTATAATTTTTTCTGTAAATATAATATTATTTTGCTGTTATCACTATTAAATTATATCATTGCTGAATAAATTGCGAATATAATTAGAACTGAGCTAAGCGGTACTATTGATTTCTTGCTCGTGAGTTTATGTACATCGCATAAATAATAGAAAACCGCACACGTAGCCACAAACTATATAAATAAGTACAAGAATACTTTTAATCTTTAAAATCCACAAACCCGTTTCTTTACTGTTGTTATAAGTCATATAAATAAGCAAAAGAACTGTTTTAATCTTCACAAACCCCTGTCATCTTATTGTAGCAACATGTATGTAAACAAAGGAACCCAGTTTTCAAAAACCAAGCCCCTTCATCATACTGTGGCAACCACTCATATATGTGAGCAAAGGAACCCAGTTTTCAATAACCAAGCCCCTTCATCTTACTGTGGCTACCACTCATACATGTGAACAAAGGAACCCAGTTTTCAATAACCAAGCCCCTCCATCTTACTGTGGCTACAACTCATATATGTGAGCAAAGGAACCCAGTTTTCAATAACCAAGCCCCTTCATCTTACTGTGGCTGCCACTCATACATGTGAGCAAAGGAACCCAGTTTTCAATAACCAAGCCCCTTCATCTTACTGTGGCTACAACTCATATATGTGAGCAAAGGAACCCAGTTTTCAATAACCAAGCCCCTCCATCTTACTGTGGCAACAACTCATACATGTGTGCAAAGGAATCCAGTTTTCAATAACCAAGCCCCTTCATCTTACTGTGGCTACAACTCATATATGTGAGCAAAGGAACCCAGTTTTCAATAATCAAGCCCCTCCATCTTACTGTGGCTACAACTCATATATATGAGCAAAGGAACCCAGTTTTCAATAATCAAGCCCCTTCATCATACTGTGGCTACAACTCATATATGTGAGCAAAGGAACCCAGTTTTCAATAATCAAGCCCCTTCATCATACTGTGGCTACAACTCATATATGTAAGCAAAGTCCAGCCTCCGATAACCACAAACCTTTGTGTCTTTCATTTCTGATTTGAAAGAAACATTGGTGTGCGATCTAAAGGATGTACAAACTCTATAAATAAACAATGTAACCATTCTAGGAACATAAACAAACTCTATAAATAAACAATGTAACTATTCTAGGAACACAAACAAACTCTATAAATAAACAATGTAACCATTCTAGGAACATAAACAAACTCTATAAATAAACAATGTAACCATTCTAGGAACATAAACAAACTCTATAATTAAACAATGTAACCATTCTAGGAACATAAACAAACTCTATAAATAAACAATGTAACCATTCTAGGAACATAAACAAACTCTATAAATAAACAATGTAACCATTCTAGGAACATAAACAAACTATTCGTTAATCATGTTAAGATTAAACAGCATTTCAAAATCAAACCATGTGTAGTACCTCTTCCCAAATGTGTACTACAAAAATGCCAATTCTTCGCCGAATCACATATTTACTTTCTCTTACAGTCGCCGGGGTATGTGTGTGTGGGATGGGGGTGGGGGGGGGGAATCGGCCTGAGTAAACCAAAGCATATCTTGACCAGACGACAACCTTTAGGAGCTGTGACAAGTATAGCACAGCGAAATGTAATACCTTCAAGTGACGTCATTTGTGAATGAATTTGGGGATGTGTACGTTTTAAGGGAAACAAGTTACGTCATTTGTGAAAAAACCTTGATTATTGGGATGTGTACGTTTTAAGGGAAACAAGTTACGTCATTTGTGAAAAACCTTGAGTATTGCGGATGTGTGCGTTTTAGGGGAACCAACCAAAGCGGAAGTGATAAGTGGCTGTTCTTACGTTTTAGCTTTATAAATGAAATGAAGTAAAAATCATTTTCAGTAATTATCCTTAACATGTTACCCTTCCGTACTGATGGTGATTGTTTGAGGTCCGTGGTTTTGTTGAACGCGCTTCGCTTTCAGCACGTCCTGTCCTTTGGAAAGAAGTGTTAATTTATTGTTGCACAATTCTGCCTGTGGTGTTGGCAACAAACCTGAGCTCTGTCAGCAGCGGGCAGACGGGTGTGATATCTTGGATGGCTAAAGTTAGTTCCCTTGTTTTCGTTAGAAATTAGGGACCCTTTAAGAAGGACTTAAAGCAGTCGTATATTTGCGACAATTTTCAAGGAGATAAATCCGATATATGGTGCTGTGGCAAGAGAGGTCTAATTTCCAATATTTTAAAAAAAATTAAAGAAGAGACATAACGTCTTTGCAAAAAATGTCCATTAATTTCTGCACCCTTGTTATACTATATCCCATATCATGCATATATATGACGTTTTCATTTGAATATATTGCATTTATGTTATGCATGTGGTGTGTATTTGTATGTTTGTACTTGTGTTTGTGTGGTTTTTACATGTATTTGTGTGCGCGGTGTGATTGTGTGCGTGGTGTGATTGTGTGTGTGTGTGTGTGTGTGTGTGTGTGTGTGTGTGTGTGTGTGTGTGTGTGTGTGTGTGTGTGTGTGTGTGTGTGTTTATATCTGACTTGCATCGTTAGGCACTGTATAATTTTAATTATTTTAAAGATGTTTCATCCCACGTTTGCCAACACTGAGCTAACAACCAACTCGTTTCTTTGAAAACCAGAACCCTTAGCTGCCGTAACAGGATCTGTCCTCCAGGGTCTGTCTTTGGCTCATGGCATCTTTCTGCCAGAAGATCCTCCCTGGAGACAAGACTGCAAGAGATGACTGGCAGAAAAGTGCAGGGTGGGTGGGTATTTTTTAATTGTTCGGATAATCTCGGATTACTTTTCACCGGCGGAGGGGAGGGGGGGGAGGAAGCGGAAGGGAAGGAGATATGAAGAAAGAATTTTAGACATCTTCCCGAACAGCTGATTAGGTAATTGTTACAAGCAAATGTCGTTTGGTCATGTTTCTTAGTATTTCTTGTTGGGAATGGATGGAGCGTTGGGAGTTGAGTTACATTTTTGTATGAATGCTTTGCTATTTGTCCACTGATTTTGTTATTTCTTCAGACATAAATACACTTCTCCTCCTTACTTCCAGAAAGCGTAACAGTGCCGGTATGTTTCATTATTGCAGTGACATTAGTGCCGAGAGAGCCTTTGGATGACATTTTAACACCGCCAACCTAAGCCGTGTGCATCAGTGATGAGCAAACAAAGTACAGGCTTCATTTTTTTCCTCTCTCCAGTTCCTCAAAATGTTCATCATCTTATAGCTCAATGAATAGGCGACATATTTTACCCGAATTCTTACAAAGCTGGTTACTCTTACTGACCCCCTCCCTCCACACCCCCATTACTACTCCCTTGATATTGGGTTCTCTTGTTATGGTTATTTGTTCTTCCTTTTTGTTGTAGTTATTTGTTCTTGTTTTTTGTTGTAGTTAGTTGTTCTTGTTATATGTTATTATTTGTTCTTCTTTTTTGTTGTATTATTTGTTCTTGTTATTTGTTGTGGTTGTTTGTTCATTTTTGTTGTAGTTATTTCTTCTTCCTTTGTGTTGTAGTTATTTGTTCTTCGTTTTTGTTGTAGTTATTTGTTCTTCCTTTTTTGTTGTAGTTATTTGCTCTTCCTTTTTGTTGTGGTTATTTGTTCTTCTTTTTGTTGTAGTTATGTGTTCTTGTTATTTGTTGTGGTTATTTGTTCCTTTTTGTTGCAGTTATTTGTTCCTTTTTGTTGTAGTTATTTGTTCTTGTTTTTTGTTGTAGTTATTTGTTCTTGTTTTTTGTGGTTATTTGTTCCTTTTTATTGTAGTTATTTGTTCTTGTTATTTGTTCTTGTTTTTTGTTGTAGTTATTTGTTCTTGTTATTTGTTGTGGTTGTTTGTTCTTATTATTTGTTTTGGTTATTTGTGAATTGGTTTTTTGTTGTGGTTATTTCTTTTTGCGAGACTGATCCACTAGATTGCTTTCACAATAGAAAAATAACTTTTAAAAAGTTGTCATTAAAGACTTCGTACACCTTTGTGCTTTAAGCCATCAACCTTGAAGGCTTAGAGCTATCCAGAAAATATGATAAAGAAATTATGCTATCAATTTCATTTTTTATTTTCATCTAACAACTCAGCTTGAAAATGCTATTCATGGCATGGTTTTAACAATAGCAATTTGTCAATGAATTTAAAAGGAAAACTTTTCTCAATTAAATTCGAAAATAATTTAAAATTAAAATCTATAGAACGCCAGTCTTATTCACGATCCTGGTCAGTGAAGTGGAAAGTCTCCAGGACAATAACGTGGATTCCTTTCACGTTGTCTTTTCATGCCTAGTGATTTTTCATTGATAGATTTCATTCCGATGCTGCTGGACCTCGTGCAAGTAAGAAGAAGTTCGATGCTCATTTGACTTTAAACCTTACAGGTGATCTTCCAACTTCCTCTTGGCTCAAAGTATCTGGTGGCGAGGGTGGGGTGGATGGGAATAATTCCTAACTCAATGTGATTTTGGGTTTGGATAGTGTCTAGTCTCTCGATAGGACGTTAAATATTCGACCAGTATACTGAAATTTGTACTAGACAACTTTAGTGTAATCAGTTAGAAATGGAATTAACGCCTTTCCTACTCCATTGTTAGAGTAAGTATTATGAATGGTGGCTAACAATAGTTTCACAATATATATTAACGGAAGAAATTGGAGAAGCGTTATCTATTTTTGTTTTTGGCAATGTGGAAACGAACGGATTACTTTCTATGGTTTCAGCCTACAGTAGATATCATAAATCTGAGTAAGTAGTTTAAAATAGCTGAGTAAGTCGTTTAAAATAGCTGAGTAAGTACTTTAAAATAGCTGAGTAAGTACTTTAAAATAGCTGAGTACGTAGTTTAAAATAGCAAAGGAAGCAAACACGTTTCACAATGTGCAAGAAAAAAATAATTAAAGATGAAAAGTAAGATTGAAACAGGTGAAATCTGTTGAGAGGGAGAGACAGCGAGTGATCAACTCTTTTCGAAGTTAACTGTCATCGGATCTTTGTTTGCGATCATTAAGCGTTCCACTTCAACAGTTAAAGGCGGTTAGCAAAATGTCATTTTCATCAGTAGATTTTAATTATGAGTGTTAGCAAAATGTCATTTTCATCAGTAGATTTTAACTATGAGTGTTAGCAAAATGTCATTTTTATCAGTAGATTTTAACTATGAGTGTTAACAAAATGTCATTTTCATCAGTAGATTTTAACTATGAGTGTTAGCAAAATGTCATTTTTATCAGTAGATTTTAACTATGAGTGTTAGCAAAATGTCATTTTCATCAGTAGATTTTAACTATGAGTGTTAGCAAAATGTCATTTTCATCAGTAGATTTTAACTATGAGTGTTAGCAAAATGTCATTTTCATCAGTAGATTTTAACTATGAGTGTTAGCAAAATGTCATTTTCATCAGTAGATTTTAACTATGAGTGTTAGCAAAATGTCATTTTCATCAGTAGATTTTAACTATGAGTGTTAGCAAAATGTCATTTTCATCAGTAGATTTTAACTATGAGTGTTAGCAAAATGTCATTTTCATCAGTAGATTTTAACTATGAGTGTTAGCAAAATGTCATTTTCATCAGTAGATTTTAACTATGAGTGCAAGCAAAATATCTTAGTACAAGTATTTCACTTTTTCAGCATACTTTATTAATATAATATTTTCCCACTGTTTTTTTTATAAATGTGACTCAAATGTCTCATCATAATAATTTCAGTATGGCATTAAACAATTTTATTATAATTAGTGACATTATGCCTACAAACGTCGCTTCAGCAAATCGGAGGTCTCATTCACGACTTAAAACACCTGCCTGACCCCATTCTTTGGGTCGCAAGGTCAAGTATTGCTATTTATGGATGATTAATATATTTTGGGAGTATGATTAATATTTCTATTTATGGATGATTAATATATATTTGGGAGTATGATTAATATTTCTATTTATGGATGATTAATATATATTTGGGAGTATGAATGGGATCAGGTATTGCCATTTATGGATGATTAATATATTTTGGGGGTATGATTAATATTGTTATTTATGATATGATTAATAGTGTTATTTATTATATAATTAATGTAGTTTTTGTAATATGATTAATCTTGTTATTTATGGTATGATGAATATTGTTTTATATATATATATATGTGATTAGATATTGTTATTTATGGTGTGATTAATATTGTATTAATGGTTTAATTAACATTGTTTTCAGATATGATTTAAAAATTTTATTTATGGTATGATTAATGATATTGTTATTTATGGTATGATTAATATTATTATTTATATTAATATTAATTCTATGAATATTGTTTTATGGTATGACTAATATCGTTACTTTATGGTATGATTAGATATTATTTATGGTATGATTCGTATTCGTTATTTATGGTATGATTAAAGTTGTTATTTATGATATTATTAATGTTGTAATTTATGGTATGATTAATGTTATTCCTGGTATGATTAATGCTGTTATTAATTGTGTTAATAATATTATTTTAATAGTACGATTAAAATCGTTATTTATTGTATGATCAATACTATTATTTATAGTCTGATTAATATGTCATATTATATATATCGCAGTCGTGATGCTTGGATGGACCAGTACGTATGATTAAAGGCAATACACCTAATCACATTCATTTCAGCCTGTCCAGAAACCATAATTATGACTAAAGGCAATATGCCTCGTCCGATTCATTTCAGCCTGTCGAGAAACTGTTAATTAAGACTCTACCCGGCAGTGTAACAAGAGACAATAAGTACGAAAACTGTTAAATGTACCAACGTATTATGATGATAAAGTTTTCTTTTTTACCTTAGACAATAAATAACCATGGCGTTTATTTCATAAAATGGTAAAAATAAATATCGCTCAAGTTACAATAATTCCACTTACCGGCAGTCACATTTATTGGAAGTAAATCATTTTCTCTTTATGTAGACATGGTAAATCAAAAATTCGTGTTCTGTCAAGTTGGACCCAATGAGACAATACTGGCAGATGTTTGCTTAGTTGTTTTTTTATTTTTTATTTTATTTATTTCATTTACCCAACATACAAATAAGGAATTCAAGCGCTGGCGAGCAGCCCAACTCAGCCAATCCGACTTGTGTTTCGAAGACTCAAATGCAAATCTACAACATCATGTAAATGACATCCGGGCATTTAAAGCACTTCCTTGACAGCTGCTAATAGATGTTCCCAAATGGAGTGTATCTCGGATAACGCAAAATGTCTGATACTGATAAGAATATTCGTCTGCAATTTTATCTTCGTAACACCAATTTTTATGTTGCACACACGCGCACGGACACATACTCACACATACGTCGGATGGATAGATGGATGAGAGCATTAAATGGAAGGATTGTGGATGGATGAATGACGTCGGATGGATAGAGGGATGAGAGCATTAAATGGAAGGATTGTGGATGGATGAATGACGTCGGATGGATAGATGGATGAGAGCATTAAATGGAAGGATTGTGGATGGATGAATGACGTCGGATGGATAGATGGCTGAGAGCATTAAATGGAAAGACTGTTGATGAATGACGTCGGATGGGTAGATGGATGAGAGCATTAAATGGAAAGATTGTGGATGAATGACGTGGATGGATGGATGGATAGATGGATGAGAGCACTAAATGGAAATATTGTGGATGAATGACGTGGATGGATAGATGGATGAGAGCACTAAATGGATAGATTGTGGATGAATGACGTGGATGGATAGCTGGATAAGAGCACTAAATGGAAAGATTGTGGATGAATGACGTGGATGGATAAATGGATGAGAGCATTAAATGGAAAGATTGTGGATGAATGACGTCGTGGATAAATGGCGCCTGTTGATAAATGAAAGTGTTTTTATTTCCAGCTAATCACGAAGTACAAAAGAACCGTTCTATGCCTCTTTTCCCCCTTTAGTAGTTATGTATTTTGTGAACTTGTTTCTTCAGCCATGCGGTTTGTCGAAACCATTAAAATTACCAAGAACACACCAGACTCACACTTTTGAGAAAACAGTTGCCGAGTGGAACAAGAGATGCTGCCTATATAGTATATAGGAATGCCAAAGGTCCCTTTTGTTTCTGAGTGAACGAGGACTTTATGCATATTATTTGCGGAATTATGGTTACGAAAATGTTTTGAAAAAAATTTTGCAGAAAAATTGCAACAAAGTAGATTTCACTGCCCGAGATATTGTACAAATTTATATACAAAGGCTGACTGACATATGATGATTAGGATTTTCCAGCAAGACCACTCGACACATACGCAAATAGAGCTTTATTTTTTTTAAAACAAACGAATGCAGTGATAGACAGACTTTTAAAAATAAATCAAATGAAATCCAACTTGTAGAAACTACATTACAATTTACAAAAGTGTTGAAGTTAGTGGCCATTGAAGAACACAGGGATATGTATCTGTCGGAGGGCGAGGTAAGAACAAAGAATTTTTTATTTCTCATTAAATCCAAATAACAGGAAACTGTATTCTTTGCACAATTCAGAAAACAAAATATAAAAACAATATACAATATTTTACAATTCACAATCATAAACGAAAAGGTGTTAAAATGTTTTATATGATCTAAGTTAAAGCACCAATAACGGTAAAATATTAGTTAACAACTAGGGGACAGAGAAAATAAAAATGAATGCCATTGTACTAATTATGACAGAGGACGTCAGTTCACATTCAAGGCAAGACGAAAGACAGTATACGTGCCATGTGACACAAAATTAGCAACAAAATATAAAGTTTCTAATAACTTACGAACGCGACGAAAGATATGGCATACACCTATGCCATTTGACACAAATTAGCAACTAGAATATAAAGGATTTCATAATTTACAGGGAATAAATGCACGGAATTTCACAATTTACATACACACCCTCAACAACAGACAAGGAATGTTCTTATTCGGAAGGAAATCGACGGAATTTCAGTTCAGTTTCACCTATCAGAACCAAGTTAAATGAATATATAAGGATAGTGTGTGTGTGTGTGTGTGTGTGTGTGTGTGTGTGTGTGTGTGTGTGTGTGTGTGTGTGTGTGTGTGTGTGTGTGTGTGTGTACTTAATTTCTCAAATGAACACTAAGATAAAAACAAAAATAAAGTACTTACTTATTTGAGCGAAGGCAATCAGAATCAAACCCAAAATTCCCATGATGCAGGACGATGGACGGTCTACTTCGTCAGTTGTTTAAAAAAGAAACAAACAAAAGTTTGTCACCAGTAGCATAAATCACTTGAAGAGCAACACATTCAACTGTCAAAAGGTCACAAATCGAGACTTTGTGAACATTAGTTTAAATCTCAAATGAACAATAAAAGCAGCAAAACAATCGCTGACATTTGCTTTAAATTTCTTAAATCACAAAAAAATAATCAAAGAAGTCTTGTAGTTAATATCCGTTTGGACGTATCGTTTCTAATGCAGCACAAAAGCAGAAACGATACCGTTATATTCTCGATTAGAAAGTCCACTTTGTCGTTCTTGTCACCAGCAGTATCAATCACAGAAAACAGCAAAGGTACCTTCTCGGTTAGAGTCACGTTGACATTCTTGTCACAAGCAGGATAAATCACAGAAAGCAGCAAAGGTACCTTCTCGGTTAGAGTCACGTTGACATTCTTCTCACAAGCAGGATAAATCACAGAAAACAGCAAATCTCACTCTTCTCTTCTGATGCCCAACAGTGCAAAATCACAGAAAACAGCAAATCTCACTCTTCTCTTCTGGTGCCCAACAGTGCAAAATCACAGAAAAACTCCAAAACCGTTACGCGGCAGCGGTTGCGTCCGTATGTAGATTAAATTCATTACGCACTACTTGGCCGCGAAAATAAAATATCAGAAAGAGAAAAGAAAAGAACTACAACAGCCAAAGATTTTATTTTTCCTTCATCAAGAAAGGAAGTTTAAAATTAACTGCTGTCAATCTATCGTCACCCGTCATACCTACTGGAATATCACTGTTCGTGCACTGAACAATTCCATTACACATAGGAATAATATTTCCATTTGACATAAGTACCTTTTTTCTTCACCTCTGAAATTAAATGGAGACAGATTCGATAAGTAAATATTTTTTCTTCAAACGTATTTTATGTTAACGTAAGAAGGAAAAAAACAATCGTTGATTTTAAATATGGAAGGGAGAGTCCTGATAAACATTACATTATAATGGTTAGTGTCCTCACCAAGATTTTCATCTGTTTATCTTAGATAATTATCATGTCCAAAGCGGTTTTCCTAACAGCAGTCGAATTTGAAACACTTTTTTAACAGTTCGTAGTTCTCGAAGCAGCTCGCAATTTTACAATTCCATCCGTGTGTCAGAGTGAGACTTTCAAAAGAAAAATGTCAGCTCGAAATATTAGTGAACTGTACAACGTCACATTTTCAAAGTTCGCATTCGCAGAGGTCACTCCGAGTCCAATACTTGACCGGTCATATCCAGAATTGGGTGGGGTGGGGGTAAAAGAGGGCTGTGTTCGGCTTGGGAGCTTTTCACTTCAGCCTGACATCCATAACTTGTGTTTCTTTTTCTTTGATGGTACTTTTCGTTTCTACGAATGGGCGTGCTTGTGTTATAAATTACTTTTCCCTCTCAGAAAATATCTGCAAAGTTGTTTGGGTTTCTTCCCCGTTTTGTTAGCCCTGGAGAAAAGTATCCGCGTGTCCGAGTCCAGGCAGGTCCACGTGACATGCGTATTCTGACCGTGTGATGATCATGTGATTGTGATGTCACGTACCCCAACACGACTTAGAAACTACAAAAACAAAAAAAAACTTTCCCTTTCCTTCAAAAAGATATATCATTCAGTGCTAATTAAAGCAACACAACTGTTGTGAGGTTTCCAACAAACAAAAACTAGTTTCATAAAGCTCTCTCCAACAAGCAATAATAATTTGTCTTACCGTTGTCTTCAAATATGTATCCTCCAAGGGCTTTTTGTCTGTTTTTGTTAGAATTTAAAATGTTGCACTCACCAGTTGCTATCGTGTTTAGTGTTTGCTCGCTCTTCGCTCCGTAAAATGGAGCGGGCTTCCTCCTTTAGCTTATTGCGTACATACTTTGACTGTTTAGCTGACTACCGAACTCTGAAAAGCTCACAGAACAAAAATGGAAATTCTTGAATTTTGGAAGCGAAAAAACTTATATCGCTGCCGGTTCTAAAAATAACTAAACCGGACACCACACTGCCGGCAGGAACGATAACTGATGGAAAAGCTGGTGGAGACCAGCACGCCGCAGCACTGGAAAAAGCACACTGCGGCCAAACACAGCGTCGTTGTCGCAACCGCGGACACCGGACGAACACCGTCAAAGTTGTGCAAAAATAAATGTAGCGTGACGTAATCCAAGTCACCAGTCTTTGGGACGACCTTGTCCGTTCACGTCTGCTAGATGTAACGCGCCTTTTTTTTTTCCACAGAAAACTCACACCTTCCCGACTTCAGCCACACAAGAGCGTGCGGCGCGTGCGAAAGGGTCTTCCGAAAAGAGTCAAGCGTCGCGATCGGATGACGTATGCGGCCTTGGAGCTGTTCTTATCTCTCTCATCACTTGTTTCCCTCCGTCAACCGCACTGCACCCCAGGGACTGCGACTATCTCCCACTTGCTGCTGAAAGAATGGGTCTCCTGAGCCTGGCACTGGTCTGCAAAACCCCCCCTCATCTCCGCCCGTAAGGGAGACAATTTCATGTGTCATTACACCAACGAAACTGCGAATCCGTGGTAGGTGGAGGAGTGCCAAGTGGGGAGAGGATAATACAATTATCTTTTGTCTTGTATCAAAAGCAAAAAACGTCCCCGAGACAGGGAGATCTCACAAACTGTTGAACTTTTCCTGATATCACCAGTCGCATGGTATTTCCAGTCATAGTGTTGTCAAACAAGGGGTCTGTGTTATCAAACAATATTAAGAAAGGCGTTTATTAAAGTCTAATTTAGAGTGGGGAATTTTAACCTCCTCTCAAATTCAAATCATTACAACTTAGTGTGCACAGAAGATTTTTTTTTTAACTCTGAGGGTTGGAACGCGGATATAAAAAAGCAACAAGATATGAAGAATTACGAAAACGCTGAAGCTCACCCAAACAAAAGTCAGTTACATTTTAATCTTGTGCCTCCAGTCAGTAATGCATAAGCTTTATAAAATGCATAACGATTCTAAATCACGCTATCGGGGTAGTTTTCTGTCGGGAGGAGGGGGGGGGAAGTCAGGTCTATTCTCCTCGCTTTCGCTACAGTGACATCATCCTCTGAAACTGTAAAGTCAACACGTGGGCATAGACTCCAAGACAGCCTTATTTATCTCACCAACATCACGGCAATGCTATGAATTTAGATAACTTGCGGGAGTAGATCACTACGTCCCTCCGCGTCAACCATGCAACACCGACCAAAACAAAGTAATTTCAGTTTTGCTGGGTCTTTATACTCGGCTTAGCGGTAATGAGCTCTTGACAAAAAAAAACACACACACACAAAACAAAAAGATACAAAACGCCCTGAAATCGAAGCGATCTTGTCGGCGATTGGTTTCGTACTGCGAATGGCCGTTGCTCATCCTGTTTTATGTTATCAATGAAATTGAAACGAATAATACTATAACTGTGCCACTGATATGTTGGTATTTCGTTCAATTTATTATTTCTCGGGATGTAGTTGATTTATAATGTTCATTTAATGTCTGAACCATTTCTGCTTTCCTCTCATCAAAGAAGAAGAGCTGAGTCATCAACTGAAAACAATTCACATGCAGATAATTCCGAAAGTCTGTCTTGCATAAAGCTTAGTGGATGTTTTTTTTTCAGAAGGCAGAAGGCAGTACCTTGCTCCACTTCTCTGTACTCGGCAGGCCACAAAACAATAGTGCGATTACACAGCGACTGTAACGGGCACTCGTTTACCTGAACAAAGCTAACACTGTATAGTGAGATTTCCATCATTGACTCAAACGGCTTGGGTCCTGATTCGTGGCTTTAAATGTACAGTTTTTAAACGGTCAACGTGTTTGATACGAATTGAGCAGTTCAAGGAGATCAAAATACCCAAACTGCTGTTTCAAAAAGAAAACAATTCACTTTCAAATTAGTGATCGCTATTCAACAGTACTGGCAGAAAGAAGACAGTGACTTAGTACAGAGTAGTAAATTGATTGTTCTTGTCTTTCAGAAAAATTATAGACTGCTACAAGATTAAATACTGCGTGTGTATTTCAGCTACTGCTATTTGATAACGTCATTTCATCTTTTCTTGTATGATGGTGGTCGCTTGGTTTTGATTTTAGATTTCACTTTAACCAGTGAATGACTGTATGAAAGTTTCACTTTTAACCTTACTGAAACACATAGCCATTAAAAGTGTAATGTGATCGCTAGGCATCTAGCCGCGGTCCCATGTCATTTCTTTAAGTGGCCGGACGTCTAGTATTAATATTTTTTTAGCCAGAAGCTTCACTTTAAGCAATAAATATGGCTACTACGGTCCCAGAATCCATTTTAATCATCTCAGACGACCTAGTGCGGTCCCAGAATTCACTGTAACAGCCCATGTGGCTAATGGGTCCATGATTGCACTTCAAGCAACACAGATAACTTATGGAATTCCAAGAATGCATTTTAACCAACACAGATAACTAGTGAGTCCAAGAATGCATTTTAACCAACACCGATAACTAGTGAGTCCAAGAATGCATTTTAACCAACACAGATAACTAGTGAGTCCAAGGGTGCACTTTATTATTTGATCAACACTACCAGAGTGAAGTGATTAATTTTGTTATTTCTTTCAAACTCTTATAATATTCCTATTCGTGTGTCCCCGCTGTTACTCGCAGTGCATTGAACTAGATATGGGTATTATATTTAAGTAAGGCAGTCTACGCTCTCCACTCTATTAGCACAGGTAAATCAAATCAGAGATGTCACCTAGCTAGCGGCTTGACTGAACTACTCGTCTGTATGCAGGTGTCAAATCACACCACCCAGTTAGCGGCTCGTCTCAACGTTTGTGCATCACTCATCAATGTCAGCACATCATTGCAGAATGTAAATATAAGTCCTCTCGATCCTTAACGATAATTTTAATAAGACGCTTCCCTGGACAACTCGAACAGAGAAATGACCTCGGAACCCTGCGCTGTTGCTCGGTCAGGCGTGGCTGTTTGCGGAATGTTTCACTGCGTTAGTTCACAACAGCTCTTGTCTCGAAACTTTCAAACACCAACAGAGCTTTCACTGCGACATTGATCAATTGATGGGATCGTTCGTGGACGGCGTAACGACATATTGTTTGAGTCTCTTCACTTCCTTTATTGCGGAGTAAGAGAATAGAAGATCCGATTTAAAAACAAAACTGCCGGGTGGTAATGTCACATAATAATAACGCATTGTCTGGGTGCCTCATAACCCGAACCCGTGCAATAAATGCTCAGCAGATCCCTAAGGAGACGTTTTCGCGCGCACACACATACGTACGCATACACAAACAAAATAAATAGGACAAGCTTAACAAGAAGTAATATCAAGTTTTCAAGCAATGGGGCGGGGTGGGTGGGGTGGAGAGACACAAAAACTGACAGCAGTCCATGTGCTTAAATGATACCGTCGACTTTATGACTAAGACCGACAGCAAACAGAGACAGAGGTTACCAACGCATCCGGCGCGCACGTGCTTTGCGTCAGCCAGCGTATTTGTGCGTTCGTGCGCGAGCGAGAGCAGCAAAGTCGTGCGTGCACATCGGCCCAAACGCTGAACGCACGCGCTGTTTGTCAATGCTGTAGTGCTATTACCCAAAAGGTACCTCCTGCAATTGATTTTAGGAGTGTGGGGTGGGTGTATTGGTGTCAGTGGAGTTGGAGGTGAAGGGGTGACGGTAGTTTGCAAAATGCTTGTCCTTTTGTGTGCGTGCGTGCGTATGTGGTATCAGAAAGGCTGTGCCAAGAGCAGCCTTCGGAAATTCGTACCGCGCTTTAAGATAGCTGCATTGTTTGGCATGTCCATTTCAGTTGACGTATTCATTTCAGGTCCATTTCAATTGACGTATTCATTTCAGTTGATAGCTATTTCAGTTTATCTCCTTTTCAGTTGGCCTGTCCATTTCAGTTGATAGCCATTTCAGTTTACCTCCATTTCAGTTATCGTGTCAATTTCGGATGATATCCATTTCAGTTGATGTCCATTTCAGCTGACATGTCCATTTCAGTTCCGGGAACACCGTTTGTCAGATTGAAGGATACAGTCTTCTCCCCTTAGGGCAGCACCTTTCCGTATCACATAAATACTGTTAAGCCCAGTAAATTTAACAGTAAAGTGGACTTGCGTGCCATATTAAAGTATGCACAAACGCTCTATACGTACTGCAAGTCAGTTTTATACTTGCATGAAGCCGCAGTCATTTGTCTGTTGTCTATATATGTATTTGTATAATATGTATATATCTAGCTATATCTGTCTGTCTGCCTCTCTATATATCAATCTGTTGTACACATCTGTATCTCTATAATATGCATATATATATATATGTCTAGTACATTTCTCTGTATGTCTCTATACGTCTGTCTGTTGTCTATATATGTATTTCCAAAATATGTATTTATCTATATATCTAGCTACATCTGTCTCTCTAATTAACATCAATCTGTTGTCTAATTCTGTTTATAAATATATATCTGTCGATATTTTCTCTATGACTGTCTTTTTTCTCTCTGTTTAGATAGATTGTGTGTGTGTGTGTGTGTGTGTGTGTGTGTGTGTGTGTGTGTGTGTGTGTGTGTGTCGTGTGACAAGCATGCAAATATAACACAGACACTAGACTAATATATTAATACAGATAATACACCAATACAACATAGTCTCTACACCAATATAACAAAGATACACAACAGATGCCACAAGACGCGACAGCTCTAGAGTTTACAAGGTAAAACTGATTCCGTTTCAGTGACTACAGTTTTAATGCTCTACTGCAATTAAGCAACATCCCAGAAATCAACGTACCAAAGATCGCTGGAAGAGGACGTTAAGTAAAAATTTATTATTTTTAAAGAAAAAAAAGGAATGTTCGCACTTCCTTCAAACAGTTATCGTGTGGTATCCAACTTATTGTTCGCCAGTACTCCACTGCCAGATCTCAAAGGATTTCCCACATGCCTTTGGTTCGAGGTCAAACATCTGAGCATGCGCATATGTCTCTGCCAGCAAAAGTGTTGTCCAACCTATCGCTCGCCTATACACGACGGTCAGGTTTCCGAAAAACGATTCCCAGTGTGCTTCTGTCCCATGTCAAACATCTGGGCATGCGCGTGAATCTGCCAGCCAAGTGTTGTCCAGCGCCGCGTGAATGTATTTCATGTCAACAGCAATTAGACTTTAGCCGCAGTACTGATGCGATGCAATCATTATTGTTAATTCAGTCATTTGTATGGAAGGAGGTAGAGAGAAACTGGGTGGGTAGGGGGGTTAGGGTGACATCGAGAACATACCGAAGGTCTTATTGATTCCATCAGCAAAAATTAGAATACAAAAAAATACAGAAATAAAAAATGCCTTCTTGCGAAAAGTTGTACTTTTTTTGTTCTTCTAAATATCCAAATAACTTCAATATTAACCTTTATTAATGGCCCTTGCCTAACAGAACTGTCGCCATTTATCTCTATATATCATCTTTTCAGCTGCAAATTAGTGCTGAATATTTTAGGAAACCACCAAAATATCCTCATTATCTGGGATACTATGAAAGATCAATACAATGAGATCTATACTGATGGTGTGCGGGATATGGAAGCCGTTTAGTGGGTTGTTCATTCTAAAAGAAAACAGCGGCCTTAATTAAAGCTTTTTTAAAAAAAACATCTGGTTTCTTTTCTTTATATTTTTCCTCCTTTGAGATTTTTTTCCATTTCAAGTCAGGTAAGGTATAGCATAAGAGTGAGCTGTTTTGTCTGGCACTTTTTTGTTAGAGTATAAAATACACTCTTTGTCAGCGTAAAATACAATTTTGTTTGGCATTTCTTAGTAGACAGGATGGAGGATGTCAGCGTAAATTACTAGTTTATTTGGCATTTCTTAGTAGACAGGATGGAGGATGGAGGATGTCAGCGTAAATTACTAGTTTATTTGGCATTTCTTAGTAGACAGGATGGAGGATGTCAGCGTAAATTACTAGTTTATTTGGCATTTCTTAGTAGACAGGATGGAGATGTCAGCGTAAATTACTAGTTTATTTGGCATTTCCTAGTAGACAGGATACATACGATGTCAGCGTTCGTGTTAAAAGTACGGCAACTCATGATGTCAGCGTAAAACACTTTTTTCACTTAACACTTCGTGTCAGTGTACGTTAGAAAATAAACAAAATCTCTTTTTTTTCTGTTCACATTTCGAGATACGTAAACTGGAACTTAAGCGTAAAACGTTCTAGTCACTTTTGATAATTCGCGCATCAGTCTACTGAGTTAAATCTCCCATTTCATCTAGCGTGTCAGTGTGATGCATACCTGTAAAACATTATTTTAATATTTGGGTTTTTTCAAGTACGAAGCAAGAGTAAAGCATTCTTTTCTTTCGGTAACTCACATCCGTTGACAGAAATACAGCACCCATTTCACCCTTCTTGTCAGTGTGACGTATAACTAAAAATATTACTTTAATGTAAGATACTGAACGGTCCACAGAGGTCTGGATCTCAGAATGCAAAAGGAGGAAGTAGGATCCCAAAATAGGGTAAGGAAGCACAAGTCCCTCCAGAGTTATCTACAGCTGAGGACATCGTAAGACGAAAGGCCACATCCAATCTCTGGACAGGAAGCCAATGCAACCCCCACCACCATTACCACTGCAGTTTTTGTGTCAGTGTGAAGTCTTGTGTCACAGTGAAAGTATTCTTTTCATTTCATACTTCGTAACAGTGTAAGTTTTCAGGAAAGCTTTACTCAGTTTTCCTTCAATAGAAATTTCATTGTAACATACATATGCAGTAAAGCATCAAACACCATTTCGCTTTCGCTTGAACGATTTTTGTCCAAACAGAAATATGTCAGCCGGTAGGGCGCAATTATTATTCGTGGTCACACCTTTTTTGTTAAGGTTTATTATTTTTTTTACTGCTTTCCGAAGCCAGGAATGTGAATTAAGTGAACTGAAGACAAACTGTATTATGGACATTTACAAAATTTCGTGTTGCAAGGAATGGCGCAGTTGTATAACAGACACAGCTAGCTTCTAGCTCTTTTAATGGCGTGCTCGAGTTCAAGAATGTCTACAAAGCCATTTTGGATCGCCTGATTAAAATTGATTGGCTCATTGGTTGGTTGGTTGGTTGGTTGGATGGATGGAAGGATGGATGGTTTTTTAGTTGGTTGGCTTCTGCTTAAAGTCTTCCTCCATCGTGTGCTCATGATTGAGAACACCAGTCCCTCGGTAACGCTTGGTAACACTTGGTAATCAGGAATGCAATACTAGTTATACAGTGTTGTCTCCCTATTAGGGTACTTCCACAATGGAGAAGTGGGTTTTTAACAAAGCTACAAATCAGTTAAATTAAAGAAAACTTTAAAACTTCTCCATTTGTCTTTACTCCCGTGGTTTTTTCTGTTTCTCTTCCTTCAACCTCCATGTTTTCTCTTACGTCCTGAAATACGTCCTCTGTGCTGTTAGTATGTATTCCTCTCTGTGTCTGGAAATCTGGAAATACGTCTCTGTGCTAAAAGTGTGACTTTATTTTACATTTCTCTCGTCTCCCTGTCTTTTCGATTGCATCTGGAAATATGTAAATATGTTTCCTGGGCTTTACTTGTATCATATATGTATTAAGGATATTTTATCTTTATTTAGTTTTGTAAATGCTTAGAGATTTCTCATTGTAAGTTTTCTATTGTCATATTTATTTTCAGTAGTAGTAGTAGTAGTGACCCTTCTCCCGACTTCTCTTGTTTTCCTGTTAATTAGTTGTGAACTTTGATCTCGGAATCCTACCAAGATTCTGGGAGAGGCCAGGTTTTGCGAAGAATGTGTGCACTCTTCGAAGACTAATGCTTTGAGCAGTGGGACAGATCTTTGTCTGCTGGAATTTCTTGCAGAGAGCTCTTCAGCTCGATTGGTATGCTCTCCAATGCTCCTGTTATGACTTGTGATTTTACATTCCATAATCTTTGGACATCGAATTGAGATCCTAGTGATTTTCAATATTTTTCAATTTTTTTTTGTTTACATATTTCTGTTACTGGATACAGTAGCAATCAAACGATTTTTGCTTTCCTATTGCATTCATTGATAATAGTGACCACGTGATCATGGTGGTGATAGTGGTGATGGTGCTGCTGTTGCTAATGATGATGATGATGTCATTATATCTCATGTTCATTTTACATCCCAGATTTAAGTTTATACTGCCACAAAATAGAAGAATTTTATATCAAATTTTTTATAAGGGAGAAACGAATTTATTATATCAAACAAAAAACTTAGCCATTCAGTGAATTTGTGATATTTTAATTCTTTGTGTCTGTGATTTGGAACGAATTTATCAAACGTTATTTTAAAAGCATTATTAAATGATAAAAATATACTTGTGGTATAAATAAATTTGTAGCATTATAAATGAATTCATATGAGAAAAATGGTTTTGGAATATCACAAAAGGAATTTAGTGCATCATACAAGGAAGGTATTGTACAAGAAATGTATGAAGTCATATAAAGACTTGACATGTAATATAACAAACTGTGAAGTCATATAAAGACTGGAAATGTAATATAACAAACTGCGAAGTCATATAAAGACTTGACATGTAATTTAACAAACTGTGAAGTCATATAAAGACTTGACATGTAATATAACAAACTGTGAAGTCATATAAAGACTTGACATGTAATATAACAAACTGTGAAGTCATATAAATACTGGAAATGTAATATAACAAACTGTGAAGTCATATAAAGACTTGACATGTAATATAACAAACTGTGAAGTCATATAAATACTGGAAATGTAATATAACAAACTGTGAATGAAATCGTAATACGGTTTTTATAGAAGTCTGTTGACTATAAATGTGTTATTATACGCAACAATAACATTTTTTACTACAGAAAACGTTGATCATTATGTAACCAGTAACATTATTTCACAGTAGTGTTCACAGCAAAGCAAACCTGTGAAATGATTATTAATCCATATATAAATACACATACTATAATCTTATATCGTGCACGAGACAATCGCATAAACTTCAATTCTTGGTAACATAAGCAGAGGATTTTTTTTAAAACAGCGAACACACAACACTCACACACACATAATTTATACACAGATGCTTGCATATACCATAACTGATATACTTACTTAGTATAGCACATAATTAAACATTAATCTAATGTTATGGCGCTTCCCAAACGTAATAAAATATGTAAGGCAACATATTTATCATAAGAGAGTGTAAAAATGGAATGGATTAAAGGAAGCCTCATTCGCGTGAGTTTTTTATGCAGCGATAAATTCATAAAAGCAAATGAACAGAAAAAAACCTGCATTTATTAGCATTAATTACATACAGAGCCACACATTTACACATCAAAAGAAGTGAATAACAGCAAACATGCTTTACACAAACAAATACACAACACTGCGTTCAATTTAAATGGGGGTAGGGGCATAGGAGTCGCTTTCGCATCAGAGTAGGGTGAGATCGAGTAGGGTTCAAGGGGGGGGGGGGGGGGATTGTGGGGTAGTATTAGGGTTTAACGGCGTATTTCACATGGTAATGGATTTATTGCATTGTTCATTTATGGATTAATTTATTTTAGTTTATGGGTGAGGTGAAAATATTATATTATTTTTCCTTGATTTCTTAAATTTTAGTGGTAGTACCGTGGCATCACCTTTACTACCAATAATATTGCTGACGTTTTGTAATATACATCACCTTTACTACCATTAATATTGCTGACGTTTTGTAATATACATCACCTTTACTACCATTAATATTGCTGACGTTTTGTAATATACATCATACATCACCTTTACCACCATTAATATTGCTGACGTTTTGTAATATACATCATACATCACCTTTACCACCATTAATATTGCTGACGTTTTGTAATATACAACATACATCCAAGCCTACAAACAATAAATATGGACACAACTTCACAGGCTTACGCATACTGCACACCCATAAGACATGAACTTAAGGCACTCGTGCTAATAACTACACAGACATATACACACTAACTCCCATTTACCCAAACACACACACACAAAACCTCCCTCGTGCTAACAGCTACAAACATATACACACTACACTCTCATTTGCCTCTACACACACACACACACACACACACACACACACACACACACACACAAAGACGGCATATGGACAATGTTAAGGTACGTATGTTAACACAGCACAAACATATCACACTGCACACATATTTGCTCACTAACACAAACAAAATCAGGCCCAAGGATGAGTTCAAGTGAACGAGAAAGATTAGTGATAGAACCTTTTTTTTTTCAACCCAAATGCATGTTCATAGCGGTGGTAGTATTTTATTTACAGTGAACAAAATGGCATTAGGCAGTAATTAAAATAATAACAAACAATTGCAGATAACGATGCATTATGAGCTAGTTAAATAAGCAATCATGCCCTTTTTGTAAGCAATTAACGTATTATTTGCAAATATGTTCTGTTCGCCATGATCGAGACTAAAGTTAAGAAATGTAAAGAAATAATTACATTCTCCACGAAATCAGTTGCTGTTTTTGTTGTTGCTGTTATTGTTTTATTGAGTTAGTTAATACCTGCGGTATATTGATTTTAGATGCGAAGAACAATAATAAAGAAGCCATTTTAAAAAATATTCATCATTCCTACTTTCATGATCATGTCTGTGAATAGGTGGGTCACAGAAATGCCAAAAAAAAACTGAAGCAGTAACTGAAACTAACGCGAAAGGGGGGGAGGGGGGGATTCTGGACCACTGAAATGTCATTAGAACGGAGCCACAAGCAAAACTGCTTTTTTTTCTCATAGAAATTATCACCCATAGCCTAAGAGACAAGCACGGAAAACAGCAAGGCTCTTTGTCTGGAACTCCTGCGGTCAGCTCGCCAAATACCGGAACGCTGTTGTTACTGGTCTTCATGTCAGAAATAAAAGAGAACAAAGCAATGTGCGAAGCCTTCGAGTAGAATTTCTGTTTGTTCGTTTGAGTTCGATTTTAAAACTGATGCGCACAATACTGAAAAACGCACACTTTGCCCTCTGTTGGTCGCTGTACTTTTCGTTTTCCTTTCACTACCTGCGTATGCCTTCATTACCTCCCTTGGGAGCCGAGGCCGTTTTTTGTCCTGGCTGGTTTGTCAAAGGGTCGTACCGATGTTGATTAGTCTGAATTTGTATTTTTCGAAAAAAAGACATAAAATCATGTACGTAAGAGATGATATTCTTCGAAAGTCAACAGAACACATTGCATTATGACTTTATTTTCAAAATCTAAACACTGTACTGAATTATTTTGGGAAAGCAAACTCAATCATATATAGATACATATACACACATTTATACACATAAACAGTCACACACACACACACACAGAGAAAATTTTAACCAGACAAGTGGACAAATAGGTGAATAAATGGAAGTACGGACGGAAGGACTGTCTGGATGGATGGATGCATGCATGGATGTATAGATAGATAGATAGATAGATAGATAGATAGACAGACAGACAGACAGACAGATAGATAGATAGATAGATAGATAGATAGATAGATAGATAGATAGATAGATAGATAGATAGATAGATAGGCGGGTGGACAGGCAGAGAGAGATAATTTAGACATAGATTATTCTCCAGACTATACTGTGTGTAGAAGTCATTAATAACGAAAGTTTTATAATGAAATCACATTTTAAAATTCAATGTGAGGAACATAAAGTACTTTTTAAGATGCATTAATTGTAAACTTGTTTTATGCGTGTGAATATATGTGTGTGTTTGTGTAATATTTTTTAAAGATTATAATACTTGTAAACAATAAACGTATGTAAGCATTATGAAAAGAAAGAACATTCTCCTGATTTAAAGTCACCAGTTGCAACATTTTTTAAAGATATTACACAGCAATCAACTTATTCTGGAATGAGTGTAATAAAATAATAAATCATTTGACAAAAAACTGAATCGGCCAATAAACATTCCACACTAAATTATGGCCCTTACCGATGAACGCTACTATTTGTTAGATCTCGGTTTTGCTAAACATTCCACTCTAAATTATGGCCCTTACCGATGAACGCTACTATTTTTTAGATCTCGGTTTTGCTAAACATTTCCAAACCTGATTCTGCAGCAAGCGGTTGTAAGAACTCTCCGGTACCCTGGGTAACGGCCTCCCTTGAAGATGACCTACAGGTGAAGTCTGCGACACGTCTCGGTTCTGCACGCTGTAGTTACGGGGAGGTAACTCTGGTTGTTCTGTCGAGCTACTTTTTGCTTTCAGATACAAATTGATTCCCTTTATTGATCATTGGACAAAAAAGATACAACACAAGGTAAGAATAATTTATATGTTGAACTAACAAAGTACGGTTATAGTTCAGGTGTAAATTAATTTTAAAATTATATAAATAATACTGATTCATTATTTGCTTGTTTTGTTTTTAATTAAAAATTAATGGCCAATTGTTTAATTGCCAATCAGATATAGATAAAATAAATAACAAATAAGATGTCCTCTCCATCAATACACTATAATGGGCATAAAGGTATTTCACGCACAGACAGACAAGGTGTAGAGAAAAGTGTGGCGTGTTATAACAAGGCAAATGGGTACTGTCCAGTATTTGTGACATCAATTTTTTTTCTAAGAAAGATTTTTGTTTAGCATTGTGACCAACTAATCAACAAAAAATTTTAAATATATCTGATATAGTGACCACTGCAAACATCAGAATATGTAACTTGATTTTTAAACAGTTTGCAGATTCTAAAAACACTTTAAAGCAAAAATGCTTACGTATTATTATTACTATGAAGAATTTGTTTCACACGTGGTCTGACAGAACACTTTGTAATCATTTGTAGAAAACACTTGCGAACGTCAATATTTTGGACTATTATTACTTTTGTTTTGTTTTTACACTAAAATAACACTTCCATCCACCGTTCTAAGTCAAGTAGTGAGTCTGACAGGATACTTTGTAATCATTTGTAGCGAACGTCAATATTTTGGACTATTATTACTTTTGTTTTGTTTTTACACTAAAATAACTCTTCCATCCACTGTTCTAAGTCAAGTAGTGAGTCGCAGCACGAACACTGACGGTTTGACGGGTCCTTCATTTACTATGGGGTCTCATTTTCATTAACATATCACTACGTGTGTTCGTTTGAGACAACACAGAGAACCATTTGCTATGGGGTCTCATTTTCATTAGCATATCACTACGTGTGTTCGTTTGAGACAACACAGAGAACCATTTTAACGAAGTACACACACCTTCTGCATAAAATTTTTAAACTCAAAACAAAGCAAGGAATTTGAATTTGAACATCGTAGCCTTTATTTGCTCGAGGATGGAGGATGTCTGCAAACAGGTAATATGCTTTTAAAGGGGCTACACATGAAGTTGTACGATGGTGTAATCAAGGACAAGAGGGCACGAATGTCCGCACACAGTTTTTGACATACTGTACCGAAACACAATGACAACTGTCTTTCAGCCCTTGAATTAAATGGAAGGTGTGCATTAAATATGAACATGTATAGAACTCAGCCGATATGCTGCAGGAGAAGTAACACATTGTGTCTGTGTTACCCAAACAAAAACATGAACTGAATGCAAGTGGATATTTGTTTATTAGAAGTCATAAACAGAAGAAGGGTTTTTTTAAAGTATGTTATTCTGCCCGTGAGCTAAATGGGGAATGTTTCCAAGATGACAATTTTCTGCCGACAGGTGAATGAAAGATTAATAAGAGAATATTTCACGTTAAATGTTACAATAAACTCATAAGATTAAAGAAAGATTAAAAACTGCTGTAATAGCGGGTTAACTGATAAGATTATAAACCATACATGCTTACTGGTAAGTAATTAATCCCGTAAAAAGACAGGTCTTAGAGGTAGGTAATTAATCCCGTAAAAGAACAGATATGTATGGTAAGTAATTAACCCCGTAAAAGGACATGTCTGAGTGGTAAGTAATTAACCCCGTAAAAGGACATGTCTGAGTGGTAAGTAATTAATCCCGTAAAAAGACATGTCTTAGAGGTAAGTAATTAATCCCGTAAAAAGACATGTCTTAGAGCAGGGGCGGGCAAACTCTGGCCCGCGGGCCAAACCTGGCACGCGAAGCATTTTTTGTTGGCCCGCCAAGCTATTCACAGTTAACATTGCTTTTGGCCCGCCAAGCTATTCACAGTTATTGCTTTTGGCCCGCCAAGCCATTCACACTTATTGCTTTTGGCCCGCAAAACAAAAGTCACTAAAACAATTGGGCATTGTTATACGCTGTCAAACAGCCAAGGCTAAACTAGTCTAAAGACTACATGTAATTTTAACAGTTTGAATTACTCACACAGAATCGTGTGCACATGTACAATTTATGCCTGCGGTTATATATATTACACTAGCATCTCTTTTGAGATGACTTTTGAACTCTCCTAGGCCTAGGATAGATCTACAATAATAATGTATGTCAGCATCTGTACTCTGCCTCATTCGTAAGCTACAATTGGTGAGAGGAAGGAGGGCTGGAGGTGAACAGAGGTGTGCGAATTTGAAACTCAGTGTCTGATCTGTTTGAAAACTGTTGTTGTCTTCAGAGTTTAATGTGCCCGCCACTGGGAAAGAGTACACCAAACTTCGAAATTCTCTTTAATGTCTGCCTCTGAGAAAAAGACTACTATTTGCTAAACTCACAGGCAATATAGAGAAAAGCAGTTTGATGTTTCATAAGCAAACATCTGTGCATGAAAAAGTGACACATGCCAGTTATGAAGTTTCACTACTTCTTGCTCAAAGAATGAGTTAAAAGCAAACTTCCGCACTTCTTCTCCTCTTTCTTTTTTTCGTGATGTCATCCTACCATCAGGCAAGTTTCCACATTTTATTAAACATGCTCAGAGCATTGTAGCTATGTTCGGAAGCACATTTTGCTGTGAACAACTGTTCTCAAAGATGAAATATACAAAGAGTCGCCTTCGCTCTCAACTCTCTGACCGTCATCTAAAAATGACATTCTTCGCTTGTCAACCTCATCAGTTCAGCCAGATATTGAATCACTTATTTATTGTAAGCAACACCATCCATCTCATTAATTTTTCATTGAAACAGAGTTAGTTTTTTAAAATTACTTTTGTTCTCATTTTATATTCTGAACTTGCTGGACTTGTGATATTTGGTCGTCTATCCGGCCCGCGAACTGTTCCAACAGTTTTATCTGGCCCGCGGTCTCAAAAGTTTGCCCGCCCCTGTCTTAGAGGTAAGTAATTAATCCCGTAAAAGGACATGTCTGGTTGGTAGGTAAAAAAAGATCGGTCTCAGATGTAAGTAATTAATCCCGTAACAGGACATATCTGAATGGTAAGTAAATAATCCCGTAAAAAAGACAGGTCTTAGTGGTAAGTAATTAATCCCGAAAAAAGGACAGGTCTTACTTTTAAGTAATTAATCCCATAAAAGGACAGGCCTTAGTGGTAAGTAAATTAATCCCGCAAAAGGATGGGTCTTAGTGGTAAGTAATTAATCCCGTAAAAGGACAGGTCTTACAGTTTAGTAATCAGGTAAAAAAAACAAGTCTTACGGGTAAGTAATTAATCCCATAAAAGGGCAATTCTAAGAGATAAGTAATTATTTGAGTACAAAGACAGGTCTTAATTTTAAGTAATTAATCCTGTAAAAGGACGTGTCTTAGTGGTAAGTAATTAACCCCGTAGAAAAACAGGTCTTTCTGGTAAGTAATTAATCCCATAAAAGGACAATTTTAAGGGAAAAGTAATTATTTCCGTACAAAGACAGGTCTTAATTTTAAGTAATTAATCCTGTAAAAGGACGGGTCTTAGTGGAAAGCAATTAATCCCATAAAAGGACAGGTCTGAGTGGTAAGTGATTAATCCCGTAAAGGATAGTCTCGTGATAAGTAATTAATCCTGTAAAGGATAGGTCACATGGTAAGTGATTAGTCCCGTACAAAAAAAAAATGTTTTACTGGTGAGCAATTACCCAACAAAAACAGGGCACAGCTTACCGACTCTTCTTCCAGTATGAAGTATTGTTCTTTGTCCACCAGATCAATGTAGTTACATTGTCCTTGAACCTGCAAGCAAAAATACCCACTGGTTAAAATTTTTAAAGCACATATCTGTATTTCTTGATGTTTGCTTTTAGCGACTTTTGTTTGGGGTTTTGTCTTTCTTGTAATTTGTTCACTACACCGCCAACCACCTAGTACCACCACAATCGACCGTCTCTACTTGCTTTGCTTTTTCCTTTTTCCATGAAATTGGTCTGTGTATATTGAGAATATATTTTATTTAATAGTGCTACTCTCTAACTCCTCTTTACAATTTTCTTCTTTCGGTTCAATATTATATCATTCCGCTCTTCCGTTGAATGAGATACTTTTATCTACATTCTCGAACAGATGAAAGATATGGTAAAATCTGTTTCAGTTTACTAATGTCACTTTTATCTCTACCCATATTTTTTAAAGGCATGTTTCTAGTTTCCGGCTGCACCTATTTCACACACCAGTCAGTTCTCTTTCAAACGCCATCAAGCCTCACTTTCAAAAGCCGTAGCCTCTCTTTCACACACGAGTCAGCCTCTTTTGCAAAAGCCCTCAAACCTCAAAGTCCATAGTCTTTCTTTCAAAATTCTCACATTCAAAAGTCGTTCTCTTTCAAAAGCCTTTCAGGTTTTCCTTTAGAGTCTATGCACACAATGCACACACACACATTAAATGCAATAAATTACTTAAGCCTGTTTTTCAAGCGTCTCACAGCCTGTTTATCAAGTGTCCAAGCCTATTTTTCAAGCGTCTCGGCCAGTTTTTCAAGCATCTCAGCACGTTTTTCAAGCATCTCAGCCAGTTTTTTTATGCGTCTCAACCAGTTTTTTTTATGCGTCTCAACCAGTTTTTCATGCGTCCTAGCCTGCTTCAAAAGCGTTTAGCCTCTCTATCAGAATTCGTGTAAGTTTATGACCTCTATTTCAAAAGTCTCTGGACTCTTAAAACAACTCGCAAGTCAATTTTGAAATAAAAACTTTTCTCAGGCTTTTTTAATGAAGGTGTTTTATTTTAAAGTTAAATGGATCAATGCTATTTACAGCTTGTAAACGTTCAAGGAATTAAATTCGTGTTAAAACTCACCTGACCACAAGGAACTGTCAACAGTCCATCCCAATTAGATATTTTTACCTGAAACAAAATGATGACACGGGAAAACATTAGCTACCAACACATGAATAAAAATAGAAAATATTTTCTCCTACGTTAATGAATAGTCTCATTCTGGGCACAACAATATGGCAGTACTGATGAAGAGAAAGACAAACATGACAAACTGCCAACTGCCAACGTTCTCAAAGTCACAAAAAGTCATAGCTTGTATCATTATCTGCGACAAAATAAGTAATTGCGGTAACGGTTGTGACCTTATGTTAAGCCGGGACGTGTTTCAAATCGTCTCCTGACGATACTGTATACGATGCTAACGATTCCAAATTTAAATAAGACCACGTGACTTAGGTGGTAACCCACCCCTGTACCTTTCTATGGTGCTGGATGAGAGTGTGAAGTGACCTATGAACTTTCTTCTCGCCAATGATAACGAATTTGCCGTTCTTGAGCTGGTCAATCATGTAATGACGGCATCGGTCTTTGTCCCTGAAAACACAAACACAATGCCATTTGTCCGCGAAATCAACATAGTTCTGGAAGTGAAAATTAAGCAGTGTTCTCACCTGATTGAATTTGATTAAATACGTAATTGTTTATTTCAATTTAATAAATTTTGTTTAAAAAATAATTAATTTTCTTAGTAGTCAGAAAAGACGCGATTGGTAAATAAGTGTAGACTAATTGTTCTTTCACTTGCTGTAACAAATTAATGACATTTCGATGCAATAAATATATATTGCACTCTACAAGGCGTTGCCATGACAATACTCACAAATGTCAATGGTTCGCTTTGTTTACTCACTACAAACAATTTACAAATAACATCCAGACAGTTTTGTCTACTCACTACAAACAATTTACAAATAACATCCAGACAGTTTTGTTTACTCACTACAAACAATTTACAAATAGCATCCAGACAGCTTTGTCTTTAATCTCTTTTCAAAAGTTACAAAACCTTCAACTGTGTCACAATATATTTCATGATGTTCAATTCACTCACTTGAATGAGAGGGTGTAGCCAAAGCGACTTTCGCTCACTCGTATGAGAAAACAGCCAATAATTTTGTTCTTTAGCAAACTCTCCGATTCGCTGGACGATATAAAAGAAAAAACACTAGCATAATAAAATTCCAAACTTTTGGGTATGCATTTTTGTATAAACGTACAATTGAACAAAATACATACACTCATTAATATGTAAACTTTAAAATTGGAGTGTTTTTAATTAGTGTTATTGTTTACTATTATGGCGTTTTGTTACGAGGTGAGGGGATAAGGTTTTATTTTTACGAGGTGAGGGGTTAAGATTTTTGTTTCTTTTTACGTGGTGAGGGGATATGTTTTTGTTTGTTTTTACGAGGTCAGGGTAATATAAACATCCTAGAAATTGTCTATTTGCTTGCTTTTTTTCATATGGAATGAAATATTTATTTATAATTATTAGTTTTATAACAACCTTATCACAAACAATTCATTTGTTAATTACTCTCAAACCGTTAATTTATTCAGTAATCATTCACAGTAAATTTATTAATCATTTAGTAACAGTTTAATTAACATATAAAGAGTTAATTTATTAATCACTTATAAACAGTTCATTTATTAATAGCATACAAATGTTCATCTTTTATTACATATAAAATATTCTTTTACTAATCACTCACAAAATGTTCTCATAATAATCATTCATTTATAATTGATTCTTCACAAGCGGTTCGTTTATTAATCACTCATACTCATTTAATTTACAAATCACTCATGAGCAGTTCATTCATTAATCACTCATAAAATTTACTTAAATAATTCAAAAACACCAACTCACCTTCATAAAATGATTCGATGGAAACTCTCAAAGACACACAGACAACTCACCTTCTTGAAATGATTCAATGGAAACTCTCAAAGACACACAGACAACTCACCTTCTTGAAATGGTTCAATGGAAACTCTCACAAAGACACACAGACAACTCACCTTCTTGAAATGATTCCATGGAACCATTCCGCAAATCGGCCTGACGTTGAATCTAACACGAAATTGGTTTGTGTTTCCTTGAACCACAGAGTAGCCGCCCTTTTTGTGTCTGGCTGTCCGAATTTGTTGAGGTTGGAGGCACTCGGCTTGAAATCGTCCTCTAGAAACTCGGAGTCCGAACTATCGTCATCCATCTGTAGGTCATTATGTAAATGTCTGATTAGAATGAGTTCACGCGCATGCGCGTCAATGAGCGTGAAAGAAAACCTAAAATACATTTATCAAAAGTAAAAAAAATATCAACCTAAAATACATTAATTTTATTAAGTGTTGGCTTTAAAGTTTTCGCTTCTAACGGTTTGGTAGCCTCATTAAATAAGCAGAGCTGTGAAAATATTGAACTAGATAGAGAACAAATAGGCCCCTACATATTTTTTAAATGTTTAATATTACTCTTTTGTTCGAAAAGTATTGACACATTAGATATACACGTTTATTGTAAATGTATACTATTTATTATTCTTTTTAATTCATTTCGAATAGCCACGTCAAACGTACTTGAGTATATTCGTGTTGTGTTGTTTGCTTTTGTAACTGCTTTTTTATAAAACACTGTTATTATTAGAAATATTTTTTTAAAGAGTAACACGATATTATTATAAATATTTCTTTTTTTTAAAGAATTTTTCAGAATATGTATACTCACTAGTGTGTGTGCATGTTTTAAAGGTCATAGGTTAGATTACTTGCTTTTAGTGCAGTATGATGTGAAACTTAAAGTTTACAGTCTGTTTTAATTTCTCTGATGGGTAAATAACAATGTATTTGATGATGCGAGAGTTTGGTGTACGTATAAATAAAAATAAGTATGCACCTATACATTGAAGAGATTGTTCGAATAATGATATTAGTCAGTAAGACAACAGAAGGATACAACTCACGCAAGACATAAAGTCAAAATGTCAGCCATACAATCTCTAACAACAAACGCATAATAAGTTCACATCCGTACGTGAATAAAATGTAGTCACTCATAAAACCGTCATACAAATTTATGTCTGTGTACGTAGTGCTGTTGTACAGTCTCTCATAAAATTATCATATAGGCTAAGTTCATGCGTTCGAATAATTTATATAATTCAGTCTTATGCCTAAAATACAATTCAATAATTCAGTACAAATCACAGGATAGTTCTTATCAGAGAATAGAAATGTAGTTATTAGAGATAAGCAATAATAGTATTTTATGTAACCTGAATTAACTGCTGTCTCAACAGTCTTTCTCTTGCTTTGCAATAATGTCACAAGTTTATTGTCTGCTGTTATTACACCACATGTTTCTTTTCTCACGTTGAAAACACTGTTCACCTATTTATTCTCTCAAGCTAACCTGGGCGCTTCTTTTTGCTGTGTCAACTCCTTCCAGCAGAACAATAATTGTAGTGATTTCTAGTACCTTCACTGTACCAGAAATTGCCCAATGTAATCAGCATATTTTGCCACCATACATCAAAGGAGTGTAGTGTTTTCCTTTACACTCACACACACACACCATGGCAGACAATTCCTGCATCCTGCCTGGTCATAGTGGTTTACAATCAGTGAACCAGTAGATTCAAATAAAACGAGATGGTAAAGAATTGAAAAGGCTGCTTACCCTGAAAAATATAATCATAATCAATGAGCAATGCTAAATTTCCAGTTTATTGCTTTATAACTCCATTCTTTCTTACATTCCAGTCTCAACTTACAATTTCCTGCAACAGTACGTGCACTCACATCATAATAAATACAGTGCATCTAAACAATGTCAAGTGTTAAGTACACTACATATGAGCAGCTTAGTTAAAACATTTGTAGAAATAATAGTCTACTCCCATAATACATCTCTACGTAAAACACAAGTATAACATATCAATAACAAAATGCATGAAATATTTCTAAGTCAATTCTCTCTCAACTAGTCAGTTAACCCACCATAAAAGCTAACGGCTGCTTTTCAAGACCGGACTTCTTTACCACTTCAAATTCAAGTAATCAACAATAGATTTCTCTACAGCAGGTAAATCTTTAGATCTCAGCCCATTGGCTGGTCTCGTTCTCGTAAATCATAACCATTGGATAATAAAAACTACTCATCCAGTTGGGATGGTTTGCATTACATCAGCAATTTCTAGCATATTTTCAACTCTGGCTATTGACTTCCAACTCAGAACTTTCAAAAATACCGTCATAAGGAGTGCCCAAGGTGGGGTTACTCTGACTATTTTAACAATTTATATAACAATTCAATTTTAAAATAGGGAGAGGCAAATTTACTCCACCACAGTAGGCATGTATGATTGTTCTCTAGGGTAATACTAGATTTTTAAATTCTTATCTCTTTCACAAGTTGCAGCGGTCCAGAATCAAAATTACCTGAGTCCCAGTGGTTGTTGTGCTTGTCTTGGGTGCCAGGTATTCTTGTGGCAAAGGTTTAACTGAATCGTTTTGAAAGACTGGTATGGTTGGCAGCATTACTCCGTTGACGACCTCTGTACAAAAGAATATTCAGGTTTTTGGTTTATTTCTCCACTTGTGGGTGCTAACGAATCAAATAGCCAATCAAGTAAAACTTAACTAAAACAAACTCAGCACACGAGGGGTGATCCAGTAGTCTAAGACCTAACCTTTAATTTAAAAAAATGTTCACACAACATTTTGACAAACACTCCCTTCCTAAATAGCAGTCTCCCTTTGATGTCATCTGTTTCCCAAAGTCAAACTTCTTCTGTGAACTGACTGAATTCCAGCTACACATTTTGATGGACGATTGGAATTTCATCAAATAT
Organism: Sinotaia quadrata; assembly: GCA_028829895.1. Lineage (NCBI taxonomy): Eukaryota > Metazoa > Mollusca > Gastropoda > Architaenioglossa > Viviparidae > Sinotaia > Sinotaia quadrata. The sequence goes on along the minus strand of CM054177.1, from coordinate 127,010,900 downwards.
TCTAATGTTCAGCCTCAGTTTAACTTAAGGGAACAGATCAAAAATTACTAATTACTTTGAAATCACATGACCCCATTAAGTTACTTAAAGTTTAAGACTCTTTTATTCTAAATATGTATCTGTCCTTAAAACTAATTTAATCACTGGTTATATAATTATATACACCAAACAATGATGCTAGTTTATTTTTTTGTTGTTGTTTAAATAGCATCATAACATAAGAAAGCAGACGTGTAAGGGGGGGGGGGGGTGTCGTGCTCAGTACGAGAACACTATTTGTGATCATATCATTTATTCACAGCAAGCAGCCAGGTAACCATACAGTGAGTGTTAGAAACCTTTAGGTTTTGCCTTGTCGTGTTCCACCAACTGGTTCAAAAGCGCTGCCTTGGCAACATTTTCTCGCTCCACTGCCCTCAAGAAATCTTCCACTCTCTCCCTTTGTCGTCTGGCCTGCTCCATTAAGCGTGCATAGTAACGCCGGCCCAAAAATCCTCGCACGACTGTAAAAATGAAAATTTTTAACTGTGGGAATGTAAGAAAAGAAACAAAATCCTGAAAACATTCTATTTAACAAATATTTTGAAAATATAACACAGGCAGATTAGGTGCCTATGGATCTAACCAATAGATTTTTTCCTTGTGACAAAGGGGGCTATCCATGAAAACGTGTTTTGCTTACTTTCCTAAATAACGACTTATTATGGAGTAGGGAAGATCAAGGGGAAACTAGGATTTTTATATGGAGACTTTCTTTCGAACCATGCATGAATGCAATAAAATCAAATCTTGTGTGGAATTGTTCTGCCAAGCTTACCTTTCTGGATCACGACAGCTTTCTTTCCAAACTGGTCCAAGAGTTCCGAAAGTTTTTCCATATGCCAGTACTTTAAAAACACTTTTGTCTTCCTACAGTAACAGTAAGGAAACGATCATAAAATTTTAAGAAAAGGCTTCCTCTGTTTTGTTAGTAAATCCAATTGCATTTTCAATAAATTTCTTTTCCAATCGTTTACAAAACACGTTTCGACTAAAGTTGATTTTGCTCCAAGGTTTGATTTTCTTTCCTATTTAATTGCAGAAAACACCCCCACCACCCCCCGATTCAACCAGTAAAACGTTTTTGTTGTTTAACTTCTCCCTTCCCCATCCCCAGATTTGGGCACCATTTCGGCCACCTTCCCAGTCATCCCCGCTCTCGAAACATGGCGTTATGCTAACAAGGCTGCGGTAATAGCATGTTTAGTTTAATAATTTTGTTGCGAACATACTGAACTAGTTTGTTGCAGGGTTGTGTGTTTGTTGAATTGTTTGTTCTTTCTTCGTTGGTGTCAAGGGGTGAAGGTTGATAACTCATCAAAATTATCTCCTTTTAAAATTATTATTATTTTATTAACGGTCACAGAGTGCAATAACTATTTATGTCGTGTTTTGAAAGGATTGTCTACCGCACGCACATGTATGCGTGATTGCGTATGTATATATGTGTGTGTGTGTGTGTGCGTGCGTGCGTGCGTGCGTGCGTGCGTGCGTGTGTGTAAAATTTATTGAAGAACGATTGCAGATTATTATTTTATTTAATACATAGCATAACGTTAGCAATGCGCCAAGACAAACTGTATAGTGTGCCGAAAGTAAATTATAGGAATCTTGTGTTCGTGTATTTATTTTCATAGCACGCCTTAATCAGGCACTCAAAGTGTCGAGAACCCAGAACTTTTTAGAAATCTAGAAGTCCAGTATATAAGCTGAAAATGAGAAATTTCGCGCCAGAGACCACGACAACTGCAGATGGAAACAGATCTATTATTCTACTGCATGGACTCAAGTGCCAGTTTAAAATATTTTATATTTTTTTCTAAACAAATGAAAGTATGCAGATTCAGGCTTCCTCTGTTTTACGAGTTTCTATTTCTGAAGCATATACAGCACATGATAAACAGTTAACTGACATGTCTTGAAATAACATATGACAGTCTGACATATTCCATATACGATTTGTCACTGCAATGCAGACGTGAAGTACGAATGACATCATATTAAGAGGGTACATCATTTCTGAAGGCACATTTTCAGTGGTCATCAGGAGACATTGTGTATGACGGATTACAAAGCTGCCATTTTCCTTCAGACGATACATATGTTCTGTGTACAGCAAGGATAGCTGTTATTTTCCTTGTTCATCATTTTTCATCCCTGTTCTGTGGTTGTGGTGGGATAAGGATTCTGACACATGAACGACATGTGTATTTTTTCTTTTCATCTGAACATCAGTGATATAGTGTGTTTATGTATTTTACCTACCATCCTATTATGTGTATTCTATCTGAATTATCATCATCATGTATTTGTCACAGTCTGATAAAATTGTCCGACTTCGTGACCCACTAGCCTTGTTTACTTCAAATTCGAATATTTGGAACCCTTGGCCCTTTGTTCAAAGCTTCCCTTTTCTAGGTGCTTCTAGAACAGGTCAAGATGTTATGTAACTTTAGGACCATTGTCCAGTTCTCGAACCAACCACATGCTTTGCGAACAGTCACGTGATACGCAATATACCTTTCTATATATGTACCCACACGCTTCCGCTCCCTCACTTCGAGCACATTTTAGCTAATTCCATCAGCTTACTCGGGTCGTGAGAGGCAGCCGGCGCCATAGAGAATCAAGGTACCCTTCGACTTCTCTCAAAGGTATCATTTTATTTAATAGTATTTGCCTATGTATTGTTTAAGTATGTATTTGTGCTATGTATTATATGATTTCCATATACACTTGAGCATGGTTCAGAGAAATAGCTGAAAACCTATATGTTACGGAATATAAATTTATTGTAACCATTTTTCCATTTCTGTACTTTAATTTATATTGTTTTAATTCACTAAGAGCCAGAATGCTGCGCTCGATATGAATTCTTCATGTAATTCAATTATTGCGTGTAATTTAAATTGTAAATTGTGAAGCGCTCTGTCGGCTTGAATTACCCCTTGTATGAACATTAATTTAACGTTGTATCTATTTTATTGCTTCATACGTCATGACTGTTAAATGGAACACATGTGAGACGATTATATTTTTTCTAAAATCTAATTGTAAGCGACGCGAAGTCGAAACTCTTTGTTCAGCGCATTTAATTGAGCCATGCCTAAGTAGGGACATGTTAGGTTGAGAATTATATCCAAACACGTTGCATCCACAGGTCGGCTCATGGTTCATGTTCACCCATGCCTCACCTGCATTAGCTTATTGGTATAAGCGTGTCGAAATCCACTCTGAGGGCCATGCTGCAAAAATTCCAGTTCCTAGCCACTAACAAAGGGACATCATTCCTTATGCACCACGTGTGTCGTTAAAGGGGGACTGAGGGAACGAATCAGCATGACTGAGTGTTGAGACCAAGGATACAAGAATAGAGCTAAGTGCAAAATCAAGTGTACAGATCTCAAAGGAACACTTTTCTGGCAATTTAGATTGACAAAAATCAGGCATAGGCGCGTAAAGACAGAGTGAAGACTATTCGCGTTGCATTCGATTTATTGTTAATTTGTTAAACTTTATTAAATCTTATTTTCTTTGTTAATACCTCTTAGTAGTTGATTTCTATGCACAATAGACCAATTAGATTAATTCTTAGATTTGAATGGGGGCGGATGAGCAGAAAGATTGATGACGAGTGCATATTAATTTAGAGGGATTTAACTGTTTTCAAATCTAGCTAAAAGTTCGCAGTTTATTAGTCTGTAAATTTGTCGTCTGAACTACAAGACGCACTTTTAATTAGTCAGATAATAAATTGAGCAACCAGTCTGCGTAGAATATGAGAGGAAGAATTAATTATATTTAAAGTCTTTTAATTATTCTAAGCAGGGTCTTTAAATAAATACTGGAAACGTAACAAGTGTGGGTCGTCGCGGGATTGATATGTATTAAATTGTAAATTGTAACATTTTTATACATAGGGCGCATCATAACCTAGAAACGAACGAACGAACAGAATTGCCAATTGTTCTTTTGATTTTTGTATCACTGATTTTCTTTGCTTTTGTTGTGACATGTGCATGTATTCTTTTGCAGAGTAGCGTGCATGTTAGTTAATGTTGATATATTTAAGCGTAGTTAAATATGTCATGTTAGCTATTGAATGATTTATTTAGTATTGTGTTACTGAGTACTTCATTGTGAGGAGTCGAAGGTTATACCGCCAGCTAGGAGAGTTATCGGTAGTAACAGACTTCGGACTATTATATTTAGGGTGCTAGATATAATGTGTAATGTTGTATGGTAGGAGCCGTGACATTACGGAAGTCTTGGAACAGCGGACACTGTGACAAGCAGGTGAAACGTGTAAAGAGTTAACGCGTAATTTATTTCGGAAGGTGTTCTGAGTAAATTAAATAATTTTTGTAAGGTTGTAGCCTAAAAGTTATTTTCGGGATAAGCGGAGTTATCGCCGACGGTTAAAACACACAATTCACGAGATACATTGTTATTGTAGCCAGCGCGCTAAGACAGTAAAATGGATCGCAAACAGGTTATCGAAGACCTGAAAGAAACCGGTATCATGATAGGATATCAGGGTGACGAACTGACGAACTACGTCAAAACTGAGCTAGAGAAAGCGGAAAAAGAGAAAGAAAGAGAAAAGGAGAGAGTAGAAAAAGCGGACAAAGAAAGGCAAGAGATAGAAAGGGAAGAACGGTTAGCTGCCCGCGAAGCTAAGAAGTTAGAGGCTGATAGACTAGCCGAAGCTAAAAAGCTAGAAGCTGAAACCGAGGCTAAACGCATAGCAGCCAATGCGGACACAGAAGCAAAACGCATCGCAGCGGACACAGAAGCCAAACGCATCGCCGCAGACGCAGAAATAAAACGGTTAGAATGGGAAGTAAAGAAACTAGAAGTTACCAACCCAGACCGTGATCGCAGAAGCAGTGGTGATTCGCATTCTAGCGATGGAAATAATCACAGTAGAATTGAAAATATCATTCCAAAGATAAATATGGTCCCATTTGATGAGAACAAAGATCAAATAGACGCGTATTTAAAAACGTTTGAAAAGTTAGCCAGAGCAACGAACATTCCAGCGGAACATTGGGCGATAAATTTATCGGGGTTATTGCAGGGCAGTGCGAAAAACGAGTTCAATAAGCTTAGCGATTCTGAGTCAGATAATTACGACACAGTCAAGGCCGCATTATTGAAACGTTACAAACTCACAGCAGATACATACCGACGTAAGTTTAAACAGGCCACTAAAGCCAGTTCAGAGACGCACGCACAGTACATACGACGCGTAGCTGACTTGTTCCAAAGATGGATAGATCTAGCCGAAACTCCACAGACGTACGCAGGTCTTAGGGATGAAATGGTAAAAGACCATATTCTCGGGTCATACAAATCAGATCTACTGATTCACTTAGCAATAAGGGAAAAATCTACGCTAGAGGAGATAGGCAACGCCGCCGATCGCTTTGATGACGCACATTCTCAATTCTCGAACGCACACGCGAACAACAAGTCTCGACCGAACGAACCGCAGACTCGAAAGGATAAGAAAAATGACGGGAAGGCACCTAATGAGCGTGATGATAAAACATCTAAACCCGACACTAAAAACAAGTCCGACAAACAGAAAGATAAAAAGAATCTTGCATGTTACACTTGTGGTGATAGTGGCCATTTTTCACGAACATGTCCTGAAAAGAAACAGCTAAAGTTTACGCAGTAGAAAGTCATACACCTAAAACAGAAAAGTCGAATCGAACACCAGTACAGGCAAACGGTCACGATACAATCGCTTTGCTTGATACAGGGTGTGAGCTAGACGCTATTGTAAATGCATCATTAGTTAACCGTACCGACTACACAGGGGAGACAATCTCTGTCACCTTTGCAAACGGCGAACAAGACATTTTACCAGTAGCTGAAGTCTCGATTGTTTCAGACTTTGTAGAAGGAACAGTCAAAGCGGCAGTTATGGAAAACTCACCGCATGACGTGATCCTTGGTTGCAAGTATGTTTTGCCGTGCAAAAAACAAACTTCAACCGAACCACCACTGGTTAACGCTGTAACCAGAGCAGCGAGTAGTAAAGACAAATCTGTAACTGCACCGATGTCTGCCGCACCAGCCGTAGATAAAGCAACAGTTAGCGAGATTAAAATATTACAAGCTGAGGACGAAACACTAGACAAGTTACGCAGACAAGCTGTACTTGTTAGTGACGTCAACACTGACGATTCGAATAAGAAAGCGTGCATTATTCTGAAAAAGGGTTTATTGTACCGCTATTCGAAAGTGGGAGACGAATTTCGGAAACAATTAGTCGTTCCACAAACCAAACGAAATGACGTATTACGATTAGGTCATGAGAGTCTTTTTGGTGCACACATGGGTGTACAAAAAACAACTAGTCGTATTACAAGTGAGTTTTATTGGCCGGACATCACTGCCGATATCCGTAGATTCGTGTTAAGTTGCGACACATGCCAGAGAACACAGTCTAAAAATTCAATCAGACCCGCACCGTTAGGAGAGCCTGAACTGATCAGTGAACCCTACAAGCGCGTAGCATTGGATTTGATTGGGCCTATAATACCCACATCAACGAGAGGTAATCGATACGTGCTGACCACTATTGATTACGCAACAAGATTCGCCGACGCAGTACCATTGAAAAATATTGATACTGAAACTGTCGCCGAAGCCCTTTTCGGTCTTTGGAGTCGTGTTGGAATTCCTACTGAAATTTTGACGGATCAGGGGAGTCAATTCATAGGCAACGTAATGAAGGAAGTAAATCGTTTACTTTCCATCAAACATCTTACTTGCACACCATACCACCCCCAGGCAAATGGTCTGATTGAAAAATACAATGGGACATTAAAAACAGCACTTAAAAAGCTCGCCACAGATAAACCGAAAGACTGGGACAGATACATCCCTGCCCTACTATTTGCATATAGGGAGGTGCCACAATCTTCCACCGGGTTTTCACCATTTGAGCTACTTTACGGACGTACTGTACGCGGACCGATGATGATTTTGAAGGCACTTTGGACTGATGAAAAGACAGATGACGAAGTTAAGACAACTTATACATACGTCACTGACTTAAGAAACCGTCTTGAAACTATAGGCAAGATAGCACGGGAAAACTTGACGATAGCTCAGTCTAGACAGGCAGAATATTACAATAAGCACACCAAACCTAGAGAATTTGAAGTTAATGACAAAGTGTTACTGTTGCTTCCTGAAGCACATAACAAACTTCAGATGAAATGGAAGGGGCCCTTTGTAGTTACCGCCAAGCTAGGGGGACTGAACTATAAGGTACAGACAGGAAAGAGAGAGAAAATCTTTCATGTTAACCTACTCAAAAAGTACATAAGCCGTGAGGATCAAACCACTCAAGCTGATTTTGTCGTAGCGACGATAGTTACAGAAGACGAGGGGGATACTGATTGCGTCACTGGTACTTTACCAAACTGTCCTCTACAGACGGACGAAACTGTCAAAGACGTTAGGGTAAATGAAGCCTTGACAGAAAGACAGAAAAAAGAAGTGAATGAATTGCTTAATGAGTTCTCATCTACTCTGACAGACAAACCAGGGTTGACAGACTTAATAGAATTTTCACTGAAGCTGACTGACAACAAACCGATACGTTTGAAGCCGTATCCGTTGCCACACGCTAAGATAGATGACGTTAGACGTGAGATTAAGACTATGCTAGATCTAGGGGTCATAGAGAAGACTGACAGTGCCTACGGATCACCCATCGTGTTGATTAAAAAACGTGATAACTCGTTCCGTTTTTGCGTAGACTACCGCAAACTCAATCAAGTGACAGAGTTTTGTGCCGAACCTCTTCCTGATCCGGATCTCATCTTCACTAAGCTAGCTAACGCTCATTACTATACCAAAATAGATTTGTCACGCGGTTTTTGGCAAATCAAGGTCAAGGACACTGATCGACACATACTAGCTTTCACTACACCAGTAGGAAACTACACATGGAAAGTTATGCCTTTCGGAGTTTCAAACGCTCCAAGCATTTTTTCTAAAATGATGCGGTCATTGTTAGAACCACTGTACGGACGCGGAGTTGAGAACTTCATGGATGATTTAATTCTAGGCACCCAGACATGGGAGGAGCACTTAACACTCTTACGAGATGTGCTAGCCAGATTAAAACAAGCCAACCTCACTGCCCGCCCTACGAAGTGTGAAATAGCACAATTCTCCTTAGACTTCTTGGGACACAAGTTGAGTCATGGAACTATGTCGCCAAGTGAAGCTAAGATAGCACAACTTAAGGACACTTCACAACCGCTAACAAAAACACAAGTTAGAAGTTTTCTTGGTCTTGCTAATTACTACAGAAAATTCGTACCAGATTTTAGTGCCATTGCATGTCCTCTGACTGACTTGACACGTAAGAATATGCCTACAAAAGTAGTGTGGACTGATGCATGCCAAAATGCTTTTGACACACTGAAATCTAGACTGACTTCAGATTTAGTTGTTAAACTGCCAGATCTGACAAAACCATTCTTGTTAAGGACTGATGCTAGCAACACAGGATTAGGAGCAGTGTTATTACAAGAACACAATGACACCAAACACCCAGTTGCATATGCAAGCCGTAAACTCACAACTACTGAACAGAAATATTCCACCAGTGAAAAGGAATGTCTTGCAATAGTTTGGGCCATAAAAAAGTTCGAGAACTATTTGTACGGAAAAACCTTTGTCATTGAGTGCGATCACCAGCCGTTGGCCTTTCTCGGGCAGGCGCAATTTACGAACAGCCGTTTAATGCGTTGGTCTTTGTTTCTGACACAGTATGACGCAAATATTCATTACATCAAAGGGTCTTTGAATGTTGGCGCAGATTACATGAGTCGTGCTTGATGCCATCAAGTGCCGGTACTGATAGAATGTTGTTTAATCAATTAACTGAACCCTACGGATTCCTTCCTGTAAATATGAAATATAGTTGCACACTTTATTTCTAGGAATGTCGAAATTTTTTTTGTGTAAATTTTTCTTCATTGTGGACTTCTACATTTTATCATACATAATTTGTAGGAGGCATTTTATCTTTGGTAAGATAAACGCCTCAAAAGCAAGGGGGTGTCACAGTCTGATAAAATTGTCCGACTTCGTGACCCACTAGCCTTGTTTACTTCAAATTCGAATATTTGGAACCCTTGGCCCTTTGTTCAAAGCTTCCCTTTTCTAGGTGCTTCTAGAACAGGTCAAGATGTTATGTAACTTTAGGACCATTGTCCAGTTCTCGAACCAACCACATGCTTTGCGAACAGTCACGTGATACGCAATATACCTTTCTATATATGTACCCACACGCTTCCGCTCCCTCACTTCGAGCACATTTTAGCTAATTCCATCAGCTTACTCGGGTCGTGAGAGGCAGCCGGCGCCATAGAGAATCAAGGTACCCTTCGACTTCTCTCAAAGGTATCATTTTATTTAATAGTATTTGCCTATGTATTGTTTAAGTATGTATTTGTGCTATGTATTATATGATTTCCATATACACTTGAGCATGGTTCAGAGAAATAGCTGAAAACCTATATGTTACGGAATATAAATTTATTGTAACCATTTTTCCATTTCTGTACTTTAATTTATATTGTTTTAATTCACTAAGAGCCAGAATGCTGCGCTCGATATGAATTCTTCATGTAATTCAATTATTGCGTGTAATTTAAATTGTAAATTGTGAAGCGCTCTGTCGGCTTGAATTACCCCTTGTATGAACATTAATTTAACGTTGTATCTATTTTATTGCTTCATACGTCATGACTGTTAAATGGAACACATGTGAGACGATTATATTTTTTCTAAAATCTAATTGTAAGCGACGCGAAGTCGAAACTCTTTGTTCAGCGCATTTAATTGAGCCATGCCTAAGTAGGGACATGTTAGGTTGAGAATTATATCCAAACACGTTGCATCCACAGGTCGGCTCATGGTTCATGTTCACCCATGCCTCACCTGCATTAGCTTATTGGTATAAGCGTGTCGAAATCCACTCTGAGGGCCATGCTGCAAAAATTCCAGTTCCTAGCCACTAACAAAGGGACATCATTCCTTATGCACCACGTGTGTCGTTAAAGGGGGACTGAGGGAACGAATCAGCATGACTGAGTGTTGAGACCAAGGATACAAGAATAGAGCTAAGTGCAAAATCAAGTGTACAGATCTCAAAGGAACACTTTTCTGGCAATTTAGATTGACAAAAATCAGGCATAGGCGCGTAAAGACAGAGTGAAGACTATTCGCGTTGCATTCGATTTATTGTTAATTTGTTAAACTTTATTAAATCTTATTTTCTTTGTTAATACCTCTTAGTAGTTGATTTCTATGCACAATAGACCAATTAGATTAATTCTTAGATTTGAATGGGGGCGGATGAGCAGAAAGATTGATGACGAGTGCATATTAATTTAGAGGGATTTAACTGTTTTCAAATCTAGCTAAAAGTTCGCAGTTTATTAGTCTGTAAATTTGTCGTCTGAACTACAAGACGCACTTTTAATTAGTCAGATAATAAATTGAGCAACCAGTCTGCGTAGAATATGAGAGGAAGAATTAATTATATTTAAAGTCTTTTAATTATTCTAAGCAGGGTCTTTAAATAAATACTGGAAACGTAACAGTATTCTCACTTAGATTTATTTCTTAGATTATTACACCAACTACATTTATTAGTTTTTGCCACTTTTCAATATCTACAATGAGTGTGGAACTTTTCTTAGGTACGGCACACGTAGTATTTAGGATCATTAGAAATTTTATTATTGACTCTTAACCTTTTGAGTGGATGGGGACAGTTGGTGACAGGTCATGTGACGAGTAATCGTTCCTGCCATGACAGATCATGTGATGAATATGTTCAGAAACTTAGGGAACAAAGACACGATTTAAAGAAATGTAACAAAGAGACAGTTAAGGATTTGAACCACATACCCGACCTGCCAGCCAGTCATGCGCGATGCTTGCAAGATTTTTATGCAATTCTGTTTGTTCCCTTCCAGGTCCAGTCGACACAGCAAGATTTTGTACCTGAAAGAGTAGACAGTCATAAATGTAAATTGAATGATGGAATTGTAGATGCAGCATTAATGTTGTATCTGGTATATGAGGGCGTATTATGTGAGTCATTTCTTTCTAACCAGTAATCTTCTTTTGAATTCCAGTCGACAAAGGAATTACACAGTGTCACGGGGATGGGAGGGGGTAATCAGAAAATTTATTTTTGTTCCTGTGAATTGTCTCCCCCTTGCCCATACGTGACCCAATCGGGACGCTATCACGCTCTCAGAGTTCACCTGCAGGTTAGGGTGAAAGGTTAATTAGATGTGCTGACAGCAAGTTTGTTCCCAATTGCCATCAGGGCTTTTGGCTTATTTTGTGTACATTTCTCAATGTATTAATGAGCGAGTGGTACTATGTTCATGCTTTGTCAGAGTGTTAGAGAGTGTGAACGCTTACTTTGTAATTTTACTTTTATAATTAAAATCACTTGTATGTCTTTTTATGTTAAGGTTGGATAGTTACTTTAACAATAGATAGAAGTTGCATTTAGTCAGATTTTAGTCCTTACATGTAAATTTAGTTAGGAACTATTTTTTTAGTCAATGCACCCCTAGAATGAATGCACCAAAACCCGAGAACAATAGCCTAAGCAGTCATGACTAATGAGTTATTTTTTTTCTGGGAGGGAAAGAATAAAAGGATTCACCCGGCCATTTTGAATCAGTGTGTGTGTGTATGTTCTGGACTACAGAGAGGTGTGAGGTCGTATATGGTTCGCCTACACCGAGTCCGAACCGTCTTTTCTATTCTCGTTAATCGGGGAAGAAAGACCAGAATATCTTCCAAGTATTATACAGTGTTGGAGGTGTGTTTTGTCGCACCCAACTCTTTTATGGTAACCTGCGTCGGATGCCAGTATTATACGTTGGGCCCGAAACCTGGACAGTGGTTGTCCATCAGTGACTTTGCGCCAAGTGCTGACGGGACAAGACTGGGTCGGGAGAGAGATATTCGCCACCACTCATCAATATAACTTCGCCCGCTATTCTTCAGCGAGGAGTTAAGAGTTATACTTTCGGCGTTTATCAACGCGAAAGGGCCACGGGGTTTATCAACCTGCGTGCCAGTCAACGAGGCCTGACGGTTCTACAACCTCAACTCGTCGAATGTACTTCGTACATTATCTGCGGTATCATCGTGATTTCTTAGTTATTGGCCAATACCACTACGTTTATTTTTCGTCACGCAGACGTGCGTTTTCTCTCCTTGAAATTAGTAAGTAGAAGAACTTTTCTCAGGGTGCATTCATTTAGGTAGGATAGTTAGAGTATAAACATTTAACTTTGATTTTAACAAGTAATTAGAGATTGGATGAATATTTGTGGAGTTTAAAATTAACATTCATTGACGTTGGGTTTTTCACCCACTATTTTTAAGACATTTATTCTTTAAAGATGAGATAAATTTTAGCGGTCATTACCGCTAGTGTGTTTTTGTATCGGGCTACGCCCAAAATATTATGTCACGTAATATTGGCAATAGTAGAGAATGTTCATCACTGTTTAAGGTTTTATTTTAAAATTTTATTTCATTTATCATATCCATTGTTCTTTCTTTCTTTCTTTTTCCCCCTATCCCATGAATGTTGCTGAGCGGATGTATTTTTTTGAATGAATGACTAACACCGTATGAGAGAATTAGCCCCAAGTTGTTAGAATAAATTTCTTCTTTTTTTAACTCTTCATCAAGAGTTGGGTTTTTCTCTCTCTGTGGTGCAAGTGTGGTGCTACGGTTGTTTGTTCGTTCATTCTGTCCGTCCCTCAAAATACATTCATCCCGCATTCATACATACACGCTGGCTTTCACATTTTACCCCACATCTCAGAATAAAGCTAATCCTAACCCCCACAAGACTATTCGTGGTGTCTGAGAGTGAGAATGATTGTATAACACCTTAGATCATTCGATGTGATCCCGGCAAGTCACGGTAACTGACCTGACCCCACCCCCTTTGACCGAGAAGGAGAGAGAGGCCAGCGACAGTCAGTCAGACAACAACAACATAGGCGGCCCGTGACATTTTTTTGGTGACCCTGTACGTGATTTAGGGTAAGAAATTGTGTGTATGATTGCATCATTTTTTTCTTCTTCTTTCCTTTCCTATCTTCATCATCATTACATAGGTTTGTGTATTGATGTGATTTTTTTGTGCACTGTGGATTTTTGTACACATTGACTTTGCATTGGTTTTTGCGAGTATTGATTTTGGTACACTGGATTTTTGTGCACATTAATTTTTGCCTTGCTTTTTGTGTACTGTGATCTTTTTGCGCATATTTTCATGCACCATTTTTTCAACATTTTTGTGCGCGATAGGTTCTGAGTTTTTTCCGTGTATGCAGTTAAGACATTTTGGACTGTTAGTGCATATTGTCAGGACATCAGCATGGATGAGTGGGCTGATAGGTGTAGAGTCCAGAGGGAAGCAATAGCAACAGGAAATGAGTTGGGCCTTAAAGGGGCAGAATTGGTTAAATTTTTGAGGGAGAAGTTGAGAGAATGGGATGAGGCAGAGACCACCCTAGAGATAGAGGCGTTTGTGAGGGAAGTGAGATGCAGAGATCTAGAAGCAGAAAATAGAGAGGAACTTTTAGATATGGGAATGGAAGACGGATTAGATGGAGAAGAATTAGAGCAGTTTGTAAAAGATGAGATAGTTTGGCTGTATGAGTTCGAGCTCAGAAGATTCGAGTTGAAAAAGAGAAGGTTAGAAGAGGAAGAAAAAGACAGACTTAAGATGCAGATGGAAGCTTTAACCAAGGGAGAAGGGCTAGGCCTTAAAGGACTTGAACTCATGCAATACATAGAGCAGGAAGTGGTATGTAGGGTTAAGAGGGAGGAAGCCCTAGATGAGAGAAAGTGGTCGTCTAACACAGTAGAGGAACTAAAGAGAAAGTTAGAAGAAAGAAAGAAGAACGGACAAGCTAAGTTAGAGAAAGAGAGAATGAAGTTAGAGAAAGAGAGAATGAAGCTAGAGAGGGAGAAAATGAGGTGTAAGATCGCCTTAGACATAGAGAAGGCGAGGGTAGAGGCTAAGGCAAGGATTAGAAGAAGTTTATATGGTATTGAGGAATTACCTGTGACAAAGGTTCAGGACCAAGTGGGTGACTGTTTTTGTAAGCATTTCAAAAGATGCGAAACCATAATTGACCAGGTTGCGATGTCGGTTGGGGAGGAAGCTACTGTCATGACGACGGAGGAAGCTACTCGCCCGAATGCTGAGGATATGAGGGATGACTCTCTTAGAGCACCGCTCAAGGAGTCGAGTGTCACACAGGAATTAGATGACAAGACTAAATTCCTGGTGGGACAAGATGTCGTGACTAGTGGGGATGGTTGTGAAAGAAATAGTCCGCTACATTCAAAGCACCCTTTTTCATCGAAGATTCCTACAGTAGCCGTAGACATGCCTGACTACGAAATGCCCAAGTTAGATATTCAGTTTGATTTTGACCTTGAGTTTGATTCGGATGTTAGTGATAACGATAGCGCCGAAATTTCTTATCTAAGTCCTCCGCCATGTTCTGTGGTGATCAATCACCTGAGTGAGACAACTGATTCTTCTTTAGATGTCTCAGGACAATCATCTGTTTTGTTTTCCCCATCGGGGCAAGAACAGTGTCTATCTTTTTCTACTATGGAAACTTCACTAGCGGGACCACCGGTATTTTCTGATTTGATATGTACAGCCCCTATAGCGATTGAAGTACAGTCCGAAGTTTCAGAGTTCGTTTCATTCCTAGTATCTCCTACGGAGCATAAGTCTAGTGCACTGATTGAACCGCCGAGTACTACACAGAGCCATTTATTTGTTCAGACAAGCAAGCCAGATAGATTCGGTTACCCCGCCGCTAAAAGCTACACTGTTGCTACTTTCGCTTCGCTTGAGTTTAGCAAGGCAACTCAGTTGCCAAATGACGTATTAGATGCGCTGCAGATTTTTTCGCATAATGCTACTACCTCTGAACCAGCAGCTTCGTGTCGTGAGCAGTTAGAAGTTAAGGACCCATTTGTTTTTGCCAAGACATTTCAGTCGGTTTATCAACCGCGGTATTCGAAAGGAAAAGGTACGGAAAAAGTTTTTGATGACGTCACTCGGACAGTGACAGCGGCTGCAGACGAGGCAGCGAGATTGAGAAAAGGTTTTATTTTTCTTTTCCTACCCCCAAGTACGAGCCTCGTGACGGCTCTGAGAAACTCTAATGACGTATTTGATGGTGGTACCACATTTTTGAGATCACCTGACAAGAGGGATGTAAGTGCTGTGGCAGTTGTCATACCCATGTACACTACTACAGTTGTGATTGACACAGGTCAGAATATCAGGGTGTTTGTAACCACTTTGATTTTGACGTTTAAGTTTAGACGTAAGGTTGATTATCTTTTCGTGTTGTGGCACACATGTTATTCCAGCCAAGTGGGATAATTTCGAATTTGAGATACGTTCATTTTGCATTTAAATATTTGGTGTAGAGGCCAACTTATTTTTCTAATAATTTTTCAAATACTTTTCCTTGATGTTTGTTTACCTATTTTGAGCCTTTGTACTTTGATAGGCTAATATCGTTTGTATTCTAGGTTGATGTACAGCTTCATGAAGTTTTTCTATACAATTTTTCGGGACATTTTGACATGCCTAGTATAACTAGTATTGACATGACGTTTAGTTTATGTAGCTTTTCAGCTATCCTTTTTATGGGACAATTTTTATCTCTTTAAAAATAAATTTTTGCTGATTGTTAGTTGACCTCCACCCTTGGTTCGGTCATTTTTAGAGGGTAGGTGTCACGGGGATGGGAGGGGGTAATCAGAAAATTTATTTTTGTTCCTGTGAATTGTCTCCCCCTTGCCCATACGTGACCCAATCGGGACGCTATCACGCTCTCAGAGTTCACCTGCAGGTTAGGGTGAAAGGTTAATTAGATGTGCTGACAGCAAGTTTGTTCCCAATTGCCATCAGGGCTTTTGGCTTATTTTGTGTACATTTCTCAATGTATTAATGAGCGAGTGGTACTATGTTCATGCTTTGTCAGAGTGTTAGAGAGTGTGAACGCTTACTTTGTAATTTTACTTTTATAATTAAAATCACTTGTATGTCTTTTTATGTTAAGGTTGGATAGTTACTTTAACAATAGATAGAAGTTGCATTTAGTCAGATTTTAGTCCTTACATGTAAATTTAGTTAGGAACTATTTTTTTAGTCAATGCACCCCTAGAATGAATGCACCAAAACCCGAGAACAATAGCCTAAGCAGTCATGACTAATGAGTTATTTTTTTTCTGGGAGGGAAAGAATAAAAGGATTCACCCGGCCATTTTGAATCAGTGTGTGTGTGTATGTTCTGGACTACAGAGAGGTGTGAGGTCGTATATGGTTCGCCTACACCGAGTCCGAACCGTCTTTTCTATTCTCGTTAATCGGGGAAGAAAGACCAGAATATCTTCCAAGTATTATACAGTGTTGGAGGTGTGTTTTGTCGCACCCAACTCTTTTATGGTAACCTGCGTCGGATGCCAGTATTATACGTTGGGACCGAAACCTGGACAGTGGTTGTCCATCAGTGACTTTGCGCCAAGTGCTGACGGGACAAGACTGGGTCGGGAGAGAGATATTCGCCACCACTCATCAATATAACTTCGCCCGCTATTCTTCAGCGAGGAGTTAAGAGTTATACTTTCGGCGTTTATCAACGCGAAAGGGCCACGGGGTTTATCAACCTGCGTGCCAGTCAACGAGGCCTGACGGTTCTACAACCTCAACTCGTCGAATGTACTTCGTACATTATCTGCGGTATCATCGTGATTTCTTAGTTATTGGCCAATACCACTACGTTTATTTTTCGTCACGCAGACGTGCGTTTTCTCTCCTTGAAATTAGTAAGTAGAAGAACTTTTCTCAGGGTGCATTCATTTAGGTAGGATAGTTAGAGTATAAACATTTAACTTTGATTTTAACAAGTAATTAGAGATTGGATGAATATTTGTGGAGTTTAAAATTAACATTCATTGACGTTGGGTTTTTCACCCACTATTTTTAAGACATTTATTCTTTAAAGATGAGATAAATTTTAGCGGTCATTACCGCTAGTGTGTTTTTGTATCGGGCTACGCCCAAAATATTATGTCACGTAATATTGGCAATAGTAGAGAATGTTCATCACTGTTTAAGGTTTTATTTTAAAATTTTATTTCATTTATCATATCCATTGTTCTTTCTTTCTTTCTTTTTCCCCCTATCCCATGAATGTTGCTGAGCGGATGTATTTTTTTGAATGAATGACTAACACCGTATGAGAGAATTAGCCCCAAGTTGTTAGAATAAATTTCTTCTTTTTTTAACTCTTCATCAAGAGTTGGGTTTTTCTCTCTCTGTGGTGCAAGTGTGGTGCTACGGTTGTTTGTTCGTTCATTCTGTCCGTCCCTCAAAATACATTCATCCCGCATTCATACATACACGCTGGCTTTCACATTTTACCCCACATCTCAGAATAAAGCTAATCCTAACCCCCACAAGACTATTCGTGGTGTCTGAGAGTGAGAATGATTGTATAACACCTTAGATCATTCGATGTGATCCCGGCAAGTCACGGTAACTGACCTGACCCCACCCCCTTTGACCGAGAAGGAGAGAGAGGCCAGCGACAGTCAGTCAGACAACAACAACATAGGCGGCCCGTGACACACAGTAACCTCCTGTCGATATTCAGTTGAAAAACAGTTTTAAGCCTACAGTAGTAGGCAGTTATAATTGTATAACAATAATTTGTCCGTAGTTAATTAAGTGTTAAGAATGAATGGTGAATTTTATTCATTTCAGAATACACTTACAAAGAAGAAGATATTTCAGGAGCGAATGGCACACTAAATAATAACTTTATAAGACATTAATGATGTGGAAAGTACACCATATAATAAAATTAAGCTTACTGGAAGAAAAAGCACGTTATATATTATAGCTCCTGGGAGATATGTGGGATGAAGGAGATGACACAGAATTAAATGAAGATGGGTGGATCTTCATCTGTGATTTCTGCTGTTATTGGAAACATGTAAATGATACAACGTTTCAGTTTTTCCATGCAGATCGATATTGACCAATAGAAGGCCTACAATTTATACACTCGTGTAGTGCAGTAAATAAGCAAATAATATGATATATTGATAACTAATTAATATTATTCTGTTAGCAAAATTAGTTCTAACAAAATTACGTCGATCTTCATGCCAAGCTTTCAAAGCTCATGTTTTGGGTGTTTCACTTTGGGTTGCATACAAACACACACATACAAACACAAAAGCACAATCTCAAAAACATGCATACAAAACATACAAACACACTCATTAACATCGCACACATGCATACACTAACGGACGGAAGGACAGACAGATAGATAGATAGATAGATAGATAGACCACCCGATACCTGTAAACAAATTCCTCAAAAGCTGGTCTGACTGCAAAACCCTCTCGCCGTATTTTAGTTGTTTCTAGCATTCCAGTATACAGCAACTGGGTAAAGAGAGTTATCTTTCCTTTAATTAAATGTCAAAAGTAATAGCAAACAACGCTATTTCACCTTTTAAAAAATAGTACATAAAATTATAAGCTCTCTCTCTCTTTTTCTCTCTCTCCATACACACACACGCGCGCGTACGCAAGCACACAAACACACACACACATACACATAAACATACACGTACACACATTAATGCAACATAAACATATGCACATATATGTACACATACAAGCACATAAACACATTTGCAAAACATCTTAAAATCACAATCTCATACTTGCAGTGAGACAATTTTCGTAAACTTCTAATAACAATTAAGAACTCCATGCACCCATCGAACGCCGACATATCTGTCTCATTATCAGCTTAAATGTGTTAATATTTAACCCCATGATTACTATTATATACTTTAATAAGAATATTTTAATTGATATTATCATTTCATATATTGCTGTAAGATGATGTACTTTATATTACTGTTTCATAGTTTTCATTGATCATTATTAATTGTTCATATCTTGCCATTTTCCAGTTATATGTAAATAGCCATATCTTGTCCCTTTCCAGCTATACTAATTACTTATATCTTGCCATTTTCCAGATGTAACTAATTAGTCATATCTTGCAATTTTCCAGCTGTAACTAATTAATCATAACTTGCCATTATAGTTATAACTAATAACTAATTAGTTGTATCTTGCCAGTTTCCAGCTAGAACTATTAGTCATAACTTGCCATGTTCCAGCTATAACTAATTAGTGATATCTTGCCATTTTCCTGCTATAACTAATTAGCCATAACTTGCCATGTTTCAGCTATAACTAATTAGTGATATCTTCCCAATTTCCAGCTAGAAATATTAGTCATAACTTTACATGTTCCAGCTATAACTAATTCGCCATATCTTGCCATTTTCCAGCTGAAATGTAATTAATGAGTTATTTCTTGTCATTTTCCTACTAAAATGTAATTAATTGCATAACTATTGACCTGGGCCTGGATGAACTTGTCGTCAAACAGATCGCTTTGCTTCTTGTAGTTTGGCTTCAGGCACCGCACGAAGGAAGGTGTGGCTGATGTCATCCGCTCCATGAGAATGGCCAGTGACGACTGAAGATAGAACGTGTTGAAATCAATTGAATGAACCTTAAACTAACAACTTAATGATCAAATATGTGTCAGTCAAAAGGATACACACACACACACAAAGACACTTGGAGATTCGATTTTTCCTAGTAGTGGCGTACTCTGCGTTGGACGTCATGTTTAGATGACGCGTAAAATGGTTTTGAATTAGACCGATTGAGAGCAAGAGCGATTACTCACCTTGAATTGTGCTCCCACAGTTATCTTTCTCTTTGCCCCTTCCCCTGCCGTTGATGTAATTTGAGCCCTCCTGTTCTGTGAAAAAAATTACAATAGATAATAGTGAATGCATTAATATTTTGTATGCATTTTTTATTTTGTTGTTGATTATAGTGACTTTTGTTAATATTTGAATTAAGTTTAAATGTGGCTAGAAACTGTAATTCATCTTCATTATTAATATGACTTAAACATAATTCTAATTTGGCTCTTTAGTAATCTTTTTCCATTACTGCCATCATAAGAAATTACAATTTCTTGAGTTTCTTTAAAACCTAACAAAGTAATTTAAGTAAAACAAAAAACATGTACAATATAGTTAACGGTTAAAGAAATAGTAACATTCAGATATCTGGTTTGTAAATCAGATTTCCAAATGGATTGATCTAATTATTACCGGTAAGCCCCAACACTTATTTTTTTTAATATTCAACAAGGTTACCCCTATTTAACATACTTATTACACTGGCTTCGTCAATTGTTATTCCTGAATAAATTACCTTTAATGTTCTGCTAGTCGATCTTTTGCCCTGAAGGGCCAATGTGCCAGTTCTCGTGATGTGTCCTGAAGACACCAAAATCGAAGAATTAAGAAACTGCTGAAATCAATGTGTCGAATAAATTTTCTTTACGAATTTTAATAAAGACCTTTGGATATGGAAGCAATTGTTCCTGATTTTCTTTCTTTGTTTCTTTCTTTCAACATTTCTTTCAAAATTTCTGTCTTTCCTTCTTTCCTTCCTTCCTTCTTTCTTTCTTTCTTTCTTTCAACATTTCTTTCTTTCTGTCAACATTTCTTTCAAAATTTCCGTCTTTCCTTCTTTCCTTCCTTCCTTCTTTCTTTCTTTCTTTCTTTCTTTCTTTCTTTCTTTCTTTGAAATATATACTTAATAAGTACAACAAATATTTACTTCTGTTCCTAATATTTGCTGACTAAACAAAACCAATAGTCATACAAAACATAAAAGAAATTGATTTCTTTTACGAATGTTTCAATTTAATATAGTTTAATAATATTAGTTTTAATTCAGTTTAGTAGAATCAGTTGTATTATACTTTAATAGCATTGGTCTCAATACAGTCTAAAAGCATCAGTCTAAATATAGTCTATCAGTTTTAGTATAGTCTAATACATGTCGTATCAGTTTTAGTATAGCTTAATACATGTCGTATCAGTTTTAGTATAGTATAATACACGTAATATCAGTTTTAATATAGTCTATCAGTGTGAATAAAGTTTAACTGCATCAGTTTTAATATCGTATAATATTAGAGTTTAATACTGTTGAGCATCAGTGTCAGTATTGTTTAATATGATCACTTTTATTATAGTTAAATAATATTAACTCTAATATAATCTATCAGTTTTAATATGGTTTAATAGTGTCTGACTGTCATGCAATTTCGACTTCCAATGTGCAAATTCATTTTATTAACAAAACGTAACAAACGTTTGCCTGGCAAATCACAGTACATAGAAGCAATGTGTGCTTTTCCTGATCAAGTGTTTTGCTTGGAAAATGACATTACCCAGAAGTAACTTATGTTTTGCCTAGTTAATGTTAGTAACAAAAAGTTTTCCCTAGTCATTATTTGTAACCAGTATATGAGAGTCACGAGCTGATAGTAGGCCATGTGAAATTTTCTCGAAAGCAAAGTCCTATATATGTAGGACCAGCCCTCCCAACTCACTTGTCGCCACTGTACACTCTTCCCCCACCCACCCCGATAACAGTCAGCCAGGACTTAATAGCGAAACGTCTCAGCTCAGCTGGATGCAGGGATGAAGGGTGGCCTAAACTGGACTGGTGATGTGGGGTGAAAAAGAGTAAATTAGGTAAAATCCTAGCTTGACCTCAAAGGGTATATAACTTGCGATCTGGAGCCTGACATGCCAGGCACAGAGCACAAGCCACTCTACTCTCTTGGAGAAGTAAATGAGCCAATAATTTATCAACCCAGTTATCTGTACATACATTCTCACGCAAGGGTTTGCCAATTGGGGTGAGTTCGTATTGGTTTAATTACATATATTAAAACTTAGTTCTCTAATATTTCTTTGTTATTATAGCATAGAGTGCATTACTTAAAACCGTGATGTCTGATTAGTCTATTTAAAATATATTATTGCCTTAAGATTTAATTGTCTTTAACCCACTCATATTAGGTTGTTAGATAACAACTTAGTAATACAGCTACTGTGAGATAGAACTCAATAATTTAGCACTATCATATTTGAAGGTAATCTAGTTAAATTCTCTGTGTGGAGATGTTTAGGCTTGGTATTGACCAAGGGGTAACCGACTCTCGCAGATCGGCACCCTGTAACTCCGTGTGACTCCGTGACTGACACTACGATGCTGTGGCAAGAAATGTAGGCAAAAAAAAAAGACGACCGAGAAACTGAAGCTTTGGCAAATCTATCAGCTGTCATTTATCACAAGTCAATTGGCAGGCCAGCCAAGAGCTGACAGACGTGTTGGGGCATGATTGTAGCACCGTCACTAGACAAGAGACACAACACAGTCATAATAACTTATGCAAACGACCCGCCCACCACACCACACTAGCCAATGTAATCATTTGTTCCTATCGAATACGTGACAAATTCGTCTAACCAGTGATTCTCTCATCGCATGACTTCTTTAACTAGCAAGTGCCACTTTCAATATGACTTCTTAACTAGCCAATGACACTTTCAACATGACTTCTTGAACTAGCCAGCGGCACTCTCAACATGGCTTCATTAACGAAAACTGAGACACTCTTCATATGACTTCTTTAAAAACCAGCCAGTGACACTCTCAACATGACTTCTTTGAAAACCAGCAAATGACACACTCAACATGACTTCTTTAAAACCCAGCCAATGACACAATCAACATGGCTTCTTTAAAACCCAGCAAATGACACACTCAACATGACTTCCTTATAAACCAGACAGTGACACTCTCAAATGACTTCTTTATAAACCAGACAGTGACTCTCTCAAATGACTTCTTTAAAAACCAGCCAGTGACACTCTCCAGAAAATAAGATACAATTCGATCAGCCAAAGTATCAGTCCATCATTTCCGACGATCCAATAACTTTGTCCAGTATGTATGTCTAATGACACTGTCCAACAAGTGAGAAACATTTAACATTTTCTTTCACGTAACAAACGTTGGCTGTTTTTTTTTTTAATAACAAAGGGCGCCATTGTTTTTAATCAACTGTAATGTTGTAGACCGTCAGACTCAAATCTGTCTTGTTTTACTTTCAGTCATAGAACAAAGTGCGCGTACCATTCCCTCTTTTAAAGAATCATCTCAATGCATATTTTAATCTGGGACAAATTATCTGGTGCCAGTACCAAATACAAATCACAGGTTTTGACAACTTCGGTGAATGGCAAGAATGGCAAGAATGGCTTACAATATATATAGGTAAAACTGAATATCTTCTTACACGGCTCTCTCTCTCTCTCTCTCTCTCTCTCTCTCTCTCTCTCTCTCTCTCTCTCTCTCTCTCTCTCTCTCTCTCTCTCTCATACACACACACACACACACACACACACACACATCAATATTCATCTAACTATCCATCTGTCTTATAAATTATATATCTGTCTTTACATTATCTATGTATCTGTCTCACTCTTTCTCTCAGTCTCCCTTTCTCCTTTTACAGCAGCGTTAAGTTAAATAAGCAATGTGTCACTGACCTCTAAATATTGTTTTCACCAAAGTGTTGGAGCTGGCCTGCAGGATCTCCATTATTCCAGCCGGGAAGGTATCCCTGTTTTTCTCCAGCCACTCGGACGCATCATACGTCACCTGACAATGTACGATAATGATTTCGTCTTCATGCCTTACTTTACATAATTCCTGACACGTGTGCGCATGTGTACAAACCTAAACTGTATTACCTTTGCTCTGTGCCCTGAGCCACGCAATTACGTCATACAGTGTCACAAATGTAAGGTGCAAAATAGCATAACCGTAATTTAATTAAAGCGGATCTGTTGTCTACGTGCAATGTTGCAGAAAGCTCTTGGGAATTATTTCTCCCCCCCACCACCACCACCACGTTGCTCTTGAGAATTACTTCCCCTCGTGTTGAAGAAATATTCATAGTCCCATGTTACCACAGCGCGAAAGCGGCGGAAGCCGGAAGCGCCCCCTACACTCCATCCATCCATGTTAGCAACCGCCACACGTTTTCTCGTAAAGCGCTAGATCTTCAACTACAAACGGTCGTAGTCGTCATTCGCTCCATAATCACTGGTAGAAGAATCTAAACTGTTATTAAACATATTATTAAGTAATTGTGTAAGGTCGCTCACATAAAACAAGGTTTAATTTTCTGTTCCAATTTGGTACTAAAGAAAACCTAGTTGGAACACCGGACTTAGGGACAAGAAACTCTTGTCTGAGTTGACTGACGATCACGGACTTATGTGGCGATCCTTAGATCTAAAGCTTATAAATCGATAAATAATAATAAAAATAAAAGTCTGCTTAATTTAGCACACATTCTGAAACAACAGACTTCCATTAACGTTTTCTATGCTAGAGCAACCAATGATATAATAACGCTATACGCTATCGTTAACAAGCGCTGAATAACTAATGGGTTATCTCTTTCTATACTTGCAGAAAATTGCATTAAAATTTCAATCATAACTACTTTGCAAGAGCTATCTCTTTCTTCACTCGTCAAAATGCCGTCATTTTCGTCAACTCTAACGCGCAGTACAGACAACAGGTAACAAGTTGTTTCAGATTATGTTAATATTACAGAGGGATTTCTGTAAATTTTCAAATCAACGACTTGTTATATATTATCCTTTGTTGTTAATGCACTTCATTTGTCTTTGTCGATAAATTTCTGACAGAGAAAAACAGCAGAGGAAAACGAACCTTTCCTGCATAATGGACGATGGAAAAGACTGGCTTCTTGGTCTGCGGTGACGTCACATAATGCTGGTGCTTTTTGAAGTTAGCGTTCATCTTTTCCACGTAAGATAGTTCGGTTGCCTGTAAAGGAAAAATAAAAATACCGCTTATTGACCTGTGGATTAAGATGTTTAGTTTATTTTTCACGTTTATGATTTAGTATAATTCTCATTCTCTTATTCCTTCTCTTCTCTCATTTAAATATATTTCATGACTGAATCAAATTTCTAG
The DNA here is from genome assembly GCA_028829895.1 of Sinotaia quadrata. NCBI lineage: Eukaryota > Metazoa > Mollusca > Gastropoda > Architaenioglossa > Viviparidae > Sinotaia > Sinotaia quadrata. Next base: position 126,985,724 of record CM054177.1, on the reverse strand, counting down.
AAACTGAGAGTAGCCTTTGGTTAGTACTCAACATCACCAACTTATGACGTGGTGTCATGAAGCACGTGCAAATTATTGTGCATCTATTCCACTTCGAACTTTGAACTTACCGCCAGGTAGACATTAAACAAATTATATTTATCCTGTTATCTCTTCTTACAAAAATAATCATTCTTAGTTAAATTCAAAATGGCGATTATACTGATGCGTTGTGTACTATAGCTGTGTTTGTTTCAAACTGTACAAATTTTGCTTCCATTCTCAACGAATTTCATTTAGTTATAAAAAGTACATGCATTCTTTCTAATGGGCACGTTCTCTTTGTTTAGTTATAAAAAGTACATGCATTCTTTCTAATGGGCACGTTCTCTTTGTTTAGTTATAAAAAGTACATGCATTCTTTCTAATGGGCACGTTCTCTTTGTACCTTTGGAAAATGGCTTTCCTCGTCTAGTAGGGCCAACAGACCGATTGGCTTGGCTAAAAATAGATCCTGGAATGAAATTTTTAAAATCAGATAAAATCAATAAACCTTTTATTTCCTAACTACGAAATGTTTTTTTTTATGTATCCGACATAGCACTAAAAGATACATACGTGTTACACAACGTACCGAGAGAGGAGAAGTGGTAGAGATAAAAGCGTCTACATAGACATGTAAGCAGACATTGTGAACGTATCATACTAGCACGTGACGAGAATGGCTAATTGTACAGTATAACTCCCTATCATGGGATGTGAAAAAATAAACTGAAAAGTAAACACAACACTACCATTTAATATGCATTAAATAAACGTACCACAAATATTTACCATACTGCCGTGTCAAGAGAAAGACAGGTAAATAGTTGCCAAGACACTAATTCCACATGGATAGGAAAACAGTATTGATCAAGCTATGTTTTTTTAAAAGTACATTAACGTGGAGTCACCACATGATACAGATAGTTTAGTAATGCCACACTATCACAGGACACACAGACACAGTCAGACAGGCGTACGGGGGACGGACGGACGGACGGATGGATAGACAAACAGACAGATGGATGGATGGATAGATAGATAGATAGATAGATAGATAGATAGATAGATAGATAGATAGATAGATAGATAGATAGATAGATAGATAGATAGATAGATAGATAGATAGATAGATAGATAGATAGATAGATAGATATGCAATTACGTATATGCAACACTAGGTCATGGATCAAGGTCAGTAATAGTATTCAGTTATGAAATCAGGTGTTAGCCAAGAAATTAATGGGCAAAAAATAAAGAACAGAAATGTAGACCTCCTAGTAAGGCAGGACTTTTAAAAAGGATGGGGCCAACACAACAATGCAACATCTTCAAAACTAAATACAATATTGGGTTAGTGTTCAGATTTTACATATTTTTAATTAATAGTGTCATTAAATATGTTTAGAGGTAACACGTTCTGTTTTTGTAGATTTCCTTGTGTGCCATTCACTATATCTTGGTGGAATGGAGTAACCATTGCTAATAAATAAATTCATAAATGTCTTCTGTGGCATTCAATAAACCTGAGGAGTCGAACAGAGTAACCATTGCTAATAAACAAAGTCACAAATATCTTCTGTGGCATTCAATAACCTGAGGAGTCAAACAGAGTAACCATTGCTAATAAATAATTACAAAATAATACCATCTGGAAACTTGTGACACGCACAGCAAATAAAATGTAGAGAAAATAATTTTGTTTCTGTACAATGGTGAATAAACAGGTTTGTATGCTAACATAGAGTGAAATATTATCAATAGTCAAATGCATCATTCGCTTTGTGTTGGTTGGTTAGTTGGATGGGTGGGTGGGTGGGTGGAATTATTTTATCAGGTTTTTTTTTTACCAGGAGTGGTTTGTTGTCGACGAACGTGATCTCTGTCCAATCAATGCCCTCTTTCACGTAGACCTCTTGCTCCATCCTGAAAATATGCTACACAAGAAATGCAATTATAAATTAAATGGGCAAACAGAAACTGCCTTAAGGGTATGGGCAAGGTAAAGTACCGAGACTCGTAAGTTCAAAGTTCATGTTAAAACAATCAGAAGACATTAAAAATGTATTAAATCGATGTATTGCATAAACACTAACATACACAAACGTCACGCGTCATGGACAGATTGAAGAGTGTAATTGGTGTGTTGCACACGTCACGCGGTCATGGACAGACTGAGGTGTGTCACTGGAGTGTTGCACATGTCATGCGGTCATGGACAGACTGTAGAGTGTAAGTGGAGTGTTGCACAAGACACGCGGTCATGGACAGACTGTAGAGTGTAGAGTGTATCTGGAGTGTTGCACACGTCACGCGGTCCTGGACAAACTGATGTGTGTCATTGGAGTGTTTGCACATGTCACGCGGTCATGGACAGACTGTAGAGTGTATGTGGAGTTTTGCACAAGGCACGCGGTCATGGACAGACTGTAGAGTGTAACTGGAGTTTTGCACACGTCACGCGGTCATGGACAGACTGTAGAGTGTAATTAGAGTGTTGCACATGTCACGCGGTCATGGACAGACTGTAGAGTGTAATTGGAGTGTTTCACAAGAGAACTTTTCACGAAATAACTTAAGTTTGATTTTTTTTTTGAACATGCTATAATCTAATATTAGAATTCCGAAAAGAACATTTTACAACACAAATCATTTATTCACATTCCTTTCGACATAGTCACTTAAGAGCAATGTTAAGATTAAATGCGACGATTCTCCTACAAGCTGCTGTGTTACACAAAAGGAAGTTTTGTGTAAGACAAACTTAAAACAGTGTTATTCAATGTAATAGCATATACAAGACAAACTTAAAACGGTGTTATTCACTGTAATACCCTATACAAGACAAACTTACCTGGTTAAAGAAAAACTGAAGCTGTTCATTGGCCAGGTTTATACACGCTTGTTCAAAACTATTTTTTTCGAAGTTTTCGAACCCAAAAATATCAAGAATACCTGCAACATCAACAATATTTATTTTTAAACTGAGGGCTAACATTCATTGTTCGTTTATTTCAGTAGACAGTTATCAAACTCAACCAAATATGTCTCTGTAGACTGCTGGGGCCTAAAGAATCGATTAACTCTTTTTGCGAACTGGGGCCTAAATAATCAATGAACTCTTTTTTTTGCGAACTGAAGCCTACAGAATGGTGAGGGGGGGGGAGACCATTGCTCTGAGAAAAACATATTTCTACAGTTACAGTTTTCATCTCGGAATGACTATGGAACATTTGCTGATGTATAAGCATGCTTGTAAACTTTGGGATACTTGGTGATAAGGGTGGGGTTGAGTAATGTGTAATTTTTACCAATTTCAGACGTTTCACTTGGATCCAAGTCAATTTCTGGCGCCAGAAGTTGGTTTATTTTGTTAACGATCCATCCAAACAGCCGGCCGTACACGGTCTTCGCCATTGCATCGCGTGCATCTGTGCAAAAACAGAATAATGACAACACAGCGTACTATTTACCAGTCATGACGTCATCTAGCAGTCCATAAAATAGAATAATGACAACACAGCGTACTAATTACCAATCATGACGTATACTCAGTTCATGACGTCATCCAGCATTCCAAAAGTAGAATAATGACAACGAAACGTACTATTTACCATCTGTAACGCACATTCAGTTCAATTCATCTAGCACTTAAAAATAAAATAATTGTAAAGCGAGCATTGTTTCTGGGATAAAGACAACAAGTGTTGCTCTTGAAATGTGTTAACAGTCATTTATATTAATTATTTATTGTTAGCCATAGAAGCTGATATTTATTTCAAAACAGATCTTTAAATAAGTTTTCATTAAATGAACAAACAACAGTCCTTGGCAGAAAGAAAGAATACTTAATAAAGCGCTTGTGAAAGCCCTAAGCACTTCATAATAATTACACATAAAAATATACAGAACTTTAGATCCCAGCAAAGTCCATGGAAGATGGTTTGTGATAAGCAAATAAATGTAGACAGTAAGCTTGTTTTCGTTCTAACACAAATAAGTTGAACAATACCTTTAGACATGAACAGGAAGACAGGGTGAAGATAATAAACGAAACAGTTGAAAATAACTCCCGACGTTCCTAGATTTTTGCTTTCGAGCCTTTAAACTTTTAAACTAAGAAACTGGAAGTGGAGACTGTGTATAATGCGCTAGAGTGCTCTCACCTTCTGCTTGATATAAGCTGTAATTTCTTTTGACGATCTCGCCCTTGGTGACTGTTATGACCGAGGTCAAGCAGGACACGATGTCTTCAGTGTTTAAACCCAAAAGTTTCTGTTCGGAAAATATTTCGGTATTCAAACAATCAATTGCGATCAGTGGAGGCAAGCTAAACTTAATGACCTCTCTCCTCTTCACACACACATTTAGACATTTTAATTTAAGTTTAAATGTGGAGGTGGGTGGATGGTGGTGTGGAGGTAGTAGTGATAGGTGGTGGTGGATGTAGGTGGTGGTGGTAGGTGGTTGTAAGTGGTGGTGGTGGTGGTAGGTGGTGGTGGTGGTGGTGTTGGTGGAGGTTGGTGGTGGTAGGTTATGATGTCGACTATGACTAACGATGCTGACGATGGCTGCAATGATAATGATGATGGATGGGGTTTGCTAAGGGGAGTGATTCTTGTTTTTCATGACTACCTACTGATGCCACTTTTATGGCGCCGTTTGTATTCGTAACCATGGCAGCATCAAAGTCATCTAATTCAAAGGACACGTTTCCCAGGTGAAGAATAGCAGCGATGACTGTAAACATATCGTGTTGTTCCTGAAAATGAAAACGACATTTTTATCGATACCACTGGGCTATCTTAGCTCGTTCTCAATGTGGATAAGGAGTTAATTGCTCTTTTTTTCATTTGCATCATTATGAGTAAAACGTCATACCTAAAAATATCTTGAGTGAAATGAGAAGGCAGATTCATCAAACTTACTAAAACTAAAATGATCGTTAGGCCAACAAGTTTAAATGTCTTTTCATAACTAATCCAGCACAACATATCACTCAGTTACCATTTCTCTCTATAAAACTATTACACCATTCTTAATAATTAATGGAATAATTACAGAAATTAATGATTTATTGTCTATTGAACCCTGACTGAAGATATATTACAAGTGGTAAATATATTACACAAATGTTATTTTTCTAAACTTTTCTTTATTGTATTCACTTACAACAAAACCACTGATATTCATTTTTATTTAGAAAGTAAACAAATCCCTAAATATTTACTATTTTTCCTAGGGTATAAAATAAACAGCCTTTTTGATGTCCTTATTACAGAGATCCAAGAATGTTTAGTCTGCTGTAATAGAGCTGTTTTTGCTTTTCTCTATCGTGAAATGACTTACGTCGTCAGTGAAGCCAACCATATCCATGGCAACTACGAGATCTTCAAATTGTCTCTGCAGCATGGCGAAATGTTTCCGGAAATTAGGGGCGCCATCTGACATATACCTGTAATAGAAGGATCTGAATAATTTCGGCCATATATATTAAACAAGCAGTTTGTTGATTTCTGTATTTAAAAGGCATTCAGTGATATATATCAGCAATATGCATAGACGCATTTTCCCACATCAGAGTGACATCCCCTATGGAGAATGCAAAGGGACGTTACCTGTACTGGCTGGGATTGTTCAGAGCGAAATGACCATCCGGGTCTGCTATCTGAGTGCCAGCAAAGAGGTAAGAAAAAATATGAAAATTCTCTTCGCCTATGTTCTGCCGCACAACTCGGGACTTCTCCAGCAGGTACTCGGAAATCTTACCTCCCACAACTGTTGACAAATGTATAATTAGTTATAATAAATGAATAAATTAAAACGTAATTTGGTTAAGTACGCACTCTAAAACGATGTACTCGCAGTACACGCCGATTTTAATAAAGTAATTATGATTCTGATAAAAAATAAAAAAAAACTTCCACACGAACTCACATTGTATACGCCCAGTATGCACAACTATACAAAGAGCACACACAAACACACACATACATACCTATATACTCACAGACAGATTGTTGTAACCCATCAGACACTAATAGTGCAAACGCCCACTGTATGCACTCATCGTACGCAATCACTACACAACTACTATACAACCACTACACAACCACTATACAACCACTACACAACCACTATACAATCATTACACAACTACTATACAACCACTACACAACCACTACAATCAATACACAACCACTATACAACCACTACACAACTACTATACAACCACTACACAACCACTATATAACAACTATACAATCACTACACAACCACTACACAACTACTATACAACCACTACACAACCACTATACAATCATTACACAACTACTATACAACCACTACACAACCACTATACAATCATTACACAACCACTACACAACTACTATACAACCACTACACAACCACTACACAACTACTATACAACCACTATACAATCACTACCCAACCACTATACAACCACTGCACTACTACTATACAACCACTATACAACCACTACACAACCACTATACAATCACTATATAATCCAAGTTACATAATCCTAGCGAGAACAGTTTTGTATGACAACTCGATATGAGTACGTTATTAGACAAGTTAAAGAATGTTAGATCTGTAGGCGTCGTAAGTACAGTTAAATAATTCTAGTGCAAACAGTTTTTTTTTAATGAGTAATCAACTTGAGTACGTTATAAGCTATAACAATCCAACACAGAACAGTCTTTTGTATTGGGCGGTCGACTTGTATGTTATAAGACAAGCTATACAATCCAACACAGAACAGTCTTTTGTATTGGGCGGTCGACTTGTATGTTATAAGACAAGCTATACAATCCAACACAGAACAGTTTTTTGTATTGGGCGGTCGACTTGTATGTTATAAGTTTGGTAATCGATGACTTAACAATATTCGGAAGGGGGAAAAAATTGCTCTGATTTGGGGAATCAACATAAAACTGAAATAAAATATTTTAGCAATGTATCGATGGTTTAATAGTTCTCTCATTAATATAGCTCTTATTAATTTTCTTTCGCAATTTTCACAATAAATCAATCAGAACGAGCACATTATTAACAATATTTAACTAAGTGTGCCAAATCACAATTTCAATAACTGCCAAATTTCTTCTTTTAATCTCACAACTGGTGAAGAAATGTATCCGTCTCGGCAATAAAAATAATTGCAAATAACTTTCATAAATACAAAAGCAAAATAAAGTAACTTGTAATCAAACAAAAAAAAATCTCACGATGCCCTTTGTGAAAGCGCAGCTGAATGTATTTGCCGAATCGGCTGGAGTTGTCGTTCATAACAGTTTGGGCGTTTCCAAAGGCTTCTAGTAAAGGATTCACCTATACAGAAAATAACAGCGGTCTTAATTTATATTCAGCTAATTGTTTCGCTTTCGTTAGCTTTAATCAAAGCAGACCATCAAGATTACAATACTATTTTTAAGTGCAAAATTTCGACCGACCATTAACGCGCAGAAAAGAATAAATATGTGTATAGACTGTATTATTTCTACCTGCAAGAGTTGTCGTTCCAACTGAGTGTTTCCTCTGCAGAGCTCTACGATTTGCTTGATGATGAGTTTGGTGCTCTCCGTCTTGCCGGCTCCACTCTCACCGCTGCGCAGTCAACCGTAACGATGACAAAGAATATTATTTATATTACAGTGATATGTGGCAATAAGAGAAGGAATTGCGATGTTATAAATTTTAAAATAACAAAATGTCCGCCTTTCTATTATGCCGTCACACAAGGTGGACATAGCTAAGTGAATGTCTATCTAAAAATAAATCTCTCTCTCACTCTATCTCTTTCACACACACACACACACACACACACACACACACACACACACACACACACACACACACTCAAACAAACACACACACACACACAAACATACATATGCACACATATAAGCACAGGCGCGCGCATGCATACAAACACTTGCACAAGCACGCACACGCACAAACACACAAGAGCACATAAACGCGCGCGCGCGCGTAGACACAAACACACACATGCGCATACACACACAAACATGCACGCACACACACGTAAATACTCACTCGTCCTACCCTTCACTACTCGGAAGAAAGAACAGTAAGGATTATAAACAAACTCAGCAAAGCCAACATATAGCTATACTCTGTATTGTACCTAATAAGGATGCACTGGTTTCCTGGTTGTCTACCCCTGAGTCCCACCAAAGCCTGGTAGGCTGCATCCGCCACAGCAAAAATGTGCGGTGGATTTGAACTCTGATGACAGTTTCGGTACCGGCTGCTGGCCTGCAGTAAATTGCAAATCAAACAGTTACTGATCTTGAAATCTGCCAATGAACTGTGCTGGCACCGACACGGCGATGCTTTGTTTGACACGGTAAGGCAGTTAGCGAAGAATAGAGTATGTGACCCAGACTGTGTGTAAATGTGTGTATATAGACTCACGGGTACATTCATATTTCACACTTCTATTCCTCAACCTATATGTTATCCGTCTTTGTAGACGTCATGCAAATGGACGCAAAATATTATACGTGTGTGGACGTATGCGTGTATGTATATTTCGCATTTTTATTCCTTAAAACATCGGTTTTTCGCCTCCGGATAACAGATTTCTAAGTGCACGGATATTCTGAGGACCCATCATAGAAGTCTTACCAGGATACTTCAATGAACATACGAATGTGTGCAGTTTTTTTCAACATATAATTAAATACATAATTAATACGTAATTAATACGTAATTAAATACACGTAGTCTTGTTAAATAAGCAAACATATGATAAAATCTAACTATGAACTTACAAATTACAACTCTTAATTTTAATTTATTTGATTTAGAAAAATTTCGTGTTATGAGGCGTAGTGCGAATAAATGAGACTATTCCAATAATGCGTCCTTTCTTTACACCATCGCCCCCCTCCCCCCCCCCCCCCCAGTTTGTGCACCTAACTTAAAACTTGTGCACCCGCAATGGACCTATAAAATTCATAAATATTTCTTAGTGTGACTTAAAATCCTACACAATAATCATTTAAATTATGATTAGTACAAGTTAAAATCCTATACAGTGCTCTTTAAATTATTGTTAGCATGACTTAAAATCCTACAAATAAACTTTTAAACTTTCAAATTGTAGTACTCCTTAACATTCTACATAATAGCCCTTTAAATTATTGTTAGTAGAACATAAAATCCTACATAGTATCCATTTAAATTATTATCACCATTAACAGCCTACATATCCCTTTAAATTATTGCTAGTACGATTTAAAACCCTACATATCCATTTAAATTCCATTTTTTTGTAGTAAATTCTGTGTATTCAAGTGCATTGTTTCTCTCATTGTTTCAATTTCCTTTCAATATCTGACTTTGTCAATTTTTTTCTCGAATAAGTTGAAATATTGCTGAGTCATTTCTCTTTTTATTTTGCATATTTGTTTGTTTTCTATTTGTTTGTTTTGGGTGTGTTTTTTTGAATCGTCACAAACAACATCGCATGAAGAACAGTGAAATCAGTGAAAACACAAACAACATTGCATGAAGTACAGTGAAATCAGTGAAAACACAAACAACATTGCATGAAATACAGTGAAATCAGTGAAAACACAAACAACATTGCATGAAATACAGTGAAATCAGTGAAAACACAAACAACATTGCATGAAATACAGTGAAATCAGTGAAAACACAAACAACATTGCACGAAATACAGTGAAATCAGTGAAAACACAAACAACATTGCATGAAGTACAGTGAAATCAGTGAAAACACAGACAACATTGCACGAAATACAGTGAAATCAGTGAAAACACAAACTTACATCTTTGCCGTAGATTTCGAGTTCCTTGTACGGGTTCACTGCAATCAATATGTCTCCTACATAAGTCTGAAAAATAAATGTTTTATATTTTTTTACAACTGTAAACATTTTGATCAATTACACTGCTTTAACTCACTTAAAAATTTGAACAATGCTGTTTTAATGTTTGTTGGGGATTCTGTTGTTGCTGCTGTTGTATTTGTTTTTTAGTTGTGTAGGGAGGGAGGTAATATAATATAAGGAAAGAGAAAGAAAAAGTGAATAATTGGATGGTGGTGATCTAGGAGTACGGGACAGTGAAGAATTGTACTGCAAGTTATCGATCAGCGTAGAATCAAAAGACAGGGGCGAAATACCCATTGTAGTTGCTTAGTAGGAGATAAGAGAGAAAAACGTCAGACGATAGAGACGAAATACCCATTATAGTTGCTTAGTAGGAGATAAGAGACAAAAACGTCAGACGATAATGACGAAATACCCATTGTAGTTGCTTAGTAGGAGATAAGAGAGAAAAACGTCAGACGATAGAGACGAAATACCCATTATAGTTGCTTAGTTGGAGAAAAGAGACAAAAACGTCAGACGATAGTGACGAAATACCCATTATAGTTGCTTAGTAGGAGATAAGAGACAAAAACGTCAGACGATAGAGATGAAATACCAATAATAATTGCACAGTAGGATAGAGACAAAAACGTCAGACGATAGAGATGAAATACCCATAATCGTTGCTTTTAGGAGATAAGAGACAAAAAACGTTTGACGATAGAGACGAAATAACTATACTAGCAGTATAGTAGAAGATAAAGACAAGAGAAGAGAGAGATTTGTACTAAAGGCACTGTCCCCACAAAAGGACCACGTGACTGTAGCAATTGTTCCTCAAAGAGCAAACACTTATGATAGTTACTGCGTATCGACTTTTTTGTTTTCTTTTCTTTTTGTGGGAATGACTGGTTTCATTTATCACTTTTTTGTTTTCTTTTCTTTTTGTGGGAATGACTGGCTTTTAATTTCATTTATCACTTTTTTGTTTTCTTTCCTTTTTGTGGGAATGACTGGCTTTTAGTTTCATTTATCACTTTTTTGTTTTCTTTTCTTTTTGTGGGAATGACTGGCTTTTAATTTCATTTATCACTTTTTTGTTTTCTTTCCTTTCTGTGGGAATGACTGGCTTTTAGTTTCATTTATCACTTTTTATTTTCTTTTCTTTTTGTGGGAATGACTGGATTTAGTTTTATATATCACTTTTTTGTTTTTTTTCCTTTTTGTGGGAATGACTAGCCTTAGTTTTATATATCACTTTTTTGTTTTCTTTCCTTTTTGTGGGAATGACTGGCTCAGTTTCATATATCACTGGAGGTGACTGTCTTTTAGTTTCATTTATCACTAAAAGTGACTGGCTTTGTCTGATTTATCACTGAGTTTGACTGTCTTTTAGTTTCTTTTATCAATAAAGTGACTGGCTTTATTTTCATTTATTACTGGATATGACTTTCTTTTAGTTTCATTTATCACTAAAGGTGAATGTCTTAGTGTGATTTATCACTACGAGTGACTGTCTTAATTACATTTATCATTGAAAGCGGCAAGGCCTTTAGTTTGATTTACCAATGGAAGTGATTTGCTAAGTTTGAATTACCAATGGAAGTGATTTGCTAAGTTTGATTTACCAATGGAAGTGATTTGCTAAGTTTGATTTACCAATGGAAGTGATTTGCTAAGTTTGATTTACCAATGGAAGTGGTTTGCTAAGTTTGATTTATCACAAGGGACTTTTACCTATTCTGGCATTGCGGTACTTGGCTCTTTGTGAATCTGCTTTAATGCTTGTCGCAATGCACAGTCACTTATTTATACTAAACGTTATCACGTGACATAAATATACTGCTCACAAAAACATTTTTTTTAAAGCCGAGTCTGACTTTGAACCAATGCCGCCATAGTTAAGATGATACAACCTGAACCACTCAGAGACTTCTGCAACTTATGTCTGCATGAAAACATAATGGCATTTTTTGCCAACTTATGTCTGCATGAAAACATAATGGTTAAGATGGCATTTTTTGCCAACTTATGTTTGCATGAAAACATAATGGTTAAGATGGCATTTTTTTACCAACTTATGTCTGCATGAAAACATAATGGTTAAGATGGCATTCTTTTGCCAACTTATGTCTGCATGAAAACATAATGGTTAAGATGGCATTTTTTGCCAACATGTCTGCATGAAAACATAATGGTTAAGATGGCATTTTTTGCCAACTTATGTCTGCATGAAAACATAATGGTTAAGATGGCATTTTTTTGCCAACTTATGTCTGCGAGAAAACATAATGGTTAAGATGGCATTTTTTGGCCAACTTTTATTCACTGCAGTCTGTAAAGTATTTCTGTTAAGACGGCGCCTCTCTAACCAATTCGAATTCATTATAAAAATCTACACAGTATTAAGAAAACAAAAGTATTAAGACGCCCCGTATACCTGTAACCAATTCTCATTCAGTATAAATATCTACATAGTATTCAGAAAACAAAACTGTTAAGATGATGTATGTGGCGCTTTAATAAATAAATGTCACAAGTCTAAATCATTATGAAACAGTACTGTTAAGATGGTATCCTTGTCACCAACATGTGATTTATTCCAAACTATGTAGTTAGGAAAATGTAACTCTTGAGATGGTATAGATAACTCTCTGACCAAATTTATTGCACTGGTCTACATGATCATGAAACATAATGGTTGAGGTGGACAGAAGCTCATTCAAGAGTTTGTATTTATCATATAGAGCCCACACTTCACAAAAAGCATAATATTTTAACCATTAACTCTCCAACAACCATGTATTTACTTTATTTTGCCTTCACCTTCAATAACGGAAAACAGTTGAAATGATCACTCTCTAATTAATTTTTATTACATTCACTTTCTAATCAGTTGGTCTCAGCCTATTTGCTACAGAATGATGAAAAATGGCAAAGATGGAAACTGCTTTGCACTGACCACAAAACTTCTACTTTCACTATTCTGTTAAAGTGACGACGATGGCTCTGTAATTACCTTGCTTCCCAAACACTTTTGCTACTGCACAATGTTGAAGGCGATAGTCTTGAAACTCCCAACCCCTCCCCTCCTCTCCCCTCCCGTGAAAGTGCCAGCACCATATTGTGAGAGAACTGGACTTTGGTGAGGTTTAACATTCCCCCCCCCCCCCCCCCCGTGTATTGTAGAAAGGAAAGATTATAATATTAAAACGTTTTACCAAACTTTGACGACTTAGAGAAAGATAACTGTGTGGCATTTGCGTGTGCATGTGTACGTGGAGAAAAAATCAAAATTATGTATGTTTTAAATCCAGACTGGATCAAATGTTTACAATAAAAGTGGGTAGTCCTATTGTCTAAGAAAGAAAAATAATACAATGCAAGAAAAAGTTTATATTTTGGGAGGGGGAAAAAGTCATATTGATCTCACTTAATTATTCTGGTCTAATGGCATTATAATCTCTTTAAGAGAGAGAGGGATGGAGGAAAAGATGGAGAAAAAGATGGAGAAACAAACAGATAGAAATATAGATCAACTTGGAGAGAAATTGACTAAGTTTTTAACTCATAGTTTCCCCATTGTCGCAATGATGAATTAGTGTGTGTGTGTGTGTGTGTGTGTGTGTGTGTGTGTGTGTGTGTGAGGGGGGGAGAGAGAGAGAGAATTTTAGCGAGGGAGATCAATCAATCCTCCATAGTATTATTGCTCTGAATTGTCGAACTTTGCAACATTTGTATATTTCCCCTTTTTCAGAGTCTTAAGAGCAGACCTACTCTTAAATTATGATCTTTACACTTATTTTGCTTGATCCCACCCTGATCACTTTATTTTACCTTGTCCTACCTTTCTAGTCTTGACTGTCTAGAGTGCACAACAAAACAGTGGTAATTAGATAAACAGATAGATTATCTCTAAGTTATTATTATTCATAGATCAACAATTAAATCAGTAATTCAAATAATGTTAGTGTTAAAATAATTACTTCATAAGTTTGTGAACTTTACAACATTTAACACGCGCGTCACTGAGAGATTGAAAAGCTAAATGTACTCAGCACGATTATGTATATATGAAACATGCAATGTGGTTGTCAGTGTGATTGTAACATGCAATGTGATTGTCTTATTTTGTATTGCCTTAATATCACAACATGGAAGGAACCAGTAAAAAAAATTTTTTTTAAAGTGTGTGTGTGTGTGTGTGTGTGTGTGTGTGTGTGTGTGTGTGTGTGTGTGTGTGTGTGTGTGAGAGAGAGAGAGAGAGAAAGAGAGAGAGAGAGAGATTTAACGCTGGAGGGGAAAAGAAAACGAATGTAGAAGACAATGCATACATCTTGTCAACAGGCTTTTAAATCATTCAGAGTGACAATAATACCCATACTCCCACCCACCCCCTCTATTCCTTCTATGAAGTATCTTTCAAGTTTGGTCTAGCTGTCAAATCCATAGCAAATAATAACATCAAGATTCTTTCTTCCTGGATGAACTAGAAAATGTTGGCTCGCCCCCACGACTTAGGTCTTAGGCATCCATTTCTCCACAGTAGTGGTGGCTATAGTGGATACCGTTCTACTCATCCTAAACTAAACTGTCATTCGTCCACCCTCATTCATAAATACTGCCTGGAAAACATTCTCAGCATGACTACACAGCTGTCCGAAAGCCTCCACAGCACAGGAAATAGTGCTAGTCTGAAATAAAACTAGTAAATTTGAAGACTGTGCACTCTGTGTGGACTGACTCTCATCAACCTCTGCTCACTTAGAGCCAAGTACATTTTGAATTACTTTAGCATTCGCTAAAGCAGTAAGTGTAGTATGTCTTTATAGTCTTTTTTTATTAAATTATCTAACACAGAGAGTGGTCTCAGTCTAACATTTAGTTACTTATTACAACAAACAGTTCATTCATCAGACTCTCCTTTCACTCTATCAAACAATCTACACCTGTCTAGATGTGTCTGGGTGTGACTGGAGCCAATCTATTAACTATTTATAATTAATTTATAATTGATATTTATATCATTTTGTATCACGCTGACAAAAACTAGCAATGAACGCCTGTGTTTTAATAATGTGGATGGGTGTAAACAGCCATCTAGTCAGTTAGGAAGCCAAGATAACTTCACATATTGCACACCAAATAATAATAATAATAAAAATAATAGTATTGATATTGAACTTCAAAAACTAAAATCTCGATAATGAATACTATGGCACGTCTTTACAAATCCCCCTCGTAACAATTTTAAATCGCTCGTGACACAAGCGGCTACAGCATAATTTGTAGCTTGCATGTCACCACTGTGGGACATACAGATATTTATAGATTTCTTGAAAATCATTGTAACGAAGATGGGAGGGGAGGGGGTCATTAAAAACGTTAAAGCAGTCAATGATTTACTGTGGGACTCCTGACCAGGTAATAAAACGGAGGGTACTTTGTGACCTACATTTCGGTCTCAAACACCAATAAAGGTGTGGTTCGCTTAATCATCAGCACCTTGCTTTCGAAAGGACTCGGTCCAGCCCAACCAGTCATTCAGTGAGTGTTTCTGACAAGGGAAAACGTCTAGTGTCTCAGGAATGTGGACACTTCATTCAGACTTTTGTCTTGAATAACACAAACGAACATTTTTTCGATGATAATAATATAAAATCCATTTCATACCAGTCCTGAGCAGAAGGGTACATGTTTATATTATGCTCGTGCAATTAGTTTTGTTTGTTTTTTTCATTTTCAGGAGGCAGGAATATGGTGGTTGTGGAGTATAAGGTGGGTGGGATTGTGGACAAAAGTATTGGCTATGTGTGTTATTTATAGTAATGGTTTTAAATAAAAGCTGTCTGTTTTCATGTAAATATTTATACTGTAAAACGAATGTGGTTTAAATGCATCGAAATGATTAAATAATTTTACTACATTCAGGACAAAAGTCACAATTAAGAATTCATAACTGAATAGAGAGAAGCGCACCGGAAATCTTTGTAAAATAACCCAAAATCTATTAGTATGACTTTTACTGGCGAAGTTTTACAAAGTAAAGATTTTTATTATAAAGTCTTCAAGCTTATTTTGACACTGTATATTCATTCCTATAATCAAAGGTATCTCTCTCCGGCAGTGTTAAGTTAAAACGTATTTCATTTTTTAAAACAACAAAGAAATGCGTTAGTAACTGCAAATTGTTTGACAGATAATCACACAAAAACAAAATAAAAAGTGTATTATTAAAAAAAGAAAGAAAGAGAAATCAAACGTGTAAAGTCGTTTTACTTACTCATTCTCTGTTTAAATAATTGTGTGATCTAATGCGATTAAATTTAAAGGTGAGGAGAACTTAATTGGCAGTTCGATGTGATTCACTTTAAAGATGACGGGATCTAACTAGGTAGAGTACACGAACAATCAACAGGTAAAATACAAATACCAAGAGCCACTAACATATAAAATCCGAGAACTTGCTGATATTTTTCTCCGGGTTGTGTTTACACCCAGAAGCAAATTAATCGGGATTATCATACATTACAAACTGGGATTGCTTTTACACCCGGACCGAATGAAACCACTTGCAAACCGGGATTGTTTTTACACCCGGAAGAAAATGAAACCAATTGCAAACCAACCAATCATTAATCATCCTCTAGCAGGCCACCAAAGAGGCTAGTCGCTGAGTGTCAAACGGAGAAGGGGAAGTGTGTGTGTGTGGGGGGAAGCCTCTCCCAGAACTACACCTAAAATTTTCTTGCTAAGATACAGGTGTTTGTTCGTTAATAATACATATATGTACACCTCCAGATATACCGTGACATAGGCAATCAATAGTCGTTACTTCGGGACATGGAAATTACAACGGAGCGCCATCTTACACGTCAAGCCGCTTGTCACTGTCTGAGTGCCGATATCTAATGACAGTTGGAGAGAACAGACAACGACGGAAGGAAGGGGTGGGTGGGTGGAGAATGGCATGGCGAAAACAGGATGACTTTGCTCTACAGTTAGTGTAGTAAAGGGAGAGCACTTCTCTTGCCCAGTACTTCAATGACTTTGCAAATAGAGCACGTATGCAAACGCTCAAAAACATTTGTAGTGCGGCAGAAGAAACTGGAGATCATCTAGAGGTCAGAGGTCGACAGTGTAGGTAGAGTGCAAATCAATATTCTGCTTGGCAACACGACTCAACTTTAATATTGTGCTTCTTCGTCTGTTTCGCTTTATATCTTTTTAAAATAATTTGCAAGATGTTTTTAATTCTTTATGCAAAAATTTACAACTAAATGAGCTTTGAAATTACAAAACTGAACTGATTGAAATCCTGTAGTAATTAAATATTTTTGTTATTCATTGCACATTACAATTTTAGAGAAAATAGATTTTAATTGAAATAATTTTATATTTTAGAGGTAATGTCAGACAATTTATTGTCGTAACTATCTAAAAGGTGGCCATAAAGTCTGGAAACGTAGGCGAATATGCATAAGAAATGTTTTATTGATATTATTTTACCATACATGATATGTTCAGTGACCTTAAATGAATTGTTCATTGTGCTGTCTGTCCCTCATTAACAATGCGCAGTGCAAAACTACAATGAACGAGATCGCATCATTTTAACCGCGATGCAAAACTACAATGAACGAAATCGCATCATTTTAAGCGCGTTGTGAACAGTCGAATGAGGCATATAGAAATTCCTTTTGTCGTAGCTCTTCACTCACTGATGAGGTGAAGCGCTCGTAGCTAGGTGGCACTGGTTATGCGTCACAGTGAAGTCTAAGGTTAAATATAGTATCGTCAGGGAAATACCCCACTCAGCTCAAACGAGCACCTTCATCGAAGTCAAAAATAGGAACGTGACCTTCACCTTCGTGTCTGATAAAAGAAAATCTGTCTGCGTCGTTTGAAAATGAGTTTCACAACAGCACCACTTGACGTGACATGCGACAGAGCTGACAAAACGAATCGTGACTATAAGGGCGTTGGTGAATAATGAGTGACTAACTTCACTAGCGTGTAATAATTGGCAGACTCAAATAGGTGAATGCGGCCTACTTAATTGTCTGATTCGTCGTCTGCTGTTTACAGTACTCGCCGATATTATTCCATTAGCAATGTTATTCTTGTTTGCACTTTTCAGTTTGGATTTTATAATTTCTTTTATAGTGTTGATTTTAATATCAATTAAAACTTCAGTATCCACGATTCTTTAACTAAAAGAGGTTCTAGTATCGTGTGAATTATTGGTTAAATTCCATTCCTTTATTTTTGTTTATCTGACTATTCTACTCCATTTTATTTACAGACTTCCTGTCAGTAACGAGAACGAAGCTGTCTAATATCAAATGAAAAAAAGATGTGTTTTCAAACAACTTTGATTTAAAGACTGACCAAATTGATTGATGAATTAACTTGAAGAGTAGCCAACAGAACCTAACATTAACTTAGACTAGCCAACAGAAATGTTTTCTCTGAAAAAGAATCACTCAAAGTGTAAGAACGGTTCTTTTAAACCCTTATCAATCCAGTTTATATTAAACCCTTATCAATCCAGTTTATATTAAACCCTTATCAATCCAGTTTATATTAAACCCTTATCAATCCATTTTATATTAAACCCTTATCAATCCATTTTATATTAAACCCATATCAATCCAGTTTATATTAAACCCTTATCAATCCATTTTATATTAAACCCTTATCAATCCATTTTATATTAAACCCTTATCAATCCATTTTATATTAAACCCATATCAATCCATTTTATATTAAACCCTTATCAATCCATTTTATATTAAACCCATATCAATCCAGTTTATATTAAACCCTTATCAATCCATTTTATATTAAACCCATATCAATCCATTTTATATTAAACCCTTATCAATCCATTTTATATTAAACCCATATCAATCCATTTTATATTAAACCCTTATCAATCCATTTTATATTAAACCCTGTCACCAATTATAAATAAACAATCAAATAAACCCACTTTAAAACTATCTAATAAACAAATGAATAAACCCCACTTTAAAACTATCTAATAAACAACTGAAGTAGGGAGAAGCAAATTTACACCCATGTATAGTTTTATGTCTGGTAATTGTAGATCTATGCGTCAGGATAATTTAACACTTCATCAAAAGAATCAGTTATGTTTGCCTCAAAGTTCATCCAGCAACAATGTGATGAACTACACTTAAAAACTAAAACACGCACACAGATATATGTCATTGTACACATTATCATTTTTAAAGCAGTTCACAACTTTTCATATCTTTATCAAATATTAGTTTTTATTACCTTCATTTCACTCATTTTGTGAACATGTAATGATACTCTGATTAGAAACAGATCCATCAAATATACAGTACTCTATATAATATTAGTAATACAAAATGAGAAAGTGATAATAATTAATTCCAATACTTTCACATTATATTTCATATATAATTGTAGGACTATTTTAAATGCTTTACATTCATACAATTATTCCCCAGAAACCCATTCGAGATGAGCAGCGGCAAATTCCACAAATTTACACACAATGGATACAGTATGATTATGTGTCACATTTACTTTTCTCATCTCTTGGTATTAAATATGTTTTTATTACTTCACTTATGTGTTCAGTCAATAACTTACAAATACTTTTTATCATTTAATGTTAAATTTGTAGGTGATGCAAGATCAATAAGAAAAACATTACATATATATAAAACTAAATGTTATGTCATAAATACATTGACTTGTTTCAAGTGCATTTAATCAAGCCAAACAAGGAAGGACTGCTCAATTTACACTGAACTGATCAGTGACAAAAATAATAATAATCTCAATCTATATTAGTCACATAGCTGAAACACTTCAATTTGTACAAACTTTTAATCAGTAATTTTTCGGTTTTTGAAATTTAATTTACAAAGAATATATATCGTTAAATTCACAACAGAACGACAAGGTTTTATCAAATTAATTTTATTTTAAAATTTTACACACAAAAAAAAGAGTTTGCCAATGGAGTCAATGCTAATCTTTTAAATGCTAGCGACTGGACAACAGAAATTATATTTTTTAAGAACATATTCACTTAAAGATTAGCACCCAAAAAAAATTATTTGGGGTGGTGTTGATTGAGGGAATTCCAGCATACAGCTGACTGAATGATTTGTGGAAGGGGCAGTCTTTTAAAAAGAGAGAGAGAGAGAGAGAGAGAGAGAGAGAGCAATAAGAGTCAGGTAATAGATTAAAATAACTGACTGAACGACAGAGGATGTTATATTTTCTAAAGTAACTCGCTAAAATACACGCCACTGTTCTGTCTCGTGCAATAGCTGGCTAAAAGACACGCCACTGTCCTGTCTCGTGCAATAGCTGGCTAAAAGACACGCCACTGTCCTGTCTCGTGCAATAGCTGGCTAAAATACACGCCACTGTTCTGTCTCACACAATAGCTGGCTAAAATACACGCCACTGTTCTGTCTCGTGCAATAGCTGGCTAAAATACACGCCACTGTTCTGTCTCACACAATAGCTGGCTAAAATACACGCCACTGTTCTGTCTTCTACATTAGCTGGCTAAAAGTCACGCCAGTGGTCTCCTACAATAGCTGGCTAAAAGTAATGCCAGTGATATGTCTTTTACAATAGCTGGCTAAAAGTAATGCCAGTGATATGTCTTTTACAATAGCTGGCTAAAAGTCACGCCAGTGGTCTGTCTCGTACAATAGCTGGCTAAAATACTCGCCAGTGTTCTGTCTCGTAAAGACTCGCCAGTGTTCTGTCTCGTACAATAGCTGGCTAAAAGACTCGCCAGTGTTCTGTCTCGTACAATAGGTGGCTAAAAGACTCGCCAGTGTTCTGTCTCGTACAATAGCTGGATAAAGGACATGCCAATGTTCTACAAGAGCTAGCTAAAAAAGACCACGCCAGTGTCCTGTCCGCGCAGCTCATTAGAAAATGTCGCGCAGCAGTTTCAAACGTCCGTGCACAAGTTTTAATAGCAAGTTCAAACAACCGCCAGTTCACAGGACACTAACGTTGGTGGTATCAGTAGTAGTAAAAGTGATGCAAAATCAAAAAAGGAAAAAAAAAATAACACGAACAACAAAGCCTAACTTCCTAGCACGATCTAAAAGTGACCCAATTTCAAGTGCGGAAATAACTCCGGCAAAAAGCTTGTACATTGTTTATAGTCATGCCCCTTTCATTAAGTTTTAAATGGGACGATAATTCTGCAAAAGAATAGTTAATTCAACGCAGTGTATTTATTATGCACGGTGAAATAAAGAAAAATAAAACAGCAGCAAGGATTTCACGGCATTGAATC
Organism: Sinotaia quadrata; assembly: GCA_028829895.1. NCBI lineage: Eukaryota > Metazoa > Mollusca > Gastropoda > Architaenioglossa > Viviparidae > Sinotaia > Sinotaia quadrata. The sequence continues at coordinate 126,964,485 of CM054177.1, read as the reverse complement.
TTTCATCGCCCCCTCCTCCATTCCACACTCAACCATTTTGCCCAACCACAATCCATTTCATCGTTAAATGGTGACATTGCCATAGGAAATGAACTAAAAGTGTTTTAAAAGCAAATGTAAAATTGGAAGATCAATTGTATCTTACACACAATTTTACCGATCGGTGAATTTATGTGTGTTGCATTGAGTGAGGAAGTGATGAATGGCACGCCTAGGGCTTCTAAAGTACACGTAAAACACGACAAACACAAAATGAATATCAATGCACTCAAGCGTTTGACTTATTACTCACGTATATTTTGTTTTTTGAGTAACGTTCCTTGATTTCTGCCAGTAGTATGTGTTCGTCTAACTTCGCAAGTGTCGCCAAATCTTCAACATCACCTACCGGTGGTCGATCCATTTTTTAAGTTTTACAACTACACTTCATAAACCAGGAAACGAATTCAATGGTTTTGGTCTTCTAAAAATTCACTCCAGTGTCGCAAGTCTGTAATACCAGTAAGTCGTATCACACTTGTTACGAGTAATTAAACTCCCTGAGCGTCTTGTCCCGTTTCATGTCACTGCCAGCAAATAAACTTTGTTCAGTCTCTAGATTTGAAATTCAGTGTTTCAACACAAGCCATCATGCAGTGCGGACCGTAGTATGTAAACACTGCTAGGCATGGCGTGGTCCCCCGTATCCCCACCTTCAGTCTTTGTCCTCCACTCCTCACAGTCGAGGGCTTTCTTCTCTTGATCACATTTCCTCTTGGTTAGAGTTACACACACGTCAAGCGGCATAACTTATCGTGTACGACGTGTGATTCAGCGCTCTTCTTCCTCAAGCTGTCAGTTGGCTAACACCAGAAACAGTCTGAGTTTGAAATTTAAACAAGTGACTGTAAGATCCTTCTGAGGACTAGATAGGCCTAAATAAGTGACTGTAATTTCCTCAGAACTAGATAAACAAGTGACCGTAATTTCCTCAGGACTAGATAAACAAGTGACTGTAATTTCCTCAGGACTAGATACACAAGCGACTGTAATTTCCTCTTAGGACTAAATAAATAAGTGACTGTAATTTCTTCTGAGGGCTAGATAAATGACTGTAATTTCCTCTGAGGACTAGATAAATGACTGTAATTTCCTCTGAGGACTAGATAAATGACTGTAATTTCCTCTTAGGGCTAGATAAACAAGTTGACTGTAATTTCCTTTGAGGACTAAATAAACAAGTGACGGTAATTTTCTCTGAGGACTAGACAAATAAATATCTGTAATTTCCTTTGCAGACAAGATAAATATACGGCGTACGTTTCTTTAGAGTACCAGACAGAAAAATCTCACACGGTGTCACAATCGCTTTACACGTTAACTAATCAACCAGACACGTGTGTGACTGAGATCTACGCTAGTACTCAATGCCTAACGAAGTGTAAAACATGACATACACATAGGCATACACATCGTGCTCGCAGTCACACACACACACACACACAGTGAAAATATATTTATGTGGGCAAGCCTTCAAACTAGAAACAGAAGGCAACCCTTCGGGCCAGGCACGTTTAATGACGTCATACCCACGGCAAAGCTTTTTATCTAACCTATCCACAACGTTCCCGGCCTTAGCTCTATATTGCACGCAATGTCATCGATGTGATTAAAAGCTTCTTTGATGGTGATAATATGTCAAAAATATGTATAATATCAAGCTATGATGGATTATTTTGCAAACTTGCACATAGTTGAGCTTTTGTTGGTTTGTCGCCATATGGCTACATGGTGTGAAGGTGGTAAGATTGTCATCGCGTTGCCATATGGCTACATGGTGTGGAGGTGGTAAGAGTGTCATCGCGTTGCCATATGGCTACATGGTGTGAAGGTGGGAAGATTGTCATCGCGTTGCCATATGGCTACATGGTGTGAAGGTGGTAAGATTGTCATCGCGCTGCCATATGGCTACATGGTGTGAAGGTGGTAAGATTGTCATCGTGTTGCCACATGGCTTCAAAATCAAATAAGACACAGTGTAATGAGAGCAATACACCTCTAGCAACATACAAAATGTACAATAGTAAAACAAATTTATTTTAGCATAAATTTCAGTGTCATTATCAAGATAAACATCATTGGCAACACTCATATTGTAAAATGATTTACGCCGAATCAAAAGAAATTTACATCATAAATGTGCGATCATATTTTTCATGTAAAAATTACTAGAACAAAATTTATATCATATTTTTCATGTAAACATTACTAGAACAAAATTTACATCATATTTTTCATGTAAAAATTACTAGAACAAAATTTATATCATATTTTTCATGTAAACATTACTAGAACAAAATTTACATCATATTTTTCATGTAAAAATTACTAGAAAGAAACTGACTTATAAATGGTATGAAATAATATATTTCTTACATTGTTACGACTTAGCGACAATAATGTAATAATGAAAAAAAATAGTGAAGATGCTTATATTACATATATACACGCACGCACGCACGCACGCACGCACACACACACACACACACACACACACACACACACATATCCGTCTTTTGAAAATTCAGGACCAATTTGAAATGGTTATGCTTTGCTCACATGCACGTTTTACTTGAAATGGTCATGTGCTGTTGACGTGTTACTTGAAATGGTCATGTATTGTTGACATGTATTAGTTGAAATGACCATGCATTCTTCACATGTGTAATGTACAGATCAGCAAAATATGATTGCAGTCACGAAAAATACAAGTTTACAGCACAGATAGATTGACTTTTACAGAAAATGATAACTTTTAAATGGAATTGTGTTTCTTGCAAACATAAAAACTAGATTCACCAATTATTTTATTATGTCTTAGTTAATAGCATGAGTTCAGAAGCTATTGCTTCTGTTTCTTGGCTTGCAAAATTTCCGAAAATGGTGACGTAAAAAAAAAGGTGGACCTTACTAGTAGGTCATATGCATCACTTTCATCTAACATTACAAGCAAGAAAATGATACAAAAATAAATAATAAAATAATATTTTTGAAAGTTATTTCTCTTCCTGCCACGACTTTTCTCCCAATTTTTTCAGATTTTAAGACTTTTCATTTACATTGTTGTGGCATGCTTTTTTTTCTTTAATCTATAGCAGATCAAAAATCTTAGCCATATGCACAATGCCTAATCAATCCATATGATAATCCGACTCTGCTAACAAAATTCCCAGTCTTTGCAACTTTCCTAATCTACAAAAGGAAGATGCATGCTTTGTTTAGGAACGTGTCACAAGTTTCATTTTTTTTTTAAAAATTATCTGGCGCAGCTAACACTCATTCAAATAAGAAATATTATTAATCGAATTATTTTGCTTTAAAATTAATTACTTATAATTCGATTAATAATATTCATTGTCAATATGACCGTCAATTTTGAAATAAACTTTTTATAAAATGTGCATTTTGCTGTTGTTGCTTTTAATACACGCTAATAATACTAGTTAATTTGAGAATGACCACGTTGTCTAGGCAGCAGGAGGGAGGAAAGGCAAAGACAAGGGAAATAATACTCGACACACTTCACATAACTTCCTATTGCCAACATGGCTTTCGGACTTTACTCGCTTTTGGAAGCAGCAATTTTGTGCTTAAATGCAGTTTGCATTCTTCATGAAGAACGATTTCTTGCAAAAAGTATATCCGATTTTTTAAACTCAAATTATTAGTTTGCAATTATGTTATCGTACCTTTTAGGTGTATGGTTTCTTTGCAGAAATCACGTTGCTTACAACAGAAAATTTCATTATTCATTTTATTGTTCTAATCTTCTGTATAGTTACTGATTTCAATATATATCATTATATGTTACTGTTAATATAATCAAGAACATTTTTATTTAAAGGCAATTTGTAAAGAAATATTTTTGTTTTAAATAAATAATATAACTTATTTATTACTTAGTATAGTGATTAATATTTGCAAATCTTCAACCAATTATTTGTGTTTGTAATTGTTTTAACTAGAAGTAGAACAAGTAGAAGTTTTTTAAAAGTTAAAAATGTCTGATTTCTGCTGCTTACCAGTACTATCATTGAACTATATGTATGCATTACCATTAGTTTTAGAACTAGAAGTTATATTACATAGGCCTATGCATGAACATCTTGGAAAATTCATTTATTTTTAAATATAAAATGTAGGCCTTCTGTTTTGACTTTTATATTACAAAAGAAAAAAAACTTTAAAAGGTGTGTGGGGGGGGGGAGAACTGATGGTTCTTTGAAAAATGCATACATGGGTTTATACTACTCGTACTACTAGTCATTGCCCTATATTTTGTTGTTGCATTACATCATTACTAAACAATTAGGGACACTTTTCACTGTTTACCAATATTAGTTTCACATATATATTTGTGAGTGGTGTGTAAAATATAATATATATATATTCTTTTTAGTTTTCATCCCTTGGAGTACTTTGTGCACTGCAGTGATACAGCTTTGTGCACTGCAATGATACAGACAGTTCCTTCTTTGGCTGTTAATGTTATTATAATAGTATTTAATACTATTTACTAAACATAATACTAAATAGTAATACATCATTTAGTGTATTCTCTCCCATTCACTGATTCAATCAAATTTATGAGATAACGGAATATTTCAACCATTATACACTCTTCTCCCCCCCCCCTCCCCTTTTCATGTCAAGGTGTAAAATATATAAGACAGAATGTAACACAAGCTTTCACACACACAAAAAAAAAAAATTGACGAGACAGAAGATGGCCCCACCTGCACCCAGGAGACAAGCAAAGGATGCAAAGCCCTGACTGAGCGCCACCAAAGGTGAGAACACGCCAGATGAAAACCTTTAACCACACTCAGCCAGGAGAGAAGTAAACGTAACAACACAACAACAAGCTTTCACAGTATAACTTATAATCACTTATTTCCTTGCATTTCCATTGCCTGACCCAGAATTAATGATGATCAGAGTATAAACACTTATATTCTATTAATTATTATGAACACTATTTTTGTTTTGTTAGTTCCATCTTCATCCATAATCAATAAACTAGACATGATCAATAAAATAAATAGTCAAAGCCCATTGTCCTAATTAATCAAGACAAAATGAAATTTTAAAAGAAAAATTAAATGTAAAAATGTAAGAAGAAACAATGCAAACAAACTCTATGGTGCTACATAAAGCATTAAAGGGAATTCAATTTAATTTTAAATTAGCATTGACACCATATACCTTTTTACATACACTTTTCTACAATATTTTTCAAATTCACTTAATAGTTAATTACTAATTTACTTACAATAAACTTAAAGAGAGAATAATGCAAAATTATTTTCATCAGAAGAAACACTTTGCTGCTTTTACTTTTCAGAAGGAAAATAAAAAGCATTTATAAATAAATATTTCAGTGCAGGTTTGCATTTTAAACAGTTACTAATATACTAGTATTATTACAAGAATATTTATTTTTCATTTGATTGTCTTCATTTTTATAATTATTTACTGCACAGTTGGCTGGGGCACAACACAGCAAGGCTTTGGAGAGACACCTGGAATGAAAGCACAATTGCTAAACCTAGTGCGCTCTATTCGAACCGTCATGAGAAGTAAGTTTTCAGGGCATACACCTATCCTTTTCCTGTGCAATTTTATTTAAATCATTTTTAGAAATTAACTGTTTTCAAATTTTGAATACATGTACCTATATTTCTAGTAATAATACTAGTTCTCCATATTACTAAGCTATTGTATTCTTACAAGTTGATGATCATTTTCCTGCAAATGATCAGAATTTTATCAGTATGTTGTTATTTTAGAGTTAATAAATATTTAAAGTAATTTTATTTTAATTTTGGAAATATTTTTTAATATTATACTATAGTTTTACATATTTTTTATCACTTTACATGAAAAGAAGTTTAAACCATGATAGATTGAATTTAATGGATATTAATAAATAATAATATAAACTATACTATAGTTTCTTATAATTTATTGCAATGTTATAGTACAATACATAGTAATAATAGCAATAATATTCATAATACAAGTAATACTAATAAGCCTTCTTTATAATACAGTAAAAATAGAAAGATTAAGATTTTCTTTTGTAATGAAAGAATAATAGGGATTATTTTTCAGATATATTAAATTACTGTTTTGTGCATTTGCTTATCTTATTAGTTTAGGTTTGTGTATGGAGCGGGGTGTTACTTTTAGAGAGTGGGTATATGTTTTTAATTTAAGCAAAATTATTATTAATAATAACATTTTATGTATTTTTCTTTGTTTCAGTACCTTTGATTGGCATCAACATTGTAATCATAGTTTTAAAGCTTGTCTTTGGTTAGAATGTGACTGAGAACAAAGTGTAAAAATGTTTGAAATGAGCAATTTTATGAAAAGTGTTAAATATAAAGGCATGAAAGACTTTCTCATTTTGTGTTGTGGTAGGGGGAACGGTTCCTGTGAAATACAAATTATGTTTATAACAGAATAAACTTTGATTACATTGTTCAAGATTGCTCACTGAGAGAATGTGTTCTGTGCATGGAAATAGCATCTCAGGACTTTTGTATTTCCAGTGTCATACAAAAAAATATTAATTAAAATTACAAATTATTTCATTCTTGGTAGGCTAATGATTAATTTAATCTTTAATTGTAAATTCCTATCAAAACATTCTTATAAAAGCACAATTGAAAGTGTACTTTTCAGTGTGCTTATTGTTGGATGTTCGTCTGTTGTTTTTTGCTATGATGTTGTTATTAATGTTAATTGCTTTTGTAAAATACTGGAGTGTTAGTGAGAGAATTATTTCATTTGTTTTTTTTAAAATACATGTACTCTGTAATTTGATATTATAATGCCTGCTTTAGGTTTGGTTAGTTTTCTTAATATTTTATATATATATAATTTAATTTCTTTGGTTGCTGTATGTGTGTGTGTGTATATATGTTTATGTGTTTAAGGCATATGGGGGTTCATTTTTTTTTGTTGGGGTTTTCTTTGGTGTGTTTTTTCTATGTTGATGTTATATAGTGTATATCTTAATGCATCAATTTTAAATCATCAGCTTAGTAGAAGCATGTTAGCATTATATATAATTCCATTCTTCTTATCCGTAAATTAAAAATACACTATATGAATTGCATATTAAAATTATGTAAGTAAATATTGCTGTATGTCTGCATAAGTGCATCTTTTTATACAAGAAATGTTCTTTATAAAAATATATTATTATAATATTAAATTAAAGCTGGTTGTGTTTATTGCATTGTACAAGAGAGTTGCTAACTTTTTCTTGCCAATATTTTTTATTTGTTAAAATTAAAGAATAAACAAAAAAATGTTCAAATTAATTAATAAAGGAAAAATTCTTAGAGTTATATCAGACTCTGGTTCACAGTTTTTCTTTTATCTAAAATCACCATCTCTTCTGAGCATAGGCTCAGTTCTGATCATAGGCCAGCCCAATCCTTGATCTGTTGTATAAAATAGATTGATCTTGTCAGATGTATTATTTGCCATTAAATTAAACTGTTTCCATGCATGTCTTATTGTATTTTAAGGCTAACTTAAGGCATCTTCATGATGGTTAACATGGCTACTTGAATATATAGCTTAATATATTTTAGGCTATAAGTACCTTCATGATGGTTGACTAATTTCATGCATATTTTAATGTGCTGTAGACATTGTCTGATAGATAACTTGGTTCCTTTCTTGCATGTCTTAATGTACTTTTTGCCTTTTCCCAATGACTGAATGGCTTCCTTACTTGCATGGCTTAATGTACTTTTTGTCTCTTCCCAATGACTGAATGGCTTCCTTACTTGCATGGCTTAATGTACTTTTTTGTCTCTTCTTGACGGCTGAATCGGTTACTTGTGTGCATATAGGGAATTTTACTTGATTACAAGTATCTAGACTAACAGCAGAGTGGATGCATTGCAATACCATTTCCACATGTTCCAGGTAATAAAGGTAGTCATGCAATTATTTATTTGTACCAATTTTCTAGTGCCATTATATCTGCTATTTATTTATTAATAAAAATACTTGGAATACAAAAAAATTAAACCTTTCACTTATGCCCCCGCAAAAAAAAAAAATAGGTGCCACTGATTTTAAAAATGCATTATCTGTTTATAACACTGATCTCACAAGAAAACTTTTTTGTATGATAGGTTGTTTTGTTATGTTTGATTTTTTCCTTTTCTTTATATCCCATGCACATTGTAAATGATTACTGTACTTAATACTGGAAGTTGCATTTGAGAGACTGGCCTAAGGGAAGAAACTACTACATTTATCACATTTTTTTCTTTTTGCATTTGTGTAGAGTAATTGCCCTTTCTTCTGCCCAGTTCCCCCTCTATTTATATTCCTATTTTTGCATCCAATTGATTAAAAGCCAAGTAACAAAACTATGTACCTAAGTACCATCTGTTATTCTAAGCTGTAGTTGAAGGATGGAGATAAGAAATCTTTGGTACCTTTTAAAACTTCAAAATGGATGCTCAAATTAAGTAAATGACAAGGGATGTTATAAATGCAAATGCTAATCTCATTTGGGTCATTTCATATACAATAATTAATTTTTTACAATTTTCTTAAGGGCAACCAGTAAGATTCATGCTATGCATTTAATTAGGATTCATCACAGTATTTAATTAAGCACAGAAATATGCCAGCATTTTACTGGTGGCCGGTTCTAGCAGTCAAAATCAAATCCAACCCAGGTTAAAAACTGGTAAATAGCAAATTTGCTTTTAAATTTTCTTTTGTGTATGGTGCATGCATATTTAAGGGTGTGGTCAATCCATGTGAGCATATGCACATTAGGTGACCCACAAGGTACAGACTTAAAGCAGATTTTATTCTCTATGTTAATTCGATGCTAAAACATGTTTTTAGTTTTAAAAAAATTTAACAAGGATTTATAATAATATTTAAAAGTAGAGCTTTATTTCAAAGTTTTTTTTATTGTTGTTGGGTTTTTTGTGGTGGTGGTTTTGTTTAGATATCAAGTTTGTCCTAATTGGTGTCACATAACGTTCGGCTAGCATAATCATAGGCTTACTTATGACAAGTTCATTGCTGCATGCAAACGGCTATTTATTGTTTTAAAATATTGCTTAATAAAGGAGAGATAAAGCCGGTTTTGTAGATTGAAACTAAGTTTATTCTTTTTCAAGACAGAATCCACACATCATTAAAGTCAAAAGTTGAAATTTCCAAATCACTGATGTTTAACTATAACAGACTATATTGAGTGATAACTGAAGGATATAGTATCCAGTATTATCTGTAAATATTAAAACCCAAACTACATTTTCTCTATTCTGAAAACAATATTCAATTCTTTGTCTCCTTTATTAGCCCAACAGAAACACTGATAAGACAAGGTTACATACACAACTTTATTTATATTATGTAACAAAATAAACTAGTACATACTTAAGATGTGCAGTACATGAAAATTAGACTGTAATGACCTTATGAAAGTTTATGTGTGATGAGGAGTTCCAGTACCAAAGTACATTTTTTTTGTATTTTAGAAGTCACAGCAAACATTTTTAAGTAAGCAAAAGGATTGTCACTTGAATACCACAATTGCAATATTTTTTTTTTTTGTCATTAAAAAGAATTATGATCAAATTAATACAATTAAAATTTATATCCAGATTTATTAACACTTATCATCCCACGCCAAGACAGTTTAAAACATTTTCTAATGTGCTGCATTTATGCATTATTACACACCTGTCGCCCTTTCCAAAGTCATTACATGATCTTTTCTTCAGTGTGCTAACATTACATCCCATTATTTAAAAGTAGAAACAAATCATTTCTAAAGGTATTTTTAACAGTCATTGGTTAATTTTATAATTATATAAAAAATTATATACAAATAAAATAAACTTAGCACAATGGCAATTGAAATAAAGAACCAAAGTCAAAAGACATCTTGGGAAGAAAACAACCTATCTACTATTTATTTGTAAACTCCAAAAACACATAAATATTTTCAGTTAAAAATTAATAATGATGATAAACTAAGTCTTTTAATAGTTTTTTTTTTAATCTTGACCTTCAAGCAAAATGCACTATATTTTCAAAGTTCTAAAGTATTATTTGCATTACTGAATAAGTAATTGTAAGTATCCTGATAACAGACAGTAGAGGCACTTGAGGCCATCCATAGAATCAATAAATGTTGAAAGTGAACATTAAGCAAAAATAAGAATACCCATCCACGATTCTTAATTCATATCTATGTTGATAACTGACAGTAAAAGTACTAAATTGCCATATATATTTTGATAAGTGACAGTAAAGGCACTAAATTGCCATATCTATGTTGATAACTGACAGTAAAGGCACTAAATTGCCATATCTATGTTGATAACTGTCGGTATAGGTACTAAATTGCCATTGACAAAATCAACTAATGTTGGAAGTGGAAGTTGTGTGAAATAAAATAACCAATCCAGATACCTTACCTCACAGCAACTTGTAAATTTCTTCAAAAGAGTAAAGAACATTTAACATCTTTGACCAGAGAAATTCTATCAAATGCAAAAACGTACTGATTGTTGGTCAGTATTTCATTTCACAATGCAGCCTTTTTTTCCAAACATAAATAATTTAACATTAAAAAATGAATGATGTGCATGCAAGACTATAACTTGGATAATAAATTAGTTTTGTAGTTCTCAGAAATCACAGAATTTCGGAAGGTACAGTAAAAATAAATTGAACAAATGAATGCATCTCAGTCCTTGTCACTAGCAGGTTGAACAGCAATGCCATTACAGGTAACTAAGGCTATATCATCAATCCCCAAGCCATCCAAGTCCACGTTCAAATCCAAAGCCTGAAATCAGACATGAACTACATGAAAATTCATATGCTCTATTGATTCACTAAGTGTAAAGTTTAACTCCATAACCTGTAATAAATTTTTTTTTCTATTTAAGGTATTTGCTTTTTATAAATGTCTATATTTATTAACAGCTAGGAATTGAAGACATGCTGGCCAAACAAACATATAGACAAGACAAAGTTTCTTGAATTTAATGTGAATTGTTAGTTCATTTCCATCTATATACATGTATTTTTCATACTACTTTTCACCATGAAAAAATTATATATAGACAAGACAAAGTTTCTTGAATTTAATGTGAATTGTTAGTTCATTTCCATCTATATACATGTATTTTTCATACTACTTTTCACCATAAAAAAATTATATTACATATAGACAAGATAAAGTTTCTTGAATTTAATGTAAATTGCTAGTTCATTTCCATCTATATATTTTTCATCCTACTCTTCACCATGAAAAAATTATATACCATTTTTTTTTAATTACACATTGTCAGCATATCACAAACATAATTTGTGCTAGTAAAATGATGTTAATGAAGTCATTTGTAAAAATCTGCTTGCTTAAAAACCATATACATATTGTTAATGCTCTTGTCCATGTGCCCATCAATCAAATTCATGGATGTTGAGAATTAACATAATTCTAGTGTATAAAAAAAATATATATATAACAAGACAAAGTGGAAGCTACTCAAAGAGCCTGTTTTGATTCTTGCAGGACAAGGGTGAAAATAAATTATGTTTATTGCCAAAGAAAACTAACTGTAGACCCTTTTCTCCTTGCCAAAGTTTACACAAGATTAATAGAGACATTTTTTTAACCAATCTAATGTGCACCAAACTTAGAATCAACAAGCCCGCTTAAACAGGCATAGTGCCAAAATTTCAGATTTATTTATTCTTTAAAAAAATATAAACACACTAAAAGCAATCCTAGCTAACCCTAACCCACTGTGTTGTCAAATACAAGCATACAACAATTAAGTCAGTGGGAGGCAAAATCAGTAAACAGCAAACAGGACAGAGCTACTGCAAGAGATATTTTCTAGTCAGCCAAAAATCCACGATGAAAACTGCCATAGGGGACATTGACCTTTTTCTGTCAATTAATTTACATTGGCCAACTACTTTGATCTAAGAGTTGTGGTAAAGCGTAGTCATAGATGTGTTGGACACAAGAATTTTTTCTTATTTTCGGGACTAAGAAATGGAGGAAATCAGCTGGTTGAATTTATTTTATTGGTCTAGATAAAGATCACATTTTAAAAGACCTGAGAACAACAGTTCTTTATTTCCTTAAAGTCAAAAGAAAAGAAAAATGTCCTCTTATCTGTGCCTTTCGTTAGGATCAGAGTATAAGGGCAATTCATATGTCATCATTTAAATGCAAGGTCAGATCAGACCTACTTAAAATGGTTAGTATTGAGGTGTTGAGCCAGAGCATTAGCTACAAGCACTATTGTAATAAATAAGGGATTAGCTGTACAAGACTGATTTAGTACATTTATTTTTGGACCCATTTCAAATGTTCTACAACCTTGTGATCCAAGTTTCATAAATAGACAAGAAAAGGGGGATTAAAGTCAAATTTTTGTTTTGGTAAGAAATTAATTTAATATGAACAGTCAAGGTGTATATGATGTGATATACTGATGCAAGTTATATGTGAAATATAAAAGCATGTCATATCCTGGGCACACACAATCTCTACTGTATATATATGTGTCTGCCTTCTGTCGTCCTGCATGTCGCAGTTCTTACACTCTCAGAACTCCATCTTAGTGAAGCATCTCTGGAAGTCCAGTTCTTTACAACATTAATTTCAACTACTACATACAAATGAGGAGCATGCACACAACATGCTTTCAACATTACAAAACAAATATCTTCACATCTCAACAAAACAACATTAATATACAATCATTTTATCTTGCCAAGCTTCTCAGACAAAATCACCGTTGAAAGAAAAATCAAACTTTATTGAAAAAACAAGATTTATTCAAGAAACTATCCAAACTGTTTAAATGAATGCAGGTGAAAAAATACATCTGTTTTATTACTTCTCCACTGATAAAGCCAAAAATGTCATTCAGATTAGTAGTAGGTGAAACATTTACATTGTTAAGACCCCCCAAAATAATCATTGGATCATGTTAAATGTATTTAAGATTTTACATTTCAAAGAGATCAGAAAGCAGTCCTCTTCCTCATTTAATGATCACAAGTTGCCATATTTTTTAATCTTTCATACCAACTTTAGTACTAATTTTCTCAGAATAGAATGAGAGAATGAAAATACAAATTTTAATTAAAAATATAGAATTTGAAGGAAACATCAGCTACTGGTGTATTTAAACAAGACATTTGTTTGGTTTCAAACCTTATTATTAAATATGTGAAATTTAAGAGGTGGTTTTGAAGAACATGTATATACAACAATAAAACAAAACAAAAAAGAACTGTTAACTGGAATGAGTTGTCATAGGATTGTCTACTTTTGCAAATATATCCACAAACAGCTGTTGCCTGAAGTTTGTATGATAATAGAGCGAAAAACAAAAATGAATGAAAAATGGTGTCCTTGACAGCTACTCTTCTTTAACAACAGTTCCATTCTCAAACTGTAATTCCCGAACTTTCTCTCGCCTGAGCTTTCCAGCCACACCCTGTCAGGAAAAGACAAATGATTTGAAGAGATAAACAAAACCTGCAGCCCTAAAAGAAGGAAAGCTGGAGAAAGAAGGTGAGAAAGTTGAAGATGGTGGCACTTACACATCCCATTTGTCATCCATATACATTACTCCACTCTGTTATTAAAAATATTTCAAATTATTTATTCCTATGCAAAACAAAATTGGGACTTTATTCAGAAAAACAAATTAAGAAAAGACAAATAGAGAATATGGACACCAATCTAAACAAATAAATATAAATTTTCAAATTAATTAAAGGGATACTTAGAGTATTTTCATTTAATGCAGTGATTTGAGTTTTGTGTTTACATGTGAAATGACTGACCAATAAATGGATATTTTAAAAATGGTGTCACCTGAATAAGGCAACAAATTCTTTAAACCATATCAGTACAAACACACTCATATAAAATTAAAGCAAATTCATTTAAACCTTAATAACAACAGAAGTAGCCAAAAGATTTCATTTCTTTTTAAAAGGGCACCCTGATTCTGTACATGAAACTGAATAATGAAATGTATAAATATGTATTAGTTAAATTTCACATACATTTATTTGTCAAACATATTTCTATTGCCTGTTTACCTAAAACTAAACTGTCTGCTTACCTATTCCCTGTGAACAAAATTTCCCATTACCTAGTTCTAAACTGCCTAATTTAAGTAAAATATTAAACTGTCCAATTACCTCTTCAATTGTCTAGATATCTAAATGCTAAGTACACTTCCCAAATTCCTAAATTTAAACTGCCTGAACACCTGAATTATAAATAAAACTCTCATTACCTGAATTCTAAACTCTAGTTGCATAATTAAATACCTTAAAAACAAGCAAATTTTTTTTAAATCTGTCAACAGCTTCAGCTTTAGTTACTTAACACCTCCCCTATTCCCCCCCAATCTTTAGAACAATAAATAACTCCTAAAGCTTTTCTGTGCTTGCATCCTGCCTTTGAAATACCTAATGTTACCTATGTAATTTCCTGCCCAGCTTTATTATATATATTGGTCTGACAACATTAAAAAAAAAACAGATTAATTCTTTTGCAAAAAAAGTGTTGACCTAAAGTGTCTTAAATATAAAGACTGGAAATATATCTCAGTCAAGAAAAATAACTGAACTACACAAGATTTAAATGTCAATGGCAAAATCAAAAAACTTTCAAAACTTGCATTTATTTGGACACATGTATACATACTATTAATAACCATTCTAAAGAAGTATACAACACATTTCTGCTCACAAATTAGTAACTGTTTATTATAGCAACAAGACTAAATACTTGCACAGACATTTGCCTGCTGAACCATGCCATACACAGGGCTAAATGTAAACATAGCTATATATAAAAGTGTACAATATAAACCCATAAATGATCACTGTATTGCACAATTATTAATTCTAAATGCACCATGAAAACAATTTGAAATGCACTTGCTATAAACAGATGAACTTGAATGCTTTTAAGATAAAGTCAAATAGTAGCAGATCTGAACACAAACCCTACAAAGTACTAAAAACTGACAAATAACATTAGGGCAAATATCCTACACAGAAACTGGTTGCAATGCTACACATCTTCACAAACTAAAAATTTGAGGATTTGTAGCAAAGCCTGCCTTTTTCCACTATTATGTGCTTTTGTCCTCTGTTAAATTACTCTCATTATTAACATCTTGCTGGGTTTGGAGCACAGTAGGTCTTTAAAAAACCCACATTACTTCTCTTCGTTTTTATAAATATTAATTAATTACAAATGTTATATCAATTTATAACATCGGTCTGTACATTTTCAGTCCAACAAGAAATTGTAACACCTTTCTAGATCACTCCTATGTACAAAAATTTTAAAAGCAGAAACAGATCAACTTGAATGTGATAAGTTTAAGATCCTGAGCAACCTTAACTGGAGATTCAAGATTTCCTTGAAAGAACAATAATGCATAAAGTGTCCATAAATGCACATTTCAACTCTACAACAGTCTTAACTGTCTTCTCTGGCAGTACATACTGAAGTAGATGCTACTGGTGCATGTTACATATGAGTGCCTCCTGGCCTCCAGCTTGTTCTTCACACATGCAGGGAGATTACTCTGCAATACCACCTCACTGCACATGGCAGAGTTCTTTTTCTGTAACAATCCACTACACACACAGTCAGGATGCAATAATCTTTTGTCAGGCTGCAATAATTTTTTAAAGACCATATGAAACATGAAAATCTTACTCACAAGCCAGTCCAGGTGATCAATTACACTGTTAAAAGCAAACAACACCAATTCTTTCACAAAAGGCATAGTGTCCTGTGCCTTCTTTAAGAACCCTGCAGAGATTTCTGAGAAGGACTGTGCCTGCAAACAGATGTTTTTCTTAAATTTAAAATTGGACTGTGATTTGAAATGTACAATAGTTTGGAGGTTTTCTCTCCAATTCTAATTCTTAAATTTATTTATAAAAGTTGGCTGCAGCAGTAGGAAAACTCCTTGCAATTAATCATCTAACTCAACCATGTAACAGCATAAACTTTGCAGATAAAGATTATAAAATCTAAAAATTTGTCAGACAAATGATGCAGGAATTCTGCAATAAAAGTAAATGAGGGAATAGACTTATAATGGAATTTGTTTGCTTCTTCTTGTTAATTTTAACTGCAAGTCAGTTGTATAGGTTATTAATTTCTCAAGTTTCCAATAATAAAAACCAAGACTCTTTAGAAAAAGAGTGAAAAACAATAATAAAAAAACAAAATAACCCATTGGCTTCATTCTGGCATGCACATAAATTAATTCCAAATATTTGTTGGAAATATATCTGACTCACAATGAGAAAGTCAGACAGTAAATTCTGACTGTACATTATCTAAATTAACTTCTTACTGTTGTTTTCATGACTAGTTCATTCTTCTCATCTGAAGCCATGAATCTTTTATGGCTTTAAAACAGTTTCACATCTATTTTCTCTTAAATTATTCTATTTCAAGTCTATCAAGCTCTAGTTTTAGCAATCACCTGATTAACGAATACTCTTGAAATGTTTACTTTTCCCTAAATAAATGGAAGAATGTAAATTTTTTCTGATTTGCAGTATCACCAGTATATAGAGAAATGGCAAGCTGTTGCAATAAAAGCTATCAAACACTCTCTAACATATATTCACTATTCTAATACAAAAACCCTGTTTACCCTGTTGCATCTGACTATCAGAAGAGTTGCTGGGATGGCTAAATTTACAATAAATGACACAATTCCCAGTTATTATTGTAAAACCATAAATTCAAGGCATGAAAATATATTGCTGTCTCTTAAAAGCAGGTAACACATATTCTTATTAATTTAGAGTCCAAGTTATTCTAAAATGACAGTTGTGTCAAGCTCCCATTAGGTGAGCGTATCCTCCCCTAGGACAGTGTAAATTTTATGTTGATGTAAGATATAAATATACTAATTCTCAGTCCAAGATTTTATTTCAATTCATTCCACCTATATTTGGTAGATTTTTTTTCCAAGCTGTATTTTGCTCCAGTATTCTGGTTACCCATTTGAAATACATTCAAAGCCAGACAATTTGCCTTTATTTCTGATATTTGTAGTTGTATCCCATCTCCTGACTTCAGCCAACCCTTTTTGTTAACATCAAAGTGGGGACCTTTGTAATAGTGAATGGGACTACTGTGTTCAAGCTTAATATTTGCTTCCTTTAAATAAATATTAAACAGGAAAGTGGGGAGGTGGCATTTTGTTTTAATGGATCTGAAAACTTGTCTGAAATTTTATTAATCTAGCAAATCTTCCACATAAAAATGTTTAGTTACCAATAAAGTGTCAGTACATGTAAATTTAAAATTATCTGCACAAGTCATGATATAATGGTATAAAAATAGTTTTAAATAGAGTCAAAAGAAGTGAACATGCCCACAAACAGAGACTTGGACTAATGGATCATTAAAAATGGCTACATATACAGTGACTGATTAGTAAAACTACAAATGGCTATATATACAGTGACTGATCAGTAAAACTACAAATGGCTATATATACTGTGACTGATCAGTAAAACTACAAATGGCTATATATACTGAGCATTCTAATAAAACTATCTTTATATCAGAAACACATGAAATCATGAATAAGTTGAATAATGATTAAAGCTGAAAGTATGTTCCTCAAAAATATTTTATTTTAAACAATTGTGTGTGGGAGGGTGGGTGGGGTACAAGATAGTATTTATATTAATTCAATTCCCTAAATAAAGAAAATAATTATTTTCTTACATCTAATAAAAATAATTCACCTACAGTTACAATCTGTAGGAAAGATAACTAGGAAAGCAAGCCTCTTTGCATATTTTCTGAACATTACTAGTACATTAAAGACAAAACAATCACAGCACATGAAACAGGTAATGGCAAAAGTGTTTCAAATAGACTAATTCTCACAAAAGAAAGTGTCATTCTTACATTAGTGATTGTTCTGAATGATTCCTCAAAGAATACAGTGACTTGTTGGAGATGATCACGGAGAACACCACAAGTGTGACTGGAGTTGACCATTAGAGGACTGATTGCATTTTGGACCTTGGTCATGAGAATACGAGCTAATGCCAGTGTTCGTTCTTCCATGCTCTGAAACAAATGTTAAACCAAAGTTGGGAACAACCATTTTTGTACTTCATTTCAAAGTTATTTCAAAAGGCTTTGTTCTTTTTATTTCATCAAATGGTAAATTTTAAGTATACAATAAAGTGAAAAATTCTACAATAAGTTCAGTGGTTTCATTTTTAATACAATATCCCTCTGCCTTAAACGATTTAGAGAAAATCAATAAAACTATGCAAATTTTACCAGTATTCCAAGTTTGCTGGGGTTTTTTTCATTACTGCTAAGCCAAATGTGTTTGTTGCAAAATACCTCTGCTGGGTGTTCTGGATCTATCTCGCCATCAGTATGCTTCTGCAGCATGTTAGTAATGTACTCCATGGCTTGTCGGCGGGTCTCCTGCAGCTTCGAACCAACTGTTCCCATGTCCTTGAATGCAGTCATCTTAACAGGGAAAAAATTTTTTTTAAAAAAATGACAAAGGATCTTATTCTCTTCTAAACATTGTGACAGTTAATTTTATTCTTTTTTCCTTTTAAAGTGACTTTGTGTGAACTGCTATTATGTACATTCTGTGTGCAATTGCAAGAAACTGAGCAGTTCCTGATTTCAAACATGCCAAGAAAGGCAGAATGCATATAAGTAAAAATAATCTCTCAAACAATTTTTTAAAAATGCAATGTTACTTACAATGTCTAAAGTTTTCTTGAGGTGTTCCACAGTTTCCAGTGTCAAAGTGCGGTAGTGTTTGAGATCTCGTTCTGCACGGTGGTAGAGACGGTCATGCAGGCGCTGCGTCAGAGTAGACATGCGGTCCAAACGGGTTGCTGGGAGATCATCTGGCTTCACTTCATCTTCATTTTTATCTTTATCATCTGGTTAACATTAAAATGATGTAACATACATAAAATAGAGAAAAACACCTTTTTGGAAGTAAAAGTTTAAATGCATTTTAGATGCAAATTCTATGAGTGAATTCTTATAAGTAGTAATGGCTGACTGCTGAGAGTAGTGTTTACGTTATCCTTAAAATAAATTAATTCCTTTGGGAGGAAAAAAACAACAATTATCTAAATAATATTAAAATGATGAAATACAGACACAAAGAAAAAACACTAGTCTCTTGGATAAACAAAGTTTAAAAGCATTCAAAATGCACAGTCTATCAGTGGATTGCTTAAGTAGCAATAGCTTACTGTTGAAAGTATATGTTTATGCTATTTCAATAAACAAATTCTTATAGGGGAAAAAATGCCAATAAACTATGCAAAATATTTACCCTCAGCTAACAGCCCTAGCTAAGGGCACAATTAAGGTCCCCCATTTCACAATAACTCAAACAAATTCTTTCTTTGGGAGCTAGCCAACAGATTTGCTTCAGCAGCTTTTGAATAACTTTAAATTTAACAGTTTAATTTTCAAACATGTCTAACAGTTGATTTTCATAGAACATATCTATTTGTTTAATTTTCAGAGTACATAACATTATTGAAAAGAAAGAATTACTGACAAGTACAACTCATAGCTATTTTAACAATTCATTAATAAAATTTATCCCCTTTTATTTTATTCTGTAAGTTTTATAATCATCCCCCTTTGTCTTCATTTCTCTGTGCAAGCAGAATTTACATGCTTCATCACTCTCCATGGACAAGTTTTTTAATTTTTACATTCCAATTTTAAAAGTGCTGTTAGTCATCCAGGCTAAAATTTGAGATCCAAATTTTATATTTAAGAATCTGAAGAATTATTAAAGGTTTCTAAGTAGCATTTGATATAAAGTATAAATATTTAACTCTGAAAAGTCTGATATAAAGCAGTAAATCTTCAGAGTAAGAAAAGTTAAGTATATGTATGCTATGACATCTTTATGGAATTAATCTAACTGAAGCTAGATTGTAAATGAAAATATAAATCATAAAATGAGCTACCTTCAGTTTTTACTTCAGGGAGATATTTGTCTAACATCTTTTCAGACAAATCCAATGTGGCATCAAACTGATCTGCCAGGAAAGAGCCATATGGAGTCTTTAAACCATAAGTGACAACTTCCTGTCCTTTGCCAACCACCTTAACCACTTGACTTTTACCAAAACCATACACACCAGACACCGTGTCTGTTCCCAGCTTGGTCATGCGATTTACCTCATGACAAAAAATAACATATGCTTTAATTATTTTTATGAAAAGTACTCTTTGCTGCATTTTAACAAAAATAAAAATGGTTAAAACTTTGACTAAAATACAATGGAATTATGAAGGAAGGAATTATATCAAATAATTGTCATAAGCACATAATATTAATGCATACAATTAAAAATTTTAATTTAAATTATGTATTTGCTTTCAAAACACTAGAATTGCTGAAAATGAAAGTGGTTTCATAGAAATGATGGAATTAGAAATAATAATTAATTTGAACTTGAAACCACTTTTTAATAAAACTGAATACTTGAGTGGCAAGGTTTTTAAAATAAAGACAATTATTTCACTTGAATCTAAAAAAAAATTAAAATAAATACTCACTGACTGCTTGCCAGTCTCAACAACAGCAGAAGCAGCAGAAGTGCCCAGACTGACAGCAGAAACGCCAACTTTAACAGTGGCCACAGCCGGGCGCAAAACAGGGTTCAAGTACGGTCCCACAGTTTGATCATATTTCTCCTTCCCCTCACGCAACACCTGTTTAGTGATTTAAAAAAGAAATAAACAGCAAAAAGAAATTTTATTATATTATATATGCTAGTCCCAAAATTCAGATGCCCGTTATTTGAACTGAACCTCATGGCCCAAGTTCTATAAATATTGTGTATTTTAAAAACTTTTTCATCTCTTGCAACCATTTAAACTACCCTTCATATGCCCATCATGTTTCAATTTAACACTATTTAAAATTTCTTCGTGCAAATTATCTTAATGTTTAGAGATAACAGCCAGGTGGAGATTTTGCACCAATACACCAATATTGAATATTTTAAATTGTATTGATAAAATTATGATGTCAGCATGAAACAGGTGCCACAGCAACCTACGGAGTGAGATTTGCGAACCTGTAAAATATATATTCCAGAGGGAAAGAAAATGCTTATAAAATGTGAATCAGAAGGTTTCATACATATGCATGATGAAAGTTTGTATATGAAATTAAAGAATATATTATATTCCTATTTATTTAGCAGTAAGGGCTGATTCCATTTCAAGGAAATGGTAATGTAAACCTTGTAAGCACATAATCAGCACACTGATTTCAGTTAAAACAAAATTACAAAATTAGGAACAAATATAGCTAGTGCTCAAATCATTTCAATTAGTGTAGCCTGGAACTAAAACAGCAGGAATTAAGAATATTTGAAAAATAAAGGAAAAGTGTTCATTAAAAAAAGAATAATAATCACTAAATATACTGTGATAAAGACCAGATGTGCAATAATGCTTACTTACATGAACAAGACTACATGAAAAAAATAACGTGTGCTGATTTTAAACTGACAACAGCAAACTCAAGCCTCATAGTCATAATAGAAAAATACTTTTCATGTATTTTATTTTTACAAAAATAAATTATAAAATAACATAATATGTGAGTATGTTCCAAGATAAGTGACCAGACAATAACTTTGAAAATAAAATCAGGATTGAACCACTGAAAACCCAGCAAGAGGCAGTGAAAGGTAAAAACCTAGTTTGTTTTTGTATGCCTTGGAATAACATATGGTCAAGAGAGAGAGTTCAGGGGGGGAGGGGGGGGAAGAGAAGAAAAATGCTCTGGTGCATGAAAGTACATTATTTTGTTTTTCAGCCGATGTTTGTTGTGATAATGTAAACTAGAGCATTAACGCTCTGTGGTCTACACTGATTTTAAATGATAACATTATCATCATATTTGGCTTTCATCACATATAGGCAGAGAGCTAACTTTTCATCTATTTGATTATCACAAAACTAATATCTGCAGTAGCCTTTATTTTTAAATTAATTGTTCTGCAGATTCCATGGCATCCGTCATTAAAACAAATGTATGTTAGATAAGAAAATGCATTTCACACAATATTTTTGCATGCTATATTAAAGTGCAACCTCTGTATATAAAATACAAGTAAATGATTATTCTTGTTTCAGCAGGTAGTGATTTTTCTTAGCATATAACAAAATTACTCATGAATTATTCTTTCTTTACTTTGCTGCTTGAATAAACAATTATTCAGCTTTAACTTCTACATTATAAAATGCATTTTTGTGATAGTTAATTTTAACATTTTTTAAAATTTACTCAAAATAACAAAATGAGAACACTTAAAAAAGAGTAAACTGCAAATTCTTTTTGAGAGGGATAGGGCAAATTTTAAGTTTGTTGAACACAAAGTGAAAGTCAGACAAGATCTTGGGCTTTATCAAATGGTTATGTAGCACATTATCTCTCTTCAGTTGCTATTTTTAAAATTATAATGGCTATTTTAAAATGATAAATTCTGATCCATATAAAAGCTACCCAGTGATTCAATAACCCTGTGAATGCATAATGACAAATACTTTTAACTGTCAATTTAAAAAATATATACTTCAAGTCTACTGTGCCAGTATTAATTTACTATATCAACAAATCTATCATATAAATTCTGAAATTAAAACAAAAATTGTCAATGCTAGTCAACGTAAACATATAACTATCCAAGATATTTTTAGTCTTTATCATAAACAAATCATTTGTTGTTGGAAAATAGTAAATTTTCAATATACATTTATTGTGAAATACAATAGGAAAAATGTAAGTTTTCAGAAATATTTTTAAAAGTGATACCTAAGGAATATTGTATTTTTAAGTAATTAGTTTAAGTAGTTAGTTTAAATAGTTACATAGCTTAACTTAACATTTACAAAAATGTAAACTAACCTCTTCAGTGGGACGAGTAATTATTGGGTATTTTTCTTCAAGGATGTCCAACTTATTACAGGCAAAGCTGTTAACACGGTCAACTGTTGAGAAAAAAGTGGAAACAAAATTAATAAAGTTTAACACTTTAAACATTTCTTGTACTATTTAAACCATTCTAATCAGAAAATATGACTGCTGGATTAGGATTTCAATAGTGTAACATTTTACTATGAGCTATTTTTAAAAATATGCTAGTCAGATTCTTAGCCACTAATATCTCAAAATGTGTTACTATAATTTAAGGCAGTAATACAGTCTGAATAAATTACATACATTTTTTTAAAAATTTAACTCTTTCAGAAAGTTCAATTGCAAAACATTCAAATATTGTGAATATATTATGTTCCTGGTTTTAACAAAAATCTTAATTTAATGCAAATATAATTTATCAGCTTTGCACATATTGTTATATCTCTGGTTTAAAATACTGCTTTGTCAAATGCAAATATATTTCAGTTCTCATTAAATGCAAATATAACTGAACAGTTTTGTGCATATTGTTACTAAATATTAGGTACCTGGCGTAGACTTCACAATTCCATAAAACTGACAACAGAGTTATTGTTTTCTTGAAAATGAATTGGTACAATTGCTAAGAGGTTTCTTTAAAAGAAAAAACTATTCTAAAGCAACAAACTTTTTTATATGTCTTTCCTCTTTTTTAACTTCTTACATATACTGAAAGTAATATGACCAATTAGTTTCTTTGCATCAAACAGAAAGCTAGATTTCAGAATCAATAACAGTTTCCATAAAAACCAATCTTACGTTGTGGCTGACAGCGATTAACGATGACCGGCACCGTTTTGCCAGCCACGACTCTGGCTGTAGCCTCAGCCAGACCCAGTGTAGTGCGAAAGAGAGCGTTGTGGCCTTTGGTTCGCTCGTAGAAGTCAAGCACCTGACGATATGTATCATTAACAATTGGAATCTCGCCCAACTTGTCGAAAAGTTGCTCAGAATGTTGTTCTTCCATTATGCTCATACGGTACATAAGCTTCCTCCTTTAAAGATGTAAAAATCTAGAATATATATACATAATTTTCTGGCATATAGGTTAGCAAAATGAGGTCAACGGACTTGGCTAAATAATAATAAAGAATATGTGGTTTTTTATATACAACAAATAACAATCGTTGGAATGAACCGTTTTGGGATGGTTAGACAGTACAAAATCATAACTATATTTTAAACTGAACAGTGAACTGTAGGCCTATTATTTTCTGACAAACGATATATTATTTTTTTAAACGTCTTTTTAAACAGTTAATTTCCTTTAAATACAAAAGTTAGTTCCAGGTTTCATTTAAATGTTTAAATTCCTAAATTCTCTTTCATCATAGATAATAATTTGTTGTTTTTTAATCAATCACTCAGTAAGTCAGTTTGTAAAGTAACTTGTACAGTAGCCCTTAGAAATAGCTACGAACCTTCCTGTTTAAAGCAGTGAAACAACGGATATCTTTCAATGATTCGAGATTTTAAAAACCAATATAAATAAAAATGTAATAACTAATAAATAATTAACGGTATTAATACTTATGATAAACTAATATATTTAATAGCATTCACGTCTTACACTAACATAAACAAGGTTTTTGTCATAAATTCTGAATTGGTATAATAATCATTAAATTACGTACTATTACTAAAGGGACAAAGGGGGCCCTCCTTTTTTTTAAAAACTCATTTACCTTTTAATTTTTACTCGTTCAACAATTCACATGAAACTTTACTAGTAAAATAAATCTGATTTAACGACACTCACTAAAACAGTCCCATAAAACGAGTTCAAGTAATGTTCCCGAATAATAATTAAAACGACGTAGTAATAATTTATTCCAATTTCAAAGACCTACCAACCTAACACAGACTGGATTCGATTAAATTTTCGTTCTTTCTTTATCCAGTTAGATTCTGAGTTGCCTTCTTTCAAAATATCACAATCTGACAATACTTACTGTTCGTAAATCCGGAAAAGCTCGAACATGAAATCCTGTTGTTGTTGTATCTGCTTTTATAATGCGTGAACCCCTCAACGTTTCGTCAGGTCTAGGGCAAAGTCCAGTGTGACGTGTTCGGATAAAGGTCGATCACGTGGTTCATGAAGAGATGGCGCAGTGGGAGTTCCCCAACTTCGTGCAGTTGGCACGCAATGCTTCACGTTAGATTGGCATTAGTGCCGCATTAGCAAAACAACAGAAGCGAGCGTTTGGGTAGAGTGTGAATGTGTGTGTTGGGAAAGCTCGCAGTTCGAGGAACAAAGAATTTCCAAACTTTTTTATTTTTAATGATACTAAATCGATTTCGATCACATTGTCACTCATTGATTGATTTCCTAAGCCGGTCTCGTGACATTCATTCAGACTGTCAGTTACTAAAGTCTGAAAGTGGCATGAGTAGATCATTAAATAGTAAATGAAAGAACATAGATCATCACATTCTATCATAATAAATGTGTGTGAAGTCAAGAAATGCAGGGCCTAAGTGAATATTTAGATCGTGAACAGGAGAACAGATCATAAAATCCAACCTTTATTCTAATTTATCATATGAAGTCACGATTCGAATTCCTTTTAGGTGACCTATATTGCGGTGGACCTTTTTAAAATAGATCGTACAATTATCACATATATCGTGAAATCTCATCTCGATGTAATGTGTGAAATAAATAATTTTAGTGGACCTAAGTTACAGATGATGATAAGAGACAGGCCTCAATTAGACTGTAAAATGGCAAAATAATTATTAAAAAGTGGGTAAGAAAGAGAAGACAAAATATGTGTGCATGTTAATTCGATCGCTGTCTACGCCACAGATGTTGAAAAGGGGGGAGGGTAAAGGACTTAGATCCACCACTGATCGGTCACGCTGTAAGTCACATGTGACTATCGTGTCACTGACATTCAACCATTCACCTCGACCAATGAATGACGACTATTCAACTGGAAGAAATACTGGTTTCCGAATTGAGCCTTATCACCCTCTAGTCTAACCGATAGCATAGAGTTCACGATTAAAAATGATTGGACTGGACAATGAACTTTGAACTATAGTGACGTCGCTTCTCTTAAGTACATGTACATTGTTGGATATGAAAAACATACTGGGGAGGATAGCGAGGATAATGAGAATTATATAACCAACCATTAAGCACATGAATTAACTAAAAGAATAATATCTGTCTGTTCACGGCTCGTAATAATGATAAAACAACTTTATATATATATACTTAAGTTTCAGATTGATTTGATCTTTTGAGTAATAAAGTGGAGTTTAATCATTGCTCTAGCTACAAAAACAGAGGTGATTTTTCTTTTTAATTAGAAACCTAGTTATCTGCAAATTCTCCAGATTTGGACAGATTATATTATGTATACAACTGAGACATTCGTATTTTTTACTTCCCAATTTAACTTTTAATTTACATTGAAAGAGTGAAGAATTGCAATCATGCAAGTCACGTTCAAGAACAAGCAACTAGTCAAAGAATTATCTATCGCAGACTCGGCCTCTCAAGTTTGAAAAGTTTATTGGCACACAGACGAAATCGTCAGTTTACCAACGTGAAACCCTCTAGCTATTCGATTTGGGTGACCTCCATTGGCTGGGTTCGATGACTTGTAAGAAAAAAACTCAGTTGTGTTAGGCCCTCAAACAAAAATAAGTTCCATTGTTCAGTCGGGTGACACTGACGGTGTTTGATGCATTTCTGCTTAGTGTGCATTTGTACAATCCATTGGTTCAAATCAGTGTTATCGGTTTCAAAGAGATCCAAAGCCGAGAAAAATAAAAATGAATCCGTTGGGCAAGTGGAAACGCGACTTCCGGGTCAAGGCCAAATGAGACATTTAAATGCATCATGAACACTTTATATTTGTCTCACCCATAGACAAAAAAAAATGTGTCGGATGCCTGATCTACTACACAAAATAGATGTCAGTTGATGTTATTAATTTGCTAGATATTCATTGGACAAAATAGACATCATATTGATGTACTTGTCTATTCCATTGGAGAAAGTTAATGTCATATCATAGAATTAACTGCCATTAAGCAAAATGTCATTTAATATATCTGTCCAATCCATTTGGCAAAAGAGATGTCATAGGCATTTGTCTAATTCAGATGGAAAAAATAGATGTATATGATATGATACACTTGTCCGATCCATTGGTGTGTTTCGCTTACACTCACCCCAAAGCCGCAATAGACCTTTCATCATTACGATGTTCTCAGTCTTGGTCTGCTTCTGGGGGATCCCCACGGCCTCGCGGTGCGTCTGAGGTGGAGGGCAGGAGGGCTGGCGGAAGGGAGTGAAACAGGTTGCACCAGTTTGGCGCACACCCTCAACCGCCCTCCGTCGGTGGGGAGGGGGGCCGAAGCCGCCTTCAGTGGTTCCGATCCAATGGACAAAACGTGGCATTATGTACGCTTGTTTAATCCTGTAATGATGGGACCTTGGAGCAAATTACGATATATAAATTATCCTTGCTTTATTCTTGTTTTTGGTTCCTTCTTTAGTAACCAGAAATTAATAGTATACTATTTGTTGTTAACCTTCAAGTGGCTTATTGTGTAATCAGCCGTGACCGCCTAAGTTACACGTAGTAGACGAATTAGGTCAAGACTATTGGCCACACAGGAGTAAAGATGTAAA
This sequence comes from Sinotaia quadrata, assembly GCA_028829895.1. Taxonomy (NCBI): domain Eukaryota; kingdom Metazoa; phylum Mollusca; class Gastropoda; order Architaenioglossa; family Viviparidae; genus Sinotaia; species Sinotaia quadrata. Next base: position 126,936,696 of record CM054177.1, on the reverse strand, counting down.
GGTATTAGTGAGAGTGGGTGAAGTTAACAGGATAAGATACACCCATATATGGATGCTTGCATTCCGACCATGACGCATGTAAACCTGCGATTTGACCCAAAATCACTACATATATATATATATATATATACATCACCGAATCCTGCGAATCTTTATGTACTACACCCACGACCGTTACGGAAAGGGCAGAACTTGCGTGTGACAGAGAAGGCTTTACATGGTGCCGAGAGTGGTAAATATACATACACATATATCAACTTCTCAATAACTATTGGCATATATTATTATTGATTTTTATTGATGATTATATGAAGCTAATGCGTATTCCTTTGAGAAGAGGTATTCTGTGGCTTTAGTTCATGCATTGATGATGAAATTGAAAGGAGCATGTGTTGTGTGCTATGTTCTTATATTACTGCAAAACTATTTGTAACAAGTAAAATCAAATTGTAGATTGATTTATAATTGTTCAATGTAAATTTAATGTAAACCATTGGTTGTGGGTTGATACTATTGAGATCCACTTTGGTAGATTATAACTGTAGAAATTGAATTATTATTGTCATGTTTGTAAATATTCCTCAATTATGGGAACTCTGTAAATTGTAAGTTAGCAAGTAGCTAAAGTTTTGATAATGTGAAATTGTAAGAGATGTCTTTTCACTGTCACCACAAAAACCTCTCGTTGTATAGCAATTATTTATAGCTACAAAGAATTACGATATTCCTGCAGCTAGATTTTTGTTATCAATTTCATCTCCACTTTGGGACTCGAATTACCTTTGAGATACACATCTATTCTGCTGTGAGCTGACCGGAATACCATGTGATCTGAGGACCTTGAAACCACTCACCCATCTTCAGGATGCAGATAAGTTGCCTTGAAGCCCCACCATTCAATAATCTGACCAAAAGTAAACATTAAACTTTGAAACATCTCGGTTATTCATTGTATTCATTGAATTTTCGCTTTATTCTTTTATTCTACTCTAAATTCTTTTTCTGTTATCTTAAACCCACATGGTTAATTTATTTGGAATGACCATAAATGGGAATTGGCTGGATGCAAGCCATAGGATATGTGAATGTCGTAATTAAGGAAGAAATAGGAAAAAGGAAATATAACATTGCCAATTCCAGGGCACATCAATTAATCTATGTCTATGAACTTGACTATATATATATCAAAGTTGCCTGCTCATATTTGAGATAATTCATGTAATGAATAATGCACGGGACATAATGAAGTAATTAGCATTTTCTCACATATCGGGATGCTGAGCTAATGTAAACAGAACATGTAAATTTAGTGGCAGATGACTTAGGTGGTGGTAAACTAGGTGGCCAATGACCTAGGTGAGTGACAATGATGTCCTAAGTCAACTAAGCTGACATGCAAGTAATGTAAATGTCAACGCTCTTTTATATGATTATATTCATATGTTGTATATTTGATTGTTGATTTAATAAATTTATTGTTAAATTTATTTATCTTCTTACACATATTGATAACCATATGTTGGAGAGAGAGAGTGGGTGAATGGGGGGGGGGGCTCGCTAAATATAGATTAAAGACGAATTTATCTTCTCCTTTGGTAAGAAGTTTTCCACTACGGAAATATTGTATGAGGGTAAATGTTTGTCTTTAATTAATGTTGTGGAAGAGAGAAAATGTTTACAGCACCCGCATATCCGCCTAGTTAGAGAGAAGAGTGCTGTCTTCTGGAGAATAGTAATAATATAAATTAAGATTCTCATCACTTGTAGTTAGTTATGGATGATTAATAATAATAATAATAATAATAATAACCAATACCTAGGGTAGCCTTGTATTACATAAAGTGTCACATAAATCTATTATCGGTCCTGAAAGTGGGCTGGTTTACTCCTGTAAGTTGTTTATGCACTACTCGCCACTCAACACTCAAAGGAAATTTAACGCTGTTGAGATAGGTAGACATAAATTCAGGCAAACAAAAATAATAACGATAAATAATCAGACTGATTGAAAAGTACATCTTTTATACATCAGCAAAGTTGTTAACCTAAACACAAAGAAACATATCAAAAGAAACTCTTAAGCGAGTAAATAGACTGGCATGATCACGCACTCATCACACTCTCAACAGGGGTTTCTAATAATTAACGGTGTGGCCCCATCACACTCTCAACAGGGGCTTTAATAATCAACGGTGTGGCCCCATCACACTCTCAACAGGGGCTTTAATAATTAATCAACGATGTGGCCCCATCACACTCTCAACAACTCGAATCTGACAAAAAAAATGTTCGCCTTTCTATCCATAACGGTATATCCAGCAAGCGCGAGACATTGTGTCCTCAAAAAAGGTCTCTCTTGAGAGTGAAGAAAGATGGGCTTTTTTTTTTTTTTTTTTGTTGATGGCTGCTTGTTTTTCTTTTAGCGCTTTTATTGTTGTTTATACTGTTATACTTCGAGCATTTGTTCTCTGTTACTAAAGGCATGTTTACACGTGTATATGCAAAATATAAATCTGTCTATATATTATCCACCTATTAATCAATTTACCTACCTACTACATATTTATCTGTCAATCTATTTTTCCACCAACCTAATTATTTATTACAGAATGTATATGTCTTCTACCAAATAGTAGGGCCTATCTATCTGTACATGTTATTTATATGTCTATCTGCTATCAATTAGTATATATCTGTATATGTTTTTTGGGTTCAAGGATCACAGTTCTGACATTACGCGAATGAACAATCGAGGTCAGCATGACCTATTGCGGGCACATGTGCATATTATGACCTTAACCGGGGTCACAACTGCTGCACTCTTCAAGGGGGAGAGGAATCTGCGCAATATGTACTTAGCGCAGCTTGTTTTATACAATTTGTATTACACTGCGTCCATACGGAACACAGACTTAACTTGTAGTACAATTTACTGCTTGTATTATATCGCGTCCATACGGAACACATACTTTTACTGCAACTTACTGCTTGTTTTACATTGAAACATAACTTGTAGTACAATGTATAGCTTGTCTTACATTGAAACATAACTTGTAGTACAATGTATTGCTTGTCTTACATTGAAACATAACTTGTAGTACAATGTATAGCTTGTCTTACATTGAAACATAACTTGTAGTACAATGTATAGCTTGTCTTACATTGAAACATAACTTGTAGTACAATGTATAGCTTGTCTTACATTGAAACATAACTTGTAGTACAATGTATAGCTTGTCTTACATTGAAACATAACTTGTAGTACAATGTATTGCTTGTCTTACATTGAAACATAACTTGTAGTACAATGTATTGCTTGTCTTACATTGAAACATAACTTGTAGTACAATGTATTGCTTGTCTTACATTGAAACATAACTTGTAGTACAATGTATTGCTTGTCTTACATTGAAACATAACTTGTAGTACAATGTATTGCTTGTCTTACATTGAAACATAACTTGTAGTACAATGTATTGCTTGTCTTACATTGAAACATAACTTGTAGTACAATGTATTGCTTGTCTTACATTGAAACATAACTTGTAGTACAATGTATTGCTTGTCTTACATTGAAACATAACTTGTAGTACAATGTATTGCTTGTCTTACATTGAAACATAACTTGTAGTACAATGTATTGCTTGTCTTACATTGAAACATAACTTGTAGTAAAATGTATAGCTTGTCTTACATTGAAACATAACTTGTAGTACAATGTATTGCTTGTCTTACATTGAAACATAACTTGTAGTACAATGTATTGCTTGTCCTACATTGAAACATAACTTGTAGTACAATGTATTGCTTGTCCTACATTGCGTCCACATAGAAAACATTTTTAGTACAATATATTGCTTGTCCTAAATTGCGTCCACATAGAACACATAACTTTTAAAGTACAATGTATGACTTGTCCTACGCTGCGTCCATTTGGAGCACATACATAATTTTGTATTACAATTTACTGATTGTCCTACATCGAGTCCATACAGAATACATACTTAGTACATCTTGTAAAATACAACTCACTGCTTGTCCTACATCGAGTCCATACAGAATACATACTTAGTACATCTTGTAAAATACAACTCACTGCTTGTCCTACATCGTGTCTGTCCGGAACACACTTGTTTAGTACAATTTACTGCTTGTCCTATATCGCGCCCACACAGTAGAGTAGCATCAGATGACACGAAGTAATGTAACAACGCCTTAAATACTGTTTAAAAAAAAATTAGAAGGAAATCGAACTATGAAAACACCTATGTATTTTATTTTACGTATATTTAAAGCGTTTGCATTGGTTTGATTTTGTATCGCTTAGCAGTCTTGCTGCTAATAGAACTGATAACTACTACAGCTTAAAAGGCGCAATGTCCTAACAAGCAGGACCTCTGTTTCATTCAATTATTTAATACATTTTCTTAAATACAACTTCTGGACAATCCATCTTTGTCTGATATTGTTTCAATCCTTACTCTTGGCGAAAGACACCGTGTGTCTTTATTGCCTCACTGTCTACTGGTTTAGAATTTTAGCTCAGAGTAGGTGTACTGAAGTCACCGCGCCATACCATAATTATCGTACCGTGACAATATTAAATCTCCCGTGACCAAGTGCTGAGTTTCCTGGGTGATTATAGACGCACAATGAACTATTGTCGCTCAAAAATGATTAGTTCATAGTTCATTGTGCGTCTATAATCACCCAGGAAACTTTGCATGTGCATATAACTTTTGTCATTCAATAGTATGTATGCAGACACCCCACCCCACCCCCCTTTGTTATTTTTAACACAAGTCACTTTTGTCTTTCAATAGTACGTATGCAGATCCCCGTTGTTATTTTTAACACTTCACTTTTGTCATTCAATAGTACGTATGCAGACACCCCCCCCCCACCTTTTTTTTTTTGTTGTTGTTATTTTTAACACAAGTCACTTTTTGCAGATGCTATAATAGAAGTGCTCGAGTGGGTTGTTTTTTTTTAAACCTTTCTCTTGCCCACGGCTCATCCGAAAGACGGTCTCCTTCCCTTTTGAGGACCAGGCAAACGAGAAGAGAGGGAGAGAGAGAGAGGACGTCTACCAGCAGTCCGTCATGTATTTTGAAAACTGTTGACACGCACCGCATACGCCAGACGTAGGAGAAAAGGTCAGTGATGGCGAGACAGCAAACAGAGAACTCACTGACCTTGAAGACTCACACCATTGTTGAGAAAATCGATTTGCGCTTTCATGGAGCTGCTGTCTAGAGTTTGATCCCGCGACGGGTGTGTGTGTGTGTGTGTGTGGGGGGGGAACTCCTGTACTGTATATAGAATATCTGCCACCTTGAAAAGAAAAGACACTCAAATATCCATGAGCACTCCAACCATTCTGTAGGTTCTACTATTTATTAAAGTACCTTCTCGGCTCTGCTACTTATTAAAGTATCTCTCTTGGCTCTGCTACTTATTACAGTACATGTACCTATCTCGGCTCTATGATTTATTAAAATATCTCTCTCAGCTCTCTTAGTAACGTACCTATCTCGGCTCAACTCCTCTGTTACTTATTTAACTAACTTTCTCGGCTCTATGATTTATTAAAACATCTTTCTCGGCTCTCTGATTTATTAAAACATCTTTCTCGGCTCTACTGCTTATTAATACCTCAGCACCTGACTACTACAAACGATATTCTCACTGACGTCACACGCCCACAACTACATGGCTCCAGAAAGAAGATTTAAGATTTTTGGGGATGGAGAAATATCTTACGACCACATGACTCTCCATATATGCCCTGGACAGATTTGAAGTTGTTCAAGTAGCAACTGTAAAGTGTAAACTATGGAACCACATCAGTGCTGGAACCCCATTAATGTTGCAACCACAACAGTGCTGCAATCAATACATGTTGGGACCAAACAAGAAGACACTTAAGGTGTGTGGCTTTGTAATATAAACGCTATCTTAAGGTGTATGGCTCAGTGATACAAAAAATTGTCGTAAAGTGTATGGCTCTGTAATGCAAACACTATCTTAAGGTGTATGGCTCTATGATACAAAAACTGTCGTAAAGTGTATGGCTCTGTAATGCAAACACTATCTTAAGGTGTATGGCTCTATGATACAAAAACTGTCGTAAAGTGTATGGCTCTGTAATGCAAACACTATCTTAAGGTGTATGGCTCTATAATGCAAACACTATCCTAAGGTGTTTGGCTCTGTATTGCAAACACTATCTTAAGGTGTATGGCTCTATAATGCAAACACTATCCTAAGGTGTTTGGCTCTATATTGCAAACACTATCTTAAGGTATATCACTGTCTTAAGGAGTTTGGCTCTTGTCATATTCTGGTACACCACTTTTTAAAAATTTTTTTTAACGTAAATAAAAGCCAGCCTGCATTAAGAATCTGTCACCAGACTTTGTGTACTCCCTCTAAAATTACCTCAAGGGGAGAGAAATGGAACTCATGCTTTTACCTTTCCCTGATGCACTAGCTAAATGCACCAAGCTATAAGGTGATATACTTGTCACTGTTGTGCATGGGCATTTAGTCTTTATTCCTGTTTGAAAGGATCCCACCTCTTTTCATTTCCTTACACTATTGGCAAGTTTGAAAACCATGTTCTTAGGAGTAAATCTTTTCCAGCCTTCCAATGCCCTCAGTGAAAGTGAATTTAAAAATAGCATTCATGCCAAAACTAGGACATTTTTACATTACATGTGGGAGGAGTTGTGGATGTGGGTTGGATGGAGGTGGATAAAGAAAAACAGTTGGGCCTCAAATTTGTTTTATTGTAAATGCTGTCAAACCAGCGCACGCTAGGCTTTGACCTCATTTCTAGGTCATTCCTAGGTCAGGGCCAACTGACTGCGCTGTCTAATAAACATTCAGCTGTTTGGTTTGGTTGGTTGGTTGGTTGGTTTTTTGTTTTTGTTTTTAAATACTTTAAGCGTTATTTTTTCATGACAAACTTGATGGCTCAAGTCCATTAGAAGTAATGGAATGTTTCAGTAGCAAATCCTGAGCGTGCATCTTTCGAAATCCGTTTTAATAGGCGAAATTATTCTAATGTCGATCGCTTACGGGACGGGATCGGCCTGGTCAGTGACATCGGTATTTAATAACTAAAGTCGATACCATCGAGGAGTGGACGGTTATCTGCACGAAAGAAACAAACTGTTAGCTGTAAAAGAAAATATTCTTAACTCTGTAATCAGTGCTGCAAACTTTCAGACAATTTTGTTATGGGTGAGACTGTGAGTATGTGCGGATATGTAATTGTTTCCTGTTTTTTTGTTTTTTTTTTATGTTAGTGGTGCGTCCAGAAAGCAAGACTAATGTGCACTCGAGATAGGCTATACTGACCTACGATTGGGTCTGTGTCGAGCACCACGTGATAGGAGTTTTTGACTGTATTCGTTTCTGAACAAAATGGAGGGCGAGTTGAGAGGGTCTTAAGACGTGCAGTTTTGCAGGCAACATGGTGTCATTTTGTAAGTGCGCATATGTCATATCAATCGTACACGACCGGCCGGCCTGATGAGGTGAGCTGCAGTGCATGATACGGGTCGGGAGGTCAGCGTACAGCCGTAGCCTTGGACTGACGATTATCACCCAGCACAGCGTGATTAGCCAGACAAGGAGAGGCCGCGTGCATAATTAATTAATTATTGAAAGCGTTTTTCAAATGTTTTGTTTACCCGTCCCCACCTCAAATCTCCAGCCTGGAAGGGCCTAGGCCGGAAGTGCTCCCCATAAATTAAGTAACCCCATACTGCAGTCTTGCGAACATTTGTCTTCTCAGAGTGCATAGTAGTCATTCGTGCAGTAGCTCTGAAATAGTTAAGATATAATTAATATTTTTCCCTTAAGAAATATATATCTCTGTCGGTAAATACATTCCAGGAAGTTCAGTTCTGGCACTTATAAACGTTTGTTTAGCGTTCGAATTTCTCTTTTGGAAAACGTGACCAGGAAACGGCAGCGAGTATGGAAAAACGCTGTGTTCACTTTTCTTGGACTTAAAATCAGCATTTCAGCTATCGAGCCAAGACATTGGTGCCAGTTGTTTATACGCCAATTTTGTATAACTAAATTTTGCATAAACTAATAAATATTCAAAAGGTCTACAGAAATTAAAATGTATCTGGTATTTGCATATATCAGTATACATAATATGAAGTCTCAATCACCATGTCCCATGCATATTTGTTTGATTACTATTGACTCGTTTATCTATAAACACACACACACACACACACACACACACACGCGCGCGCGCATGTTAAACGTACTAATACTTAAAATGGATTAATGTACTAAATCTTGAACTGAATTAATATACCAAGACGAACTGAATTAATGTTTCAAAACCTGAATTAAATTAATGCACTAAGACAAACTGATTGTAAAGGACCAAAATATGAATGAATTAATGTAATATAATCTGTTTAAACGTTATCATTCTGAATGACCTAACTGAATGGATATTGTAAAACATGACTAAAGCACGAAAGAAAAAAATATTTTACTTAAACAAGACATGCATGAAAACATGTAACAACTTTTGAACTAATCCGCCACAATGCGCTCTATTTAATGATGAACAAAGTAAAACATGACTAAGTTTACTCGTACTGAAATGTGGCTGTATTTGTTTACTAGATAACTACTGATAGGGTCTGAAAGTTCACCATCGTCTGCTGGATTAGAATAGTAAGGACAATGAGCATCAGAACACCGTCCTCGAACGACGACTTTACACTTAACGTTAATCAAATTAACATTAATCACATGCACTCTGCAGTCAACAAATTAACATTAATCACATGCACTTTGCAGTCAACAAATTAACATTAATCACATGCACTCTGCAGTCAACAAATTAACATTAATCACATGCACTCTGCAGTCAACAAATTAACGTTAATCACATGCAGTGTACAATCAACAAATTTACATTAATCATATGCATTCTATAGTCAACAAATTAACATTAAGTCATGTACCCTACAGTCAACAAATTAACATTAATGACACGCAGTCTGCAGCCAACAAATTAACATTAGTAAATATGCACTCTACAGTAATCATGCAGTTTACAGTCAACAAAATAGCATTATTCATATGCAGTTTACAAAAAGTCAACAAATTAACATTAATCAAAAAATGCAGTGTGAAGTCAACAAATTATCATAAACCAAATTACAGTCAACAAGAACCGGGACCGAACAGAGGAGAGAGAAAAATAAATAAAAACGTTTTCGGGAATAATTTTATTCAATAAACTGAAAGTAGACGTCTTAGAACAAAAGAACGAGTGGATTTAAAAAAATAGAGTGGGAGAGATTAATGACGATCGTCTCGCCTCTAATAGATGGCAAGTGCACAGAGTTATGCGATGTGCATATATATCTGTCATCGTCGGTCAACCAGCTCGTGACACAGTGAATAACCATTTTAAATTAAAAAATTAAAATATTCAGACTACATGGCGCGGAAGTTATGACTTATATTGTCCAATACCCCCACCCATCTTTCGATCCCTTTGTAATTCTTTCTCTGTACCTCCTTCTATGTACTTGAACTCTACTTAGGTCGGTGAGTTTGGAGAGGGTGGGAGAAGCCTCGAAAAAAAGTTTTATCTCCCTATCTAAACTCTAAAGAGATGGCACAAGCTTTTTTTTCGCTAAACAGCATGGGAAACAACTAGAGCAAAATATAAATTTAGTCCAAGGTCGAGGTCAGGAAGAAAAACCTTGACCGATTCCTCACCTCTGCTCCAGTAACCATCCAGTACAGATTGGTAATGCACATTTAAACTGTTCAGCATCGAGAGAGCTAGTTGTCGTTAATATATTTTATTCGTCTCATCAGTCAAGGTTGCTAATATATATACTGTACGCACATCGTGCATGCGTGTGTGTGTGTGTGTGTGTGTGAGTAGGTTGTGCAAAAAATTATGGAAATGATTTGAATATCATAAAGAAAATGGGATAACATATTTAGGCACACACAGACATACCTGTATATGAACACAATACATTTTTACAAGTATAATGTATACAGCACATCCAAATTTTAAAAAAATAAAATACAAAATCTGGTACATATTATGCATGTCTTATTCAATGAAGGAATATAAATTTACGTTTGTTCTCTGATGGCCATTATACATATATATATAGACAAAATTATACATATATATAGGCAACAAATTAAAACATTGTGCAATACCATTATTAAATATCTAAACACATTTGGCACATAGCATCATAAATAACTTCTATATTGCCTTGGATTATTTGCAATCTTATAAGTTTATCTTAAGCCTGTCAGGTCACACACACACTCACACATATATACACATTTGACCTGCAGCAATCCCTGACCTAATTCTAAAGGCAATGATAAAAATAGACACTTGTATGAGAGATAAAAATACCCCTCAAAAAAACAAAAAAAATTTTTTAAAAGATTGTGCAGCCTGACTCTAATTTGACAAAGTATACTAGTATCCATATAGTATATAATGCAGGGAGGTGGAGGGAGCAACATTAAAGACAAATATGAAAATTAGTTGAATTAAGAATAAATCTTGTATATAAAAAAAGAAACTTGAAACTACAATATGTTTGGGTAATAACTATCAGGGCTTGTATATAAAAAAGAAACTTGAAACTACAATATGTTTAAGTAATAACTATCAGGGCTTGATATTTGAAAGTTGCTCCAAAGCATGTGATCCTTTCCAAGATGAAAACTATGGTTGGTCATTCTAATATTATTTCTAAAACAACAGCAATTTGGGATAAAGAAATGCCTAATGAATGCATTGGATGGAAAATATCTTTCTTTCATCACCAATTATAAGATGCATTAATTACCTGAAAACTAAGACCAGCACTTCAAAACAAGTGGCAGACACTTACTACTTCAAATCTAGGTGTGCCTACACCCTAAACAGCAAAGGTTGGTGGGCAAGACATTAGCATAACACCAACCTGCCAGAAATAGTAGAATTAGTATATTTTAACATGTATTTCATACATCCATTGTTCCATGCAAGCCACTAATCTTACAGTCATTGCTTAGTCTATAGATTAAATATATTTTAAGATTAATCAAGAAACACAAAACATTAATATGTTTATAAGTGAGTTTGAAATTTCTTAATTAAATGAACTACATGATCAATAAACTAATTAACTACCTGACACAATCAACATATTGTTAAGCATGTCACAATCTACATTGCTTAATATATGAGCAATCAACATTATTTAACTATAGGTTATAATGAACATTACTTAACTACATGTCACAATCTACATTACTTAACTATGTCACAATGAACATTATTTAACTATAGGGTCAAAATCAATATTACTTAACTATGTGTCACAATCAACCTTACCTAACTACATGTCACAATCAATTAACTACTGCCACAATCTAATTATTTAACTACATGAGTAATCAACATAACTACATCACAATCAATGTTATTTAACTATAGGTCACAATCAACAAAACTTAACTACTTATCACAATCTACATTACTTAATTACAAAAGCAAAGACATTTATTTAACTACATCACAATCAACATTATTCAACTGTGTTACAATCAATATTACTTAAATATGTCACAATCAGTTGTTTAAGCAGGATATTCGATAATACAAATACACTGAAACACTCATCAGTAAATTAAAAGATATTTTAAATAAATACTTATGTTGAAAGTGGGCATCAATGCTCAAAACAATCCAATTCTGAATACATATCGAAATTCTTACAAAATTATTAAAGCATAAGGAAAAATTACTTTCTAAAAATCTTTGTGGTACATTTCTTGTTCAAGCGCACGCATGCACGCGCACACACAAACACGCACGCACGCATGCACACACACACACACAAATCTGCTCAAATATTTACTAGTTTGCTACTGTCACATAAAAAACTCTTCAACTGGATTCAATCCCTAAGTAAAAGTCTCCATAACTTGACACTTGCAAAATGCCTGAAACAAATAAAATATTAAAAATAAACAAATAACACTGTGCAGAAATGAAAACAAAAAGGAAACACGTACACACACACTATCACACACATAGGCACATTATATACAATCACTCAACTTACATTTACCCCACCCCCCTTATACACATGAGTTGGGAATTTTTAATCTGTACTTAGGCATAACAGATAATGTGGTTAATGTCTCCAGTATTCATTTTCTTTTATGCTGAATTTTAATTTTCAAGAAAAATATCACTTATACTATTTTAAAGTGTGTGTATCTGTACATAAATATATGTAAATTAAGAAAGAGATTTTATAATTATAATAATAAATTTAGATAAACAATAATATAAGGTTTTATATTTCATTTACATGGTGATTCAGCATTTTCTTCTTCAATACAGTTTTTTTCACTGGAATAGTTTTTAACACTTTTCCAACAAAAGAACATATATCTGTAACTGTAATGCCACAAACACAACTGCACTATATTTACCATTTCATTTACTAGATTATACATTTTCTTATGGTTTTTATAAAACAAAAACTTTATTAGGGCCACATTTGACTTCTACTTACCTTCATTTAAAAAAATTATTGGGGATTACATTTGAGTTATTTCAACTTTATAAAAGAATAATTTATTAAGATTATATTTGACTTGTTCTTATCTTTATTTTAGAAAATTTCATTTGGTTCATATTTGATTTATTTTTCCTTTTTGAGGAGGATAAATTATTAAGGTCACATTTGACCTGTTCTTATCTTTATAAGAGAAAATGTTATTAGGGTCACATATTTATTTTTATTTTATAAGGAAAGTAATTTATTAAGGTCACATCTGACTTACCTTACTCAGATAAAAATTTTACTGGGTGGCCAGTAGATCCTTGATGAAGAAACTGCTGCTATCATTTCGCAGCAGTTCTCTTGTGATTTCTACAAGCCCTAGCTCCTGGGCTATTTTGTACTGCATCCAAACATCAGGGCACATTTTTAAGAGTTTTTTAACAATGGGAAGACTGTCTGTCAGCTTGCCAGGAGCTTGTTTCAACCTGTAGGAGATAGGTAAAGCATTTAATAAGCTATTAATAAACCTAAATAGGTGATGGCAAGTACATATAAGTATATCATAAATACAAAGTCCTTTAACTGTAGGTGATGTCTTTAAAAGTATTTAAAGTAGTTCAGATGAAGAAACAATATATGAAAATTACTCCATGTTGGTCAACAGGGTATTCATTTGTATTTAAATTACAGTTAAAATTGGATTTCGAAACAGAATAAAATTACATTTACACATTGACTGACAAAATGTTTTTATCAAAAATGTCTGCTATTTTGGCATCCAGGAAACAATTTCACCAATCCCACTAATACAGGTGTTCCTGTGTAGTGTATCAATGTGTTATTAAATAATGACTGAATAAAATAATATTAAATAAATAATTAAAAACAACATCCATGGTTTATTTCTTTTGGACCTCGAGTGTGTAGTCGGCCCCCGAACTACTGTTTGATAGTTAATGCAGCCCTCTGGCTGAAAAGTTTGGAGACCCCTGCTCTATGTTATTACATAAGTGCTTGTAATCGACTGGAAGATATGCCAATCTATAAAAAAAAAGGGGTGATAACATTGTTAGCAAAGAAGTCAGCTAACTTATCTGACTATGTGTCGTGAACAATCAAGCTGAGATTGTGGCATTTGAAAGGGAGATAAGTTAGGCAAGTCCAGCTATCGCTAATGTTAGGGATTATCCTGTAAATTAATATTGATAATTAGTGCCTAAATTAGGACAGGGTCATAAAATGAAAACTGGACATGTGACACACAGCAAAATTCAAGTGACAGGGTTGTAACAGCAAACTACAAAGTGACAGGGTTGTAACACAGCAACATTCAAGTGACATGGTTGTAACACAGCAAAATATAAAGTGAATGGGTTGTAACAAAGCAAATTTCAATTGACAGGGTTGTAATAATACAAGTAACATGATTGTAATAAACATTAAAATACAAGTGATAGGATTGTAACAAAAAGCGAAATACAAGGGATATGATTGTAACGAACAGTAAAATACAAATGACTGAATTGTAACAAATAGTAAAATACAAACAGGGTTGTAACAAATAGTAAAATACAAAGAACAGGGTTGTAACAAATAATATGACTGTAACAAAGAGCAAAATACAAATGACAGGGTTGTAACAAGATTTCAACAAACAGCAAAATACAAGTAAAAGGGGCATAAGAGACCAGTAAAATACAAAAGATAGAGATATAAAAATAGTAAAATAAGAAAAACAAAGATATATTTTTCTAAAGTATAACAAAAAAAAAATCAAGGACAGATAACCACAAGGAAAATAATGTTGACAGACATTTACTTACTTGAGCAGTGCACTCTGGACCAGCGAAGCAGACAACTTGATGTACGTTCTAAAGTCCTGTAGGTACCGCATGTTGCCATGGAGCACAACATTCTGATATAATGCTTCTGCCCAATCAACATTTGTGCCATAGGCCTCGGATACCACGTATGCCTGAAACCCCATGCCACAATTTCTACTTTAAAATACACAACTTGTCTTAGCTGTTAGAACTACACTGATAAAATACATTTACCTGTAGGTCTGAAAACTTTCATGTGGGTTTGTATACTGATTGACTAATACAATGTTTGTGAGTCTCTTTCATATGAAACAGTAACATTTCTGCATCTGAGCTTTACACTACATGATGTGCACAGTTAGGTACAAAAATTTCAGGAAACTGTAAAAATTTTTAAAATTTAAAACATAGACACAATACTAATATACCTGCCTTCAAAATCTTTCACAGTGGTTTTTATGGAGGCTGAAATAATCAGACAGAAATGAATGAAGAAAAGTGAAACCAGTCAATTGCAAGCACTGGATAGAGGTACCAGTCGAAGGAAGAATCTCATAGTCATGAAATATATTCTTGGTATTTGTTTCTTATAGTCATTTTATTTTTGTAACAACTATACATTGACCAGGGATTCAACAGTATCACTTTTGTGGGGTTTTGTTTGTTTCTTTTAGTTGGGGGGAAGAGAGAAATACACAAATAATTGATAAATTTAACGAAAGATGATATATAGGTATAGATTGTGATTACTTCCCTTGTTATCTGTTGTAAAAATGTGTGTAAGATGCATTTTAAAAAGTCATTTAATCAAGTTTTGTAGTGTGCAAGACAGCCATCATAATTTTAATCAGCTATGATATTAGATGTGGATGGATATCTTTGATCTGTATTGTTTGTGATTTTAAATCAGAAAGAATTAACAAAAATTAACATAATGGAAAAGAAGAGGGAAAGAGGAAGAAAAATAAGACAACTAAAAACTGATAAACACAAATAAAACTGAAAAGTGTGCCAGTTATAGTAATAACAGTAAGTAGTGATCCTGTAAATATTTAAGCAGAGGAAATATAGCGGGCACAGTTAACATTGCACAATTAATCTTTAAGGATCTAACCTCAGGAAACTTTGGGTGCCTTGAAACAAAGGCTTTGACCTCTTCAGCACTCAGGTTGATAACTCTGATGCCTGAGCCTAGCAGCTGAAGTTGTAGATTGACTAGTCGGGCCCAGCGAAGACACGTTTGGGCATGTTTAAAGCACTTATCCTGTTGAAAGTAAACATCCAGGAAAAGTACACTCTAACAAGAAGACATCACATTAGGAGGCTGTAATGAATCACAATCTCCAATAAACATATAAGAACAATGTACACAACATAAGTTGAATTTCTTTCTTTTAAACTAATGAAAAAACTACTTGCTAATAAATCCAAATTATGATGGTGAAAATATCTTAAAAATATTTTTTTTCCAAAGTGAAATATTC
Organism: Sinotaia quadrata; assembly: GCA_028829895.1. Classification (NCBI taxonomy): domain Eukaryota; kingdom Metazoa; phylum Mollusca; class Gastropoda; order Architaenioglossa; family Viviparidae; genus Sinotaia; species Sinotaia quadrata. The sequence goes on along the minus strand of CM054177.1, from coordinate 126,920,790 downwards.
TAAGCAAGGTTCAAATACAAACACCAAGTCTATTAAGTTGTATATATAAACATGGTGTATAAATTTACTACTGTTACTAGATAGGAACAATATCAGTTCTAAAATATTGTGAGTGCAGAGATCATTTCAGCAGTGTTGATACTGATACTATGGGCACCACACACAATCCGAAAATAAGCTTCATTTCTGTGATATGCAAATATCGGAAACAATGACAGAATGTGTGTGTTTGTATGTGTGTATATACACAAACACCTACACAACTTTATCCCTCATTTCACCCCAACTCCCCATCACATCTCACAACAGAGTAATCTACAGACTGTTTCAACTCCACAAGATAAACCCACAAACCAAACCATGCACAAACTGTAGGACTAACAACACAATACAACACTTCCTACTACAAATACAATCAATACAATGAAGAAAGAAACACAGAGAAATTACAAACCTACAACTCCTATGTGCCACCCACCCACTAATATACCCATTACAACACACCCAATACCTCATCCATCTAGCACTCATCTCATACCTCACTCAAACAAATACACTATACCTCCTCTAAAACCCCAAATAATGACAAAGGCATAAAAAATTTTAAAAAAACCTCAAAAAAACCCACTTAATTTTTTTTTTTAAATTCAACAACACATAAGTCCAATAAGAACAATGCTCCACTGCCAACAAGAAATGACAACATCTGCACATACCACCAATCATCCTCCCTGAATTCCAGAGAAGGAAGGAAGGCCCCACAGGAACATACCAAAACCAAGAGTGTCTAGTGAAGATGAAAAGTTTACTGCAGTTCCTGTGGGGCAGAGAAGTCAAGGAAACAACAAATACACACCTACCTATCTATCTCATGCAAACACACTGTACAACACATAGAAAATGTTTAAACAACCTAACATTAAGGAAGTGTCCTATTTTGTATCTTAAGATGAGTGGTCTCTTGAGATATGTCTCTACACACATGCATAAAATAGTGTTCTACATTCAAGACTTTGTATGCTTGTGTATTGGCTTGAAATAAGTTAACACAGATCTGATCAATCAGAATTTAAATAAAATAAAACAACATAAATAAATGTATTTCAAAACTGAAAATATGAAAAAAACAGTCTTTAGGTTTTTTAACGAAAGAATGTGTATTTTAAAGAGTGGCTTCATTTTTTAATTTTTAAAAAGCATTATTTAGTCTGTTTACAGGACACTAACATTATCTAGCACAAATGTGGGGCATTACTAATTATATAAAATGTCAAGATGTACTTTACAGATTATGTAAAATCTAGGACATGACATATGTCACCTGCGATTTTTCACGTTTCACAATTTTTAAGATACATTATCATCAAGCGGTTTTTGTTTAGTGCTTTTAATTTTGTTAAAGTTGACTTTATTTTTAGCGAGTGCATGTTCTATTTTATACTCACAGCTACAGCAGCTTTCTGGGTAGCTTTCTTAGAAGAACTGCTTTATGTAGCTTAAAATCACTTGTCTTACACACAATGCTCATCTGATTGAATGATTTGTTTTTTTAACATGGAAGAGTTGTACTAGATAGAATGTTTGAATAATTTGATGGTTTAACATATAATATTGTACAAGTTAATTTGACCAGATTTGATCTTTAACTTGGAGTCAATAATTATAGCATGCAAGCCATTCAAGAATTCAAGTTCCTACCTATGCTTTTTTCCATGAACACATTAAATCATTCATTCAGATGAATAACATAATATTCCTGATACATTTTTCAGTCAAGTTAACTTGCATAATATTAATGACTTTATTTTAAACAATATTTAGTCAAAATACCATAACTTATATTTCATTGCCACTTCTATTTTAAATATTAGATCATTCAGTCAAATAGTCTATAATACAACTTTTGTCTTTAAATTATTGAAAAGAAATAAGATATTCTTAAATAAAGTATCTTAAATATGTAAAACTAAACTATATACAAGACTTATCCTGTGGCAGAGTAAAGGTACCTATCCCTATTTCTAGACTTAAATGTTTTATAAACTGTCAAACTGTTGAAGTGACCCGACCTTAGGCAATTCTTATGATGGTATTTTTGTAAGTTGGAGTAAACAACTCAAGTTGAGAATATGCTAGAAATTGCTGATGCAATGCAAACCAGTTCCAATTGGATGAGTAACCCAATGGCTAAGATTTATGAGAATGAGACCAGTCAATGGGCTGAGATCAAAAGTATACCTGCTAAAGAGAATTCTATTGTCTAATCCCTTGAATTCAGAGTGGCAAGAAGTCCAGTCATGAAAGGCGGCTGTTAGCTTAATGGTGAGTTAACTGATTGATTGAGAGAGAATGAATATTTCATGCATTTTGCTATTGATATGTTACACTTGTGTTTTACAAAGAGATGTATTATGTGAGTAAACTATTATTTCTACAAATTGTGAACATGTGTAGTATGCTAAACATTTGACATTGTTTCTAGAGAACCTGTTCATAAACTATTATGCTGTCTGTGTGTAAAAGGCTATTAAATACTGTTGCAGGAAACTGTAAGTTGAGACTTGAATGTAAGAGAGAATGGAGTTAAAGATGAATAAACTGGAAACTTAGCATTTGTTCCCTGATTATATTTTACAGGGAATAAGTGGACTTTCATTTCTTTACCTGAATCTCCTGGTTTACTGATTATAAACCACTACAACCGTGGTAGATGTAAGAAGTATCTACCGCAGTGTGTAAGTGTAAGGAATACACTGCACTCCAATGATGTATGGTGGGAAAGTGTGCTGACTATTTCTGGTACAATGAAGTTACTGGAAATTGCTAAAATTGCGGTTCTGCCTGAGGGAACTAATACGGCAGAACACCATATGGCCTCAAGAGAATAACGGCTAGTCAGTGTTTTACAATATGAAAAAGGAAACATGTAGAATTGACAGTAATAACGTGAACAATAAACTTGTGACTTTGTTATGAAAAGTGCATGATAGGACTACTGCAGTTTTGCCTAGACAAGGTTACATAGAAACTATTATCACTTATCTCTAATAACTCCATTTCTGTTCTCTGATAAGAACTATCCTGTGATTTGTATTGACAATGATCTGTTGAATTGTTTTAGGATATAAGACTATATAGGTATTAAAATTATTCAAATGTGGTTTCATGGAAATATTGATGTCAAGTAATCTTTTTCATTGTATTTGTTATACATATATTTGATTGTTGATTTAATAAATGTATTGACCTTTATTTACACATATTGATAACCTTATGTTGGAGAAGAAAGTGGATGGATAGGGGCTCACTAAGCATAGATTAAAGACGGATTTGTTTTCTCCTTTAGTAAGAAGTTTTCCACCTACAGAAATATTGTGTGAAAAATATTTTAATATTGAATAGAGAAAAAACGTTTACAGCGCCCGTATATCCGCCAAGTGAGAGAGATGAGTCGTGTCATCTGGAGAATTATTAATAATATAAATTAAGATTCTCATCTTAGTTATGGATGATTAATTAATAATAATAATCATAACCATTAACTAGGTGGTGTGGGCATCACAGAACCAAAAATATGTAAAATTAAAATTTACAGTATAATTAACTTTTATACTTCCAATGCATACTTACAACATTTTATATAATTATAAGGGCACTGCGGTTATACATTTATGGAACATATTAGCATGCTCAAATCTCATGTGGAAAGAGACAAAACATTTAGAATATATATCCTTCTTTCCTTATCTTACTTTAAGTTTCTTGTTTGTTGATGGCTGATATGAAGGTGAATGCGAAAAAGGAGCTATTGCTGCTTACAAAAGTGAGTTTAGAAGAAGCAGTCAATAATATTAGAGAGAACACTTTTAATCTGGAATATTTTTTATAATTTTCTTAACAACAATAAACCAGATAGCAAAATTACTAGAGATTAAAAAAGTTTTCTCTCTAAATACAGCAGTTATATTTTTCTTGTTTGCTTTTGGTTGATCTGAACATGCTTTGTTGTTATAAAAGTTTGATATTTTCGCTATCTGTTCTGATATTTTTTTATCTCTACACATATAACTACTTTTGCACCATAAAAGAGGCAAGACAGCTGTCAGCTGTTAAAATACATATCATTTTCATGTAATATTCTATGATTTTTGGTCTCAATAAAATCAGTCTCTACCCAGGTATTCTTATGTAACGAGAGACCCACTAGAAAAGAAAAATGTATTATATGAATGACTGTTGTGGAAATGCTTTAGAAAAACAAAAACAAATACTTGACGATAGTTTCTGCAATAAAAACACAAATCTTACCTTGAAATAACTTGCAGAACAAGATACTCAGCAGAGAAGGGGTTAAGGAAAAACTGTATGAGTGTTAATAGTGGAATTATTTCAGAAAGAAATGAGCAAATACTTGATAATATTCTCTGAAATTAGAAAATTTTTATTCTGACATAACTTGCAGAACAAAGTTAAAGGAAATAATGTGGGTGATAATAGTGGAACTGCTTCATGAAGTAATGAACAATTACTTAATAACATTTTCTTTAAAAAAAACCCAAACAATTCCTACCTTGACATAACTCTCAGCAGCGTCGCCCCAAAACTGGATACATTTCTTCAGCATTTCATGAGTGTCTTTGTTGGCATCTAAACCAGATATTGTAAAATAATGTAAATAAACATGAAATTTATGAAATGTTTAACCAACTGCATTACAATTGGAAACAAAATCTGAAGGAAAAAACAAATGTGAAAATAGAAAAATTAATTTTCAAAGTTAACTCTTATTCATTCCTAAATTTTTTGAATTCCTTGAATTAAAAAGTTTTTTCTTTCTTTAACTGTGTAGGTTAATTTTTAAAAAGTCTGACTTTATTTTAAATGTTTATGCAGTGGAGATACTGCTAATAAAACACATTTTACTAACGTATTATTACATTCCCTTTACAACAATTTTTTTTTTAATCCAGTGCATAAAAATTACTCTTGACATTAATGCAGAAAAATTTCTTTTGTTAATATTGTTTTTGAAAAACACCCATTTTGTGACCTTGAAAACACATTAAGAATGATTTAGTTTTTAATGGTGAGTACTTTTTCAATGTAACAAAAAATCTTCTAAAAATTCTATTTGCTTGTCAGAATAGAATATCCCAATAATTTTTAATTTTAAACAAAATTATGATGTTTCAATGTGTATGGAGCCATTAAATTATGTAAATAACTATACAGAGCTGGTTAATAATTTAAAGATTTATTTTCACTCCTGATCTATACCAAACAAATGATTTGAGTTAATGCTTTGTGCACTACAGTACGAGTCATTTTTCATTTTAGTTCTCAAAGCAATATTTCCAAATTTGATGTGCATCTCATATTCCAATTAAAAAATAAATAAATAAATATCTTTGAAATTATTTGTGCTTATTTACAAATAATCTACTAATCTAAGCAATAACATTTAAGAACAGAACAAAAGGCCGTCATCTTACCAAGGGGTTTATCCTTCAGCAATGCGAGATTTCTGTGTCCAGAGTCGTCCAGCATGAGAGCAATCTCTCGGTACATGGAGAAGTTGAGAGCCACCATTGAATAAGAGTCACTATCATCACTATGGAAACGCTTTAGATAATCTAGAACAGCAACTTTTAGTCGGTCTTCCTGCAAGAATCAAATTAAATAAATCAAGTACTATGTACCAAGTTCATAAACTACAGTAATCAAACCTGAATACTCAAGCAGTGACAAAGGAAGTAATAACACAATTTGCAAACATTTCTATACACATATTTGGGAAAATATCTCTTTATTAAAAAATATCCTTATTAATCTTAAAAGTCTCAAATAGAAACATTCACAGGTTAACATTTGCAAAAATAATCATCTTAACTGATCAACAACAACAACAACAACAAACCAACTAAAGCCAGTAGGAATTTAAATTGAGAGAAGTAAGAATCAATATGTCTCAAATTAATTCAAGGAAGCTGCATTAAACTCTTAATAGGATGCTGAAACCGAATTATATTAAAAATAAATAATAAAAACTCTTCAGAAAAGGAAGTAAACCAAAATAGTGCTTTCTGCTCAATGACTTTTTGATACATAATTGCAAAAAATACAAGTGTTTTAAATATTAACATTATATATCACCATTAGAAAAAAATCATCACAGTAAAAATTATTATGAGCTCACCTTAACAATACCCTTGCGCAGAAGTACCTCAAATTGATGGTGCTGCTGAAGCTGTTCAAAAATATAGGTCATTTCACTATAGCGACCTATACCAGTCAGAAGCCTTATCTAGTGGTGAAAACAAAGGGTGTCATGTCATTAATAAATAAGTCTCAAAGCCAAAGTATTTATAATCATATCTGGTTCTTAATCTTTAAATTTTTTAATTGTTTCTTGTGAGTGGGTGAGGGCTCTCCCTAGAAGATTGTCTGTATGAGTGAGTGTGAATGTGTGTGCATACATAAAAATAAACTATACTTAAGTGACTCTGTTCTGAAACCACTGACCATAAGTTGATATTGACTTGCTGAGGCCAGACACTGGGCACAGACTCGAGCAGCCCGCAGAACGTTAGAAATGCCTTCCATGTTGCATGCAACAGAGTGACATTCATGGGCCATAATCAAAAGCTCTGTTTCCATTGACAGCACTGCATCAGAGCAACATAGAAAAACTAAGCACATAATGAGGCATACAAATCAAAGTGTGTGCCAGTTAGTTGAACACATATTACACCACCCAATTTTCAATAATTACTAATATTATATATTATGATAAAATATGATGATTTCTATAAAATGATGCAAAAACAATAACTAAAAGTTTTAATTAAGTCACCTGACTGTGAGGCTTCTGGTGAGTTGCTGGCCAGGGCAGCTAGAGCAGACAGAAGTTTATCACCCAGGAGAGCTGGCTCGCTACACAAACTTATCAGCTGACCAAACACTTCACCGCCTTCTGTTGGTCGGAAAATCAGCTCTGATGTATCAATCTTGCCACTCTTACTAGATGCTACATCTAAATCAAAGAGATTTGAAAAAAACACACATCTAAATCAAAGAGACTTAAAGGAACATCTAATTCAAAGAGATTTGAAAAAAACACACATCTAAATCAAAGAGACTTAAAGGAACATCTAATTCAAAGAGATTAAAAAAAAAACACACATCTAAATCAAAGAGACTTAAAGGAACATCTAATTCAAAGAGACTAAAAAAAAAAACCCATCTACATCAAAAAGACTGAAAGCCACAATTAATTCAAGAGACTGATTGTTAGAGGCTGAAAATTAAAGTAAACAGAGTACAATCATTTTAGCATGTTTTTCTTCTATGCTTGACTACATTTAATAACTGCTATCTTGTCTCAACTACCTGGGTGAGTATTCAGTTAAACTACAAAGGAGAGGCAAGTGGAGCACAAGCCATCTAGCTACTGTCCATTGCTTGTCAATGGTGAAATTTAAAATCTGTCTTTCTGTTGAGTGTGTGGTTGGATGAATTTGGATATAGCATAGGAGATTTGAGTTGGAAGATACAACATAAAATTGCCACCAAAATAACACTACTGACATAAAAAGAGAGTATGAAGATTTGATTTTATAATTCCCAATGGTAAAGAATTCTAATATTAGTAACATCAGTATCAACAAAAATATGAAAATCATAAAATAGATAGATATTATGAAAAAAAGTCAGGAACTGATGGAAAAGATGTAGAGGTATCTATAGTGCCAGTTGTTGCATTCTCTTTCAATACATTTTCTTTTGCAATTCAAAAACCTGATAAAGCAAAATTGTATATTAAATAGTGTAACCTATGTACAGAAATGTCAAAAAAGTATTCAGTCATGCAGTTTCAATCTGAAGGAAGACAGCTAAATAAAACCAAACTGTGAAAACACAATATAAAATATGAGAATATGTATTTCCCCACAACAACAATTTTTCTCTGCAGCTCAAGGATCTTGATCTCTCTATTTATAGAGTTATAAACATGACTCTACAGTGAATCACAAGAGCCTTTGTCTGAAATAAAATTTAGTTAAAGACTTACCAAAATTGTCTTTTCCACCCAAGTAGATTCGAAGACTTTTAAGAATTTCTTCCACAAGAAATGATGCAACCTGAAGAAAATGTGACAAGAGTCAAAACAAAAGTGGCAATAATTGTCAAAACAAAAGTGGTAATAATTTTAAGTGAAACTACCCATTAATGATCAATGATGACATAGTCAAAATAATGTGTCAACAATTTTCTGAGTGCAACTAACCATTAATGACCAATGATGACATAGTCAAAATAAAAGTGGAAATAATTTTCTAAATACAAATGACAGTCAAGCAAATATATCTTTTCTGAGCATTAACCCCTTTTTTAAATCATGACAATCAAGCAAATATATCTTTTCTAAGCATTAACCCCTTGTCTGCCCAGCATTCCTTGTTTCATACCAAAGAAGATGCTGTTAAATACTGAAAGTATTAGCTGTTGAAAACCACACTGTTAATACTGAGAGTATTACCTGTTGAACCACACTCTGTTAATACTGATAGTATTAGCTGTTGAAAACCACAGTGAAATGGTAGGCAAGACATATATGTACAAAGTTAGCTGAATTATGTCCTCTTGAATAAGCTGCATTTTTGGGGCTGGCTATGCCATCTCAGAGTAGGAAAGGAGTTAACAAAAACAAATATAAACCAGCATTTACTTTCTATTTCATTTTTAAATGAAAAATTGTTTTACGTTTATTAGTCTTGAGAAATACAGATTTAAAAACCCAACAACCCAGTGTATCTGAGTTATCCAGCTTAATCTGCACAAAGCACACTTTGAACAACAGAGATAAATTCACTGTGGTTGTGCAATGAATACTACTTCTAAACAGTATTTCTCAACCTTTCTACAATTTCAACACCTGGCCAATGAGAGATCCACACGTGTGACACATCTCTGTGTGCTAAAATTTAATTTCTCACTCACTGTGGTATAGTAGTTGCAGTTTTGCTGTGATACTTCTCAAAACAGATCATGTCACACCAGTGCATCATGACAGTGATTGAGAAGCACTGTTCCAAGGTAGCAAAAATGCTGAACCCATGAACTACATTACATTCAATCTTCATAGTGACAGAATATATCATGATTTAAAAAAGTGAGTGCTTTGTTTCAAATCAGCACAGGTAAATTTATTTTTAAATTTCTAGGTATGTTTACCCAAAGCTGTATTTTGGTAAATTTGTCTTGCCACTCTGAAAATCTCATAAAAGAAAAATGAAAATTAATAAGATCTGGTATCTGTTTGTAGCTATTACAGTCTCTTTAGTTCCACAAGGAAAACAAACAATTATGCAATGTCATTTCAAGGCAAGCATTCTGAGTATAAGGCTTACCTCTGCAGCGGTTACGGATGAGGTAGACAGATACTCTTTAGCTAGAATGTAGCGCTGAGTGAAATCTGTTTTTAAAACTTGTCGCAGAACAGAGAATTCCTCCGTCATCAGAATATCCTTATAACTATGCCCAGTCAGCTACAACAGAAAACACGTTTTGCCAGTTAATTCCTAGATCTCTGACAAAATAAAGAAATATAAGAAATGAATATAAAACATTAGTTTATAAAACAAATGTCATTTCCAGAACAAAAAGGAGGGTTGAATTTCAGAGACAGTTTATTTAACTTCAAAGAAATGTAAACATGTTGTTTTTTAATCTATTCTCTGTAGAATGCATAATTACACAAGAAACCTCATCCTCTCCAACAAAAGAAAAGGTTTTCAGCACTTCTGTTTACTCAGTCTCAGCACATAAGATTTTGCAATTTCATTAAAGATACTCAAATATGCAATCTGGTAAAGAGGGATAATAGCACGCATGCATGCACACACACACACACACACACACTGTTGTAAACAATTATGAATCACAGACAGCAGGATCCAACTATCACATATAGGACATGCATGCTTTCATGTATTCATGCATGCATGCAGGCACACACATATTCATTTTTGTAAACCTTGATGATTCACAGTAAGCAGGGTCTAGCTGTCCCACACATATTCACACGTGCAGTTTTTGTAAACTGTGATGGTTCACAAACAACAGGATCTAGAATTATCCCATATACTCACACAAGCAATCTTGTAAACAGTGATGATTCGCAGACAACATGGTCTAGCTATCCCACAACGGTTTAATAGCTGTTCCAATGTGCAGATTATCTCCTCCTGGGCTGATGGCAGGAAATTCCAGCAAGGAGCAGTGCTTGCTAAGCTTAATGCTGGGTTATACAAAGAAGAAGTGTTGAGTTAAAACACAGAAGCAAGAACACTTGTTTTATATACATATATATTAAAAATTTTGCATCTCTCTTCTATGTACCTTCAAAACATCACTTTACAGCAAATAAAACAGCAAAGCAAATTTTACATTTAGAAATTAACTTTAATTAGATTAATTTTTATCTTTTTATAAACCAAATAAACAAAATTTAGCAATGTAACCAGTAAAGTCACATCCTGAAAACATGAATTTTTTTTTTACAATCATGTATTACTGACAGAGTGTTTGGGTTTTATCCACATTCAAAGTTACCAGAATTATATTAGCAGCTCCATGAGCAATATAAGTAAAATTATGTTGCAGCTGTGATGCAAAGAGGTGTAGTGTTAGTACATTTATTATTTTAAAAAATGACAATTGTTCAAAAAGTAAAATTATTTTGCTATTGTAAACAGAAAACAATGAATGGTCCTCTCAGTTCTCAAATATATATATATTAATAAATACATCATCTTTCAAAAAGTAATGAGCTGTCAAGAAATAAATACATCATGTTTCAAACAGCAATGACCTGTCAAGAAATAAATACATCTTTCAAAAAGTAATGAGCTGTTAAGAAATAAATGCATCATCTTTCAAACACTACTGGGCTGTTAAGAATTAAATACATCAAACAGTAATGACCTGTTAAGAAATAATTACATCACTTTTCAAACACTACTGAGCTGTTAAGAATTAAATACATATCTTTCAAACACTACTGAGCTGTTAAGAAATAAATACATCACCTTTCAAACACTACTGAGCTGTTAAGAATTAAATAAATAATCTTTGAAACACTACTGACCTGTTAAGAAATAAATATATCATCTTTCAAACACTACTGTTAAGAGTTAAATACACAAGAGTGAAATAAGAGGCATCATTTAAAAACAACTGAGTTGTTGTTAAAGGTTAAATAAGGACCCACTGCTTGAAGTCCGTGAAAAGGAAGGGAGAGAACTCAGGCTTGGTCTTTTATCACCGGTAGTCAAAAGGTGTCTGCATGTGAGATCTATAGTCTCCACTGTAATAGAGCCTGTGCAAAGCTTGATACAAGTCTGAAATGATTTTGCAAACAGAAATAATAAATGCAGAATTTATAATTCTAATGTTCGTATTTTAATGAATGATATAACTGAACTGCCTCAGAAATTTTGTATTTATTTTTAAGATTGTGATCCAATCAAAATTGAAATGCTTTGAGATTTTTATAGGTATTAATGATCTTAACTTTCAGACAGATTATTGAAATGATGCATAATAATACATATTATTTTGAGAGACTGACTGGATACTTGTAAATTAAACTTCTGCCTGGCAGCTTAGAGAAAACAATTTGATAGCTTATCTGATCTATGCACAATGTGTTTTTTAAATTCCAGTTTGCAGAAGAATTATAAAATATGAAGCTAATGAGTATATTACATTTTTTTTTAAATCTTTGTTCTTGAAAATAAACAGCAAAAAATATGAACTGTTAAAACTGCATTCAAAATATTAACTCCTTCACTGCAGATCCAATTAAGCCCAAATTAGATACAGTGTAGATATTTCAATACTGTTAAAAATAAATACTGAAGAAGTTAATAATTTTTTAAATGCTCATACCAAAATGATGTCAAGGTCTGTACAATGGCCATCCAGCAGGCGAACCAATCTGCAGCAATCTGAAATATGACCCATGGCAAGTAGCTCCCCAAGGACTTTCTGCAGCTCGTGTGACTCCTGTTAAGAGCAATATGACATGACTTAATGTGACTTGTATATAAAAATAGTGTGACACAACACTTATTGCAACTTCTATATAAGAATAATGTGACGCAACATTTATTGCAACTTCTAAGAATAATATGATACAATGCTTATTGTGAATTCTATATAAGAATAATGTGATATAATGCTTATTGTGAATTCTATATAAGAATAATATGATACAATGCTTATTGTGAATTCTATATAAGAATAATGTAATACAATGCTTATTGTGAATTCTATATAAGAATAATGTGATATAATGCTTATTGTGAATTCTATATAAGAATAATGTGATACAATGCTTATTGTGAATTCTATATAAGAATAATGTGATACAATGCTTATTGTGAATTCTATATAAGAATAATGTGATACAATGCTTATTGTGAATTCTATATAAGAATAATGTGACACAACACTTTTGTGACTTCTATATAAGAGTAAGGTGGCTGGCACAACTCTTCTTGTAACTTCTAACTAAAAATAATGTGACAAGACTTCTTTGGACTTCATAATAAAAACAATTCATATGACAACAGTTCTTGAGACTTCTACATAAAATGTGACATTCTATTACTCCTATATAGAACAGATGATGTAACAGTTCTGTTGACTCTATAAGCATACTGTGACAATTTTTTACTTCTACACAAGAACAGTGTCTCAAAAACTTTTGTGATTGCATTATAAGAATACTAAGAGAGCATTGTAGCACAACAGATCTTATGACTCCTATAACGTGACAACATTTTTGTGTAATTAGAACAATGTGACAAATAAGCTTTTTGTTTTTAGAACAGTGTGATACATACAACAGGTTGTGTAATTAGAACAGTTTGACAAACAAGTGCAATGCAACCAGCTTATCTGAATAGCTAGCTCTTTGACTGCTTAACTACATCAGTGTCAATTAAGGAGTGATTACTTGTAAAATAATTTTTTGTGCTAACTGCCCTGAGAATAGTGCAGATGAACATATCTCTCTCGTGGTTTCTCTCATGAGAATATTAAAACATAATGAGTCATAGAGCCCTTATTACGAGAATGTTGGGACATAATGGTTATTGCAACTCTTACTAGAAAAAGTATTGTGACAAAAGGCTATTATAGCTTATAACAGAAGAATGTTGTGATACAGTGGATTTTACATCAGAATCATGGGAACATTATGACATAATAGCTCTGAAGGCTTTTATTAATACATTTAGATCAGGATATTGTGACATAATGGCTCTTATCAACTGTGACATAATGGCTCTTATCCACTGTGACATAATGGCTCTAATGGCTCTTATTAAGAGAATATTGTGATATGATGGCTCTTACGGCTAGCATCAGGAGAATATTGCTCCTATCAGAATACTGTGACATATTGGCTCTATACACTCCTATCCTGAAAACAATAAAACAAGAACAACACAATCAAATCCTTGTTTCAGTCCTCACAGTAGCTTACAACAAATTGTATCTTCAATGACCCTACTGTCTTTGACTTTAAGCACAGCAAACTGATCCATACCTAATGCAGGCCTGTTTCCGTTGAATGCAAGAATACTGCAGAGGAGTTTATGGTTCATTGTAAAAGTATTATGGATTAATGAATAGGCAGAGTAGCAAAATAAACAATAATAAAACTAAGTGTCCTCTAGTTCTGCAATCTAACAAAGCAAAAACAAAAAGAATCCAGACACACGCATGCATGCACGCACGCACGCACACACACACACACTACATAGACTAACAAGCAAAAACCAAAGTTCCTTCTATCTAATGGAGAAACTTTACAAACTACAAAGATGAAATATGCCGATAGCTGTCTAACTTCATCTTTGTTCAATGTTTGCAAGTTTTTATAAGCAAGAATGACACATTAAAAATTTCATACAAAATTCAATGATCCTTTTGGGCTTTAGAAGCTTAGAAACTTCCATTAGAAGTTTAAATTATAAAGGTCATGGCATGAAAATAGCATAAAAAGGAAACACTAATTACTGATTGAAATATCTCAAAGCACTGATTGTTGAATGAAGTATATCACACAAACATAATCATAATGCTTGCCACATTCAAAACAGCCACAACTTTCAGTCAGTGAGTCACTAGATTCTGTTCAATCTGCTAAAATACTGGCATTAACCATTTAATATGTGATTTATAAAGAGTTAAGATTTCTCTGTCAATCTATGTTATATAAACTAGACTAATAATGTCCACACACCTAATTCCTTACACTTTGGACTTTAAAAAGGTATGCTTTTTACCACACAACATCTTTAATTATAAATGATCATAATGGAACCAGCCAACAGAACTAAAGCATAAAGCCAACAAGCCACAAAATCACTGTAAAAGAGTTAAAGTAGTTTTGCTCTGCTCCAACTAATACATGAGTATGATGTACTTTACTCACTTCTTCACTCAGCAAACTGGCTGCATCAACTTCAACTGCTGGAAAAGCCTCTACATGCAGCAGTTCATGCCGATCAGCAGGTAGTATGGACCTTCCTTCAGTGTCACCGAGATGCCTGAAGATGTCCTCTTTCTGCTTGCTGTCTTTTGTTTTTGCCTGAAATGTTATGATCGCCAGCATCTTCTTAAATGAATGTTTTTACTTATTGTGGAGTCTTATTAACTGATGCTTTCAACTTACTGTGTTATTAAATGGATTTTTTCATTACCTAATGTTCTCTTTTATTTAATGGATCTTTTTATTTCCTATGTGACCTTATTAATAGGATACTTTACTTAATGTGTTATCTTAGTAGATGGACCTTTTGACATACTCCGTGGAGTTTAATGTGTTATCTTAGGTGGACCTTTTGACATATTCCATGGAGTTTGGATACAATATTAATTGGATACATGACTTACTGTGTTATCTTATTAACTGAATTTGTTTACATACAATGTTATTTTATTAACTGAATATTTTTGTTTACCCACTGTGTGATCTTATTTTACTACATACTAAAAGACACCTTCACATGATCTGGACTCAAAACCAACAACCATTCTGGAAAATATGTAAAAGGTCTCATACTCCAATAAATTTAAGACTTCCGCTATTTTATTATCTAAAAGTTGAATGTACATGTAAGTCATACATGTTTACTGTCATTTTAACTCTAAATGCTGAATTGTGTGTGTGTGTGGCATTGGTTTAATGTAATTTTATATTTTAAATGCTGACTTGTGAGTGGAATAGGTTTAATGTAATTTTATATTTTAAATGCTGAATTGTATGTGTGCATAAAACATTGTAAATGGGTTCTGGTACATCATAGTTCTGAAATGTCCTGTTATTGATATGTTTGTCTGACTTTTCTCCTTTGAATAATAGAGTGTGACAAGTTTCTAACACTCAGTGCAAACAATTTATTATAAAAAAAATATTTTTCTCTCTCTGAGACATGCTAGAGTGTAGGCAAAGATGAAAAAGGAAAAGGAAACAGCTTAGTTTGAATACATGTTTTTTTTTTCTACTCTTAGCCAAGTTAACGTTCTTTAATATTTTTTAAAAGATTACTATATAATTTTATTTTTAAAACTTACTTTAAAAAGTTATAAAGCCTCATTCCCCAAATAGGTTGTGTTTGTTTGTTTTTTTATCAGTAAAGTTTGATAAAAGAAAGCATCATGCTGGATTAAGATGATTTCTTTTTTTTTTACAGCTACCATTACATATAAACTACCACAGCAATGAGTATAAAAATAATGAATACATCTTGTAGTGGGGTTTGATGATGTAAAGAATTTATATTTGAATTCAATTAGAAGACAAACAGATAGAAAACAGATATTATATATTACAGCATGCAAGCAAAAAAAAAAAAAAAAATAGTAACTAAGGGAACTAACTTGCTCAACAAATGGTTAACACTAACATGTTTATGTCTAGACTAAAAACAATGTAGGAAAAATGATTTACAATGTTCCCAATGAATACCATAGTCCATACCATTTCCCCCCCCGCCCCCCAGAAACTTTGGTAAGAAACAAGTGTTGCTAACCAAATGTTGCTGCTGCACTCTGGCTTTGATACGGCATCCCCACATAGAGATAAAACAGGCCTCTTTCAAAGCCAAGAAGTGTCCCTGGTCCTGTTTGCTCGAGTATGGTTCCACCAAAGTCATCAGGAGTTGAAAAATGTAGCCTTTCTCTTCAAAGCTCTCAGTACCAGCAACTTCTGCCTGTAAATTTATTTTATTTTAGTTGGGGTGGTGTCTGTTATGTGCAACAAATTATATTTATATTCATGTGTGCAACAATTTATATTCATGCATATAACAAATTAAATTTACCTTCATGTATAAAAAATAATTATATTTATATTCATGTGTGTATTTGTATTCACACATGTAACAAATTATATTTATGTTCATGTGTATAATTGCCTTAGAAGAGTGCTAAGAGAAGTGCAAAGAGGAAGGTTTTGTGCTCTAAGAGAAGTTTTATTATATTAAGATAAACATATACATAAACACACATGCAAACATAAAACATATATATATATATAATCTTTGTGATATAGTTTTAATACCCAAAACCTCTTGCCAACAAACAAACTGAAGCAAAATAAAAGCTCAAAAAATATTTTATTGGTTATTTTTTTAATATTATAATTATTGTTTTCTTATACACTATGTATACAAATTATACATTTAACTTGTGCAATCACTGAAACAGCTAAAAAATCATACACAATGCTATCCAATTATTGTTACTGTTTATTTCGTTAGGTTTGAAGGTTTAATAATTGTAAATACTGATTAATAACTGGCCTTATGAGGTGTAAATGACTCACATAGACTTACATATTTATAATAATAATCATAACCATTAACTGACTCCCGTTTAGTGGACAAAGTTTCACCTGTACTCAACCAAGTCATTCCAATACAAGAGTTAGTCTGACTCAGGTAATAAGCACTTTGTGTACTATTACCATATTATAAAACTGTCTCTCTTATAACAATGTATCAAATGTGGCAGTTAACATTCAAACATGCATGTTTATGTGCTGTATTTCACTGCAATTACTGAACAGCTTACAACAGATCTGTTTTATGTGCTGTTTCACTGCAATTACTGAACATCTTTCAACAGATCTGTTTTGTGTGCTGTGTTTCACTGCAATTACTGAACATCTTTCAACAGATCTGTTTTATGTGCTGTGTTTCACTGCAATTACTGAACATCTTACAACAGATCTGTTTTATGTGCTGTATTTCACTGCAATTACTGAACATCTTTCAACAGATCTGTTTTTGTGCAATAAGTCTTTTTTATAGGTTTCATCCTAGAAACTACCGCAAACCTGTAGCTCTAGGCAGGTCTACATGTGTGACAATCAGAAAAGAAGCAGTGTGTTCCAAACAAAATCCAACGCTCTGTTTCAAGAAACAAACATCAGCCCAAGAAGATAACTGTTTGCATGTATTACAATGAATGTCACTCACATGAAAAAAGGGTGCGACAGCATCAGGAGAAAGTTTGTTCTTGGTGATGCGGGCAACACACCTATCCCAATACCGAAGCCGCATGACTCCTGATGTCCACACACCGGAAGACTGTAGTTTCTGCTTCTCACTTGCCATCTGCGTGACAGAAAATGAGTCATGGGACTCTGCTGAACTTTCTTCTAGTCAGCAACACCATGAAGGCATAAAAGCTTGAAAATTTCATGCATTTAATGTCATTTTTCTCTAAAACAAAACTGTGATAGTGTTCCTTTAAAAATACTCCCTAAAAAAAAATAAAGCCATTAAAACGTGTCATGATTATTGCTCTCGAACTCACTCAAGCACATACACATACATGCATACACACAGACACACACACACACACACACACACACACACACACACTTAATTTTTTGACATATTACTTTCTGTCACATGAACATGTACAAATGCTCACAAAACAATCTTTACCTGTCTGAGAGTGATGCCAGCCAGCTCCAAGCCAGTGCTCTGAGCAAATATTTGTGCTTCTTCAAACATCTCTCTAGCCATCAAGGCTTCCAAAGCCTTCTGGCACTCAGCCTGGAAAGCCTCGCTTGAAGAGAGATTGTTGAAAAAGGTCTGGAAGTGGACACTGTCAATGCGATTTCTATGCAGAATGTCCACCATCTTCAGCAGCTTTCCAAAGTCCATCACTACCAGCAAGAAAAGCAGAGATAGAGAATGTGTTCATGTCTGTGTATCAGTAAATTAGCATTGTCTTCCATATACTGGTGCATTTTTAAATGTGCATTTGCAAATTCAAAATTTTTTTTTTTGTAAATAGAGTTATTTGTCATATATTGTCTATATGGAGATGGATTTTTGTTTCATTCTGTTACATTATTTTTAGTTTTCTTATAGTAGTTTGCAGAAGGATCTTGTGTACTTTAGTAGTAGTAGTATTATACCACATGTGCAACATGTGTACACACACACACACACACACACACAAAAAACCCCACACAAATAATATGTACAAAGACAAAAAACAGAGAGGATGCAATTAAAATAATAAATGTATATTTTAATCTTCATAAGCACAATAAAAGGCATGAGAATTGATTCAATAAGTGCACTTGCCCTTTTAATGTACACATGCATTTCCTAGAGACATAAATTGAAAGCTCCCTTCCATACTAGTCAGCACATTGTTATACCAGCTTAGAATGAAATATTCAAACAATAATGCAACAACTAAATCCCTCACTTGAAGTGAGACTTAAACTGACCTGCATAACGAATTAGATTGGTAAATTAGAAAGAAACAGAAATCAAATCAGTGTGAGATGTTACAATGTAAATAACTCTTGCTTACCATCAAACGAAAAAACCAGGGCAATATTTTCATTAGTGAGCAAGATCAGCAAGTTCAGAGCATCATACAGGCTGGCACAATGTATGAGCTCATGACACAAAACGTGATAAGCTATTCTCTCCAACCAATCCCGATTTCCAATAACGTCATTTTCTCCATCTGCCACACCCGTTCTGCTTTTGGATTTCGGATCAGTAGAAGACTTCCTTACTGAAGGACTTAACTGTTACAAATAAAATATACTTTAAAAATAAAACTTTAAATGGCAAATTTCTATCACTCCTCCAAATTATATTAAATAAACATCAATCTCATAATTTTATGCTTTCACTAGCTTCCTGCAAGTCAAAACAGTTTATATCTGTACCAAAGAGGTAAATTCAATGTAATATTCCCTTAAGAAAAAAGTTAGGATGAATCCCTGAAATAAAATCTATTACAACTACTACAGGCAAAAGAAAATTTCCACCAGTAAATTA
Source organism: Sinotaia quadrata (assembly GCA_028829895.1). Classification (NCBI taxonomy): domain Eukaryota; kingdom Metazoa; phylum Mollusca; class Gastropoda; order Architaenioglossa; family Viviparidae; genus Sinotaia; species Sinotaia quadrata. The sequence continues at coordinate 126,901,393 of CM054177.1, read as the reverse complement.
TCAGGTTTTATATGCAATCAAGGTCACCAGACAGATTATAAAGTTACTTCCCTCAACAAAATAAAGACTAGAGATGAATATCTTGCAAGGAGAATGTAGGACTAAGAACCAAGTGGCAGCACCATTCTTATGAAGAGAAATATGTCAGGAATATTTACATAGAAATGTACATACATGCGGATCTCAGGTAATGAGCAAATTTCATTCTTAAGAACGTTCATATTTTGATTAGCCGCATAAGTTAGAATTTGTACATAAATGTTTGGTTAATGAAACATCAGCAAAAATAAAGCCTTATAGCTTTTCTTTATTGAAAAAAATCTTAAGCTCATTAATAATGACAACTCAGTAAAATACATTAAATGTCTCTAAGTGAAGACCCTAAGACACTATATGTAGCTTTGCAGTGGATGAGATCACAAGTTAATGACACAATCATAAGCCTCAGCATGAGTGATGATTGGCTAAATATCTGCATCTGAACTAATTCACCTCATTTGTAAGTAGGTAGTAATAAATGGATGTCACCACAATTATATGTACATAAGAGTTGAAATTTAACTTGAAACTGAAAAATAATGGGTTTGATGGTCTCGCTCATGTCAGTGGGTTGCCAAAAGTTGAGACTGTCATAATTCAAGACCCAACTGCACAAAATACAAGCACATGGTTTCACAACAGATGCCATTGCACGGTTTCATTTTTCACACAAATGATGCAATCATCTGTGAAATTATCCTAATGACAACCATCCTAATAAATCTAAATAGGGTCCTTAACAACCTGAAATCAAAAGAATACTATTATCCTTTTGGCCATGACTTAACTTACAGCTTCTGATATTCAGATTTTGCTCAAGCATGCACATATTTCAAGCAGCCGTTAATAATGACAAAGAGATTGAGCAAAATTAAATGATGATGTTTTTCTTTGGACCCAAACAAAAATAAATTTAAATTTCTCATTTAAAAATGCTACTTACAGCTGCCATGAGGTCTTTGAAGTGGTCAAGGGGTACTTTGCAGCCCTCATAGTCTCTCCACTGCACACAGTTTGCAATAAACTGGAGAAATGGCAGCATTGGAGATTTCTGGAGAAAATCAGGAAAAACTATGATAGATTTCTGTTGCACATGAATATTTATAGCAAGAACTAATTTAAGATTGAGCAGAACCCAACATGACACAGGAATTTGTTAATCAAATGATGCTAAAATCAATAGATGCCACATATTGTGATCACTACCCTCTCCCATATTTTGATTTTATTAAGCAGTAATTCTAAAAAGTTAGAGGCTTGTGTCTCACTCTAAACATTCTCATCATGCTCTCATATTGATATAATAGTACTACACACATGCAAATGAGCAATCCATAAGTTTGGCTCCTGAAGCTTTCTACTAACACATTCAAGTGAACATCCCATAAGTTCAGAAGCTTTCTACTGCACATATGTAAGTGAACATCTCAGCAGTTTGGCCTCTTAAGTTTTCTACTAGCATACTAGAGGAATCTTCTGGTTGTATGATAGAAAAAAAAAACAATTATTATTTAACACTTTGTTTAAGCTTTCTCTGACCTGTTACTGCAAATCTATTTGCAAGAGTTCATTATAAATGAAAAAAAGTTAATGACCAAAGACTGAAAATAAACAATCAGATAAAGCCATTGTATAGGGTGTTTTTAAAAAATTGCAACTCATACAATGAATGTTTATTAGAAAATTTATAAAAATGTTAGTCATCATGCTGTGCACCTAAATATATTCAATGAATCAGGTTATCCAACACATTACTCAATGCTTCATTTGATATTTCAATAATAATAACAATTAATATAATTTCAATAAGATGTGATTACATTATATATGGGATGAGTGCTTAAAATACCCTGTATCATAATACGTAAGTCTGGGTAACTGACAAGATAGCTGTACACAAACAGGGAATAAAAATGTGCAATGCAGCAGTTGTATCTTATTATGTATGCTTAATGTCTGACAAAGTGTCATTCAAACAAAAAGACTGGAAATGTGTGCTATGGCAGTTGTATATTATGTAAGTTTTTATGCCTGACATGATGGCCATACATAAACAAGGAATGGAAGTAAATAGTACAGTAGCTGTATAATATTCTCTAAGTTTGGATGTCTGACAAGGTGTTGTACATTAACGGGGAATGGAAGTAAATAGTACAGTAGCTGTATAATATTCTCTAAGTTTGGATGTCTGACAAGGTGTTGTACATTAACGGGGAATGGAAGTAAATAGTACAGTAGCTGTATAAATCTCTAAGTGTGGATGTTTGACAAATGTTGTACAATAACAGGGAGTGGAAAGTGGCAGCTTCCATTTGGGATGAAAGAGCCAAAAAAGTAACTTAACGAAATCTGCTTTATAATTTGTACATGTTACGACATTAAAAAAAAAAAAACTATTTAAGAAAGTACCAATCCTGCTGCATATGTTTGAGTAATACAGTATAAACTCCAGCATTTATTCACACACTAAATTGGGACTTGTGATCACAATTTCTTCAGTAATGATAGCAATAAGAATACAAATAAATTAAGACAAGAAAAGGTGAAAAATGTCATACTGACAAATAATGATTCATTTCTCATGCTCAAATAACATTATTTTCATCACAACCATACACGAAACAAGAGTTGTAACATTTAAAAAATTATAAAATAAGCAAAGATGATATCTAAATTTTAAAAGTAAAACTGAAAAAAACCTATCTCTGTTTATTGAAACTACTCTTTTCATACTCACTGGCAAGAAAATGAAAAATGCTGTGGCCAAAGTGCTCTCCATGCTGCAGCAGAGGTATAAGCTAATCAACTGCTCAAGTTCAGACAGCTTCCAGTGCCAGATACGCTTCCTGTGAGCTGCCAGGAACTGATCATGTTCAGAGGGTGTCAGCATGGCTAGAAGCCAGGCACACAGTGACAACACCATAGATGCACCCTGAGAAACGAAATTATGCCTGAGTAATCATTAATTATAACCAGGTAGATGATGAACTTGGACTCTAGTTGGAAAAAAAATCACGGAGTAAGGAATTTCTGTGATGCAAGTAACAGCAGGCCTAGTCTACTCTAAAAGAACAGCAGAGACTAATGAATATTTTAATACAACAGTAATTCTTGAATGACCATTATGAACACTGGCACCTGGAAGACCCTATTTATTTTCAAAGAGAATCAGACTGAAAATCAACAGAATTCAACAGTTTACCTTAAATTCTAAGGTTACAGTCAGGGTCTCCTAAAAGAGTCCTCAAAGCCCAACTACAATTTCATAATTTTACTCACACAGCAACCAGCCAGTTCAGCAAAAAGAGGATTGCGTAAAACAATGGCATGCATTAGTAGAGATTTCCATGGTTCAGGTGTGGCCAATGCTGAAAACAGGACTCGGAAAACATCTGATGCAGCAGATTCTTCTGTCACTTCAAAATCTGATAATGAAATAATGCATATTCGTCAACCATTCAGCTTACAAATTATTATCATGAGAAAAAGCAACAACACAGAAATAATAAAACAATCTTTATTAGAAACACAATTAAGCAAATATATTTTTCACCTTCATCTGTAGATAAATGTTCATCAGTTTTAGGAAACATGGGAGAACTGCCCAGCTGTGATTCATCATCTTCATCACTGCTTGTCTCACCTGCCCACATAACAGATTTCATTTCAAAGTTAAAAACTAAAACAGATGTTTACTGTATAAACATCTCATGTACCTCATAAGCATTAAATAAAAATAATTAAAACAGTTTATATCAAGATTTTCAAGGATACAAACAAGGGATAAACTAAAAGAAGAGTATGCTTATTAGCTGTGAATCTCAATAAAAGCTGTCAAGCCTAATTTTCTCTCTGGTTTCCTTCCATCAAGAACAAAGTGTTTACAACACTAAGGGCCACTCTAATCATAGCCCAAGCCATGCTGGCTGTTTTCAAGGGAAGATAATCAAAGTCAAAAGCCTGCCCAACAGTCATCCCACAATCCACTTCCTTCCAACATCAGTTTTCTTTTTCTGAGCTAAGTTTGTTCAGTTCTGTGGGTTTTAGGCTCCATTTACAATGTAATCTTCACTTTACTTATGTTGGTGCTTGATAACTGGCAAAACAGCATGTATTTAATTTTTAACTTTTTTCACTTTATTAATATTGTGTTTATTTTATTATAATCTACCATGCTGGATTTTAATTTTGTGTCTTCTTTGACCTGACTGTCTGTTTTACTCTTGAATTTCCAGTTTATAACCTCTGTAAGTGGAACATGCTAACTATCAAGATTTATGAATGGCCCAGTAGGGTCTTTAAATGCATTTGACCTGCTTGGTATTTTTAAAAGTTTGATAGGATGCCTTCAGGGTTGTAGCTGAGCCAGTCTTTAAATTAATATTTTTAAGATGAATCTCTGAAATCTTCTCTTGTTGCATAATAGATCTTACATAAAGACCTGATGCAATATGTTTTAATGAAAGCTGCCAAACTGTTAACATAAATTTTATCAACAGGCTTACTCGTCCAGATAAATTTATCAACATGCTTATTCATTTCATTAGATAAATTTATCAACAGGCTTCTTAATTTCATTAGATAAATTTATCAAAAGCCTAATGAATTTATCAACAGACACTAATTTTATTAGGCAAATTTATTAACAAACTTATTCATTACATTAGATAAATTTATCAACAGGCCTACTCATTTCATTAGATAAATTACTTTAAATAAATTTATCAACATGCTTACTCATTACATTATTCATGCCATTATTATAACTGCCTATCCTGATGAAGACTATTTAGCTGAAACATCAAATCGTGCAGTTGAATTTGTATCGAGTACCCATAAATCATTTTGAATTTTCATGTTGCATTATTTATACACAGAACCAACTTTTTCAAAACGATTGCCTCTTAACTCTTCATCGATGTGTTTTTGTTTCTAGTGATGTATTTATTTATAATGCTAACATCTCAAATCAGTGTAAAATGTAATCATTGTAATTTAAAACTATGTCAAACTGGTTGTGACCAATTTATCAAGTCTGACAAAACAAATATCAGAAACAGATTTCAAATAGCCCAACCTCTATCATTTGCAGCATGTAAGCCAATCTTTGAGTACAACCATGACCGAGAGTTGCGGTTCTTATCAGAACTAGCAGCTTTGGTATCAGTAGGTGGTGAGGTCAATGTGCTGAAGCTAGCATTCGTGATGACATACTGGAGATGGTCTCGAAGGTGTCGACTAGGAAAAAGGTGCAGGATATTCTTCAGCTACAAGAACAAATAGAGAAATTGAAAGTTTTACTCACTCAGCTACAAAAACAAATGGAACAATTGGAAGCTTTACTCACTAAACTACATGAATGGAGAAATTGAAAGCTTTATTCACTAAAAATCAAATATAGAAATTGAAAGCTTTATTCACTAAAAATCAAATATAGAAATTGAAAGCTTTACTTACTCAACTACATGAACAAATGGAGAGATTGTTGCTATGTATTACTATGCATGCAAATGAAAGAAAACTAAATAGAACAACTAATTTATATCTTTACAAACATTTATTAACTCTGAACAAAAATTAAATATTAAATAAAGGCAAAAAATTGAAACTTATGATGCATACCAATATAAAATGTGATTATAAAAAATTTTGAATATTTCACTTGAAAAAATTGTACTGAATGCAAGTGGTCACAGGCCATGTGGAAACGGCTCAGAGGTTGCCTATATTTACAGTTAGAATAAAGAAAAAGGTGAGATAAAAGGAAGAAGAATTTTTTTTAAAATTATGTGTCAGAGTGGGATGAGAAAAAGTACCAGCATAATCTGGAATAAAACCATCCCAAAACTTAGAGCTGCCACTGTACAAAGTTTTGAGCACCAAACAGCTACACACTCTAGTTCTCATGTCTAGTTCTCAATTCAAAGCAAAGTTATAAAGAAGCAGTTTACAAGACCAAGACAATGCCAAACACACACACATGCAACACTAATATTATACTAACTTGTGTTTTTGGAAACATATTAAATAATCTGTCTTCGAAAACACAAACACAATTTTAATCTGTCTTTGGAACAATAATGATCAATGCTATTATAAACATAACACATTACCAGCTTGTGTCTGACAACATAAAACTTATGACCTATGCCTCTGAAAACATACTGTGTCTTCAGAAACTCATTACCAACCATGCCCTTGGAAATGCAAACACATTACCACAATGTGTCTTTGAAATCACAAACATAATGCTAATGTGTCTTAAAAACAAACAAAAAAAGATGACCCGTGTCTTTTGAAATACAATACATTACTAAACTGTTTTCTTAAAAACACATCAATCTTGTTCACCTCTTAACACACATACAACTCTGAACTGTGTCTTAAAATACACCAACAAATCAATGCATGTCTATATAAACAAAACACAAAATGTCATGCCTTGGAAACACAATTACAACAATGCATAATTCTATAGAAACAAAATATACAATGACATGCTGTATTGGAAAACAATGGGTGAGTCTATAGCAACAAAAGCAAAACTGACCTGTATTTTGAAAAACATAAAAACAATATGTGTCTATAGAAACAAACCCAAACAACTAGTGTCTTTGGTCTTTGGAAACAAAATAACAAAACAACAAAACACTAACTTGAGTCATTGGAAACAAAAAACAAACCAAAACACTAACATGAGTCTTTGGAAACAAAAAACAAAACAAATACCTTGAGCCATTGGAAACAAAAAAACCCAAAACACTAACTTGAGTCTTTGGAAATAAAAAAAGCAAATGAGTCTTTGGAAATAAAAGTACAAAATGACTCACTTGAGTCTTTGGAAACTAAAATCAAAACAACTAACTTGAGTCTTTGGAAACAAAAAACAAAATAACTAACTTGAGTATTTGGAAACAAAAAAAAACTTGAGTCTTTGGAAACAAAAAACAAAACAAAACACTAACTTGAGTCTTTGGAAACAAAAAAAACAACAACAAAACACTAACTTGAGTCTTTAGAAACAAAAAAACAACAAAACACCAACTTGAGTCTATAGAAACAAAAAACAAAATAACTAACTTGAGTATTTGGAAACAAAAAAAAAGCAAATGAGTTCTTTGGAAACAAAAGTACAAAATGACTCACTTGAGTCTTTGGATGTATAAAAATAAAAATAAAAAAAACTAACTTGAGTCTTTGGAAACAAAAAAACCACAAAACACTAACTTGAGTCTTTGGAAACAAAAAAACCACAAAACACTAACTTGAGTCTTTGGAAACAAAAAAAACACAAAACACTAACTTGAGTCTTTGGAAACAAAAAAAACAACAAAACACCAACTTGAGTCTTTGGATGTATAAAAATAAAAATAAAAACAACTAACCTGAGTCTTTGGAAACAAAAAAACCACAAAACACTAACTTGAGTCTTTGGAAACAAAAAAAACACAAAACACTAACTTGAGTCTTTGGAAACAAAAAAAACACAAAACACTAACTTGAGTCTTTGGAAACAAAAAAAACACAAACCACTAACTTGAGTCTTTGGAAACAAAAAAAACACAAAACACTAACTTGAGTCTTTGGAAACAAAAAAATACACAAAACACTAACTTGAGTATTTGGAAACAAAAAAAACACAAAACACTAACTTGAGTCTTTGGAAACTAAAATCAAAACAACTAACTTGAGTCTTTGGAAACAAAAAAACAAAATAACTAACTTGAGTATTTGGAAACAAAAAAACCCCACTAACTTGAGTCTTTGGAAACAAAAAAAAAAACACCAAAACACTAACTTGAGTCTTTGGAAACAAAAAAAATCAACAAAACACTAGCTTGAGTCTTTGGAAATAAAAATCAAAACAACTAACTTGAGTTTTTGGAAACAAAAAAACCCCACTAACTTGAGTCTTTGGAAACAAAAAAACACAAAACACTAGCTTGAGTTTTTGGAAACAAAAATCAAAACAACTAACCTGAGTCTTTGGAAACTGATGGAGCTGAGCAAACCAAACAAATGGCAGCCAGCAGTCTTCACGGGCACATGCTTCCAAAAAACGTGTGGAAAGGGGAAGGCGCAAGTTGTGACATACTAGAATGACTAAAGTCCATTTCAGTGCAGCCTCTATGCTTGTACTGAAATAGCCAATGAATATGCTATCTTTAATTAATTACAAATTCACTTTGTTCATACCACTCAAAACCACATAATTACCTTCACACAAACAAAAATTACATTTGCTTTATAAACATTCAACACTCCAACATTTTCATCTTAGCTGAGATCTGCATTTAAAGTACCCAAATTCATAAGGAGAAGGTATGAGTAATTAATTTTATTTGTAATAACTGATATGCTTTTGTATCATATCAACTAAGTGCCACACATTGGAGCTAACAACATAGCCTAAGAAACCATGAAGGAAGTTATTCAGGTCTGACTTATTATCTCCCTTTGGCAATAGCTGCTAGGCATGTTATAGGTTGGTTGCTGGCTTGAACATGTTCAAAAGTAAATTCTCTTAGAGTGGTGGGCACTTGTAGATATTCAGGTAAAAAGAAAAAACAAGAAAACCTCAAGGAATCTGACTTAAAATTATCTAGTTAAAAAAAAATATATAACGATTACCTGCTGAGACCCTCATTTGCAATTTCATCCACTGTAGCATCTTCTAGTTGAGTCAAAAAGCGACGACCATTTCGATGTTTGCTCCAAAGACATGACTGCATGAGATTAGCTGTTGAAAATGATATACAATCAAAACAAAAGTCTCTGATAAATTCTTTCTGATCAAATGATTAAACACATTCTTATTTTAATAATCAACTAAGCGTTTTCAGTCTACTGAGATGTACGCTGATTAAAAGAAACACTTGCACTTCATAAACAGAATAATTTTTAATTGATTTGTATGAGTGGAATGATAAGAGAATGATCATACTTGTGATGATGTCTTTAAATTCAATTATCTCCTCTTGATGCAGGCAGATTGTGAATATCCAGACTGATACATTTGTGTTGCTTTTTTTCCAGCGATGTAAATGTTAGAGATGTGCAAGAAATATTCTGATGTTTAACAGGTGTCACTGATATTTATTAACAATATATTTCTGACTGTTCATCATCAAATACTTATATCAAGTGCAGTGTAGTAGCCATCCAAATAAACTAAAATTGAAGCTACTTACCAACTTCTTCCTCACAAGTATGAAGCTGCTCCTTTCGCCTTTCCGCTGGTCCAGTAAAGTTCCGAAGACTGTGAGCCAGTAGTACTTCCCCGGCACTGATGTAGGCCCGTAAGACGATACTATCACGACCCATCATCTCCACAAATGCCACACAGGCACTCGAGATTTGGGAGTTGTGAAAATGTTTGATGGCCAACCACAGTGCAACGCCACATGCCATATGAAGTCTAGAAAAGGAAAATGCTTCCTCTAAAATAATATCACCTGCTGAATAATTTAATTGTTAAATATGCACACTGCTATTCATAATATTTTCTTAAATCAATTTAACTTCATCAAGCTGTGATTATACTATACCAAAATTACAATGCTCAAGTACCTTTCAAATTTGCACTATGCATACTTACAACTTTTGTACAACTAAATAATTTTATTAGCTAAAACAAAATTTACCGTCTTGGTGAAAGTGCATTAGCCGGTTGTTCTAACTCTTCTGCAAGGAAAGAGATAAAGGCATAGCATGGCCTGCCACGCTTCAGGTAGAAAGTGAAGTTGAGTTTTTCAGTATGGGCAAAGTGTTTTACATATTCTGGATGCGAAAAAAAGGGTAGACTCTTCATTTTGTCTGCAACAGGCAAGCATAAATATCTTAACTGAGAAAAGATAGAAGATTCCTCAAGTTACTATGAGCTTGCAGTAAGTAACTGTAATTGAGATATGCAACTCTCTTAGTATGAACTGGATCACTCACTTGGTTGTGTATTTTTCTTGTTTGTGAAAGTACCACACATCAAGTGCAGAGTTAAATACCAAAGGAAAGCAAGTAATGGCAATCAGTTCATAAGATGCAACTAGAAGTAAAATTCAACCTAATTATGTGTATCAAGCACACAGTTAAGTTGTAAAAGAAGCAATTGTAGAGTCAAGTTGTAATCTTCTAGATATTAATTTACCAAAGGCAGAGGTGGAGAGTCTTCAAGGTTTCAAATATTAATTTAACACTGCAGAGCTAAGTTGTAGTCTTCTAGATATTAATTTGGCACAGTAGAGGCCGAGTTGTAGTTTTCAGTTTTCCAGATATTAATTTGGCATAGTAGAGACTGAGTTGTAGTTTTCTAGATATTAATTTACCATACAAGAGAAGGGACATAGAATACACTCACCCTCTCCTGCTGTGGTGTTAGTGGACTGCCAACCGAAAAGTCGCCTGGTGTTGAGAGGAGCATTATTCTGAAGGAAAAAAACATAATAATACAATCAAACCACAAGAGTATTACCTAAAAAGAACATTTTGAACAACTATAACTAATGCTAATTATCTCCCTCATTTTTGCCTTTCTAAAACCATCAATTAGATACCCTAAGGGTTTAAAAATAGGACTATATCAAAAATAATCAAAACAAAAAGAAAAAGAAAACAATATAAGGTATAAAACAGGAATAAGTTTACTAACTTGCTTATATTTTATAAATGAAATTTTTTAATAAGTGTACATTTACAAATGTCTCTCCAAAGAAATGCACAAATAATATAATAAAAACTAGTGTAAAAAGAAACAACAAAGTATTAATATTTACTCGCAACTACATAACATATATAGAGCAATGTAATGATAATAAATGAATAAATATACAAGTGAAACAAGAGAAAAATAAACAAAGATGCAATAGAAAAAGTGAAATAGAAAATAAACAGAGACACAACAGAAACAGGTGAAGAGAAAATGAACACAGATGCACTAGAAAAGGTGAAGAGGAAAATAAACAAAGATGCAATAGAAACAGATGAAGAGGAAATGAACAAAGACACAACAGAAACAAAAGGAAACTGACAATATAGTAAGAGGAAATGAACAAAGACACAACAGAAACAAAAGAAAACTGAACATACAGCAGAAGAGGAAATGAACACACAACAAAACCAGGTAAAGAGAAAATGATCATAGACAGATTAGAAACATTTAAGGAATAAAATGAACAAAGATACAGCTACACTTTAAAATAGTGGTTCACAAACCTGTGTTTATGTTCAAACAATGATCGTATGGTTGTTTCTGAAGGTCATGGGATTATCTCAGAAAAAAATTTGTTAAAAATGACCAGGGAATAAGAAGAAAAGTTGGCAGATATTTTATTCACACACCCAAATTTAGGTAAATAAACTGCATGGTGAATACACTTAGTCTATGAGCAAGGCCAAGAAAAAATAATGCTTAGAAAAACCCCGAGTAAGTGGACAGATAGAAGTATTCAAGTGCAACAAAAATGATTTAATCTTAGCAGAGCTCACTGTGATGTTTTGCTGGGAGATGGGCAAGATAAGAGAATGTTCATTTGAGTCCTATGGCAATGTAGTAGTTATCTGTTTGAAGAGAACACTGAACATTTCTGAGTGAACTCTAAAAGTACTTGATTAAAGTTTGAGTGAATTCAATTTATCTTGACTGAAGCTATGTGGTTGTGACTTTATAAATACATAATTTTTGGATCTTCTGATGTGCTGTCTAGGGTCCCAGAGAATGTCATAGAGGATGCACACAAGGTCCATTGAACCAGTCCTTGGCACATGGGTTGTTCTGCTCTAGTGTTGCTTCAAAGTGCAATACTCATCAAAGTCAATATCCAAGATAAAGTGGTTCTATTCTAGCATTGTTTCGTGGCTCAATCCTCAACGATCAACGCCTCAGATAAGATCTCAGATAAAGTGCTCAGCTGCCATTAAAATACACATGGGCTAAGAATTTGTCTTACATTGTCATCATATATTTTAATATCATGAGTGAAATATAACAATATAAAATATAGTTAATGTCAAGAGATAAACATGAATATAATATTAGTTTAGGCAAGCAAAACCACATATCTTTGGCAGTAATATATACAACCTGCTGTGTTGATAACCAGTGATAAGGTTATACTCTATTATCACTGGAAGCCAAAATACATGTTGCCTCAGCGGTCATCTTGCATTTGAATGACAATTTACAGATGAGTTTCTGGTACATTCATTCACGTGTCTGAGCTGTGCTTTGAATGGTTAGTTTAGTGAGTTGTCTGGAACATTCAGGTATGTTTCCAGCCTGAGGATAAGGGTCAAGCCTTTCTAGAAGGTAGGTTTATGGTATAGTCTATTTTTAGAGGAGGGGTGGGTGTGGCCTACAAAATCCAGAAACAATATAATGGTAGCCACTGAAAAGATTTAGCAATTTTAATTGTATTTAATTAAAATGAAAAACGCCAAATTATTTTAAAAAAATATTATTAATGAACCAACTGCATGGGTCATCAGACTGGAAAAAAAATATATATATCCAACCAAAAGGTTTTAGGACAACACTAAAATGTTTTAGGCTTCGGGTTGCATGAGTTCTAGTCTCACATCCATAATGGTAAATAAGAAACAATTATTTTTTATATACCCTTCTAATCTGTACTCTAGGAGAGGGTGAAGATTCTGCATTTTTCTATTGATTTTTCAACTGCAGATTGGACCCATCTATAAACAAACAACAGCAAGCATCGGCATACAGAAATGTTCAATTCATGCATGGTAAGATCTATAAAATGGTACACTTCTGCCTGCCAACATTGCATTAATCAAACACTTTTCATATCTGGAAACTGTTCATAAAATCCATTTTATGACTGCAAAACACCAAAGTGAATTGAAAAGTGTGTATAATGAACCAGCCCTCACCAGAAGCAACTGATAAACGTTGATGTCAAAGCGAGAAGAATCAGCATCGGGAGGCAGCAATGCTGAGAGCAACTTTGGATATCGCTGCAGGGTGGATCTGAGCAGCTTTGATTTGACACCAAACAATATGTCCTGGTTGGTCCCCTGCACAAGAAACAATAGAATAAATGTGAATAAAGCTGTTTTAAAATGGATGAAAATATGGAGAAAGTTTTTTTCAAGAATTTATATATACAAAATACTTTATTTTTGAAGAATTAAAAAGAAGAAAGGATGGTAAGCAACCAATAAGACATACATACCTAACAGATACTCATATGCAAACAAAACTACATTCAAGCGTTAAAGATAAATGCATAAGCAAACTGACACATACACAAAATCAACAAGTGAGCAATAACTGAGCTACACTATCTGTTTCTGGCAGAAACAACATTGTCGCAATGGCATTAGACACCTGCACCTCTTCCAGAAGATGAGCCAAACATTAAGTAAATGTACAAATAAACATACAATCATGCGTACACAAACTGACACAAAATATACAATGTAAGCACTACCTGAGTTACACTCTCCGTTTCTGGCAGAAATGACATTGTTGCAATGGCGGCAGTCACATGCCCCTCTTTTAAGAGACGAGCCAGCGTCCAATCATCAGCCTTCCAGAGAATGCTGGCTATGCTGAGACTGGCTGAAAACATACTGCTGGCTGCACAGAGCAACATAAGTGTAAGAGTGTACTCAAATTTAACTCATATTTACTTGCTCAGTTATCATTTTTAACTCATCATCTTTTCATCATCATTCTACTGCAAATAATTGTTTTTATTGTTTTATTATTTCACACCATACCTGATTGATTTTTTACAGCTGAATAGAGGTGTGCAAAGGGTTTAAACCATGCTGCTTCAGTGGAACTGAGGGTCTGCAAAAGGCCTTGTGCATCTAACCTACCAGTTAAAAATAACAAAATTAGAATTTTCAGTAAAATGGAAGTCCCCATACTTAATGTTTTGATTTATGCAATTATAAAAATTATAAATATACTTTTCTCATTACTATCACTGTTACTTAATTACATTTTATGCTTCAATTGCTTCATAAATGTTTATAACAATAATGTTGAATTAATGGAGATGTTATCAGAGTAGATGAGATGATGGATATATTACGGCAGATTCTGGATTTAACTAAGAAAGTAAAATTTAATGAAAATTAATATATATATAAATATACAAGAGATCAGAACTGATTTTAATTTTAATAATATATATTATAATAATATATAATAATAATTACTATGTCCATGATCAATAAAATGCACAGAGATAATAAATATCTATTTTTAGATATTTGGTACTATTCCCGGTTTAATAACAATCCAGTGAGCAGTAACTCACTGGTGAGTGGAGCAGTATATCCAGAGTGGAATTATCAGGCCGACTTGAGCGCAGTATTCTGCAAACTTGCGGTGGAACTCGGACATTACTGAGGCACCACACTGACTAATTGGGTGAGGGGTATGCAAAAGGCCATTGAGCATGTGAATTCGTTCTTCAAATGACAAATTTAAGCTCTCCATAATGTTCCAGTGTTGAGTATTTGTTCTACAAATGCAAAAAACCCACATTATTTGAAAAATTAAAGGAAGAAGAAAAATCATACATTTGATAAAGAAAGAAAGAAATTCAATAAAGAAAGAAGAAAGAAATTCAATAAAGAAAAAAAGAAGGAAAATATTCAATAAATAAATTCAATCAATCAAGCAAGCATGAAAGAAATGTTGAAAGAAAAGAACGAAAGAAAGAAAGAAAGAAAGAAAGAAAGAAAGAAAGAAAGAAAGAAAGAAAGAAAACATATGACTAAAATTATTTATTTAAGCTGCATAAATTAGAAAAGACAGTCAGCATGTCAACCAGCAATAAAAAGAAATCCGTTTATGACATAGCAGAGTTGTCTGTTAAAAATTAAATATTATATTACTTATTTAATGTCAGTAAGTACCAGAGTTAAAATAACAACTCATGAAGAGAATGTGTTAGAACTGGCTAATGTAATCGAAACCGGATGAATAGTTTTTATTATCCAATGGTTAAGATTTACAAGAACAAGACCAGCCAATGGGCTGAGATCAAGTTTACCTGCCAAAATAATTCTATTCTCTAATCACTTTGAATTTGGTGTGACTGAAATCTGGTCATGAAAGGTGGCTGTTAGCTTAATGGTGAGTTAACTGATTGATTGAAAGAGAATGGACTTAGAAATATTTTGTGCATTTTGCTACTGATACATAATACTTGTGTTTTATGCAGAGATGTATTATGTGAGTAGACTATTACTTTTTAAATTATAAATTATGATACTTATATATAGTATGTTAGACACTTGACATTATTTCTGGTAAACACGTTCATACATTATTATGTTGTATCTGTTATGCTGTATGCATGTATTGGGCTAATAAATACTGTTGCAGGAAACTGTAAGGAAATAGTGGAGTTAATGATGAGAAATTAGCATTTGTTCCCTGATTTATTTTACAGAGAAGAAGCAGCCTTTCAAGAATTTCCTGGTTTACTGATTTATAACCATTACAACCATGGTAGATGCAAGAAGTCTCTACCCCAGCATGTAAGTGTAAGGACACACTGCACCTGTTAAAGTATGTCAGCAAGAGTGCTTGACTATAATGTGAAATTTCTGGTATAAATCAGTTACTGGAAATTGCAACACTGTTGTTCTGCTTGAGGGAACTCATATGGAGACTAAGCCTCAAGAGAACAGTGGCTCATGGAACATTCTACAGTGTGCTAAAGGAGCATGTAAAGAATTGACAATTCTATTGTGAACAATAAACTTGTGACATTGTTACGAAAGACTACTGTGGCATCATCGCTGACAAACTTTATCGCTTATCTCTCTTTAACTCCATTTCTGTTCTGTGATGAAAATGATCCTGTGATTTACAGTGATACTAATCTGCTGAATTATGTGTTAGGATATAAGACTATATAAGCACTGAATTTATTCTAAAGTGGTTTCATGGAACTACTGATGTCAAATAATCTTTTCATTGTATTTGTTATATGTATATTTGATTGTTGATTTAATAAATTTATTGTTAAATCTATTGACCTTCTTTCACATATTGATAACCTTATGCTGGAGAGAAAGTGGGTAGGTGGGGGCTTGCTAAATATAGATTAAAGATGGATTTATCTTCTCCTTTGGTAAGAAGTTTTCCATCTACAGAAATATTGTGTTATGGTAAATGTTTGTTTTAAACATTGTGGAAGAGAGAAAACATTTATAGCACCTGCCTATCCTCCAAGTGAGAGAGAGAGACAAGTGGTATCTTCTGGAGAATTATTAATAACATAAAATTAATGTTCTCATTACTTGTAATTAGTTATGGATGATTAATAATAATAATCATAACCTATAACTAAGGTTGCATTGTGTCATCAGGTTCTTTAAAGTTTGAAAAGAGGACTCTCTTAGGTAAACTAATCTGGAAAATTATATACCATAAGTGAAGCGTTTATGGAAAAATGTTTAATACCATTGCACAACGTGAAGTAACATGCTACTTCATTTAATTACATCAATTTTCACTTGCAATGTTAAAGTATTTGACAGCTTTTAACTGGGAATGAATTATGAAATGCAATTAAAGTTGAAGACCTGAAGTTATGAAAGAAAGACTTGACCTTGTTAATATTGTTAAATAATTTCAAATTGATTAGTGTGCATAATGCCTTGCATATATATCAAAATCCTGCTTATCCAAACTAACTGGGACCAAAATTTGTTCAGATTGCCAGATTGTAAACCAGCAAAATAAAAGTACAAGTAAGGTAACTCCTAAATTTGAAACAATATGTTGTAAACTGAAAAAGAAAACTGCTGGACAAAAAAATACAAGCATAACTCTTAAAACTATGGACACCTGGATGTTAACTGGAAAAACAAAAATGTTTCAAAAATCAAGTTAATTTGCACACAACAAGTTTATAAACAAACAGTTAATTGCAGTCATACTAATTTTAACTAGGCATTTGCATTTTTAAATTTTAAAAGAATGCATTTATATATATATATATATATATACATATATATATTTAATTCTTACTTGAGAAGATGTGCTAAAATCTGATGTTGTACAAATTTAGCACAAAGAGGTAAATCAAGCAAATACTCTTTGAGAGAATCTCTCCCTGAAGCCACAGCTGCGTCCAGTGCTTGTATTGTCTGATGCACACTATTGCGAGCTAGCCAAAAATGCCACAGTGATCGAGTTGAAAATTTTCCAGTCAGGTTGATTTCTGTTGGGCATGAGTGAATAGAAGGCTAAAACAAAAATCTTCTTGTATTTATTACTAAGTTTCCTGAAGGAAAAAAAAAAGAAGTCATGTTTCTAACAAAGACAACATTTTTCAAGTTAAATTAAATTCCTGATGGTATTTAAAAAAAATTTAAAAAAGATAAACCATAAACAAAATTTACTAGTTTCCTTAAATGCTTTAAATATATTTATAAATGAATTTTCTTTTGATTTGTTTTATCCTGTCTTTATTTTTAGGACATTAATCTAATTACTAGATAAATATTGTTGACTGTGATGACATTATCCAGTAGCAGTACATAAAAGTGGTCCTAATGATCAAAGCTGATGGCAGTAGTGACATTATTGTTGATGATGGAATGGAAGGTGATACAATTATTTTTATTAATATAAATTAGTAATGTATGGATAGGCACATAAGTCTTAAGAATTACAAAAGCAATTCAATTATAAACATCAACATGTTGACAGTTTAGCCAACTTGCTGCACTTCTTCACAACAAATGTTTTAATTATTTTTAAAATGATTACATTAAACCAGCTCTTTTATTATAAAACAGTTTTAATCATTAAAATAATATTATTAGAAAAAAATGGCATGGATACTCAAGCAGTTAAAAAAACCCAAAATGAAAAACAACAGAAAACATACTAGTATTTTGATCTCCCTTCCATTCTTGCAAATCCCAACAACCTGTGGTCTTTTTTTATGTCTGCATGCTTTTCCTTGTTTTAAAATTAAATTCAGTTCAAAAGAGTACTCAAACAAACTCAGAATGAAAAAAGATGCAGTTTTTGTTTCAAACTTAGTACATGGTAGCTTGGGGCACTTAAGGGAGACAATAGCTCACAATATGAGTGCAAACTATATCCTGTTTTTCTGGGATCTGACATGCCTTCTCTAAAAAAAAAAATTTAAATCAACAGAGTAACAGTAAATTGCAATTAACACTAAATACTATTTTGGATATGAGTAAGGCTTGCTGACCTCCTGACAAAACTGCAGCCTCTAACAGCACCTGCTCTTTTGTCTCTTCATTCCAGTTCTGCAGCCAATGCAATGCCATGACACAGTATGGGCCTTCATTGTCTTTAGAATCAATATTGACCCCACTTATATTCTGTACTCTGGATGGCACATTTGTTCTGACACCCTGGAGGTGGACAGCTACAGGACTGAAAGCAGACAAAAATATTTTTTAAATGAAAGTCTAATGAGGCGGAATAATAATTATAATTAAGATAAAATAATTTTTAATGACTAAGTAAAAAATAAAGGAATAAAAAAAATGTCTTAACACTTTACATTCAAAGAAAGAAAATCTTTCACTTGTTAAAAAACATTTTTGTCAATACAAAATAATAATTTAAAATAAAAGAAACATTATTATGCTTGTTTTTGTTAAAAGCACCTACACATTCACAGGCATCTTTTTAAAGTACAAAATATTGCTTCTGTTTTAGTACCCCTACTTGACTTAAAAATTAAAACTCCCCAAACCAACTAATCTGAGACATGGTGAACACAGAATGGTTTTAAAAAATAAAATAAAAATGGTAAAATGGAGTCAGACCTGGTGAAGGGATAAGTAACTTGATAAAATTTTGCCTATTTGTCTATGTCTCATACTGAAATGTCTATGACTCATACTGAAATGTCTATGACTCATACTGAAATGCCTATGACTCATACTGAAATGTCTGTGTATCATACTGAAATGTCTGTCACATACTGAAATGTCTATGACTGATACTGAAATGTCTGTGTCATACTGAAATGTCTATGACTCATACTGAAATGTCTATGTTTCATACTGAAATGTGTTGTAAATATTCTCAAGTTTCTGAAAGAAATAGCTTTCCCTATTTGTTTGTTACTCCTTGTCAAATGTGTTTTAAATATTCTCTAACATTTAGAATAGCTTTGCCTATTTGTCTAGTTTTCTTAGTAAAATGTATCATAAATATTCTCAAGTTTTTGGAATAGCTTTGCTTATCTCTATTTCTTTTAATCAAATATTATAAATATTCTCAAGTATTCAATAGAAAGAGATATGCCTATTTGTCTATTTCTCTCGGTCAAGCAATGCCCTAATATTCTCGAGGATTTTTAAGAAATAAAGAAATTCAAATATTCCACACAACTCAGTCAATCAGAGTGTCTGATTATTTCAGTTAATTAAAAAGTTAATTAAATGTGAGAAAACTGTTCTGATTATGCACTAATTTAAAATCATTATAAGTTTCATGTACACAACTGGTAATTCCAGTAATGATAAAAAAAACCCTGAGAGACAAGGAGGACAAAAAAAGCCCCAAAACATTTTAATACTGTGACAGCATAAATTCTAAATTCAGAAGTACTAAACTGTTAAGACATAATAAAGATCTATCAATACAATACCTGCCTGAGTTGTCTTCTTTCTGATTCTGCAAAACTTTCGTTCTGAGGAGAGCTGATGGGTAGGCTCTGTATAACTGCTGCAAAAAGTCTACAAGGCTAAGATCTTTCAGTGAGAGAGCAGATGCTGACTTCAGCTCCTGAATAAGAAACTGCTGTAGACTTCTGTCTGTGGTGAACTTTGCCATCTCCCAAATTGTACTACCAACATCTAGGCCCTAAACACAAAACAGAAAATAGCTCAGAATTAGGTAAAGACATATTATAATTTGTGGTGGAGTAAATTTGCCTATCCCTAACTAAACTTATAATTATATATTTGTTGCCAATGTCGATGGACATGATCTGGCCTTGGGCACTGTCTCTGATGGTATTTTTGTAAGTGTCAGAGTTGACGAAAACAGAGCTTTTTTTAAGATGGTTGATATTCTTTACCACTGGGAAATGAATCTGATTTTATATTATGAAATTAAAGTTTTACATCCCATTTTAAACAAAAATGTATCCAGATTAAGTTAATTCAAATTATAAGAAAATATACTCATTGTAATGAGATAATTATGCTGCTTATGTAAAATAAATTTCTGGTAAAACACATTCCAACTTTACTTTCAAAGTTTTTAATAGAAACATATGCTTAACTTCTATAACATCAACATTTTATAATTGAACATAATATAAGAGCAGAGAACCCAACATGTAAAATATAATTTGATCCACTTAATTTTTCGTGCTTCATATGCCAAAATTGTACACTCTTACAGATAATGACCCATATCCTAATTCTGAATAACAAAAAAGTTATTTTTTGAAAAGCATTTAAATTGTTTTACTTTATATTTATTAACCATTTTGTTAAAACTTCTAGTCATTTTCTTTTTAACCATTTAATTTCAACATTTTCTTTTTAACTATTTTATTATTTAATTTTCTTTAAACTTGTAAATATTTTATTGTAACTTTTTACTATTCTATATTTACTGTATTCTATATTTATTTACATAATCATTCTCTAAAATAACCATTTATCGTTTCAATCAGTTTATTTTGTTTAACCATTTGTTTCCTCATTTTCATCAGTTTATTTTTACTTCATGAGTATTTTAAAAAAGTCTGAACCAATTCACAAACCATGTTAAAAGAATAATTCATACTTTAGCTTCATTTTCACTGACTGACCTGATTTTTTATAATGGATTAAGCAGCAATTCATTGTTAGCTAATTAACTGTATTAATAAATAAATTACACTTCAGCTTCAATTTTGCTAACCTACCAGCTTGCTGATAAAAGACTAAGCAGCAATTCATTATTAACTACTTGACCATTTTAATGAATAAATAGAACTTTAATTTCACTTTTGCTGACTTACAGCTTGCTGATAAAAGACTAAGCAGCAATTCACTGTTAACTATTTAACTGTATTAATAAGTAAATTACAATTCAGCCTCACTTTTGCTGACTTGCCAGATTGCTGATAATAGACTAGGCAACAAGTCATTGTTAACTATTTTACTGTATTAATAAGTAATTACAATTCAGCCTCAGTTTTGCTGACTTACCAGATTGCTAATAATAGACTAGGCAAAAACTCATTGTTAACTATTCAGCCTCACTTTTGCCAACTTACCAGATTGCTGATAATAGATTGAGCAGCAGTAATGTCCTTCTGTTGAAGATGATACCACGCTTGTTGTAACATAATCCTCACCAGCTGAGGCCACAAGGCTTTTGAGTGGCCACTTCCTAGCAGCTGTGCTTGTAGAACAGGTATGCTGTTTTCAGAACATGCTTGTTCTACAGAATCCTAAAGACATCAAATACATCAAGTATAATTTAAAATTAATTCCCAAAATGATTATGCAAATTAGTTAGTCATAAAGGGGAGACTTGTTCTGCTGAAACTTGCAGACATTAAGTATAGGTGAGCATAATTTAAATTAATTAACATTTAACATGCTATTTCACAGCAAAGTACAGTTCAGTAAAGAAACTGATTTTATATTTCATTTTAAAAATAATAATTTTAAACTATAAAAAATATATAATTATAAGCACATGCATTATAACTTATTATTTCTAATTATTTCTTATAATTCATAGTAGAAATCACAACTGTCTATTTTTATTATTGTTTTGTTTTATTTATTTTTTATTAACTTATAGATATATCCCATATAGTATCTTATCATAATGAATGAAAAAATATTTTTCTATTTCATTTAACACTTGAAAAATAGCAAGAAAAGCATGAATTTGTCAATTTCAAGTTTGGAGAAAAGAAAAAAAGATGTCTATCATTCTCATTTCAACTTAAGTAAGAAATATTTCTATTTCCTTTCTGAGTCAAGGTAATGAAAAATCTTACTTCTTATTCCTGGCTTCATAAACTGTTTCAATTTTTAATTTCAACCCTCACTTTCAGCCTTTGCAACCATAATTGTAAACAGTCAAGGCTCATTCAAGAATTAGTTTAAATACATAACACTCAACCCCATCATTAATTACAGTATTATTAATAAACTCAAATGCAACCTCATCATATTAAAATTGAATTTACTGAATGTTCACTTATATCAAATAGCATTCGATTTCCTGAACCCAACACAGCTAAAAGACATTAATAACTGCTTAGTTTTATCAAAGCTGTTTTCCCATTAACTTAATCAGATTAATGTCTAGAAGATATTTCAAATACACACTGTGCTAGATGTATTTATATGTTACTGTACAAAGGCAGAGCTACATTAATCAAAATCTAGCATTCAACATTCAGTAGGTCAGACAAAAGAAATCATCACCACAGAACTTCAACCAAACAAATGTCGACAAATTCACAGTTACTGCTACAATTCAAAAGGCAATAGATCTCTGCCACATAAACACAGTGAACAGATTAAATGAGGATGAAACCCCAAGAGTTCTACATTAGCTCCAAAAAACACATTTTCTTGCAGAAAGCACAAGAAATGAGAACTGATGGCGTACATCTAATAAAAGATCACAATTTTATTTCACATGATGTCAAAGGCCTGAGGAAATACAGCTCATATCATGAAGACAGGGAAGCTAATCACAGCAGTAGGAAGCATGTGGTTAGGTGAAGAAAGAAAAAAATACTTACTACAATGAGCATATTTCGACAAGCACCATCAACATCATCTTTACTGCCATCTTCTTCTGCCGTCTCTAAAGCTATTGACTTTCCTGTAGTTAATCTTGGCAAAGTTTCCTGTCTGCGCTCAGCAGCCAACAAGGCATCTCTGAAATAAGCTATGTAGTCCATTACAGTGGATAGCGCTTTGTCTAGATCTTCCCGCTCTGCAGCATGACTAGCATCTGCTCCCAAGTTGATTTGTAAAATCAGGCCATCTTTTAATAGGGCATGCAGAAAGTCTAGGCTGTGTGAAACAAGTCGGAGAGAAAATTCATTGGTGGGAGTAATGTCTGAAGAGCTCCCTCTTATAGTCTTGAGGAAAAGGTCAAAAGCTGGGGCAAGTTGACTAATGGCATCAGAACGGTAAAGCATGCTTTCAGAATCTAGAAGAGCAGTTTCTGTGGAATCTTGATGTTTCTCGGAGAATACTGAAAGATTTTTTAAATTTTAAATAGAAATAGTTTACTATAAGACTACTGGAAGTGTCATAATTAGTCAGTAAAAATTACCAATAAGTAATCGAAAACTTAATCTTAGGAAAAAGACCTAGAAGATGAACTCCACCAGATTTATGACTTATTAAAGAGAGCACTCATTCTTTAACAATGTTCATAAAGAATTCTTTACTTTTTATTAATTAATGGAGTTGTCACTGAAAAATGGCTGCTCTCTTGAGGTGAGACAGAGGAGACAGAAATGGGAGAGAGAGAGAGAGAGAGAGAGAGGAAGGAAGGAAGGAACAGATGAGAGAGAGAAATGGGAAAAAAAGAGAAAGGAGTACATGAGAGATTCTGTCAGAAAAAATTTCATATCTTGATTTAAACACAAAAAAAGAAATCAGAGCCTTGTCCAATGGTATTATATTTCTTGAAATAACAACATAGAGATAAGGAATACTTATAGGGATAAAAGAAACTGTACTACAATATTTTATTTTATTTTATTTAATCATTTAATTTTATTGCTTTTAGAAAAGCATTTTAGCAGGCAGGAAAATGGGTATTGGCTTTGTAAGGTAAAAGAAAATTTCTTGCCAACTTATTTACTGCCAGTCAGCTAATTGGCAACATGAATGCAAAAGCAAAGACATTCACACTGGATGGATGTCATGCCCCATCCCCAACATATATGCAGGCACATATACACATGTTGCATACTGCTGCTATTAGAGGGCTCGACACCAGTGGTCCTAATGACCAACACTAAACACAGAAATTGTTAAACATATTGTAGCGCGGAAAATGCAAAACAATGCATTAAAAACATTATTAAAAGTAGTTTTAAAGTTCCTCAAATGTAACTTATCGCTGGACAGGAAATACCTGCCACCCGCTCGGAGCGAACGTGGCTTATCGTAAAAGAGGGCCTTTGAAATGCCTATCAGTCGGTCGAAACAATAAAAGGCGACGTGGCTTATCGTAGAGAGAGCGTCTTTGAAACCACGGCCAGTCGTTCCCACAATCGAAGGGAACGTGATGTATCGGAGAAGGGGTCTTTGAGCACCGCCGGCCAACGCGCCCACCTCGGACAGGGCTGAGAGGGGGGCATAAATCAGCTGAACCCCGACTCCGGATCTTAACTGTATATATAGGCCATGCGGGCAGACAACTGTTACTTGTATTATCTGAAGTCCTGCGCTCCCTCCGCAGTATAGAAAAAAGCTACAGGGCCGTCTGATATGGTAAATACGATTTTGTAAATAATGAATTTTTGAAACTTACTTTATTACAAATTGTATTATCTTTTACCTTGAAATTATTATTTAAGTACGTTGAAGAAACCATTGTAATTTTATTCTTGGTGGAAGGAGAGAAATTAAATAACTTATGTGAAAGGAATTAAGGAATGAGAACCAAGGATGAAGTTATAGGTTAGATTATATTGTAACTAGAGGCTGATGCACGGAAATCATTTATATGTTTCACAGCTTCGAGGGACATAGTAACGGAAGGATCTAACGGAACAGAAGGAAGTATAACGAGATAGAAGAGTCCTAAGTTCAACGAGCACATATCTTACAACACCCGTTCAATTCTGACTTGGGGATCGTGGCCTGACGTCATTGGGGATCCTCCGGCTACAGTCCGTTGGTAGCGCTACGCCAGGACTACGAAGATAGAACGTCGGAGCTGAATTATATGGACCGTAAGCTTGGCATTACGACAACGAGGTTGTGTCCCAGGGAGCGCGCTGTGCCGTGTTAACAGGTGCTACGGGAACGTCCACATAATTAGGCGTATCTATCCGGTAGGAAGCGACCGTGGGGCGTACCGACAGGGGAAGTGACTGGACATCGAATTAAAGTTGTTCTAAGTGCATGTGAGTGAGGACTGCAGGCTGGAATTCGGATCCGGGCATTTATATAAAAGGAGTACACCGGACTGGAAGAGTTACGTTATACCAGTGTTAGTGAATATAATAACTGTGTTAGTTAGTACATATAACCGTGAACCATATGACTGAATTCAGTTGAACATTTCATCAGGGTGGAAGCGAACTGTCGATCTAGGCAACCAGGACTGACACAGCAACCACCACGCAAGCTAAAGGAACAAGACTTGTACATCATACACCAGGTGACTTTGTGTCCATATTCATGTCAAGTAACCTGTAATTGTTCCATGATTAATGTCAATTCCTATTCTGAATTTCTGATTCTCCTACATAGGGTTTTGTTGACTAGAATTATTAATGTCTTTATCTAGAAATTGTTCGAGAGTGATTATGATTTATCTATTAGCTGCATATATACGTGTAGATATTACTTGGGGTGATTATGGTTTTCGTAAATTTGTATTTTTTCCTTTAATAAATTTATTAGCTGTTCACTTGTCTACTCTTGATTCTTGAAGGGAGGTAAATGTGCAGGGGACGGGTGGGGGCAGCCAATGACGTAAGTACGACAGAAAGCCGGTCGACGCACATTTTTTGAGACAAGTCCCATCCCCGACATAGGGAGCATTTGTGGAAGGGCTAGACAAAGGATAGACTGACAAGGTAGTTCAGTTGAGGGCCATTGACTAGACGAGTAACACCTGAGAGGGGGGGGGGAAACCCAGATACCATAGACTTTCAGGGTTTGACTTAGTCGCTCCAGGACCGCAAGGACAAGACCCTTTGGGCGAGTGTGGGGTGTTTGTGAAAGAGAATTATTGATGTAGATTAATTATAAGTATCACGTCACATCATTAGTTAAGAAAACAAGGTAACCACACGAACCCTCACCACACATATAAAATCAAAGATTTAGGTGCATATCACTGCTACTGATTCAGAATATGATTGCTCTAGAAGTACAATATAATCCAACTCACTGCTCTGTTTGCCTTGAAGAAAGAAAGTGACAGTGTCAAGTTGACGTTGCTGTAAGCCAAGTTCTAGACCATGCAAAGGCACCGTGGTGCGGCCCCACCCATTTAAGTGGCACAAGTGGTCTGCAGACTGAGCATTACTGTATACCATCATCTGAAATACAAATTGCAAGTTGGCCAAAGAATATTTATGTAACAATTATGTGCTAAAAGACAACACTTTGTGTCAGAATTTTCACTTTTTGAAGTGTTAAAAATAATAATAAATCTATTTATGAGAACATTGTGAGACATTAATACTGAATATCAATGAAGGAAGTTATAACATATACATTACAGAATAGCTTTGTAATTTGGGATATAGATAATTTTAATGTTAATCCGGATGTCTTAAAAGACAGTCTTAGTGTGATATCAGTAGATGCTGAAATCTGTATCTGCATGATAGGCATATTTAAAAATGAATATACCATAAAGTGTAAAAGTGAAAAACAGATTTTATTACATTATTCTTGCTCAAGCATAGCTCATCCCTTGTGATCTAATAAACAAGCAAAAAACCAGTAAATATAAACTTACCCTGCTAACAATGTCTTCTTGCTTGCTGTTGGATGGTGAGACCATTAATATTAACCCTTCTGGTGCCAACATTAAGACAGGTAGGTCAGCAGCCCTACTCAGTACTACATGATGATGTTCTGAAAGGCTAAGATATGATAGAGATGGAGTCATTAGTTTTGCTCACAGAACTGCAACAGGACTAATAATATACTAAAATACTGAGACATGGTAAACAGAGACAAAGTGATTAGTTCTGCTAACAGAACTGTAACAGTACTAATAATATACTAAACTGAGACATGATAAACAGAGACAAAGTCATTAGTTCTGCTAACAGAACTGTAACAGTACTAATAATTTATACTAAAATACTGAGACATGATAGTAGAGATAAGGTTATTGGTTTTGTTAATTAAGTACAACTATACTAATATTATTACAACATACTAAATGACAGACACACTAACAGTAAAGATACAGTCATTGGCTCTGCAAATTCAAGTGCAACAGTACACTTTGTACTAATAACATAGCAAAAGATTTAGACATGATAAGTAGTATAAAGTAATTAGTTCTGCTGATTTTACTGCAACAGTACTAATAATATACTAAATAAATGAGACATGTAAGTAGATATATAATCATTAGTTCGGTTAACTGTAAGATACTAATTACTTACTGAGAGAATGAGACATGAGTAGAAATATAATCAAAAGCTTGACTAATTTATCAGTATCGTTACGTTGTTACGTTTCCAGTATTTATTTATAGACCCTGCCTAGGATTTTAAGGACTTTAAAATATGATAGATTAAATTAATTCCTTCTCTCTATCCTAAACAGACTGGTTGCCCAAATTATCATTTGACTAACTTTAAAAATGTGTCTTGTAGTGCAGACAACAGATTTACAAACTGACAATTTGCGTACAAAGCTGGCTTTGGAGTCGTTAAATTCCTCTAAATTAATATGCATACGTTATGTCATTCAGCTCATTCGCCCCCATCCAAAACCAAGAAATCTATAGGTCTATTATGCATAAAAATGTACTACGAAGAGGATTAACAATTAAATAACACAGTAACACAGTACTAATAGTAAACTGAAGAACTTATAAAATCAAACAGTTCTGCTAATTAAATTTTAACAGTAGTGGTGACATACTTCATAGAACTTCAACAAATATTTCTTTTACTTTTTATTATCTGTATTTGTTATTGTTGTTAAATCATCTATCATAACAATCAGCCTGGATTGCAAAGAGTAAACAAGCAATAGCAATGGTCAAGTGTAACTTTCATAACAGAAAGAGTTAATTTCATACTAACTTCTTCTGAAAGCTTTAAAATAAAGAATAAAAATATGTCCATGATGATGATGCAACCTACCCACGAAGAAAGAACTGTTTAGAAGAGAAGTCCACCAGACAAACAGCTCTTTCATCACAGTCTACTGAGGATATGAGTACCATAGCCAGCATTGATGATGTGACCTGCAGATTCAATACTTTGTATCCAACCTCCAGGAGATTACCACTCGGCAAACAATATCTCCTAATGAAACTTCTGATCTGACCACTCACCAAGCGTTCTTGAGAAGTCTTTCTAGACTGCCTGGATTTGAAGCCTGTAGCAGGGAATTTCGACCCACTTACTTTCTTCTCTCTCGCAGTTGTTGCAAGTTTCTCACTTGACCAGATACCAGATGCAGACCTCTTCCTCTCCAGGTGGAGATCAGTAAGAATTTGTCTCCAGGAATATGAGCCAGTGTGACAGGTATCCAGGCTGTGATAGACAGCCAGGCGAGAAGAAGAATCAGTAAGCTTTTTAGAAATTGTAACAGAGAGTGGATATCTTTGAGTGTACTTTTCCAGGTTTAGAGTATATATGTTACCACTAGAATCCACCCTCACCAGTTTTTCTAAATACGGTGACACACCCCAAGTTAACAGAGTTGTACTTTGGTGCTTATCACTTTTGCTGCAAAAACCAGATGGCTCCAGATCAATCTGACATATATTTTCTCCAGTATGGAGGTTGAACAGAACAAGGCAAGTCAAGAAAAACTTTGGGATATGAAATGTAATATTATTATTACTGATCTCAACAGCAACACAGCAACAACAGTAAAGTTAAAATGAAGGGAGGGACTTGACTACAAATACAAGTAGACATGTGTGTATATATATATATATTTTTTATGCTAATAAAACCAATATTTTTACACATCAATGTGCATGCAAACTGTTATCCATTTCAGTCACAAGCTAACAAACACTTTTTTATACACTAGTTTGCAACAAACTGTTATCTGTCTCAGTTGAATGCTAACAAATATTTTTACATACCAATGTGCATGCAAACTGTTAATAGTGTTATCTATTTTAGTTAAAACTAAAGCTAAAAACCAAATATTTTTATATTCCTATTTGCATGCAAATGTTCATCTATTTCAGTTATAAGCTAACAAACAAATAAACATTTTTATATAGCAATGTGCATGGAAACATTTATTTGTTTCAGTTAAAAGCTAAAATCTAGCTTTTACACATTATTGTAATCTGTTTCTGTTAAATACTAATCAATTTGCATTTATGTATATAGACTTTTTTTAAAACAGAAACTTTTAACTCTACTAGTAAAAAATATAAACAGCCAATGATATTATAAAAGATTTTCTTTTACACTTTTAAATTTAAACCAATATAAGAATTTTCAATTATTAAGCCTTTTTAAATAAACAATTTATTTTCTTCATGCCACAGATTAAATTACTGAACTATTATACTGTTGTTTTAATATATTATAACCAACAATATTATCATAAATAAAAAAAGTAGAGAAGAAAAAAGATACACAAAAGTTGAGCAGTTCTGTCTAGTACCACAATTACATCAGCTATTACTTGAAAACAGCAAGCATGCTCTTCAGTAGCTGGACTAAAATTTCCTGGTAGTGGAATCCAGGAACAAGGTAAACACATATTGCAGTCAATCTCTGCTGTACAAAGTGTGTCCGAATTCACAACAAACAGAAGATATCCCCTTTCAAATCCAACCAGTTCAATACTTATAACTTTACAATGGCCTGCAGAAAATCAACAAAAAAGCATTAATGAGAAAAGATAACTAGTATTTATTAATTCAACAATGGCTAAATTTTTATTTATAACCAGAGATTTTTTTCATGGTTTTTATTATTATCATTATAATTATTGCATCTGTTCAAAATGTAAATAGACTGAGAGAACAGATAAATCTGAACTAACTGATATGCCTTGTAATTTTATTTTAAAAAATGATTTAACTTGAACATTACTAAGTAATGTATAATATGTTACAATCTTAAAAGGAGGGGAAATAATTCCATAACATTATTATTAATTATTTTTCAAAAAAATATTTCATATAACAAAAATGGGTGCAATGACAAACAGTTATGTTTTAAACAACCCTTGAAAATTATTACCATGAGTAACTCAATTTCTTTTGGCAACTCGATGGCAAAGGATGCCAGTAACAGAGGGGAGAGAGACAATGGTGACAACTGCTAATATCAAATATATAACAACAGGGACAGGTAAACAAAGAAAAACCGGACTATATATTTGTTTTTGTCATAATATTAATAATAAGAAATACATTGGTTTTATTACTTATCTTTCTTAAACATAATAATTGCAGATAAAAACATTTTATGCAATCTATAAATCAGCCACTACCATCTATTATTTTATTTTTTATTTACATTTAAAGAATTAATTTCTGCACCACACACCTCTACTCCACTCCCCGTAACAATAGACTCACCTGCTCCTACAGATTCAACAAACTGCTAATAGTGCTTGGCAATGATTGCTCCACAAGAAATGGTTTCAATATCACTTTTTAAAAAAATGAAAATATAGTTGACTGCTTCGTTGTCACTTACTATTCTGAGGGTATTAATTATTTGGATTTTTTAAAGTGAGTGACGAAGATTTAAATGAACCCAAAAAGAAAAAAGAATGAACCTTAAACAAAACCACAGAGATTAACACACAACACATTAGAGTTTATACCCACATAACCATATGGAGTCTGACCAGGAGAGATATTTGCTTCTGACACAATTTCAGCTCTGACTCCTTAAATTTTATAAGTCTAACGCCTGAATCCAACTGTAGTTTATTATTAATATCATTTGGCATAAAATTATATACTTATATGGTACAGTGGGTTTCATAGATTTCATTTTAAAACTATTTATCAATTGTACAATATATAATACAAAAGAAAACCTCAAAATATATTTAATATAATAATGTTTATCTAAACTGAATTGTTTTTTTTAAAAGATCACTTCTAATCGGTCCAGCTTCATTGGTGCTCTCAAATCAGATTTGACGATTCTGAGGGCAGAAATCAAACATTCTACAAGTGACTAGAGTTGGAAGTAAAGCTATGACTGTCAAAGTGGCATCTTTAATAATCTTAATAATTATTAAATGTAACTGTAAGTTGTTGCACTTTTAGAGCTCATTGCAGAATTGGTAAAAATTAATTTTAAATTTAATTAGATATGATAAAGTTTCTCTTTCTCCATAATTTTCCAAATTTAAGTGCTGACATTTGGATCAATCCTGTCTGTCTAAATATTTGATAAAATTTTCATCTTCATGGTTATTGTTGATGAAGATGATGGTGATTGTCATGTGGCGACCCAGCTATCATCTCATCTTCCTTTAGTATACATTTTATTTCTGTTTTAAACAAACTTCTAAATTTATTTAGCAGAAGATATTTTGTTTTTAACTCACTTAGTCACTATTTCAATAGCTTCATGAAGTAGTTTTTTACTTCCATTGTTTATAAAATGTTCAAAATTAATAATACACAACTACCTTTAGATTAAAAAAAAACATCCCCTTATGCTCAAATGTGGAACTGCCTTAGCCTAAAGCATTGTAAAAAGTCGGAGTCGAGGCATTTTTACTGACCCCAACTCCCACTAAAGAACAACTTACTTCACAACTCCAACTCTCAACAGCCCTGCTTCTGAATCTGAACTGATCTGAATATTGCTGGGTTACTTCAGTACAAATTCACAGTTGACAATATGCTGAAGGAAAGGGATGGGTATTCATGCATGCACTGAATAAGCCTCCTTCTGGCGCATGGCACACATTCAAAATATATATGTACATTATTAATATTATTGTTGTACATTATTAATATTATTGTTATGCTAATTTTATGTTCTCAGCAATTGCAACTCTTGTCCAACCTGAATTGACTACCAGATAATTGAATTATTTTCTAAAGTAGATAGAAAATCATGATTTTTGTAAATAGATATTGCCTTAAAGCAGCCTACTTGTTATTTTCTAAGCTTGGAAATTACATTTTTCCACTTGCAAAGTGTGAGCTTCTGAGTGGGATTTTCAAGGGTTGGTTTTAAATACTCTTCTCCTGTAAAAGCAATAGAAAATCAGGGACTCTAATGAGAAGGAAATAGATATCACTCTGTCTCAAACCAGATCTTTGGATATTATAAACAAATCTGACATTTTTTACAGTAATAACAACTACATTAGGATATTTAATTCATAGCAAGATATCTAGGCTAATATATATATAGGCTAATATAACCCAACACTGAAAAACTACAGGATTATACTCACTGTAGCTTTCAACTGCCTTCATAAGGTGCTGAAACTCAATTGTTCTCCTGAGAGTGATCTTGTCCTGCATAACAACAATTTCCATAACAGTGCCATTGTGGTCTTGTGCAAATAATACCCCATCATATCCAGGACCTGGCAAAGTTTGGTCCCAAAAGACACTATAACAATGAATACACGTGTTAGTAAAAAAAAAAAAAAGCCTGTGCTATTAATATTATTATTACGCAGATTAATTTGGTAATAAACATATAAAACTGGTGAATTTAGCTGGAATTTAATATAAATGAAATTGTGTTTAATAATACTATAAAACTAAGAAAGAGATCATATACACTTATAAATATAATATATTGTTATAACGAGTTATGGTTGCAGTTGTAACGAGTTGTATTTGCTTTTTTGTGTATTATTATGTGTAGCTGCATTATAATATATATATAAACTATAATGATAATATATTACTCCTATTCTAATATATTGCTGCAATAATAAATAAACCAGTAAAATAGTCAAGATTTCCTACCTCTTCAACTTTCCTGCTTTTATACTAGTTACATTTCCTGTGTTTAAGCGCACCACATTAGTCATTCCATCTCTCCTGCGCAGTGTAAACAATCCATAAAGCGAACTAGTCACTTTCTGAACACCATTTAGATCAAGATGATGCCAGAACTTTGATACACGACAATGTAAACACACGGGATTGGAATGCAAAACTTCTGGTTTCATATTCTCGGCCATCTTTATTCTCTACTCGATCACATGATTTAGAGTGATTTCCCTTGAATGAACACCTACATCCGAATAGGTTTTTTTTGTTTTTTTTAATCTATTAGACAAGTGGTTAGTAACAAGATATATTTGAATCGCCGAACTATATATATATCTGAAATGAATTAACTTGCTGTTTTGCTTAAAGGTCAAAATTAAGTTGTTGTTTTTCTCCATTAAAGCATTAACTTGATTAAGGCGAACATTTCTCAACGGCAGGTTAAGATACACACTTTTGGTGCGAGGGGGCAGTGTAATAATATGCTTCCTTAAAATGAATAAAGAAAATGAAAAGATAATAATGACCCTATCATTAAGTACCAATGACTTTTGTCGGATCAAACTATACAAATGGTTAAATTCATGACAATAACTGAAACAATACTCATATGGTGGGGACAAAAGTGTATGATAAATCATTTTAAAAGCTCTTTAAAATTTATAGCTTTTAAAAACATGACATGTTCTAAGAACTGCCCGAGATCAGATAAAGTGGTTAAATTCCTTTAGCAATAATTTGAATGAACTGACCTTTTCTTAGTTTTTTTTTTTTCAAATCATTGATTGCATCTGTATAGGGCTACTTCCAATTATCTTCCTGATCTAATTCTATAACTGACCAAACCCAGACACTTGCAAAAATAATTAAAAGAAAATATATGCACAATAAGACTATGTTACACAGTAACATCTTAAAAACTCTTTTGACATGAAATCACTAATTATACTTTTTAGTCTTTTGCTGTAAGGATGATGGTGAATTGTTTTGTTTTTTTTTTAGGAACACTTTCAAACACAGATCAGGTTTATTGCCCATCCATGTAACTAATTATTTTGTTGTTGCCAGGGTATTACAAAAAATGCTGGACAATCTAGGAAAGGTATAGCAATAGTTGGACAGATCATATCAAACCAACCTGCCCAGCGCTTGATAGTTTCTAATCAAATGAAGGTAAAACCTGGTTAATGCATAAGCAAAATTTAGCATAGCATTGGGATATTTTTTTATTTTTTGCTTGTCAGGAGTTAGAATTGATCAGAGAATTTAAGAGGGAGATAACTTTTGAAGTTTGGAGCAGCTATCTTCAAGGCCTACATTTTTAGAAAGTTAATATCTCAGGCAGGCAGGTGTGTCCAATGGAATGGCTAGTTAAAATAAATGTGTACACCCTTCATGCACCCTTGTAGTTGTATATTTATAAGAACATGTACATTTATGTCAGTCACAAGTGACATTCACCCCTCCCAAAATTTTGAAACTGTGATGTGAAGTTTTATTATATCTGCTTTAACATTTAAATCTCTTTTGATTGGTATTGCTTAATAACTGGAACATGCATTTGGTCACTCACCATTTGACATCATGACTTTTCTAACCTCATAATCATATACATAGGTCACTGATATTTACATCACTACTGAAAGCTACAGCATCCAAACACTCATTCATTACTTGGCTAAATGGCAAGGTGACATTGTTTTCTTACCTTTTAATAACAACAGTCACTGACATTAAGCAGTTCTTGACTGTAATTATCTTCTCTTTGATCTAAACTTCAGCAGCAGTTAATGCATGGTAATTGGCTATTAATATGCAATAGTACATTGCCCATAGAATGTAGTCTTAATTTTGTAAATCAGGCATGGGAATTGTACGAAATTGGAACGTATTTACAATCTTTGGACCACAGCTAAATGACTCGCATGATACTTGGTATGATCCTGTGTGAATACATTTAGATTTTTTTTAACACATTAAAAAAAAAACATAACTGAGAGTTTGGGCAAGAAAGTGACCAGTATGGGAGTACAATAAATCAAACAACAAATGACCAGAATTTTAATACTCGTGCATTCTCCTACATGGGGTGGGGGGGGAATGGCATACCACTTAGACATTATCCAACACGGGGAGGCATATGATGACAGCAAATCATGCTATAAATGGAATTAGTACTGGCTGGACAAAGAGATGTCTGACAGGACAAACACTAATAGTCAACAATGTGGAACTTTCTGTTAAGTCTACATCTGCAGTTTTATATATATGTGATTATCTGACTAAAAGTAACAGACAAGGTGAAGAACGTTTTGTGAAGTCTCCATCTGATATTGTATTTCATCACAACATTATCCATGTAGTTACTAATCCTCAGTGTGACTTAAAAACTTTAAAAGGACAAGGTTAGAGGATTTAAGAAACAGCTAAATTATGTTGCAATATCATTACAACCAAAGATAGAACATTAATGTATGTTTGTGTAAATTGCCGTGGCCCCCTAAAACCCAGCCTAAATGACCAATACAATCCTAGCCCCTTTGTCATTTCCCATGCCTGGTAAATATTAAGAAAGTTTGTAGCACTGAGTGCAAACTCCTCAGTCCCAGTGGAAGTGCATGCCTGAATGAGATCAGATATGTATTTTGAACAGGAGGCAGTCAGCTAAATGAAACTCTAACATAAGAGAGTTTGTGTTTGGTTTTATTGTAAACAGGTAGTCAGTAAAGAAAACTAAAGTACATGTACTTATATTTCTATCAGCTCTTCACAATAGTGGCATTACCATTTTTTTTAACCATGTATGCATGCATGTATGTGTGATTCTCCCTCATCCAAATATCATAAAGTTATAATAAATTTGCTATACAGTTAAAAATAGCCTGCTTTGAAAGAATTTATACATTCACTAAAATAGCAAACATAGCCCTTTGTCTGGCTGCTAGTATGTGAAATGTCAGCACTTGTCTCCTTTAATAAATGTGTAATGTGTATGTATTCTTTATTATGAATTATAGACATGTAGGTAAGATAACCCAATTCTTTCACACAGGAAGGAGTAAAAAAGTCATTTAGAGCCAAAAAGAAAACAAATCTGTGTCTTCAAAATCTATTTATTTGCTATCAACTTAAAAATAAATGATAGTGTACAAACAAAATTGCTGTAATAAAATAATTAATATGTATTCTACTTGTGATGAGAAACACAAGAGTGAAATCACACATGCTGATATATATAAAATTATTTCAGTTAATATTTTAAAAGTGATATGCTACATGAATAAATTGTATTTAAGGAAAAATAAGGAGAGGGCTAGATAACTTTTCAATGCTAAAGGTTAACTGTGAATTTTTTTCATCGCTAAACTGAAAAATTACTTTCAAAAATACCCAGTAACTCACTCAAGAATTAAAATTAAAAAGTCAGTATAATGTTAGATTGATTTGTAATATAATTTCAAAAATTAAATATAAGTATCATGAGAACAAATTGTAAATATCTATTTCTTAATGAGGAACACAATTAATATTTTTATAAATATTAATGAATAAACTTATAGAGTGGACAAGGTAAAAAAAACTAATTAAGAATTAACTGTTCTGGCAACATATTTTTATTTCCAAATCATTTCAATACAGTAGCAAATTCCCATCTATACAAACAAATATGAGGAGAATAATCACTCACACTTGACAGTTCTATTTTTACAACTCCAAACATTCAAGTGTGACTGACTTTTAATATTTGATTTTTATTTTTACAAATTTAGATTTGAGATTGAAATAGTTTGTAAAATTAAAAAAGATGGATTAATATAAACAAGAGGAATAAACATGCATTCATTTTAAATAATGTTTAAATATGCACAAGTTTTCAAGTCATTAAAATATTAAGGGCCAAACCAATTGAAAAGGAATTTAATTCAACTATCAACATAATTTAGAATCAAAACTGTATTTTTGTTTTGCATAGCAAAGTAATTATCTTGCAGAGTAACAAGAGCTGTTCTACTGGGCTGCGGTTGTCAACTATTAACAATAGTTAAAATTAAAACACTTCTTCTCAAGTAATAATGCAAGTTAGTTAAAAGGAAATCAATTTTCTCAAGTAATAATGCAAGTTAGTTAAAAGTGAAACACTTCTTCTCATGTAACAATGATAGTGATAACTGAAAAAATTCTTCTCAAGTAACAATTTTAGTTAAAATGACAACAGTTTTAGAGTTCTGAAAGTTACAACATTAGTTAAAATGGAAACAGTTTACAGTTCTGAATATTACCATTTTAAAAAAATGTTAAATAATTTTTCAGTTCTGCAAGCTACATCATCAATTAAAATGTTTATATGTGAATCAGATACAGTTTACTTAAAAGTTGAAGGCATAAAGAACTAAAATTATTTATTTTTTAAAATAAGAATTTGCCCATGATTCCTTTACACTATCTATTAAATATAAATATAATTGAATATTGTATAAATATCTATGCAAAATATCACATTCTGCTTTTGCAATGATAATAAGTTATATAGAAGTAATTATTGCAACTATTAGATAAATTAGAGTACATTTATTGTTTAAATGTTTAGAACAGTAAAGTTTTAAATATCATTCTACAAGATGCTGCAGTATTGAGTACAAATTATACTTATTTTGCCCGAAATAAACAAATGGTGAAAGCAAAAATCAAAAAAAGTCATTTTGTATATGTTCACTTATCTAATGACAATTTAGCCAGAAAAATGACAATGATGTAAAAGATAAGTCTGAGAAGTAACTATTAATCAGAAAGAAAGAAATATAATGTTTACTTATCTAATGATAAACTGACTAAAACAATAAAAATATGCATTCATTGTAAAAGATAAGTGAATCTCAAAGATATTGCAGACTCGTATGCATTTTAAGATTGAGGTATCACTGTAAAGAAATATGTCAACATATATATATATATATATATACATATACAAACAAGTATAAGAAAAAAGATTGAGGTAAACCCGAAAAGAAAATTGTCAATATTCTGACAAATTCAAATTATAATTATTTACATTGTAAAAATACAGTATAAAAATAAACAAAACCCAAATAATAGCAATTAATATTATGTTTTCAATAAATTCAAAGCAAAAAGCTTATTGATGGAGAAAATAAAATGTGTATTTTTCCATGAAAAGAGAAACAACAAATACACAAACAGTTACTTAAACTTTGAACAGTGATTTTAATATCTGTAAGATATTTAATATATATAACTATTGCTTTTTTGTTTTAATGATACTTTACAACCACATTACCTGCCTTCAATATATATTACTTTGTAAATCATTTCTAAATACCGAAATCCACTTTGCATGCAAGCACACACACATACACATACACAAACTTTGATTTTTTTAGATTTCTTTTTAAATGATCATGCAATAAATTAGAGTTATTAACTTGCAATCTAAAACATATCCTTACACCTGACTTTTTTGGAAGGATTTAATACTGTAATCAACATCTGCCCTTCAATAAATTTGTCACATTAGCACAGAGAAATCAATTATTCCAAAAAGGTCAAGTGAGTTCTTGATGGAAAATGATATAAACTAAGTATGACATAATTTTTTAAAGCAATATTTTCAATATGATAAATAATGGATTCTAGGAAGGGATGACAAAATGAAATGAAAAAAAACCTTTTTCTCTTTTTAAACTGAATAGAACAGAAAGTGAGTGATATCTTCAAAATGTTAAAGAAAAAATAGTTGTTTGAGGTTCTTTTACTGTTTTAATTGTTGGTGATGATGGCACCAATTCTGAGAGTATATTGAGAGTGATATGTACATTCAAATAAATTAAATTTACAACCATCTTGTCTGTAGAACATTTCAGAATTCCCCAACCATTGCTAGAGAATTCTGCTTTCATTTGAGCATTTGACCATTAAAGTCTTCATTGGTCCTTGCTACATTAGATATATGTTGCTTTTTAAAAATTGGTAGAGCACTTGCTACATTCATACAATAAGCTGATTTTATTTTTAATCTTGCTAAATCAAACTGCATGCTCTGCTCTTAGTTCCAGAGAATGTCAACTGAGAAGGTTGCCGCTGAAGAAGTTGAGGTTCAGTCATCCGCACTGCGGGGCTCATTTTCAGCTTTGAGGAATGTTTAGTAAATGATAGTGACAGGGGGGAACCACTTGAAGAGTCAGATGATGAAGTAGCGACTGAGGCAGGCAAGGCTGAAGTGAGCTCTGGAGGAATTAAATAAATAATTATTTCTCAGTAAGACTGTCAGGAAAGACACTTGGGGGGTGGGTCATCAAGCTATGTCTATTTGAAGTAACATAGCCAGTTATTATCCCAATGTCAGAATGATTAATTCCCAACATTTCAAATTTTCTATTATGGACCTATTTGATGTTAAGAGTTCAATTTACACAGCCAGCACACATAAAATACTGATAATGTTTTACTTCAAAGACATTTTCATTGTATTTGTTATATGTATATTTGATTGTTGATTTAATAAATTTATTGTTAAATTTATTGACCTTACATATATCGATAACGTTATGTTGAAGAAGAAAGTGGGTGAATGGGGGCTCACTAAATATAGATTAAAGACGGATATGTCTTCTTTAGTAAGAAGTTTTCCATCTATGGAAATATTGTGTGATGGTAAATGTTTGCCTTTAATGTTGTGGAAGAGAGAAAACGTTTAGAGTGCCAGCATATCTACCAAGTGAGATAGATGAGTCATGTCTGCTGGAGAATTATTAATAACATAAATTAAGATTCTCATCACTTGTAATTAGTTACGGATGATTAATTAATAATAATAATGATCATATCAATTAACTAGGAGGCATTAGTGTCATACATACCTATAACCAAACAAGAACTGACTTTCAAACTAAACATACTACTATAATTTTTATTGCATTTACCTGTCCCTGAATCATGTTGAGATAATTTGCCTGTGTTCATTTCTCTTAGAGCTTGAATCATGTAATCCATACCAATGATATCTGCTCCAGTGTGTGTACTGCTCACTGTGTCCATGTTGCTCAACACTGTTACCCGAGTGTTCTGTCTGTGTTTTTCACACAGCCAAATCAATCGACCATTTGGAAGATGACATCTGATTTTAAAATGATAATTAAATATAAAATTTAAACAAATAATACACAATTATTGAAAAAAATAAACACTTTTAGTGTTGATGAAAATCAATGTTCAAACTGTCTTAAACATAACATTTCATTCAAACTACAAAACATTCTCTAGATTCCAACAGGCAAACAAAACTTTTAATAAATTTAAAGTGTGCACCTCTTTGCGATTGAAAAAATCTGTGAATGAGGGATCTCAGATAGGAAATTTTTTTTTTTATGATTAGAACACTGAAGACTGAAGACTGTCCTGATCTTTCATTTATAGAATTTTTTTATAATAGTAAATTAATAATAAAGTATCAAAGTCGAAGATGATTTGGAAATTTAAGAGATAAAACAATTTATTTAGTGTGCACTATGCCCACTATAAAGCATTCAAATTTTAATATGATAGATGTCTGAACTTTGAATCAATACAGATAATCT
The DNA here is from genome assembly GCA_028829895.1 of Sinotaia quadrata. Lineage (NCBI taxonomy): Eukaryota > Metazoa > Mollusca > Gastropoda > Architaenioglossa > Viviparidae > Sinotaia > Sinotaia quadrata. The sequence continues at coordinate 126,860,887 of CM054177.1, read as the reverse complement.
AGAATTACAATTTAATGTTTTAGAAATTTTTTAAAAATAAAAAATTCAGAACCAAACCTGGCTAAATTTCCCATTGTTTGATTCTCATCTGCTTGTGATACAGTTAGGCGCAATTTGAGATAACTCTGTTGGAAATCTGATGATTCTGCAATCTTTGGATTCTGCACAAGTATAGTTAAATATCATAGAACTATACCCCACTAATAGTTTGAATATATATTTTTCCTACATTACAAATTTTAAAAGAAAAAATGAAAAAGCACTTTTATGTTAAGAAGAAACAAAAACTACTGCCATTTTAATAATTAAAAATATCAAAATAATAGTAAAGTATCACATTCCACCATGATATAAACAAAAGTTGCATACCAGTTTCCCTTTAAAAAATCCAGACAAAGAAAACATGTTACAATGTGTTTTTAAAAATGAGATTGCATTTAGCATTAAGGTGACATCCTTTTTCATACAGTACCCCACAAAAAAACCCCACAAGATACATGCATTTATTCTTCAACAAACAAACAATCTAGTATGTTTTGTAATGCTTTCTTTTCCTACTTTTACTTTGCTCTCTCACTTTTTCAAGCCACTGAAGAAACAGTAAACCTCTGCTGCTTGCCATGCAATTCATGACAAGTTTCTTGCTATATTTAGCAATTGCTGTGATGCGAGCAATGAAGGGAGCAAACTCATCTAGGGTTGGACCAAAGTTAGTTGGTAGAGGAATAGGTTCACCCGACAAGTGCCAACCCTGAAATGCAAAAAGAAAAGTTAAGTGAACAAATCAGGTTTTGCTACAAATTACAACTAAATTTTAAACACAGTCAACTCACTATGGGTTGGATATACTGTCTTTTGAATATGGATAAAGATGCATGAATAAATAAAGCTACTGAATGATTATTTATGCACATTCATCCTAAAAAAGAAAGAGTCATTATAATTATAGATGTTTAATTTATACCATTTTTAATAACTTAGTTGGGCAGAATCAAAACCATGTGCTGCTTTGTAGTAAGTAACAATACTGTTGCTATCTCCACTATGGCAAAATACAGATGACAACCTCCAACTATTTACCATTCAATTTACAATACTAGCACTTTTTCTAAGTGAAATTCTTCCTGAATTCCCAAGTTTATCACTATAATTCATTTACAGCAACGTACATTGCAAGTTTCAAATGCATTTTAATAGCCTGTATATTTGTTTTAATAAGACAAGTCTCATCGTCGGTGTAAAAAATTAGTAGTTATTGCTTTATCTAAAAAATTAAAATTAAAAATTTATGTAAAAAATTAGTAGTTATTGCTTTATCTAAAAAATTAAAATTAAAAATTTATGTAAAAAATTAGTAGTTATTGCTTTATCTTGCTGACATGTCTCATCTGTTCTCAAGAAGGCATAATAGCTCCACCATCTCATCTGTTCTTCTCATGACATATATATCTCTACCATCTGTTCTTCTCATGACAGATCTATCTCTACCATTTGTTCTTCTCATGACATATCTATCTCTACCATCTGTTCTTCTCATGACATATCTATCTTTACCATCTGTTCTTCTCATGAAATATCTATCTCTACCATCAGTTCTTCTCATGACAGATCTATCCTTACCATCTGTTCTTCTCATGACATATCTATCTTTACCATCTGTTCTTCTCATGACAAATCTATCTTTACCATATGTTCTTCTCATGACATATCTATCTCTACCATCTGTTCTTCTCATGACATATCTATCTCTACCATCTGCTCTTTACATGAGGACATATCTAATTCTAGTGTTTCATCTGTCAACAGTTACAAGTTCACATGTTGTACTGTTTACTTCTGGCAAATGAAATTAAAATATTTTTCTATTCCTTTATCTAAATGTATGAACATTTTGTTAAAACTTGTCTATTTATAATATACTCCACCACCACCACCACCACCTAGACATTTTATTTGAAGTAAATCTTTCTTATCCATAAAAATACTTTTTCATGTATTATACTTATTTTAAATATCTGATCAATGCCAAATTTTTCAGATAACACTATACTGTGATTGTAGATTCTAGATATTTCCTCCTGTTTTATTATTTATAGCTATGTAATTGTTATTATTCATTCATCAATTCTTAGACATACAGACAGGGTCATGTAACTTCATCTTTTGGTTAGTTACATGTGACTGTCTATCCATTTTATTGATTAATGATTCATGTCACATACATTATATATGTTACATCCTTTATCTTAAGTAATATGCTATGACATGCATAGATTGTCACTAGTTATGCTATGACATGCATAAATTGCCACTAGTTATGCTGATGATATAAATCACTGTAATTCTTGCATGAGTATGCAATTGTACAAGTCTCCTTTGTCTGGTGACATCATTACAGCTCTCTGCTAACTTTGCACATGCTACTAAGTGACTAATGTCATATTAGACTAATCACTCATAGACAGAAAGACTGAACCAATTCAATTAGGTCTGTAACTGTTTTACTACAGTTTCTACACTGGAATTTTGACCTCTGGATTTCTACTCCTGAGTAACTTATAGCCGAGTTTTACTTCTGGGTTTCTACTCCTGAGATTCTACATCTGAGTTTGGTATATATGCCTGACTCTGAGTTCCTAACTTGATACTAGTTCAATGCTACAAGCTCCCATCACTAGACTTGTGCTAGCCTGATATTAGTCCAATACTACAAGCTCCGTCACTAGATCCGTGCTAATAGAATGGCCATCATTTCTATTTATCTTAGATTAGGCTGTATGTCACCAATCCCCAGCCAGAAATCTTGTATGAAAAAGACTAAATTAGTGTCCAGAAGTCCTCATTAGGAGAAATATCACCACTGCACAGTAATAAATCTATGGACAGTATGACACATATGAATCACAGTCATCATTTCATATGCTCGCTATATACCTATCTAAGCTCAATTATGATCATCAGACTCATTCTATCCACTGTTCATTCTATCCACTATCTAGGCATGACTGTATGATCTGACTTACTGTTTATTATACCACTGTCTAGGCAAGACTGTGTGACTATCGGACTCATTGTTTATTATAACCCTGTCTAGGCAAGACTTTATGACTATCTGACTCATTGTTTATTATAACCCTGTCTAGGCAAGACTGTGTGACTATCGGACTCATTGTTTATTATAACCCTGTCTAGGCAAGACTTTATGACCATCTAATTCACTGTCCATTCTATCCACTGTCTAGACCTGTCTAGGCATGACTGAGTGTGAGTGTAAGCCATCTGCTTGCCTATCACTCTGTCTGGTGTATATTGGTATAGTATTGGTATTACATTAGTTTCTTAAAATGTCACAGTATGAAAATCACCTCTTCGTGTTCACAGAGGGTATGTACCACAAACTTCTGCTGATGAAAGTCATTCTGTTCATCCCCAAGTTCATTAACATCATTTTCTCCTGGCTTTTCTTCTCTACTCTGGTCCCCAGCTGATCAGAATAAAAATTAAGTTGCAATTGATAAAATTATGCATGAAATAATAATCCAATAATTTGAATACAAATTTAAGACCATATTACCATTGGGATGATTAAACACATATTAATAAAACAATTTCTTGAAAATAATAGTAAAGGACCAAATTAAAAATGGATTATATCTATACACGCAGTAAGAAGAGAACTCTTAAATTGCATCAAGGGATCAAACAATTAAAAGCTAAGAGCCCTCTATTAATTAAGCTCAGGTACACAAAATTCCTTGATATAAATTTCTCTTTAATGTTCACACTGAAAACAGTAACAGTTAACAAACTTTGAGGAGCCAGGCAATATGACAGCCAGAATTTGAAATCAGGAAATTAACCTATACTTACACCCACTGTATGAATTGAGATGGGGAGGGGGGAGAGAAGTGTCAAAGAATATGATTTTTACCAGCAAATACTGCTGTTTACTTTGGTTATTTTTTTTTTAATTTAGAAAAAATGTTTAAATAAAGAGAGGTTTCAGAACAGTATGCCTTGTCATATGCCATCATTATAGCAATTTAAATATCTGAAGTATTTTTTGTTGACATATCAACCTGACATCCACAAAATAAATAATTTTTCACATTTTTGTGGTCTGCAAATTTTCCAAGTATTTGTAATTATTCCATTTAAAAAAAATTAATATTCTAATTTAAAGGGATGTCCAATGCAAACATTTGATTTGAATGGAAGACTTGAAATGTGCCAATCAAATAAAATTAAATTCAGTAAGCAAAACGTTACTTTTAAACAAAATATAGAGATAAAATTTACTCACTTATTTTTTCATCTGTCTTTGCAAAGTCCACCAAGAAAAGCTGAGGGTAGGGAGGTAAACCTTGGCCTTCTGCATACACTGCAAGTTGTCTGAGAAATTTGCGTTGAACAAGTTCACACAGTTCCTGCATAAGTACACAAATAGGTGCACATACATAATTACATTAATTACATCTACTATTCTAGTTCTACACAATACTTTCACAGTGTGAATTGAGTTCAGTGATTTTAATTATTCTGAGAATTTCAAAACTGTGCCAATACATTTAAATACTTTGGCATTGGTCTAGACTTATTGGAGTACAAATGAAGCCTCCAGCATAATCCACCATATAGGTACATCTTTAATTTAATTTAATTTTTCTGAAATGCTTATATAATTTCATACTCTAATCCTAGCATTTTCCTGTTCCTTTTCACTATTGCAATCATTGTTAGTCATATTCTATTGTCAAAGTTTAATTTTATATTTCTTTGCTTTTGTGTCTGCCTATGTACACAACAAATATTTACTTAATTAAAAAGTTCATTTACTAAGAATTAGGAATGAAAATTAAGCAGTTAAGTAAAACTAGTATGAAGGGTAAAACTATCTGACAGTAATAAGTCAAATAAGACTTGGAGATGGAAAATTAAGCAGTTAGGTAAAACTAGTATGAAGGGTAAAATTATCTGACAGTAATAAGTCAAATAAGACTTGGAGAATGATTCAAAAGGTAGGTGTAGAGGAATGCAGCTGATAAGATATTGACTGTGAATCCAGAGTATGAGTAATAATGCTGTATATAGTGAATACTTTATCTTATACTAATCATTTTCATGAATTTAATGATTACAAATAATAAAAGTGTTGCTATCTTCTTTTAAAAAAGCAAACACAAGTATAAACCTGAAAAGAGTGTGATTTCTGTTCCTTGTTGTCAATTGCAATTTTTTTCTTGTCCTTGACCTCTGCATCAGGGCTATTTATATAAGGTTGGACAAAGCTGACCAGCCTGTCCAATGAAGCTGTACTCTGCTGCTCTTGGAAACTGACCAATGGGTAGTTCTGAGACAAGGTTCCTACCTGCCAAAACATGTTTTAAGTAACACAAGTCAACACACTTGCATTCTAGTTTTCTTCAAAAATGTCAAATCTAAGTTTCCAAATGTTCACTGTTCTATTTGTAAACTATCCCAGTAAAAGTTTAACACTCAGATATCAGCCCCCTTGTCAAAGACTTCATCATGATAGAAATGTTTACATTTATCCTTAGAGTTGGTTTTTAAAAGTGAAGAGTACATTTAAAATCTACTGAAAACTGACTAACTGATTTTTAATATCTATTTCTCTCTAAATAAACTAACATTTTTTTCAGGACAGGACAAAATAATAATACAGGGTTGATACTGTTTTTGTTTTTTTACCTCTGAGGCTCTCCATCCATGTCCACTGCCTACAATGGCTAGAACAATTGGCAACTTCAAAGTGCGGGCAACAAACCGAAACTCTGACACACAGATGCTGGAAGCTGCATACTGGTCTGACATGCACACCACTACTACTTTGGCATTTACAAGACCTTCACCAATATCTTCAAACAGTCCATGCTGACAGAGAGAAAGAGAGATTTTAATATCTTCAAACAGTCCAAGTTGACAGAGAGAAAGAGAGATTTTAATATCTTCAAACAGTCCAAGCTGATAGAGAGAGAAAGAGATTTAATATCTTCAAACAGTCCAAGTTGATAGAAAGAGAGAGGAGAGAGATTTAATATCTTCAAACAGTCCATGCTGACAGAGAAAAAGAGAGATTTTAATATCTTCAAACAGTCCAAGCTGATAGAGAGAAAGAGAGATTTTAATATCTTCAAACAGTCCAAGCTGATAGAGAGAAAGAGAGATTTTAATATCTTCAAACAGTCCAAGCTGATAGAAAGAGAGAGGAGAGAGATTTATAGCCAAATAATTGGGTAGAAAGGCAATAGAGAGCCTAAGTATAAAATATTACAGACTAAAATATATGAACTAAAAAAGAAAAAAATACCAAAGTTAAATGCTTTAACAATTTATTCATGATGATGATGTTGCTGTCAATTTGCTTCTGCTTAAGATGTGCATCTAGAATATGTCAAATTAATTCTAAAGAGAGGCAGAGATGATAAATGAGAGGTGGAAAGGGGGTAGAAGGTGGAAGGTAAAATTAAAAGTGAGTAAATAAAAACAAACTATTACTATATTGAAAACTGGCAGTAATTAATTTTTTTTAAATCTCACAACCTGATGTCCACAAACAATGAGAGTATATTCCCTTAAAGTTCTCTGGATTTCTTGAAGATCTGTGTTAAGTTTAAATGCCAGAGACAGCTTATGAATATCTGATAAGAATTCATTTTATTTTAAATCATGAAAATACATATTGAAAAATTCATAACAAGAAGATATTGGTCATAAATCAGGTGAACATTAGAGATGTAATTCATTAATTCATATGTTTTTATTTACATGTATACTATTCAAGTGCCTTTATCATACTGATGGAAATACAGTTAAATGTTCATGTTGCAATTAAACACAACTACCATATCTCATATGCAGGAACCAATTTGTGAAAATTCCAGACATAAAATAAAATACTTGGCTCTAACACTAGAGATGAAATATTAAACTTAAATAAAACACAGCTTCCTCCAACAAAAATCATAAATGAATGGATAGATCTAAAAATAGAATTACAAGTTTGATCTATAAAACTAAACATTAAAGTAGATTAAAGCTTCCAATATACATCAACTACTCACACTAACACTTACAATAACTTATTCTAGCAAGATTATGAGATTGTAAGTACCACAACACACCGAAAAGAACTATTAAAAATTATATCTGTACTTTTTCGATAATTTGTCCTATTTAAATTGATTAATTAATTATTTATTCTATGGTGAGGAGGAATAGTGAAAGTTTATTTTTGGTTGTACAAGTTAAAATTATTTGTTTTCAAAATAAAGCATCTCTTACCACACCAACACGCTCTATATCAATCCAGCATGAAATGCCTTTATTTTCCAAATAGTCCTTGATTTCCCTAGGGTCACCATGACCAATAGCACCTTCCACACTCCTGGCAGAGAAATTATAAATGATAATGGAAAATTTGTACAGGTAAGCAACAGTAGAAAAAAATTTTTGGTTCTTAAAATGATGACTGTATTAACAAAAGACAGCTACATCATTAATATTATTAATAACAATGAACATTTATCAGAAACTGCTTGATACTTCTGGGAAGATTAAAAACAAAATTGTATATTTTTCTGAATACAAATTAATGCTTGTAAAAATAAGAAATAAATAAACAATTGATGAAGATGATGGTATTTTGGTGAACAAATTAATTTTGTTTATCTACAACAGGGGTGCACAAACTGCGGCCTACGGGCTGCATACGGCCCGAGACAGAGTTCTGTGTGGCCCCTGGAGGACTTTAGGATGCTACCATTATTACAAATGTAGAACACATTATTTCATTATTTGTGTTGTTTTTTCTGACTTGCGGCCCTCCACGCACTATCAATGGTAAATTTGGCCCTCTTGCCTAAAAGGTTTGTGCACCTCTGATCTACAACAATGTTGTTCAGGTCTCTATTTATCAGCAAGCTATGTTTTTGGTACAGGTTTGATTGTGCTGAACTCAATGAACAAGTCAAGATTTGGGTTTGAATCGAAATCCTTTTGCACCACCACTGAGCTATTCTTGTGTGTAGTTCATGTTGCATGAAGGCATTCACTAACAATGCAGAGTGAAAGAGAGAAAAAAAATCATGTTTAAAATAAACTTTTAAAATTTTTTTTACTCCGTAATACAAGTTAGCTCTCTATATATAGAAACTTCTGGTAATCATCTTCATTTCGGATAATCCTTACTTTGTTCCCTTAGCAACAGCCTGTGCAGAGTTTTGCCAGCAGTAACTGATAAAACAAGGAGGGAAATCTTGCAGACTTGTATTAATTTTCTTGTCTACACGTTCTCGGAGTGAAGACTTCAGTTCTTCAAATTTTGCTTGATACCTGTCAGGCTGCTGCATGTTGATATACACCTGCAGAGAAGTTATAAAAAAGATCTCATCAAGCGTAAGCAGTTAAGACAAATCAATTGTAATTCATTTCCTCTTATTAACACTCGACTTAAAGTAATATATATATTAAGTCCTAAATGATATGATGTAACAGATGAAACCTTTACAACCCTTTACAACCTATGATCTAAGAAATAAAGTACTTACAAACAAAGTACAAATAACGTACATACAAACATTATAACCTAAACAGGTAAAAGTTCTCACAATATGACCTAAAGAAGAATCTTCACATCATGACCTAAGATATTAAGTCCTCACAACATGAATTAACAAAGGAAGTCCTCATGAAATGACCTAACAGACGAAGTTTTAACACCATGCAAACACTTCTCACAATAAATTTTAAAGATCTCACAACATTACTTCAAAGTGAAACCTTACAGATGAAGACTTCACACAATATGTCCTAAATATAAAGTCCTAGATGTCCTAAAAGTTTAAGCCCTCCTACAATGTGACCCAACACTTATAAATATATAAGTGATCAGTCAGCATTTAATACTTACTATAGCAGATAAAAGAAGTGTTTATTTATATGAAAGTTTCAATCATATATCATTCCAGCATGCAACACATAATACAAAAGAAAAATGTTGTATTCATAAAAATTTCAATAACATATCAGTCAGCATGCAATACATAATACAACAGAAAAAAAAAGTTGTACATGTATTTATAAAAATTTCAATAATTATCAGTCAGCATGCAGTAAATAATACAACAGAAAAAAGAAGTTGTATTTATAAAAGTTTCAATCATATGTCAGTCTTCATTATAAAAATGCAACAAAACCTGACAGAAATATGTATCATTTAACGTAATTATGTATAATAATAATTTTTAAAATGATAGAACAATAATGGTAACAAATAAAAAGTAACCTCATCTGCTAGCAGAATGCCTAATTTACTTTGAAGCCACTCAAATCCAGATCCAATGGTGACAAGAAGGATGGGTTTGTGTAGTGTGAGCCGAGCATATTTAAAAAGATTACAACAGTTTTCATCATTCACGTAGTTGTTGGTCATGAATGCCAAAAAGATGGAAGCATCCATTAGTGCTCTTGCCATCTCATCCATAGAATGACTGCTTGTTTCTGACGCAACCCAGCTAACAAAGACAAAACCACATAATAAATGAATCAACACAACAAGCAAATGTAAACAAACCACATAATGACTGATTCAACACAACAAGCAAACACAGATATGCCACATAACGACTAATTCAACACATCTAGCAAACAAATACTTGTCATGAAATGACTGATGCAACATAGCAAGGAAACTAAGCTAATCAATGACAGCAAGCAAAAGCAAACAAAACATGGAATGACTATTTGATTCAACACTGTACACAATCAAGACTGCAAAATAACTATGGCAGCTGCAAAACAATAAACAAACAAAATATATATTTATTTAAAAATCACTGGTATTAGTGATTATATTATATACCATTTTACAACCCTGTACATTATCTGTGAACTTCACCTGCATTTTCTCTTATTACTTTGTAAAGTGTTTAGTTAGAAAAACCTTGTGCTAAAACTACATTTAGAAAATTAGTTCTGGCTCCCAATTACAAAAATGGCCATGAGTCAAATGATATCTAGAAAACGTTATAGAAAATTTAATTCAAAATTACAGACAGATCGATAGTTCATATGAACATATACTGAAAAAACAGCTTATAAAACTGAAAGCACACTAATACCAGCTTCATGCTGTTTTGTGTGCATATATTCAATGATCTTAACTTCTGTCTATTATTGCCAAGGGTAAAGAATGTTAACAATTTTACTAAATTAAATTTTTACTAAAATTAATTAAACATATGTAGATAATAGCTACATTTTGCAAGGTACCTCTACAATGACAACGCTTTTATATTTACATCACACTTAATGAAATGATTCATTGATTTCACAGATTTTGTGCTTTACAAAGTTCTAAAATTCTTAAATGCTTTAAAATATTACTTTATTTTATTGAATCCTGTGATATGGCAAAGAAAATCAATATTCCTGAAGAATTTGTTGGATAATAGCATTGTGCAAGTTACTGAACTATATGCATGACCTCCACAGATGTCACTGTTACTATAACCTAAATGACCACCAATCAAATGTGACTACAACACTAACAGACTGAGAATGGACTACTATCACAAATCTGAATATCTTATAAGCCAACAAAAACAAATAAAAAATCTTCAATAATCTGAATTACCTCCTGTAACCAAGTTTTCCAACATCCTCTATGATTCTGGATGGTTCAATTGCACCTGCCTTATCTCCCTTCTCATCCTTTTTGCAGAATGAAATAAAGATGTCTTTAAAGAGAGAGAGAGAGAGAAAGTGTATTGAAAAAAGTTAGATTTCATTTATTAATCATTTTTATGTTTAAATTCAAGTCAAAAAGTCAAAGTTACCTTTATTTTTATGCTAAATGTGATATTAAAGAAAATATACATATATATGTTATATCTTAATGCAAGAAAACAATTCAAGATTTAAACCACACAGCTACCTGCAGTCAAAACTTGCTGCAATTCTTTCAGACCTCTTACAGCTTGCACAAGGTGAAGGTCATAGTCTGTACTGTTGTCAGGAGGCATGGAGCCTACAAGGAAGCATTTTAATCTTTCAACAGGAGAAAGTTATGAGTAAAAAAATTGAAACCATATCTTAGCAAAGAAAAGTCATTTTATATTTCAATAATAATGTTACATTTCAAAAGCAAAACTTATTAATTTGACACAGTTTCTTCTACATTATTTGTGCAAGTTCTTAAGGTTATAAACTTGTATAAAGATAAAATTACTTAACTTTTATCTATTTTTCATCAATCCTCTGACAAAATTGTAACCAGTCCCTAAGTGACTGTAATATCATTATTTATATTAACACCATTTAATGTCAGAACTACAGCAATGTTGCAAGAGAGATAATTATGATATTCAATAACATTACAACATCTATATAATTTATACTTTGTGATAAAAGAAGAACTCTCAAGCTTGGCTATACAATGGAGAAAAATATATCATTACACACCTTGAAGGTCAAAGATGGAAACAGTGTGGAAGTATTTTAGACACTGTAAAAATGGTGCCTTTAGTTCTACTGCCCGTCTCACTGTGGATGCTGTGAACATATGTGGCCCCTTCAACATCTAAACAGCATGGCACACACATATCATGAATATAATATTCTAATATTTTAAAATTATTTTTAAAGTGAAAAGGATATTACACATTTCTACTGTCTCAAATGAGCAATAGTCATACACAATGTGATCATGACTATTATAGAAACATGAACTATGCTGGGTTTTTTTTTAAAATTAAGCTATGCTTTCAAACTATATATTCAAACCATAATACACTATTATACTACTGTTACCATTATAATAACAACTTACTATTCAATAATGCTTCACATACAGGCAACCTTACACACCCAAATATCAACTCTGCAATCTCAAACTTAAAGACTTCTTAAAGACTTCAGGTAATACTTCTACAAGAGGCAGAAATGTTATGGGACATATACACACATCATATACATACCATACACATATGTACCCAAACCATACACATGTACACACACCATACACACATGCACACACATCATACACACATGCACACACACATACACACCATACACATGTACACAAACCATACACACACACATACACACCATACACATGCATGCACATATGTGTGCATACAGTTATGCATGCACACCATACACACATGATTACACACCATACACACATGCATACACACCACACACATGCACAATAACACCTGACACATGCACACTTATACCATACACATACACACTTATACCATACACATACACCTTACACACACAATATACACTTACACCATACACATATGTGCACACACCATACATGTATGCACACGTAGAAAGTTTTAATGATGAAACATACTAGTCTCAGACACTCAGGACAAGGTATTTGGAAGTCATAGGTCACGCCTTGAAAAGACTCCATGATTAGTCCTTCAAATACTTCATGAACAAGAAACAGGATGTTTTCTGGGCTTGGACCTTGTGCCCTCACTACCAGCTCTGAACCCCTGCTCACAAATAAAAAGTGAGTATAATATGACTATCTTTATAATTTCCTGATCACTTTAATAACTGCCTAATTATGTAACTAAGTCACAAATGAATTGAAAATACTTATGAAATAAGTACTATTTTTACATATAATAACATTTGGCAACCAAACAAGAAAAAAAGGATGGGAATAAATGACTGATAATTTAACTAATATTAAGAAACTGAGAGTTTTTTTTTCTTATTTTTACCTAATGTACATGGTTAGATAAACTTGTAGGATTATTATATAAAATCTTAAAATAATGCAAACTTCAACTACTCTAAAACTTTACAATTCTGATTTGGAACAAACCTTGTTTGTCTGACAAGACAAATGTGTCCATTTTTCCTTAAGTATGATCCTCTTTTCCATACAAGAGAACTGTCACTGAATTCATGTAACCGCACCTGGCATATTTTAAATTAAAATCTTTTATAAAGGAATTTTAAAGTCAAATACACCATATTAATGTGGAGAGTTTTAAATGAAAGGATTTGTCTTTATTTGAGGTATATTTTATGAGAAAATTCAAACTTGTATGCATCTCTTCAATTCTTTTCTTTTTGTTTTACATCTGAAAATAAAAATAGTCAAAGCATAGGCAGAGATAACTACCATACATCAAATGAATTATCTTCTATGTCCAAGCTGCTCCCCAACTTTCAGCTAACTTTCTTTTCTATCAAAAAATAAAATCAATACACTTAGGAAATGTTTTATGTTTGTAATTCTTAATGCTGCAAGATGGTATAACCTGAACTCAAAAGGTGTCTGTTGCATAAATAAACAGTTGCTTGGCACAAACATGACATAACAAATGATGGGAGAATTTAACATACTTTCAAGACATATAATATTTTGATTAAACTACTATACAGTACTTGCGAAACTAATGTATAAGCAAAATTTGTATTGAATTCTGAAGCCAAATATTTTTACTATTATCAACACATAAAAATAAATATGCAGTTTTCAATACTGACAAAACTATTTATACAGTATATATATATACTGTATATCAGGCATGTAAAACTGAGGGTCCCCCAAGGGCCATATGAGTCATATGTGTTGCCATGAAGGCTGCACATGACAACTAATTGTGCACATTACAACTAATTGAAGTAATTTAATAAAATTTATTGCAGAATAAGTTTGTTAGTTTAATTTAGAAACATACAATGTGCATACAAATATTTTAGCAGCATTCATGAATACAAAGTAATGAAGTAGTTTGACAAAAAATGTAATTTTAAAGAGTCGCATATACTTGCAGTTTGTAACAGCAACAAATACATTGTACAAAAATTACAGCAGTTCTAAACTAAACATTTATTTGCTACTATTCAATCATTTTTAGTGTTTTGTCCTGAGGCTTGACACTTCTTTTGGCTGACAATTTTTGGTATGTCTGGCTGAAATGTCTGTGCAGTTCCGACTTTGATCTCAGTTTTCTGTTTACAACTGTAAATGATCTGCACGTTTCACCAGAAATTAAAAGTAATTGCAAAAAATTGCAAAAAGACAATCAAATTGAAAATTCACATTGTTTTTAAAAAAAATTTTATGAAGATAAAATGTGATCATGCTGTAGAAACCTTTGTGCAGGCCACAGGTGTGCTTGTAAAGGGCCACATGCAGCCCACGGGCCACATGTTTGACATGCCTGGTATATATTCAATTAAACACTTTTCACAAAATTTGAAGAGTTTATCTTTTGTGTTTTTAATAAAGCATATATAAGCAACAATTCCAGCAATGTTTATTGAATTTATATTTTGTCAACACAAATGCAATTCAGAAATGCAATATTAAGATAGAGTAGAACATTTTGAGCATTAAAAAAAATAAATAAACAGATCTAGAGCCAGAAAATAAATTGCTTACGGACCTGCCCTCTATTGAAGAGTCCAGCAGGGAGGTAGTCAAATTTATAAACCATCTTAGTTTCTCGCAAACCACTTCCTTTTTCAAGGTCAGGCCATGAAAACTAGAAGAAAATGAAAATAAACTGTCAGTATCACATCAGAAACATAAAATATTCATGTAAATAATGTTTGCACTTAAGAACAGTTGTAAAGGAGTGTAATAGCATTTTAAGCTATTAAAAAAAAATTAACTAAATACAATTAATTCAAGACTTAAAGCCAAATTGGGGGAAAAGTATTCTTTGAACTTACAACAAGTGAGCAAATAAAATTCTGAGCATTCAGCTGTAGCTTTGAGTTAATTTTTTAGCTAATATGTAATTTTAGTTGAAAGAGACTGTTTTCTTTAACTGACTGCAGTAACATGCTGTTGTAGCACTCAGAAGTTGCAGCAAATTGAATAAACTTTCATAATGTTTTTGATGCCTTAGCCTATCAAACTCAGATCTGAGACTTTAAAGGAAAGAAATCTAAGACCTCCAAGGACCAGTATCATGACATTTAGTGATTTACAGACAGTCTTTGATGTCCACATTCATTTAATTAAAAAGTGTTATTTTAACCATAAGAAGTTAAAACACAAATTAAATGAAATATGTGTAACAGATGAACAGTGATGCAGTTCTAAAGCAAGTCTTGAATGTCACATATGTGACATTTTGTAACCATATTTAATGTAAAAAATGCATAAGTCAAATCAAGTGAGTGTATTTTGTAATTCATATTTTGGATCAAAAGATTAAAAGTGTAGCTTGAAAAGTGCATGTTACATATTTAATCAACCATAATACAAAGTGATATACATAAGAACTTATACTTCTGGCAGTTAATATACAGTGAGTGTTATTTTATTAAAGAAACAATGTTTAATGTATCTCTCTCACACTCTTATAAGAGTGAATCAGCAGAACAACCAATTGAACAAATAATATATTTATTTATTGCCAACAAGTAGCCGCTACAAGAGGACAGCTGTCACATCAAGAGAAAATGACAAGGGTCAAAACTTGTTTACATCACTTCACACTCCAACACTATATAATGTAAGCTACAAGATCTTCTTAATCACACTGTCCTCTTTCATCTGGAAAACAAGATTATTACAGATTATTAATTATTATTAGTGCTTAAAACTATTTAGAAAAATCTCTAATAATATGCTTATTACATCTGGTTCTTTTTCTGTGAGCAGGCAAGGCACTAAATTGACTGCCTGGTCCTTGAGGGGAAAGGTCAGATCATACTCTTCTGTCAGTCGAAGCAACCAGGAATGTAGTGTAACTGGGTAATCCTTCCACACCAAGCCAATGTCTTTGTGCCAGAGATGACCCTCCTAAATCAACATCACATCCCCAAATTCTGATGTTTAGTTTCAAAAACGAAAATAAGCATGAAGAGATAAATGAAAAAGAGATATATAATTAATTATTGCACAATCTCCAATAATTTAATTCTCCTCAAAATTTTCTAGCCTAAAAGAAAATGTTATAAAAATAACATCAAACAGCACACAACACAATTCTATAGTAGGATGTGTCTCTTTATACTAGAACATAAAGTGAGTTTACTCTCCAGTCTCCCATTGTTACATTGTTAATTATTTAGCCTAGTGCAATAACACATTCCTTGATTTTATTAATTTAAAAAATCATTTATGTAATTCTGAGCTCTCTATATTCATTGTAAAAAAATCATTTGTCATTTGAAGCTCTCTATATTCAATGCTAAAAGAAAAATTATTTATGCCATTTTCAGCTCTCTATATTTATTATTTAAAAAGTGAATAAAGGTTTGTGACTGAAGTCTCTGACTGCATTCTTGGTTTTATTTTTATTTCTATTGTGAGTTTTATATATATAAAAGCACTCATTATTCTATAAAAAAAATTGTAATCACATTTTTAAAAAAAATCTGATTATAAGTGAAAATAAATTCAAAATATAATCATTATATTATACCAATATATATAAACAATTACACTCATTGCGGGATTTTGAGCAAATCTGAACTAAAAATATCACAAGCACATAAAGACAGCCTTTTAGCAGACTCCTAGAAACCAAACAAATAATACTAGAGTAAAGGAAACAGTTCCAAAATATTACAATAGAGGTGAAAATTAAAATAAAAGAACATAGTATATGAATTTAAATTTAATAGAATTAAAAAGGAAAAACTTGCTTTAATTGCTGAGTCTTTTACTGAGACAACACAAGCCATGACATCGACAATCCACTGCGGATTGATGACTACCTGGTTTTTGAGAAAGTCATTTGTGAAATGTTGTAAAGACCCTAGTTCATGCAAAAATTGCACTGCTTGTGCTATCTGTAAGACAAGTAAAACAAAAAATATTATTTTACTTTGATTACAGAAAAAATACTTTTTATTACAATTTTATAAACAGAGACTTAGTAAACATAATCATTTTTATAATAACAGAGTCCTACTAGGCAGATGTTTGAAATATTTACATGCAAAAATGCATATATGTGTGTGTGTGTGTGTGTGTGTGTGTGTGCGCGTGTGTTTGTGTGTATGTGTGTGTGTATGTGTGTGTGTGTGCGTGTGTTTGTGTGTATGTGTGTATGTGTGTGTGTGTGTGTGTGTGTGTGTGTGAAAGAAAGAGAGATGGAAGGAGATAATGAGGGAGGAAAGACAGAGGAAGATGGAGGAGAGAAAAAGAGAGAAAGAATATGAACACATCCAAGAATGAAAACTGTCTTCCTGTATAGCAATTTTCAATACAATAAAGAAAGAGGAAAAAATAAAATAATGAATCCAGATTACTGAAGAAATCCCATGTTTCTATCATGATGATGATATACAGTCATAGACATACTCAGTGTGTCTAGCAAGTAAAATAGTAACGAACCTCTGACTTTTCAAAGATGCCCGACTTGTTTGCAATGATCTCCAGTTCTGTGTATGGAATCACACTACGACTGGTGGTGATACTGAATGTACAAACAAATTCAAATATGCAACAAAAATAAAGTACCTCTTAACTCAACAAGTATTTACCCATATATGACTAATCACTCATCTAACTTCTACTTCTATCTGCATATCACCCTATTTTGGTGTAAACATTAAGCTCAAATGTCTAATTGAGCAATACTTTCTATTTGTATTGCTATGTATTGTTTACTAACTCTTTACAAAGCAAGAAAGTTATTTAATAGGTCAGTAAGAAGACTTTTCCTTAGAGTCTATTAGAAAGTTTAAAAATCACATGGAAAAAAGTGAATTGATAAAATTCAATATTTCAATGACCTCTGATGTTAATACTGGTGATGTTAAACCCTGTTGAAAACAAGGAAGTTCTCAAATGAGCTTGATCAATATTACTAATAAACATCAAGCAAGATATACATTATAAATCTTTCTCCGACTGAAATGGTTTACACAGGATTACAGAAGATAAGTTCCTTTACCTCTGTTCAAAAGAGATAAACTTTCTTAAGAATTCAGAATCCAAAAACTAATAATCAAACAATAGAATGATACTTTAAACTTGACATTTTTTAAGTTTTGGATGATGTCACTTAATTTACAATTGCAAAGTGAAATAGGATTAATTCCCTTGCATTCAGCACTCAAAAATGAAAAACTGTATTGGATATTATAAATAAATAAAGAATTGTTGTAACAAAAAAAAGGATATATTTTATTCCTAAATGAATTGCAAAACCTAAATGAAAATACAAATATCCAAGAGAACTGTATCTGTGAAAGCTGTAATTTTATAAAGTTGTGTGAATTTCCAAAAGATGTTAGCAGACATAAATTAAAATACATATTTGGAAGCCCCTTTGTGGCTACAGTAAACAAAATGCACTAAGTGAATGCTGCTGGTTTATTAACCCACACTAAGGTAACAATAGTAAACTTATTTGCCCAAATTAACATTTTTTTTGGTCAGTGTTTAATATCAATTTATCATAGTAATTATACTGTACACATAATGAATACAGTATGATTAATTATGTGCCATATTTTTGTCTCAACTTTTTGGTTTTATACACTATTTTTATGACTTCATTTATCTGGTCAGTCAATAACTTTTATTTATTGTTTATTTATTTAATTTCATTTCTGTGTTGTAATTTTATTATAATTAATATTATTAATATGTATTTTGACCTCACCACAAAATTTCAATGTATACATTATATCAAATGCTAATAAACACATCAGAGGAATATGATAAAACAAAATCTAAACATTGCTTTTTAAAAAATAATTAGATGTTTATGTAGTGAAAGTTATCAGTTATTCAGTATGCTGAACTACCTAGATCTACATTCTAAGTAATAAATTTATTTGCTAAGCAATCAAATATTATAGTTTAATCAGAGAGGTTAATCATGATTGCTGCTGGACTAGACAAATCTATCATCTGCTTCCAATGAAACTGACTTACATACAGCCCATGTCAATGTGTCCTGATGAATCACTTTCATTTTCTATTTCATCAGATCAATTGATAAAGAGCTAATCCTTTTTTATAAAAGATTTGAGATATTTGTATCTCATTGTTATTGCTTAAACCTTCATCTTGCTCCTTATAACTATATTGCTGTCATTCATTTGACATCATGAGCTTTTCCTCAGAGGCCCGAACCCCTTGTGTTTGGCAAGATATATAAAGGAAAATATATTTTAATTCATAAAGTGCTTTTATCATTCATTCACAACAAAATATCTAGGTTTTATCACAATAACAATTTTTGTTTTAAAATTTTATGAAAAATGTTTGGAAGGAATACTAATACTTTAAAGATTTTTATTTTCACTCTTCTTTTAGTTAGAGATATGCTTTTAATTCATTATTTTAAATTTCACAAAAGTCCAAAATAATATTTTTAAAATTTTGTTTCATTTACCATTTCAGGGACTCTTCAAATCCAAGCCAAACTCCAGGAATTTTTTCACCCATATACTGCTGTTGCAATGTAACTTCCAACATGCGTTCTCTCAGTTCTTGAATGCCCTGAGGAGAAAACACAAATCTTGACAACAATCTCCGGACTGGAGCAATTTATTTATTATACAATATCAAATTTAAATTATAACATAAAAGAAACCAAGTTTAATTCCTATTTTGAAAGTAAAAGAAAAAAATAATCAATAAAACAAACTTTGCATAAAGAGAAAGTACTAAGAGCATAATGTAATTTCACCACCATCCCTCCCTCTCTGTCTAACACAAAATGTCAAAATATGCCTTTTGGAAACAAAAAATTAAAATTGTTGTGCTCACCTGTCCAGAGAAAGAAGAAATAAAGAAAAAGTCAATAATTTGACTGTAACGCTGTTTCATCTCTTTTAATGGAAGCTCGACCTTGGACACCTGAGAAAAGAACATATTTTCAACCCACACATTCACCTTTTGTTACCAAACAACAGCTTTATATTTTCTTCATTTGATATGAAAAACTTTCAAATCCAATCCACAAAACCAAATATTTAAACCTAACTTTCTACTTCCTAATGGTGAGACATGTTTTGTCTAATGTGACATTCAGTATGTGTTATTGTCTGTAAATATTTACCTGATCCACATGTGTTCCAATCACAAAAATGGGTGCCTTGGGAGCATGTACAGAAATGGAGCTAAGCCAAAAATCCAGTCCTGCATGTTCATGACCAAGCCGAATATTCCACAACAACAAATATACTGCTCTATCAGATAAAAAGAACTGAAACAAAAGACAGTAACAAACAGAAGTCATTAACACTCTCATTCACAAAATCATATTTCCAAATGATTTTTTTTTAATACAGATTTTTTACATAATAATAATACTCAAACACAACTGGAGATATTTTGCTCACAAATACAAAACAGTTTTAAAATAAAATGAAAATAATGAATGAATAAAAGAGAATTTAAATTTATCTAGTGCATATTGTAATAGTTGGTCTGAACCTCAAAATTTATGTTCACCTAATGTATTACAATAAACAATCTGACTAGCAAAATTTACATTTATCTGATGTATACTGTAATAGATGATCTGACTAGCAAAATTTATATTTATCTGATGTATATTGTAATAGATAATCTGACTAGCAAAATTTATATTTATCTGATGTGTATTGTAATAGATAGTCCGAACACCCAAATTTATATTCACCTGTTTATCTGATGTGTATTGTAATAGATAGTCTGAACAGCAAAATTTATATTCACCTGATGCGTATTGTAATAAACTGTCTGACCAGCAAAATCCCACACACTAAAAGTAAGTAGGCCTTCATCCGTCTTCACAGTCCATGGGCAGATATCAATGCCTGTTTAACCCAAAATAGCAAACAAATTCCACCTGTTTTCTTTCTTTAATTTACTTTAACTGATTACCTCCACTACCTTTTAAACTGAAACATTAACAATATCTATATTTATGTTTTAAGATAGATAAAACAAAATATAAACCAATTAAAACAAAACAAAATAATATATTTATAATTTGTTGTTGTATCAATACATAAATAATACATAAAATGAAGTTATAATTTTAATTTTACCGTCTGTGATTTCTTCCCCAATTGCCATGTCTGCCTTATCTTTGCTGCTCATAAGTGCTCTGACAAGACTGAAACACCATTAATTTATGAAAATAAATCTGGAACAAATCAATACTTAGCAAAGCATACATTTCAACTGCGATTATAAGGTGCATCTTGTTTAAACATGATAATTTTTTTCATTTTCAAGAATGTCAATATAAATCAACTTTCATTTTTCTTCTCTCATTCAGAACAAATCAATCCACAAATATATTGCTGGTTGAAACAATTGTGGCACATTGTGCAAACAATACCTGACAAATTACACATGAAAATCATTTATCCATCAACAACAGTTTATGCAGTAAAAACAGTTTATGAGTTAAGAACAATTTATACATCAAGAACAATTTATGAGTTAAGAACAATTTATACACCAAGAACAATTTATGAGTTAAGAAATTTATACACCAAGAACAATTTATGAGTTAAGAACAATTTATACACCAAGAACAATTTATGGGTTAAGAACAATTTATACACCAAGAACAATTTATGAGTTATGAACAATTTAAACACCAAGAAAAATTTATGGGTTAAGAACAATTTATACACCAAGAACAATTTATGAGTTAAGAACAATTTATACACCAAGAACAATTTATGGGTTAAGAATAATTTATACACCAAGAACAATTTATGGGTTAAGAATAATTTAAACACTAAGAAAAATGTAAAGGTTAAGGAAAATTTATGCACCAAGAACAACTTAGGAAAAAATGAAACCAGAGGAGATAGCTGAAAATGAATAACTGTCCACCTTGTTTTACCAGCTCCGCCCAAGCCAACCAGCATGAGCTTGGTGCGCTTGCACTCAACAGAGCCACTAAGCAGTCGCTTCAAGTAAGCATAAGTGCTGGTGAAGCCTTTGGCACGAATCTCCTTAGGAGGAGTCTTTAGCAGAGGGCATTCATCCATCTCCAAGCCTATACAGGAACAAACACATTAATGAAAATTAAAAAATCTTAAGTTAAACTACATGACTCACTTTTAACTGTATACTACAGTGCTAACCATAAGACAATACATAAAGAAATAATTTGGCTTTGCTTTGTTTGTTTGTAAGTTTGTTTAATGATGTAAACTCATCTTTACACCAAGATTGCATAGATTCCAAACACAAAGAGGTCAATTGATCCTACAATGATGTTTTCTCTTTGAAAGAAAACAAATTATAAAATTAGAATTCTTAACCTTTAACTGCAAGTGAAGCATTGTGATTGTACAGGTGTTTTAATTAATTCTGAAAAGTTGTGATTCTACAAGACTATTAATTAATATTGAAAAATTGTGATTCTACAAGACTATTAATTAATACTGAAAAATTGTGATTCTACAAGACTATTAATTAATACTGAAAAATTGTGATTCTACAAGACTATTAATTAGTGTAAAATTAAAGAAATGCAATAGGACATACTTCATGCATACTTAGAACACTTACGTTTCAGAGGAAGGCTTCCTGCCTGAGCAGCAAGTGAGAGAAGGTTAGGGTTGTGACTGACATTTAAGACATTTAGGCATTTTAGCTGGCTGATTCCTGCAGGAATCCCCACAAGTCCTTGATACTGCAAGCTAAGATACTCAAGATTTTGCAAAGAAAGAATCTCTTCTGGGAATCCATGAGGTGTGTCATCATCTGCGAGCAATTTTAGTATATAATTGTATTTTAGAGGGCTATTCTAACTTACTTGGAAATGGGAACCATTTTATTATTGTATTTTAGAGGGCTATTCTATCTAACTTACTTGGAAATGGGAACTATTTTATAATTGTATTTTAGAGGGCTATTCTATCTAACTTACTTGGAAATGGGAACTATTTTGGAACTGTATTTTAGATGGCTATTCTATCTAACTTACTTGGAAATGGGAACTATTTTGGAAGGCTAAAGTGGCTTTGCTCTGAAGAAAACAAACATTTTATGAAATGTTCATTAATGTTCTATAACTTTAATAGTGCTTGCTGAAACCAGTATTTCTACAAAATAAATTTTAAAAAGTCAGTATATCAACTAATGCTGGTAATTCCTTTCCCACAATAAAAGTAATACAAAACAGAGCATCTGATCCAAGTGGGCTTTGGTATTTTTTCTCCTACCGGAAACTGAATAAATATTTACAACTGGTATCTAACATATTACTACAGGAAACTGAATAAGTATGTTACAAGCAATAACTGGTGTCTAACATATTCCTACTGGAAACTAAATAAGTATGTTACAAGCAAAATAATTGGTATCTAACATATTTCAGAAAGATCACATTACCCTTTGCTTATTTTAGTGAAAAAAAACAACAGATTGTTTCAAAATAGTGACAGATGGGAAGAGGAAAGAAGCAACTGCCCATGGGTATTTGCTAAATTGGGCTCTGCATCAGGGCCATAAAGACAAATTTCACTATTAAAACTGGAGCAATGTCTGGTAGTAACATTACCAAGCTGAATGGTTTTATTTTTATAATCCTATTCATTCAACATTTGGGATTTTTCTTTCTGATGGTCATAAAATATTTACTAAACATTCTGACACCATACAAATGGTCATAAAATATTTACTAAACATTCTGACACCATACAAATGCTAGAATAATTATATATTTATTACCGTTTATCATAGTTCTAAATTCTTTTCATGGTATTTTTTCATCGATACAGATTGATAAGTAAACAATGAATATTGAAAAGTTAATGCAAAATTGGAATTTCCAAATCTTCCTATCTATCTTGAGGGGGGAAAGGGTAGCATTCATTTCTGAGGTGCTAATAAAAAAAAATGAAATATCTAGAGAATGTCTGAGACCAAATTATGCTAATTTTGCTGGTGTAAGGCAGACATAAATAAAATGTTAAAATAAAACTTTATCATTAAACAATAAATATTTCTAAATATTTTTAAAGTGTGGATAAATGTTTTATTCTTAAAAGCCTCTGATCACTTATGTAGTCCATACCCACCCTCCTTTAAAAATAGGCTACAAGCAAACCTAACTCTAGAGCATTGACCCTTATCCCCTTATATCCTTATAGAGTAATATCTTAGTTGCTACTCACTTTAACAGACCAATCTGAGCACAGCTCAACCGTGCACAATGAATGTACCAGAATCTCACCTAATAATCATCAGTCAAATGCAGCTGACCACTGAGGCAATATGACTTTGGTTTTCAGTGTTAATAAGTTATAATCATACTACTAACACTTATTGCCAGTTATCAACACTGCAGGAAATCATCCTCTGTATATAATACTGCAGAAGGTATGTGGTTTTGCTTGTGTAAATAAATATTATAGCTATGTTCATTTAACCTTAACAATATTTTATATTGTTATATTTCACTTATGATATTAGAATGTATGATGACCATGTAAGTAAGAGTGTTCTGTCAGAGAATACATGTGGACACATTCTTAGCCCATGTGTTTTGGGGGTTAGTCTAAGATTACAGGTGGCCTGTGGTGATGGAGAATTAACATCTTGCCCATTTCTCAGTGTTATCACAAAAACATTTAAAAATCCATACTTAACAGAAAATGTTTCTTGTAAATGAACTTATATGTTTCATATTGTTCAAAGTAAAACTCCCAAATTATTTTCAATATGCTTGTTTAAAATTATTACTTTGCTGTAACTAATCTGTAATGAAACAACCCCAAATCCACCCCAAACAACCCCAAATCCACAAACAGATCTAACAAACCTGGTGGCTCTGATCTCATATACCCAATGCGTGGAAAAAGGGTGAAGATAGTGGCATTCAGTTTTCCAATTTCCTTTGGGTCTAAGGTGCCATTAGTGTCCTCATCAAACTGCTGGAATAAGGCCGTCTTGTTCTGTAGGGCAAAATAAACACACTTGTAGCAACAACTAAAAGCAATAACACAGCCATAGACCATTTTAATGGAAAAAATACTGAATTCACTCTAAGACATGAAAATCATTTTTGATGACTTTTACAAATGCTGCTGCAAGTAAATAAACCCAGATTTATTTACCATATCTTAGCGCATATAACATGTGTGTTATACATGATTTTACAAACCACACAACCCTCCTCTGCATTATCTGTTTGTGCGCATTATAGGAATTTGTAGGAATTATCTTTTACACGAACAGACTTAATATTTAAAATAAATTTTAACTTAGTGTTATCTAATGTTGTCAACATCTTCATCATCATTGATTTATATCCATTTTTCCATGCAAGCATGGGTTCGACAGCTGCCCCCATTACAGCTTAGGCACTGGTAGACAACCATCCAAATTACACTACAGCTTAGGCACTGGTAGACAACCATCCAAATTCAATCATATTTAACAGCTCCAGGTTAACTCAGTTTTGGATATGATATGTGCTGTAAACAATCTACTCAAATAACGCATCAAAACAGTATAATATAATTTTATAATATAATTATAAAATCGAAAAATAGATGGATATATTTAAATAACACAACTAATGCAAAATAAATTGTAGCATTTTTATTAGCTGTCAGCAGGTAGTGGATTCATGATGGTTACCATACTTTTTCTCATCAACTGGTACATGTGCATTACAGGTTGGTGCACATTTGATGAATAAAACTGCATATTATTGGGGGTGGGGTGGGGTGGGGAGGGCATTATTTGTGCTAAAATATGGTAGTCAACAATACTTCATATGATGAACTTTACACTTTACAAATTATTATTATTTATTGTTTTTTCAATTCTGATTGATTAATCAAGTGATCAAAATGATCAGTTGGGTAGATTACACAATTATTTTTTATAAATACTGCAATAACTAGGGATGTATTTCTTTTTTATAGATGGTAAGAATTTATTCCATAGTTTCATTTCTGATTTTATGTTTTAATGGATCTTGTTTTAATGCTATGCAAGGTTTGGAAACTGGTTTCATTACTCCTCACTTAGGCTGTAGGGTTACTGTAGGCTATTTCCTCACTTAAAATACTGTGGGCTATTTCCTCACTTAAAATACTGTAGGCTATTTCCTCACTTAAAATACTGTAGGCTATTTCCTCACTTATCTATGTCATTCTGGGACAACATCTCCTGAAATTTAAAATAAACAAAAGCCAGTCTGCATTAAGAATTCCTATTAATAATTTCTGTCATAAAATACTTGTACATAAAGGACGTGCATTTTGTAACATTCTGGAATGATATATGGTCAACAAAAATTCAGTGTGTCAGTGCATTATTATCTGTAACCAAGAACAGAAATATGTTCTTACATAAAAAATTCAAATGCTACACAAGGAAAACCTAATTCTTCTACAAGCATGCATCCATGCACACACACACACATGCACGCACATACACATTATTATATATTAAAATTACAACAAAGATTCAGCATTTTTAGTAAACCCAAGACTTTACTCTTTTAAGAACCTACCTGATTGTGTTTTTCTAGCCAACGTGTCAAATTCTGTTCATTCAGCATGTCTTCAAAGTTTTCCTTGGACAAAAGTTGATTGGCACGTACTTTGCACCATGGTACTCCATTCAAACTAAGATCTTGCAACTTTTGTAGTTTTACGATGGTAGAAGGCAGGGAAGTGAAACAGTTGCCATTGAGATACAGCTTCCTCAACTCTTGAAGGTTCCCAATGTCCTCTGGAAGCACTGTCAGTTGCAGATTTTGTGCATACAAACGGAAAAGGTTTCGCAGTTTTGTAATAACCTTTAGAAAAGACAAAAGACAACCTTTTTAAATAAAGATTTATTCACATAACAGACTCTTCAATTTAAATGGCTGACACATCTTAAATATTGCAGTAATTTAATAAATAATCTAAATCAGGGGTGCACAAACCATGGCCCGCAGGCTGCATGCAGCCCGAGACAGGGCTCTGTGTGGCTCCCGGAGGACTTTATTTCATTACTTGTGTTGTTGTTTTTTCTACTGAGCCATCCATGTGCAATCTGACTTGTGGTTCTCCATGCACTATCAATTGGAAATATGGCCATCTGGCCTAAAATGTTTGTGCACCCCTGATCTATATTAAGAGATATTGCCTTTAAAGTTATAAATAAAGACTGTAATTCTGAAATGTCAAAGATGATTAATAAAGAAACAAGGATGAGGAAATAAAGAAGAATGAAGAAATAAGGAATGGATGAAAAAACAAAGATGAGGAAGTAAGGAAGGATGAGGAAACAAAGATGAGGAAGTAAGGAAGGATGAGGAAACAAAGATGAGGAAATAAGGAATGGATGAGAAAACAAGGATGAGGAATAAGGAAGGAAGAGAAAACAAAGATGAGGAAGTAAGGAAGGATGAGGAAACAAAAATGAGGAAATAAGGAATGGATGGGAAAACAAGGATGAAGCACTTTTCTCCAATCCTCCCCCTCCTACACATTTCACACTTGTGCCTGGAGTTTCAACAAACTACTTTCACAATGAGAAGAACTTTTTCACACTTGTGCCTAGAGTTTCAACAAACCACTCTCACAATGAGAAGAACTTTTCCAGTAGATGAACATTTACATTTTCTTAGATCATCAATGTAATAATCTAAAATTATATCATAACTAGGTCTTAACAAGATGCACCAAGTAAAAAATAAAATTATATCAGCTCATATGAGCCTTGAACATTAACATGGTAAATAATCATACAATGAACTTCTATAAAAATATATATAAATTTTTTCAAAAATTAAAATAAACTCTTTACCAGCGGGAACTTTGTAAATTTATTCCTGCTGATCTCAAGACGGTTCAGCAATTCACAGTTAGCAAGAGTGTCTGGAAATTCTGTCAGACAATTTCTATCCAGCCCAAGTGATGTGAGTTGTGTGCAGTGGCCGATCTCCACTGGCAAGCTCTCAAGCTGGTTGTCAGCAAGGTCCAGGTCCTTCAGGTTGTGCAGAATGGTGAAAACACTGCCAGGAATGTTGCACAAATTGTTGTTTGCCAAGAGCAAGGAATAGATAAACTGTGGGTAGTTGACTGTGATTCTATCAGGAAACTGAAATTGCAAAGATTTGTCACAATATATCAGGAAAAAAAGCATCTTTTTCATTAATTTTTTAATCTTTTTTCTCTCTCATCCTTCCTGAAATAATGATTTCTAATGAAGAATTACCCAAATTTATTGCTTTTTTAAAGTTTTTTCTTCCTGAAAATATATGTTAACAATACGAATTGATATATTTCCATATCATTAGACTTTAAGCAATGCTTTACCTTT
Organism: Sinotaia quadrata; assembly: GCA_028829895.1. Taxonomy (NCBI): domain Eukaryota; kingdom Metazoa; phylum Mollusca; class Gastropoda; order Architaenioglossa; family Viviparidae; genus Sinotaia; species Sinotaia quadrata. The sequence continues at coordinate 126,832,623 of CM054177.1, read as the reverse complement.
CACTTTTGCTGTCATTATCCCATAGACACACTATTTCTCAAAGTGTTTTCCATCACGCAGCCATACTAGCATATCAGGGAGATTATAATGAGTGGAAAATGCTTTCAAGGCAAAGTTCATAAGAGACCTACATAATCATCCCAGGTAAAGATAAATAATAAATATCTTACTCTGTAGTGTTCTGTAAATGATGTCTCTAAGTACCATTTTATTTTTTGTTTCTCTCAATACAAATAAGACAAGACATTTTGTCAAAATAGTGGGTGCATTTTTCAGCTTTCTCCCAAATTATCTTGTTGCTTGTTTCAGTTCTTTTTTTTGCTCATGTTGTTCTCTTGTTCTGTCTCCAAGCTACTGGTATGGCATATTTTTCTTATATTTTTATTATCACCTGAGCCATTTGCCAATATTGAATGCATTATCCAAAGAATATTGTTAATTCACAATAATTTAGCACAGTATGTACAAGATCCAGTTAGAGCATTAAAAGTTGCTTTCTCCATGCTGGATCTAGTTAAAGCATTAAAATCACTTCCTCCATGCAAGATCCAGTTAGAGTATTAAAAACTGCTTCCTCCAAGAGTGATCGAGTTAGAGCATTAAACATTGCTGCCTCCATGCATAACCCATTTAGAGTATTAAAAATTGCTTTCTCCATTCATGACCCAGTTAGAGCATTAAACATTGCTTGCTCCATGCAATATCCAGTTAGGGAATTAAAACTGAATCTGCTTAGATCGCAGATGCATACAGAGAATATATCTAAACTATTTCTGCCTATCTGCTTCTCAGAGAGACTTGAGTAAGAAATCAGAACTGTATCATCAACCTTAACATTTTCTAAGATTTGGCATTCATGATTAAAGATGAAAGGTTATTGCACTTGTAGGGTGGAAAACATAATTTCTCAAGATTCTATCTCCAAGATATGTCCACTTTGACCGCTAACCCATCTATGGATGCAGTATCGGATGCCCGATCCATTGTTGTCTCCTTTCAGAAGTAGGTTCCCATACAAAGTACTTTACTCTTGTGTGCAATTTGCATATAAATAGATGTAGTTTCTGTTTCTATCTGACAAATGAAATGTCTATCTATACATTTTTTCTAAAGTTACACTCACCTTTTGAATGAGGGGGGTGGGGGAACCTCTGAACACTTACCAAATAAGCATACACATAAGTTCTCTATCTCCCTACTTTATTAATCCAAACCGCACCTTAGGGGTACTATTTAAATCACTTGTAGGACCTACTCCTGCAAGGTTATGTGGGCCTCTGTTGCATGTGTTATAAACCTGTATGATCTTCTTAAGCATGTTCATCTGCTAAGTATTCAGGAATAACAGTTTAAATAGAATAAAATAATCTTTATTTCCTAATGGATTACCTTATTCAGAAGTTTACACTGAAAACAGATAGGAGAATGATTATTAGTGTAAGATAAGATGGAAGGAAAAAAGCAAGTTCCTTAGAACCTTAACAAAGAATTAAAGTTAATGTTCAAAACCTAAGAAGATTAAGTGAATTGATTCAAAGTGTTCTTCGATTGTGTGATATTTCTGGAAACCTTTTTTCTACCTCTAACTACAATTTAAGTTTAGATTCCTAAGAAGACCAGTTGAAATAAATTAATTCCTACCTATCCAAAATTTTTACTAGCTTATGTTTTACAGAACCCCAAATGAACAACTAAAGTTAATTTTAAAATTTTAAACTATTGGTTGAACTGGCATATCCTACCTCTGTGAGACTTCTGCCAGCCTGCCATGTACCTGCATGACCGGGACACATATGCATGTCAGTATTCGTAAACACAGAGGATACTTTCTCCAAACCAAAGGCATTTGGTTCTTCGTCAACATGTACCTGTATCTTCTTTTTCAAAATCTATTTTTAAAAAATATGATGGAATAAGTTTAATATGAAAATAATTTTAAAGCCTTAAAAGGCCATACTTATAAAAAAATAAAAATTAAGTGGAGTGACTGTGCTAAATATAACATGATCTTTGCAGGAATAATTATAAACAAAACCCACCAGACTAATTCTAAAGAAATATTTAATTTATAAGGACAAACTTAAAAAAAAAACGGTCTGAGAGAGCACCTGCATTATCAACTTTTTTACAAAAACTCTTTCATGCTATCATAAAGAAAATGTTATAATGTATGATAAATGTATTTTCATATAAATAAATAATATTAACAATTCTTACCTGAACTGCCTCCTTAACAGCCTCATAGTTCTGAAAGTAATACTCATCAAAAAGAAAAGACATATACAGTAAGTAGACCATCTGTCTTGTAATGTTTTTCAATCCAGCCCAGATCTGAGGAGTAAAAACAGTTCTTTTTAAATTAATATGCAACTGATTATAAAATTAAATTTTTACCTCATTAACCTAAAAGTTATAATCTTACAGAGTGAAATTTAGGTAGAAGTTTTCAAAATTTAGAAAAGGCTTTGAGTTTGTGTAAAAACTGAGACTGTGTCAAAATTATTATAATTTTATACAATAAAAAAATATTAAGGAAAGAAACATTCATTAATATTTTCTTTATTATTTCCAAATATAATTGTTTGTTCAATATCTATATGTATTACTAGATATATGCCCATGACTTTGCTTGCATAAATGTCAGTTTTTAGAATGTTGCTTATAGTAAAATTATTTTATAGTATGTTTGTTGGGGTTTGTTCATGTAAATGTTGGCAGAATATAGACAGTTAAACTATAAATTTTCTTATATTAGAAAGCTTTATCTATATGCTTCTTTGTTTACAATATATTGTGAATCTTGTTATCTGGGGTGCCCATGAAGAGATTGTCGCTGTTGCTTGCAATATACAGCTGTCTATGTGAGAAGCCTGAGACTGAATTAAGGTTTGATCTCCTTCAGGAAGGCATTGAAAAATAAGAACTAACTACACAGTGTAATGCAAAAATAAAATATTTACTACAGCCTAAAATCTAATACCCAGAATGAGAAACATAATCTGAGTGAAACATGAATCATCCCCTGTGCAGAGGTTATGGAGGACACAGTGATGTATTAGTCAAGTCATACTTTTAGGGTCACAGGTGAGAGGTCTGCACACGTGCTTTACTTTTAATAAAAGACTTTCATAGGTTTTAGGTCCACTGGCGAGTTCCCTTTAGAGATAGCATAATGTTATATAGCCTATTTGGATTCTAGGGCACTGAGGTATTACAACAGAAGGAGTCTGATGAAAACCTGTCCAGCAGTTTTTCACTTAAGCCCACACAAACCCACAACCATAACATTTTATATGCATCAAGGCAATATCAAATCCATAAGGTAAACTTACCTGATTGTTTGAGAGACTTGTAAGTCCATCAACACTCTCCAGAAGGCAATCATAGCTTGCCAAACCTTCCTATAAATCATTGAAACAATAAACCAAAATAAAAACTGTATCCAAAAGATAATGATATCCAAAGTCTGTTCTGAAAACAATTTGTATTTTCCAGATTAATGAACAAGTCTATGCTGACCTAAATAATGTAATAAATTGGTTATTCAGCAGACTATGGTAGATTTGCAATTTAAAAAAAATATATCAAGTGATTGATTGAGTTGATTATTCTTAACATTTAAATCCAACATTTGTTAGTTTTATTAACAGGATAATACAGTGCTTAATAATGAGTAACTACACACAAATCAATTTTAAGAAAATATAACAAAACAGTATAGCAATAGATTAAGGATATTTGCAAATATTAGCCACAATAACTTCTGATTTCAGTTCATTGTGAAGTAGAATATATTTTCTCTGCTAAATCAGGCAACTGCAATTAAAAGGAAAGCACCAATTATTAAAAATAACAAAATTCGAAGTTCAATTAAATCAACAGTAAATGACAAACAAGAAAACAGTTTCCACACATCTTATGATATACAAAAACAAACAGAGATTTTTGTCATTACTAATTATTTTTGCTCTTTTTCGCTGTATTTAGTGCCATAAATGAAGCCTAATGAACCAAACTGCTACTCTTCAAATCTAGGTGCACTGAAAATTAACATTTCTGAAGGTTTTAGACAACAATTTTAATTAAACAATGTCAGGGTAATCAACATTTTATTGCAACTGACTGACCAATGATATTATTAAAACAGTATTCTTATGGTGATTATTAGTGTAGGTGAGACTGATCCAAATTAATCTATGCTGATAAGTGTGCAGACGGTGTGGTGAGAGAGATTAATAAGCTGGTTTCTTTTAAATTCTATGGGTACATATTGCTATGCTAAATAAATTATTTAATTATATGTAAAGCAATTAACTGTGTATTCAGAATGGTTAAAGAATTTTATATATATATATCTACAGGGGTAAAGCATGATGCTGTTCTCACAGTAGTTAATATACTTTAATAACTCAAATGAATACATGTATTCTGTATGCTCAGAGAGATTAATAAATTTTACATAAATGAATTGTATGTTGTGTGGTTGGAGATGTAAAAAAATGAATAGAATCAACAATCATCCAAATATCAGCTGCCATGGATTTTTCTAAAAACTAAACAACCCTTCTCTACAGACTCATTATTTAATTCTAAGTACACCTGATTGAATCACATATGCTTAGATTATACACTAGTCCTTTATTAATTTTTTTTTAAATAGATAAAGGGAAGAGTTAGGGAAAATATCAACTTGCTTTCTGAAGCCTGAGCAGCATTAGGGCCCAAGCCCACAGAATTGGTTTGCTGATGTCCTGAAGAGTGAATGAAAATCCAGAATTGTTCACCAAGTGTACAACATGGAAACACTCAACCTGTGCCGGCAGGTTGTATGTTGGCATGACAGTCATCACACTATTGATGTCACCTGAAAATAATTTTAGAGACAAGTGAATTGCAAACACACAAAATAAAATGAGAGTGATGTTGAATGAAAATAAGATCAGTTGAATAACAATTTTACTAATGAAGATGAGTTAAAAAGGCATCCACTTTTTGTAAATACAATAGCACCATTGTAACCAAATAAGAAAATATTTTATTTTTACATTTTAATAAATTCTCACCACGAATATAGCAGAGGGGGTGAGCTTCTAACTGTCCAGTGAGGCTGTAAATAGGCACTATAATAAGGTCAGCTACTGTTAAATTCTCTGGAAGCAACACCACGGCTGACCCTGCACATGGAAATACAGAGTATACATGTGCACTTGTACTTACATACACATGCCATTAATAGTATGCACAGTCATTCTGGACAGCCAGCTAATATGATACTGCCAAACAGATGCCAATAACTGAACACATAATCATTCTGGACAGCCATCCAAGTGTGGACAGAGACACTTACATTTGTACTTATATTCGCATTCCATTAATTGTACACACAATCATTCTGAGCAGCTAGCCAGTGTGGATAGAGATAGACAAGACAAATAGACTGAATACAGAGACAAAAAGAGAGATAGGCAGGTATTACAGACACTGTGGGCAGACAGGGTAGCAGGCTGAATGAGACAGACAAACATGAACAGGATGGGTCTAAAAAATGTTGTGGAAGTGTCATTTGACAATTTTAAAATGATGGATCAATTCCTGAAATAAAATTTTCAATTTGTCTGGTTTTAATCATCAATCAATAAATAATACAATGTGTGAATATGCAAAATTCCACCAACATTCCCATTAATTAATTTCTTAATTGATGCCTTTACTAATTGTTTATTTGATTATTTATATCCACGTTTTTCTATTTGGTATATGCTATTTGTCTGTGTGGACTTTTGGTAGGGAAGGTGTGTGCGTGCACAGTTTGAGTATTGTTGGCTAGAAGCTTTGTCTTGTCATATCAGCATTTCTTTCCACCATGATTGTAATAAAACCCTTGGACTTTGCCAGTCAATGTGTGTCAGAATCTTGGGTAAGCAAGCGAATACAACCATGGAAATAGCATTGAACTCAGAGGATAGTAATCAGAAATTTACTGTAGAGAATTTTGGTAATGTTGGATAATTATGAACCTGGCCCCAAAATTCAATGGGAGTGAAATTGTATGTATTGTTGGGATACAGTACTCGGCCATTAATTCACTGGAGTAAAATTGTGTGTATTGTTGGGATACAGTACTTGGCCATTAATTCACTGGAGTAAAATTGTGTGTATTGTTGGGATACAGTACTCAGCCATTTATACATTGGGAGTGAAGTTTGTATGTATTGTTGGGATATGGTACTCGACTGTTTATTCACTGGGAACATACAAACAAGATAAATAGATATACAGGCTTGACATGACAGACAATGACATTAGAGAGAAAAACTAGACATAAAAACAAATAGTGGTTGTAATTGTTGTAACTGATAGTTCAAAGCTCATAATCCAATCTTTCATGAAAACTGAATAAGTAAAACAGTAATAAGTGTTTATGTAAATCTGAGAACAAGGCAATACTTTAAGCAAGGCCATTTAGGCTGAAACACATACCATGATAGTCAACATGTCCTTTTTGAAACAGAGCCTTCTCCACTTTATCTTTCATGTGCTCGATGGCACCAAACATCACTGTAAAAGTTTTGAAAGTATCTTTTATAGCTTGCACTGCTTGATGAACTTAACTATTTGCATTCTTTCAAGCAAGGTAAATGAACAAGAATCAGCTTATTTTGGAAACAAAATACTATGATCAGGTGTTAGACTTCTGCTTCCACCTAGTCATGTGACAATTTTTAGTTTGACCACATACTGACTGGCACAATGGAAAGCATTTATTTATAAGATGGAATTATTTGTTGTTAGTTCATGTATTTCTGTCTATTAGTCAATTGACTCATTTGTTTCTTAATTATATTATTACATTGATATTATTATTCTGTAGCTGGTCATTTTAAATCTAAGTTTTAACATATATAAATGTTGTAAAAGATTATAAAGAAGTTTGTACATATAATCATATGATTAGCTGTGTCAACAAGCAAAAGTATATATGCATGAATACACACACACACACACACACACACACACACACATAACCAGTATAAAGTGAAATATTCAAAGTTTAAATCCCACTTTAATTCAATCTAAACTATAATTTTAATCTCCTTTCACTATTTTCAGAATTTGCTTGAATTGTTTCAAACTTAATCTTAATTCACACTATTTTAGCTAAGCAATATGAATTAAGTACATATAATCTATGCACAATAATCTAAAGTATTCTTTTCAGTAACATATACTACCTGAAGGGGAAAAAATCTGAGTGCAAGGTGCTACTAAATCCTCTGGCTCATTTATTTTCTTGATCAGTTCATTGAGACAGTCTAAGAGCTGGTGCTAAGAAATCATGAGAAACATTAAAAGATTGCTAAAATATCTCTAAATTTCAAACAATAATTTTTTTTATAAGGTTAGAGTATTTAATATGTGTCTGATAAAGTGATGATATTTTTCTACAAGAAGGCATGTTTGAAGACTTTGGGAAATGTAAAATGTTCCTAACACTTACCAGATGTCTACAACATAAATCAAACATCTCAGTTATTGAAACTCAACAATGCAGACTAGAAATACACAGAAGTGTAACACTGCGGACTAGAAATACACAGAAGTGTAACACTGTGGACTAGAAATACACAGAAGTGTAACACTTTTATTTCTGCTTTGGGTTGGCAGTAGTGAGTGTAAGGAAATGAGACATGAGAAATGAGACATAATATTATGCTGTAGACTGTCTAAGTTGTAAGCTGTATAACGGAAAAATATAAATATATTTACCTTGATGAAAAGTAAGGCACAACACAGTTTTGATAAGTGGATGATAAGTGGATAAAAGCATATGTTGGGAAAAAAGTGTAATACACAGTTTTGATAAAGTAATTAACAAAATTTAATGAATGAACATACCAAAGAGTCTGATAAAGTGGATGTTGAAAACTAAAGCACAGTCTAGCAAAGTGGATAATAGCATTTGATATATGGATGTACCACATTCTTTTATAAAATGAATAGTAGTTTATAAAATACATATCATAGAGTTTGATAAAATAGATAATGGCATTTGATGACAATGCATACTACAGCATGTGATAAAGTGGGTAATAGAATTTGGTGAAATATAAGGAATGTCGCAGAGTTTGATAAAATGGATAATAGTATTGAAAATTATGGCTTAATACAGATTTTAAGAAGATATCATATGGATTACAAAAGTCAAGCATACCAGTTTGATTTTAAGAAAGATGAAAAGTAAAGCTAAAGAGGATAACAGAATTTCATTAGAAGTAAAGCATACCAGAAAAAAATAAGAGGATAACAGAATTTGATGAAAGAAAATTGTTGAGTTTCAAAAGGAAAAATGTATTTTAAACAAAGTTATAAATATTTTATGCATTTGATAAAGTGAACCTAAGAAAAGAAAAAAGTACATTCCAATAAGTACATTCAGTAAGTATAAAAGTAAAAAGTACATTCCAATATGTACAGTCAGTAAGTATAAAAGTAAAAAGTACATTCCAATATGTACAGTCAGTAAGTATAAAAGTAAAAAGTACATTCCAATAAGTACATTCAGTAAGTATAAAATAAAAAGTACATTCCAATAAATTTCATTCTAACATACCTGCCTAAATTTCCAAAGCTGAAGTGGTGCTTTGAAAGTATTTGCTGGTGCTTTCAACTCTAAAAGAAGAAAAGAAATTGGTAAATTACAAACATTTCTATTTAAGTAAGAAGAGTTACAGTTTATGATGTGGCAAAATATATGACAAACAACCAAAACAAAGAAATTTTTCTTTCATTTTATTTTTATTAAAAACCATCGCAAAAGATTAAAAAAGCTTGACATGTTTCATTTCCAGTAAAAGGTATGAATTTAATTTTTTTTTCAATATCCTCAAAGTAACATATTTTAGTAAATTAATATATTTTACCATCTACTGTTCCAATCATCTCCTTATTTTTCAGTTCTGCATATCCTCTGGGTCGAATTCTCTTATTAATTGCATGCAGTGTTTCTCCGGTTGTAGTTGCTGACAGGTTGTGAAAGAAAATTTAAGATAAATTAATTATACTATATGTTAAATAAATAGAGTCTGTTGAATGTCAAGTAATCCATCAAAAACTATATGAAAGTGGCTACAAACTACTTTGAATAAATATATCCTTTTCAAAAATTCAATCTCCACTGAAAGTTACTGTAGAAAAAATGTGTTTATGCTAATTACTGCCTATTTACTTTTTCATTTTATCAACTTCATGCCAATCTGTCACAAGCTAAAATTTGTTGCTTTTCATGTCAACGTGCTAAAGACAAATTAAATGACTGGATTAAATGACTGGGTTAAATGACTGGATTGAATGACTGCGTTAAATGACTGGATTGAATAAGAGATTTAATGACTGGATTGAATGATTGTGTTAAATGACTGGATTGAATAAGAGATTTAATGACTGGATTGAATGATTAAATTAAATGGCTGGATTAAATGACTATATTAAATATCTGGATTAGACAGAGACACCCATTTCCTTCTCAAATAAGCACTATGACTATGTTAACATAAATAGGCCAATATGATGTCTAAATGTCTGGATTAGACGTTATCTATTTCCTTCTCATATGAGCACTATGACTATTGTAAGATAAATAGACCTTTATGATGTCTAAATCACTGAATTAGAAAGTGACATCTATTTCCTTCTCATATGAGCACTATGACTATGATAAAATAAATGGGTCTACAATATATCTAAATGACTCGGTAATTACTGATTTTTATATAAGTTGATTAACTGGACTCAGTTCTATTTCATTTTCTCCTATTTGCACAATAAAAACATTTGATTCTATACACTTTATATATATCTCAACATAGGCAAAGCAATGTTTTTCTTGCAGAATGTTTTCCTTTCTGTCAGTTCAGGGTCTAGACCTTGCGCCTAGTCATCCCATGGTTGACAGTAGAGTCAAATTAAACTTATTATATCTTCAGCAATCCAAAATATACTTTGTAAGTTGTAGTGAAAGAAAAATATTAAACATTTTAACACTTAATCACCATACTATTGGAAGATATAAAGGCAGTTTGAGAATATAAATAGAAGCCTTGATCATCTAGATTACATTTTAGTTCTGATAAAATGACAATTTCTACTTAAATTTGGAATTGTTTGGCAAGTTATTTATTTGTGTATATTCTGCAGTAGCTATCCTATATTAGTAAATATTGTACCCTTAAGTGAAAATTATATTTGTATGGTAGAAGTTAGTTCTGACTTTGCACAAATTAGGTCAATGTAGATGACATTTGTAAATCAGGGCTAGATGAGTGGCATTTTCTTTGGTAAATCATGATAGTGACAAATGATATCTGCAAATTAACCCTTCTAGTTTACAGACATCATAAGACTGTCTAACAAATACTATGTTTTACTATAATGTCTGTAAACTAGAAGGGTAATCTGGATTTGTTAATTAAATATATAATTCACACACAAGGTATTGGCAATATACCCAACTAAATGTTTATTATAAAGTAAATATTTATTTATATACTTTTAAATAACACAAACAGTTACAAATAGTTACAAACAGTTACAAATATCAAATTCTAAGATAATGATGTCAATGCAAGTAATGTAAACTTTGAAACAATATGTTTAATTTAATTTCCCCTTCAACAACTTAACTTTCAAACAATATGTTTAATTTAATTTCCCCTTCAACAACTTAACTTTCAAACAATATGTTTAATTTAATTTCCCCTTCAACAACTTAACTTTGAAAGTACATGTCTAATTACCTGAAACACTAAAACAAAAAATCACCAGCTCAGTGTATCTATAGATACAAGGAACAGTTTCACTCACTGACAACATATAACCCCATCTGAGGTGGTACAGCAAAAATGGCAGATTCAGTTTTGGAATTGTCTTCTGACAATACTTCCACCGTGTTTCCAAGTTCTGGCAGTACTTTGTCAATTTGTTGCCAAGAAGTCTAGATGATAAAAGATTTAATACTAATTCAATTTGAGTTATTAACTTTATCTTTCAGTTAAATAAATAATAAATAAATAATTAAAGGAAAAGAATTTTAATTAAAGGGTCTAAGAGATAATTTTTAAAAGGCACTCAACAAGATACAAATGCATTTTAAACAAAAATAAAGAATCAGTTGTAAAAGACTTTTAATATGAGTTCGTGGTTGGCACACTTTTTATACATTTACATTAGAAACAATTTCTCTTTCTCAATGGGTTCATATGTACACATATGTACACAGATATGAGTATGAGTTAGCAGTCAATTTGTTAGGATGTGGCCAAAAGAAGTTTCATTGTGAATTATATGTAACCACATGAACCATAGCATGAAGGATTTTTCTTAGTAGGAATATTTTTTTAATGTTGTATAAGAAAGTGTGCAGTGAAATACACCAATGTTTCTAGCATTAATTATTTCTTTTTTATATATAATTTGTCATCAGACAAAAAGAAATAAATTTAAAAAATCATCAATGGAATTTACTTGAAAATAATGTATTGTAAACATTTTTATTAATCCACTTTTGTTCAAAATAAACTTAAACTGCAAGTGTATATATTCATACTGATGTTTTCCAGTTGTGTCAGACACTGATCCTTGTTTAGATTAATATGGAATTTCTATTTGGGAGGGGGGGCACCTAAAACCTTATTTAATGATTTTTATAATTCTTAGAAACTGTTGTGACTATATAATTACTAGCATGATCTGTCTATGAAAGCATAAGCAATATTACCAGGCAAGAACAAAAAGAAGAAAGACACTTTAAAAAAAAAAACTACAAAATATGGTTTGGTATTTTCACATACAAGAGAAAATTTAAGCAAAGCCTACCTTAACTCCTGGAGCATAAAAAACACAGGTACATGAACCTTCTAGGTTGAATGAAATAAACATCTCCAATCCATCCACTTCCTGCCTAGCAATTTCAAGACCACTCAGGTAAAGCAATATCACACTTTTACCTGGTGTCTGCACACAAATTTTTATAATCGTTTTGACAGAGTGGAACAAAATATGGTGCTATACAAATTTTAGTCTCTTATGAAAATAGATAAACAAAATTGAAAAAAGAAAAAGAAAACAAAACCCAAAAGAAATGTATCCCCCAACAATGTTTATATATGCACAAATACTGCATTAATAAATGATGACTAATCATCTCCTTACTTCTGTCCAACAATAAGTCAGTTAGAGATGAATGTTTATACACACCTCTGACTAGCTCATTACATCATATGACTTTTAAATTATAATATTAATAATAATAATAACTTTAACTATTGCTGACTACTTTTACTTACTACTACTTTGACTATTTACCACTACTACATACTTATTATGTACAATTTACCACAATTAAATACTTATTATGTACAATTTACCACAACTACATACTTATTATGTACAATTTACTACTACTACATACTTATTATGTACAATTTACTACTACTACATACTTATTATGTACAATTTACTACTACTACATACTTATGTACAATTTACTACTACTACATACTTATTATGTACAATTTACCACAATTAAATACTTATTATGTACAATTTACCACAATTAAATACTTATTATGTACAATTTACCACAAAACTACATACTTATTATGTACAATTTACCACAATTAAATACTTATTATGTACAATTTACTACTACTACATACTTATTATGTACAATTTACCACAACTACATACTTATTATGTACAATTTACTACTACTACTATTAATAATATTACTATACCTCGGAAAATTTCATCTTGATTGTGAGGAAGTATCCTTCATGACCTTTAAATTCTGCATTTGTGGTAGACTTACCATGCTGATCAATGAATTTTCCTGTATTCCAATGAAATTCAATGCGTTGGTTATTGGCTCTGGGATAAGCAGAAGAAAATGTAGCATCTAAAATATATGTGCCTCTTGGTTATGTCTTGAAAAAGTATATATCACTATGTGCATACATATATATATAAATTGCAAGCAGATCACTTCTCACACACACTCACACACACACACACAAACACACACACACACACAACACACAGTGGCATTTCCATTTACACTTTAATGTATACTTACTGCAGAAACATGCCAATAAACCTAGCACCTGGGAAATTGATGGTTTTATAATAAGTTTTATAATATATTTTAATCATGAAACATAAATATTACTTAGATGTAAGATGTACACTAGACAAGATCAAAGCTGACCTAAGAGAAATCTTTAACACCTCCTAGAAGCATTATTATCATTATTATCCAGGACTATCTTATCCTATTCTTCAAGAATATTAGTCTTGGCTGCTACCATTTTGCTCTGCAGTTTGTGAGAATTTTCATCTTAACAATCCTAATGATCTGACTTTGCTAACTTTGGCTTAATCCCCACCCACAATTTACAGATTAAAACTATATAAACTAAAATCAAAATAGAGGGGAGATCATTACATTACAATTTATTAAACAATTATAGAAATGTTACAATTTAACAATAAAAAGTGGTAAAAACTAGCTTCTTTCCCTCTCCTAAATAGACACTCACTGTACTGTTAAGTGTCTGTGCCAGTTTAAACAGAACTAGTTTAATTATTCTAAGTGAGAACTTAACTCAAATGATTTTTGTAGATTCAAATAGTTACCAAATGTATACATTAAGGGTTCGCTAATAAAAGATACTAACAATAATCATCAAGACAACCAGATAGTGGTGAGATCAGAAATAGAGAAATAATATATAATTAACTTGGCCTGAAGTACAGCAAACTGATAATATAATTTGCTGCAAATCAACACAGAAAGAGTTAAGAAAAGGAAATGTTTTAAAACAGTTCATTAACACCATACAAATCGGCCTGATAATAACCATGGAGATTATAATGAACACAGTCAATGGATCAACTATATGGCACTGACCACCCTTACTGCAGAAAGTAAAATAGAACAGAACCTAATCATCATGAGAAGCATATGGCATTTTGCAGCAAAACACCAGCACCAATTCCAACACAGAACATAAATCTACCCACTCAGATCACAGGAGAGTGGTACAGAACAGAGTAGAAACTCAGTCTCCTCAAAACTGGCTACTGTCACTGTAATGATTAAAAACAACATCACTTTCATTCTCACTATCATCTGCATTCAAATCATGATCTCCCTGCATCTGAAACCCATAAAATTATCCTTCTTCTCTAGATTGAGGAAAAATCAATGGGACTGAACAGTTAACATCCCTTGACTAAGAACTGCTATGACATGTCATTGCCATTTTCTAATTAGCACATGGCGCAAATGAGGCCAGTGTTGGTAAAATCGTTTCTTTAAATATTTTTAAAATAAGCGATGCATTTTGACATCATAGACTTATTTGAAAATGAATGAAATTTAGACTGGCTTCAAAATAAGCCTCAATTTGACATTATATAAAAAAAACAGATACACTCAGACGTGCTTATGTAATTAAGAAAGTACCACGGAAATTCAAGCTTATGTAATTGAGAAATCACTGCACTCTAGTGTGCTTCTGTCAGAGAATGACAGATTTTTCACAAAAAAGAATCCTTAATGCTTTTAACAGCTCTTCTTCTTGAACGAGGCTTGACAAAAATGCAATATCTATAACCTTTCATAATGAAACAAGTTTTATTCAAACGAAACAAGTTAAATAATGTTCAAAGGAGCAAAGTTAAATGTTATTTCAGGGAACAAAGTTACAGGTAATTCAAAGCATGCATATACCTATAATATTATCAATTAAATATTAATAACTGATTATTTTAAAGAATTGATTTATTTTGCCACATATATATCAACTAATCAATCAATCTCAAATCTGCTTTTACAAAAAAGCCTTAACTTACAGTTCACCAATGAAGACATATTTATGACCTCTAAAAACCATCATTGACAAGCTGTCAAAATATAATGGTGTCATAGGCTTCATTAATGTCACTTCTTGGCTGCGTTTCAGTCTTAACACACACCCACGTATTTTTAAGGCACTGTCCTTGCCTGAAGTAGTTTTGTCAGGAGGCATTTTGCTCTTGTCAAAGAGGTCGGAGCATTGCACCATGCTGGAGCGTACAAACCCTGGTTTGATAGATTTTTCATATTTCTGAAAAATAAAATTTAATATCATCTGCCATTTAGTTGTTATTCCTTTATACTGAATTCCTTCTATTGAATATGTACTTAACTAAATTATAAATCCAGTTTTTTTATTGTATTTATCTTTTTGTAGGTATTTTTATTTTTTTTTATTTTTATTTTTTTTTGGGGGGTAAGGAATGAAAAAGATCAATTAGTAAAAGTAGAAATGAAAATTAGTTTTCCTCTTCCAATGTTAGACTTTCTTACTGAGGTCTTAGAATAATTATGGTTAAATTGTCAACTCACCGCCAGCAGTTTGATACACTGCACACATATATGACAGTGAGGGCAAAGCAAATCTGTTTCTTCACAACAAAGGAAGCATCTAGATTTAAACAAAATAAATGAATAATTTAAAACATCCTTTCATCTTAAAACATAATTAATCAAACTAGATTTCTATAAACAAAAAAAATTGGAGAAAAGCAAACTGCCTGCATCCTCTAACTTAAAATTTTCTTTAGTTTTCTTTTTTGTTGTTCTCATTCTAAGGGTAACCCAACCCCACACAACTCAAAACAAAACAAACCAAAAAAGATCTTTGCCCATTTACAAATATATTTGTTTGAAAATTTGATATAATATCTTTAAGCTATTGGCCAAAAGAGTTTATAATTAACATTAAAGACACTTTTCCAGACTATGAGAACACATTAAAGTGGTCTTTCTGTATTGATGACAAAAGCCATATTATCAATGACAAGATGAAATCACAAAATATGCAAATAAGTGAATGCATACGGTGTCAATGGATCTGGAGGTCTAAAGTGGTTGATGGTCATCAGATGACTGATCCAGTTATTAGAAGCTTCCAGGTACATGTAATTGTGATAAGGAACCACAGAATCATATTCTGAAATGTAAGAACCCCCCAAATATGTAACTAAAGGTAAATACAAACTTATTTTGCAAGGTAAGACACCACAAAAATAATATTTTGCATTATAAGGTATAATAGTATCTTACCCTATATACAGAATATCAGCATTATTATAAATGACAGATATAGTTTTCACTGACTGATAGTATAGTTTTAGTTTTAGATAGTGACTATGATATTAAGACTGGTTGTCATTTTAATTACATCCATTTTAGATTTTGATAAGTATGAGGGCAAATCAAAAAGTAAAGACACAAACTGCCCATTACTTAAAAGAACAGGAACAAATCAAACATCATTATTTTTCTAGTAATCACTAGCTTCATCAAATAAACCTGGTCCATCTCTTCACCATCTTTTATATAAATGTAGAAAAAAGTTGTTGTCTCCTGCATTAAAACATTTTGCAAAGTTTTTCTCTCTGTGTTGTCAATTAGTAAGCATTCCACTATCCATCTTGCACACATTTCATTCAATTCTAGATAATTTATGGACAATCAAATGGGCTGATTCATAACTAATAAAGCATTTTTAGCAATGGTAATACATTTGTTGTTCTTGATAACAGAGACAACAAGTTCCAAACTATTTTGTGTTTTGGACGTCTGAAGCAGTCTGAAAGATCTTCAGCCATCAGACTTGCTGGTCCAAACATGTAGATAACTGATATTCCCAATAAACTATAAACACCTTCATGCTTAGGCCTACATGTTATGCATATATGCAATTAACTTAAATCATCATACATGATAAAGTTCTACTCACAGTGATTATTTTATTAAATGTGATAGTTATTAAAATAAACACATCCTCACTTTATTATTTAATAATTTGTACTTAAAGTACAGTTACAGTGAAAGTGTTTGAGTATTGCTACTTATAGATTTCATTTCTTTGACTTGATAGAAACCAGTCCATACCAGAAAACATATACCATACTTTTCCTTAAAATTAATATTTCTATTGTCTTTGCTTATGAAAAGAGTTTAGGAATAGTTGTTATTGAGTATCATCTTCTATAATTTGTCAAAAAAATGTTTAACTATTTATCATTTATTTTACTTTGACTTGTCCTTGGGTCCTTGATTCTGAAGCAGTTTAAAATTTAGGTTCATACTGATTGACTTGGTATAAAGGGCAGACTTTCTTGATGTTTTTACCCTGGAGAAATCCTTAAAATATTTTTAGGTCCTTGCATAAAAAAATATGTCTATGGTGCTTACTTTCTTCAATCATGCTTGGGAAATCTCTAGCAACCTACTGTTGAGAAAAATAATGTAATGTGTATCTGTTACTGTCATATAACTGTCCTAAACTTTAATAAATTAAAGATTAAAACATATCATACCATTCTCTTTACTGATGAAAATATTATCTAACCAAAAATTATTTTTACAGAAGAAGAGCTGCAAAACATAAAGCACTCACGTGGTCCACAAGTCTCTTTAATGTTGATCTTGTTACTTTTATGAAAAGGGCATTTTGAATCTTGCATTTCAGATGGCTGTGTGACATAGTAGTGGAAACATGCTTCTCGCTCTAAGGCCTTCTTCAAATTATTCTCACAGCATATTTTACAAGGAAAAGTCACCTATATTAATTCATAAGAGGAAAAATGTCAGACAGCATATATAAGTAAATAAATAAATACACACACGTACATCGATATATCAAAGTTTGTTTCTGTGCAGGAACCATGTAAATCATTCTAAAATATCACCAACTTTCAAATAAAAAATGATTTGCTGCTGTCTCTTCTACATACCAAATGCTGAAGAAAAAAATATAAACAAAAATGGAATTCATATGATCTATTAATAATGTTTACACACCTACAACTATATTTAATCTTTATGAAAGCAATTCAATGTGATGGATATGATGAAGTGACAAATTTATCTGACAATAATTTTTAAAGTAAATCTGGACTTTACACAAAGATAGTATTTTTTGAAAAAGAAGACAATAGAAATTTTACATAGGAAGATTTCCAAAAGCAAAACCTATAACTAAAGCTCAACTGCAGTACAATATTTAATTATAATGTGGAAGGGTGGATGTACGTGTACAGAGCAGTGTGTGTGTGTAGCACTTGTTTTGCCGGGCAGCAAGTAGGTCATCGGCCGCTAGTTTGAATCCGGCGCGGTCTGCTATATAGTAATGTGTATGGCTGTGCCATTGTATACGTGTTTTATCGCCACTTATCATATTATAATTTATTTAATAAAGTTGATGTTTAGATATTCAAATAGTTACTGGGATGTAGTTTATATTTATATAACTTTGTAAGTTAGTTTATATTGTTTTCTTAGTGTATTCTATTATTTATGTATGTGTACTTGGTTTTCCCCTGGCACATGAATATAGTTAATTATTTTATTTGATAATTTATGTTGTAAATTATATTCTAAGACAGCATTGTAGTTAAAGAGTATTTAATGTAGTATTTTCTGATAGTTAAAGTGTTATATAACTCTAGGTAGTTTAGAAGGAATTTATGTTAGAACAAAAGTACATTAGCACAGAAGAGCCCGTTTAGCATTAGTTTTAGTCTCAGTTCCAGAATTGTTTAGTGGAGTCCCCTTTGCCGCCCAAACTTTTTAGATATATTGTGTGTGAGAGAGTGTGAGAGCGTGGTCGTCTTTTGTCGTCTTTGGTCGGTCTTTTGGTGGTCGTCTTTTGGAGAGTGGTCAAGAGAGGAGCGTGGTTGGCGATGTGTCGCCTAAATAAAGATCACGTGTTGCGTGTTCTGCCTCTTCTGCTGTGGCTGCCATAGCTGCATTGTCTGACTGTCTCATCATCTTCATCGTTTCATCTCCTCGCATCCTAGGGTGACCCATAATAACAACACCACACCCCATCACAATAATATATCAAGATACTTTCAAAAACACAATACACATAATAATCAATGAGACTAAAAGTAAACAACTTGACAAAGATCACCAAACTAAAAAGTAAATGGAAGTATCAGACCATTTTAAAAGTATATGGAAGTGTCAAACTATTGCAGACATTATATGAAAACGGATATGTCATACCATTTAAGAAAAAATTATGCCTGTGCAATACTGTTGTAGAATATACAGAAGTGTCAGATGCTGTACAGAAGTGTCAGGCCTTTTTACTTTTTATATGTAAGTGTCAAACCATTTGGATATTGAATGTAAGTTCAGACTACTTTAGATACTGTATGGAATTATCAGACTATTTCAAACATTCATTGGAAATGTCAGATCATTTCAGATATTGTATGGAAGTGTCATATCATTTCATGGAAACGTCAGACCATTTCAGATATCGCGCGGAAGTGTCAGGTCATTTCAGACACTGATTGGGCATGTCGAAACATTTCAGACTTTGTAAGAAGTGTATGAACATTTGTGACATTGTGTAGAAATGTCATACCGTTACACATTTGCTGAGTACTCACATTAGTAAAAATGTTGTGTGAGCGGAAGATGTAGTCTGTGATAACACAGACAGTCTGCATTGCTCCCCAAAGACAATCATTGCTCCTGGTTTTAATGTCTGTTCCTTCCAAAGAGACTGACAATAAGGGAATTCGTCCACTAATTACCAAAACTGGTGTGCCACAAAGCTGGGATGGTAGGGAAACTTTTGTTCCATCTGTCAGAATATTTCACAGAAAATAATTCCTGTCACACACATTATTAAGAACATATTATTAAGTTGAATAAACTGTACAAATGATGCTGAATAAACTGCACGTTTAGATATTACTCATATTTTTTTTATATTTGTTGGTATTATTATAATCACTGATAGAAATGAATGATTCAATCCTTAGAACTTTTGACTTTTATTATTGTAACATTGTTTTGTATCTTTTGGGGATTTTATTTTGTTTTCATTTTATATTGAAAGGGACTGAATTTGCTTAAACTGATTATTCAATTTCAATTTATTACTATAAAGAATAACTATCCATAAATTAATTATCCCTAATTAAAATTAACCTTTAGGCTTATCTGTATACTAAGACAAGATTAATGATAATAATCATATTTAATACCAACGTCATTAGTGTCATTACATACCACTTGATGTGTACTGATCATTATGCCAGAGTTGAACAAAAATATCAACAGGTCCTTGTCGTATCAGCATTCCAGTCCTCCACAAAAGCAGTGGCTGAAAAACCTTCATTATGTGTCTGTTGATCAGCAGTCGACACAAAATTTAAAAAATCAACATTACCATTACTGATGTCTAAAATAAAATCTGGCAAAAAAAACTTATGATATTATAGTTAATAAAAATAAATGACTAATTTACTGATCTAAAAGTAACTAGTGAAATACTTTAGACTGATAAATGATTACATAATTTCTAATGGAACAATGGTGAAGTAGTTGCAATACCAATTTACCAAATGACTAATGAAATACATCACACATCACTGCTTGCTTATTAGTCCTTTAGCAAGCTACCCATACTCTGCATCGGCACTTGCAGATGTCTTGTATCATAACTAATTAGTAATATTTGATATAATTCATTATTACAAAGTCACCCCAGAGTACAGGGGTGACACATATCATAATATAAATACTACTACTACTACTACTAATATTAATATAATTCATCATCATGCATTACTTCTCTAAAGAGTTTCAATAAATTCATCATAAATTGATCAATTTAAAACACCTAAACATGTGGACCAGGACTGATTCTGGAAGGCCTGGCAGAATGGAATGAAACAAAGCAGCACTGTGTGTGTTGGCAGGAACAGTGTCTGGCCATAGTCTCTCCTGAAACAGCAAAGCATTATAATGACAAGCAAATTATTCCACTTCTTTTGATGATAACAATTTTCAAGGTCATACACACTTCATTTTAAATTAAAGTGTCAATACAAAAACTGGTCGTGTGTCAATATCAACCTGGCCTGTGCCACCAGAAAAGGCGTGACTAGCATATGCAAGAATATTTTTTGTTTTTAAATAACATTATTTTTTAATTTTAAAAGACATGAGGATCTTGATCTTGAACATTATCTTTTCATTCCTCACAAGAACTTTGACTATTACAGTTTTTAAGATTAAGAATATGACTAAGACCTCTGCAGGCAATGGTCCTTTTTCAATTAAATAGTCAGTGATTCACTTTTCCTAAGCAATGAATTTCACTTAATTCATATGAAAAGGCTGCTTTACTTTCAGTTCAGTCTCCTGAAGGAAAAGAGTTCAATATCACTGTCCAGAGAAGTGTAAACATACGTATGTAAAGTAACATTCTCATTTGCTGTCAAGCATCCACCTTGAAGACAAGTGATAAAATACTGATAATCATCACCCTTTAAATGAAATAAGTGATAAGGTAGTGATAATCATCATCCTTAAAATTAAATTTAGTCAAGGAGGTTTTGGAAATAGAAATATTTTCTGTACAATGAACAGAATGTAAATTGTAATTTGCACCAGAAAGAGAGATTGACAAAAGTAAATGATATTAACATTTGGTGCAATTCTAATATATATCATTTATCCTGGGCATCAAAACAGATTCTAAACAGTGATCACATTTTTTAAGATTGGTGAACTCTCTTTCAAAAAAAAAGAAATTATTTATGGAATATGGATACTGATTGCTTGTTTCCCTAGTTTAGTCACATTTGTGCCATATACATAAAAACTTATAGATAAATGATGGCAAATTTAGTTACTATATAAAGTTGTTTTTATTAATTTTACTAAAACTTTCAATCAGAATGATAACAAAACTGGGATTAGTCAATATTAAAACTCTTATCCCAGTCAGATGCAGAAATATTATCTTTACAAAAAACAATAAAACAAAACACCACAAGTTTAAAGAAAACATACCAAAACTGAATGTGTCTCTGGAATATCTCTGAATAAAATGTAAACCACTTGAGGCTTCTTGCCAGAGGCAGCTTCAGAAGCAATGCCATCTTGTTTCTGGCCCTGTGGTGCCTGCTTCCAAGGCAATCTTATTGGCAATACCAGACCTTGTTTTTTTAGAAACTTGATAAATAGATCCACCTGGAAAGGGAATTCAGTTGTTAATAGCTATCAGGTTTTCATCCAAGTTTTCTCAGGCATATCTTTCTAAATAATTTAACTGTCAACATATGCCACTGTAAAAATGACAAAATCTAAATTTAGCATTGTCAGTTTTGACTTACTATAGTAACACTAAAAAAAAAACCTCTGTTAATAAATAGTCAAAGATTAGTGTCTGTATAACAGTGATTTATTGGCTTATGTGTATTAACATATGTTTGCTTGTATACATATATTCCCTTTTCTCTCCACATCCCCCCACTCACCCACTGCCATAGAAACTTATTAAATTATCTTTCTTTTCTTATGTGAAAAAGGGGTGAACTAAAGAGATCCAGCATCTAATTTGTAACAGGATATAAAAACTAATGGTTTGTAGTTTGATTAATTGTCCTAGTCTCCCCATTATTTGATGTTTATTCAAATTTACACCAAAATGTCTACAAAGGATTAAACAAAATGCAATTATTTGTTTAATCAAAAGTTATATTTAATAAGTATATCTGTGATTTAATTATCAAAACAAGTATAAAAGTGATTCAAACAGCAAACATAACTTTTTGTTAAAAAATATATATAGAACAACTATGCCAGCTAAGCTAGTAAATACTATCAATACTACTAGATAACTAAAATCTCTACAGTAATCATCTATTTATTTGACAAAGGGTGTCATTTTTCTAGTTCTAGTTCTAAAATAAACTTAATTTAAAAATCATTGTGAGGTTAGTAGTTTGCATTATGACGTCAACAGGCATGCTGATGTCATTTCTATTTTAAAATAAGTTCTAAAGACACGAAACATCTTATGAGTATGCATTAATTATTAATGACGCCAACAGGCACTCTGATGTCATTTCTCATTTAAAGTGTTAAAGTTACGCATAACATCTTATGTGTATGTGTTATTAATGACGCCAACAGGTACTCTGATGTCATTTCTAATTTAAAGTGTTAAAGTTACGCATGACATCTTATGTGTATGTGTTAATGATGCCAACCGGAC
Organism: Sinotaia quadrata; assembly: GCA_028829895.1. Taxonomy (NCBI): domain Eukaryota; kingdom Metazoa; phylum Mollusca; class Gastropoda; order Architaenioglossa; family Viviparidae; genus Sinotaia; species Sinotaia quadrata. Next base: position 126,809,485 of record CM054177.1, on the reverse strand, counting down.
TCTGCTGTCGTTTTTAATTAAGAGTGTTAAAGTTACGCATGACATCTTATGTGTATGTGTTTTTAATGACGCCAACAGTCATTTCTAATTTAAAGTGTTCAAGTTACGACATCATTCACACTGTTCGAAAACTACTAGCAAAACAATTTTTAAAAAAAAATCTTTTCGAGTCACCCGCATTATTTTTACAACCTCACCGATGCAACTAAAATACACATTAGCGGAATCAGTCCCGATCGGATTAATTCGAATTCCAAACTGTTTGCAAATCAGCTTAACATCCCATTTTTTTCCTTCTAAGCCTTCAAATGATAAAGTTTTATTGCTAAAGTTTCAATCATTTTATGTTGGGCGTTTATTTATTTCCTGTAATCAAACCTTCCCTCGCTAAATCTGATGGCTTCTTTGTTTGTTTGCAAACCTATCGATGCACGGGCTAACATTGTCTGATTCCGTGAGAGAAACCTTTCAAATAATTAGGACACCGCCCGAAAACTGAATAGAAACTGTCCTGAATAGCCACACGTCGATCTGATAGAAATGAACGGGCGGGGGATGGGGGTGAGATGGGTACGTACGCATTGACATTATCTTGCTTAAACATCAGATTCAATCCACTGTAATTACAAACACAAAATCCACGACGGGTGGAAATGGTGGGGGTGGGTCGGGCGAGAGAGAATTTTGCCGTTCAGTCAGGCTTTCTGTTGTCACATGATGAGTACAATTTCCATTTTCGAATGCATTAAGGTGCAGGAAAATAAAACCAGAGCAACAGAGCAAAATTATATTTAAAAAATAATAATACAAGGCTGCGTAGCACGTGCGCATTTTTAGAAGTCAGTCGGGTGGTGATCCACCCTGTCCAAAGCCAATCGCATTACAAGGCAGCAAACGACAGAAATGCTTTTGCTTCATTCCACATTGATATCTTCGAAATCCGCTGTTGCATAAGCTGTGTATTTGATTCCTTAAAAGGAGCTATTTACCTCATCAAGTTGTGGCATTTTAGAATGATACATGGATTTCTATTACATGTATAATTCTATAAATGGATTTCTGTGTCATCAAATGAACCCATGACCTCTTCTAAATAAGAGTAATCTGCAAGCCTATAAACAATATTCCTATAAGTTTTAAAAGTATGATTCACACATCAACGATAAAAAATCAAAGAGATGAAAGCGATGACGAAACTGTCACCAACGGCAAAACGACAAAGTAATGTTATAATCTCTGTAGTTAGTCCTTGTCAATGACCTTGTCAATGACAACAATCTAATGCGAAAGGTGGGTGCGTTTTTCTAGTGGGTCAATACAGGTATACACGAACTGATCAAATCAAATTGTTATATTTCCTGCAGAATTAAAAATTCTGTCTCTAGAATAAAAAATAATGTTTCGCTACACCACAAAAGGCGTGTATTTTCTTTTTGCTGTAACCACACCGATTTTTTCACAACTTACAGCAAAAGCTGACGACAAGACGCGATCTGATTACATTCGTCTTCTGGACGACATTCAAAGTTATCCGAGAGTCGTAAAGAAGGTTCCACCAACCATTTCTGGGAACAACAGCAAAAGCAAACTGCCTGTAACCGTGACCTTTATTCCTTACGAGGTCGTGGAGCTGGACCATAGCCGAGAGGTTCTAGTCACGACCAGCGAGATCACATTCTCATGGACTGACAGCAATCTCGCGTGGAACCCCGATAGCTATGGGGGGATCGAGGCGGTGGAGCTGGCTGCTGACTCCTTGTGGACGCCGCTCATCATGGTCAAAAACGCCGTCACGGACCATGCCATCCAGGCCAGCCAGATGGGCGCCATAGTGCTGCACAGCGACGGTCAGGTGCGCGTCTCGGTCGCCAGACGCATCGAGACTACGTGCCTGATTGACTTCGCCCACTATCCGTTCGACGTCCAGCAGTGCTCGGTGATCTTCTACTCCACTTCCCTGCACGGGATCTCTCTCGAGAAGGCCAAGGCCGGCGTGAACGAGTTCCAAGGCCATTTTCCCAAAGGTGGAGAGTGGAAGTTCCTCTCCATCTCCCTAAGCGAGGAGACCCAGCTAGCGTACAACCGGACATACCTGGAGTTCGTTCTGCACCTCAAGAGAAAGACGCAGTTCTACATCGTCGGCCTGATCACGCCCCTGATTCTCTTCACGTTCACCAACTGCATGGTGTTCCTCATCCCTCCGGAGTCTGGCGAGAAGGTCTCCTTCCTCGTCTCGCTCTTCATCTCCAACGCCATCTTCTCCAGCTACGTCAACGACGTCATGCCCCGAGGCCTCGTGGAGGTGCCCCATCTCATGATGCACATTGTCATCATGTGGATCACCAGTCTCCTGACGATTCTGGCCACCATCTTCGTCCTCCGCAGGTTCCACGATGAGAAGAAACAGTGGGACTGCGACATGTCCCAGAATGGAGGACTGACTAAGAGTCACATGTATCGACAGACAGAGCTCGTCAAAATCCCTGGGTATGTATCTGTCAATTTAGGCCATACAATAAACAAATTGAGATAGAAAGACAGATAGACAGACAGATTGGTTTGGATAGACAGACAGACAGACAGAGGTCGTCAAAATCTCTGGGTATGTATCTGTCAATTTAGGCCATACAATAAACAAATTGAGATAGAAAGACAGATAGACAGACAGATTGGACTGGATAGACAGACAGACAGAGGTCGTCAAAATCTCTGGGTATGTATCTGTCAATTTAGGCCATACAATAAACAAATTGAGATAGAAAGACAGATAGACAGACAGATTGGACTGGATAGACAGACAGACAGAGGTCGTCAAAATCTCTGGGTATGTATCTGTCAATTTAGGCCATACAATAAACAAATTGAGATAGAAAGACAGATAGACAGGTTGGATTGGATGGATGGATAGATAGATAGATAGATAGATAGATAGATAGATAGATAGATGGATGGATGGATGGATGGATGGATGGGTGGATGGGAGGGGAGAGAGGTGGATAGAGAAATAGACTTGCAGCCCCTAGTCCAGCCCAAGGAAATTACGAGATATATTTGTTTTATATTACTAACTAACAAACAAATATTAAAAAACATGAAAAGGTAAGGCATGATAGTGTTGCATACAGCAATACACGTTAAACTGGGTTCCCTCGACATCCGCTCTATGAGTACATGGCAAGTTAGTTCACAAGGCATTGGAAGATCCGTATGAAGAAGATTCCTGGAATTTCCTTCCAAGAGTAACGTGGTAACTGGAAAATGCAGATGAGTTCGTTGCCCCCCTTGATTGCCCGATTTAGTTCAGATCAAATGACTTCCTGCTTTAAGTGATGGCATGAGACCGTGTCTTGAACACGTTAATTTTAAATTGTCGAGTTTGGTTAATACAGTTTTAAAAACGCAACGCTTAAGAATTCTCTAATTTTAAATTGAAGAGTTTGGAATTCTCTAAAGCGTAATACATTTGAAAATTAGCAGGTAACCAATTGTAGTTGTTTCTTTTAAACAATGTTACTTATATGTGTGTGTAGGGGAAGAGGTAATTTCTGAATAAATAGTTACAAATGAGAGTTCTAGATAGGAAAATAAATAATAACGTTTGTAGCCATCTAAGTTCTGGAAGTGATAGGGAAAATATATCGTAGTGTAAGCTATTTTTCTAAACACCGCTAAAAGTTTTATCAGATTCTGTTCGGTGTGTGTGTGTGTGTGTGTGTGTGTGTGTGTGTGTGTGTGTGTGTGTGTGTGTGTGTGTGTGTGTGTGTGTTTGTATATGTATGTGGGTGGGCTTTCTTAAAAGATGTGCGCGCGCGTGTGTGTGTGTATGTGTTTGTATATGTATGTGGGTGGGATTTCTTAAAAGATGTGGTGCGTGTGCGTGTGCACGTGCGTTTACTGTTGGTACGTAAAGTAAATATTTTATGCATTTCCATGCAAATAAGCAAACAGTACATCTGGGCTTCAGTTCTGAAGAAATCAAAAATATATGTTTCCAACAATTCTACTCAAAAAAGAATACTTTATAGAAAATTGCTTAAACCAAACCAATCCACATAGGTAATAACCACAACTAAAGTTCAGAAGTATTGATTGAGCTGAAGTTATGTGAAATATATAATTGTTTTATATATATATAGCTGTTCTAAAATCTACAGTCTAAAAATGAAGTATGCTCGAATTAATGACTGAATGACTGATTGATTGATTGATTGATCGATTGATTGAGAGTTAGTGAAAATAGCACTCTTATATAAATAAAGCCCAGAAAAATAGTTAAAATTTTCTCTTGTCTAGTTATCAATTTCAGTTTACAAACGTTGAAAAACGATATAATAGTCTCATCGAATGCTTAGTTCTCCATTCTTTAATTATTATTTAATTAAAACACTAATTTATTCCAAAGTAAACAAAAATGCATTTCTGTTCCATGAAAATAAGCGCCTACAGCAATAGTAAACAGTCTACCCGTTCTGACCTTAATACATATGACGTCATCAAGTATTGACATTTAAGTGCTATATTTTACATGGTTCCAAAGAATGACGATTAAATAAAAAGCCATGACGGGATTAAATAAAAAGCCACATTCGACAATCTTTGAAATCTATTTCTGCTGTGCTTATTAAGCCATGGCATAATTAGAGCAATTTGAAAATTTCTGATGACGTAGAAAGAAAAACTTTTTTCAAACCCAGACCAACCCCACCCGAACACTTTTTAATAAGTAAACAAATTGAATAATTTAATATAGAAATAGAGATGGTGGTGCAGAAGGTAAAACAATTTGCTTTCAATCAAAGGAACGGGATTCAATCCCAGCTGGGAAAGAAAAACATTGGTGATCCTTAGACTAGATCAAGATGGAACGAGATGATAAGTCGAATCCCGTGTGTCACAGGCCGCGCATATCCCTTGGCAGTTCACACACTGACAAATTTGGCTCTATCGGCCGCTGCCCGGACAAAATTGCTTCTAGAAAATCCACTAATACCCGACTCAAACATTCATTCTCTCAACCCATGGCACTGTATCTCTCTGTTGGCACGCGCCCGTCTGTGAAATCAGTGAAAGTTGGACGTCAAAATTTTAATTTATGACTTCTTAAAATGAATTTTATGAAGTCATGTAAACTAAATACAAATTACGCGCCATAAAATGTCTGTATACATATATATATATGGATGAACAAAAAATTAAGTTATTCTCCTCTGGGAAAAAAATAAGTAATAAAATCAAGAACGTCCATTTTGATAGCAGTTCGTAACAGCTACCATTATTTCCATTATATCGCTTTGACCAGAAGAATAATGTAGGAAAAAAATGACAACCTAAAGTAAAGTCAACTGCAGAAGTTATTTATTTTCAATTAACAAACTGAAGAAAAATATATTTACTGAAGAAAAATAACAAAAATATATTTAGTGAAGAAAAAAAACATTTACTGGAAAAAAATTAAAATATATTTACTGAAGGAAAATAACAAAAATATATTTGCTGAAGAAAAATAACAAAAGTATATTTGCTGAAGAAAATAACATTTAAAATAAAAAGAACTGGTGTAAGAAAGAAAGTGTGATTGACATTTATAAATATCCGGTTTAAACATAAATATAGTTTTTTTCGAACATTTTAAGATAAGTACCAAATTTTACTCTCTTCTAACTACTAAACGAATTAATTATTAGTCAGGAAAATACAACTAAGACTCTTGTCCCTTTGAGGCGGGAGAGAAAGAAATGCATCAAATGTCGCATGTCTGCTGCAGGTTGTTACAGTGCAGCACCCACAGCCAGGTGGAAAAGACAACAACACAACAGCTCTTGTGCTGTCAGCTTCGCAGAAGCAAGGCAGAAGATTTGTGGTCAATGGTGCCCCAGCCCGTAGCCAGACTCTGCCAGAGGCTGCTGGCTTGGCAAACAGCTGAACAGATGGACCGCGGTCTGTTTGTGCTGGCTTTCCTGGAAACCCTGACAGCCAACACTATCTTGCTCTATTCTATCACCACTGATACCTGAGCCCACGAATGACAAATTTCCATACTCTGTGCAGCGCAAGGGCCAAATACAACCACATGATGTAGGAAAGTGACAACAAATCCAATGGCAATACATGCTTAAGGCAAATCTGGGCAAAATTACGAATATTTCTATTACATCATATGAGCAAGTCAAAGCAGTCAAATCCAGCGACTAACACATGATGCACAAAAATCAAATCAGTTTAATAATACTACTATACGATGTGGGCAAATCAGAGCAGTATGACCAATATAACTACCTCGTGACGTAAGCAAGTCAACAAAATTCAATGCATGGTGCAGGCAAGTTAAAGCAGTATATATCAAAATTGCATAAATGTAGGCAAGACAAAAGCAGTATGACTTGTAAGCAAGTCAAAACAAAATTTTCGTTGCATTCAGCAAAGCTCGATATTATGCAAAGTTCGATGAAAGTGGACAAATAAAGATAATGTCCCGACAACTGATTCCACCCATTATTAATAACAATATGTCTCAATAACAGCTCAGGTCTTGGTTTTTGTAGTTTGTTTTTTGTTTTGTTTTTTATCACCAGCGTGACAAATAGCATCATTTCGTTTTCTAACTATCTTCATTTATGCTATATCTGTTCCCCCTACACTTTGCCTATTTTGTTTTCATGCAAGTCATTCGAACAGCTAAATCTGTTCCCCCTACACTTTGCCTATTTGGTTTTCATGCAAGTCATTCGAACAGCTAAAGCACGATGCACGACGAAGGGCTAGCGTTTTGATCTGACAGTAGTCGAACCGTCGACTGATTGACTGAGTGACTGACTGACTGATTGACTGACTTTCCTTTATACTGACTGCCCTCGTTCACTAATTCGCGTGCAATACAATTTATTCAAAAGAAAATTAATAACGGTTTGTAAGTGTGAAGTTACAAATGCACATCAATTTAATTAAACTCTGACAGTGGAAGTACCGAATGTTCTACAACACAACACAATACAACACAACACAATACAGGACTAAAGCTAATTAGATTGAAGCCTTTACGAATAAATCGTCTTTGCACAAGTAACAATTTTATTTCTTAACACGCCATTTCAGGACAAAAATCAAATAATTCCTAAATATCTCTGTATTAGTTTATTCAGGTTCTGCTCCACCCCTACCAACCCCCGCCCCACCCCCACGGAAGAAATGACCTCGATATATATATATATATATATGGAGCGGTAATAACAAGTGACGTCATTCGGAACTCGGCTACGGTGCAAGAAAAGTTACTGCTGCGTTGCTAACTATCTCGACTGGATAATTACTGCTGATTTTTTGGTTTATATGGTCATTTTTTTTCTATATAAAAACTTCTCAAGAACTTAGGGTAGAAAATTGAGATTATAGATTTGTCGCTATGCACGTTCTCACTTTTAGCCATACATGTGTTTTCTAAGGCTTTATATCTTGTCTGTTCGTTCGTTAGATGTGACTGAAAAGGCGTGCTATCTAAATAGCTGTTTACAAATTTCTCAGAAAATAAAATAAAAATCGAGTAACAAATTAATTAAGTTTTCTAATCCTTGAGAGTTACTGCTTCCACTTACAAATAAATCATTCACCTTTGACTCTGGTCATAGTTAAATTATCTAAGAGTATATATTGTCGCGACTATCATATCCTTCAAATGATTAAGTATTCATGTACTCCCACAAGAATGAAGAATACACAGGAATGTTTTGTTTTTTTAATGCAATAAAATAAAAACATTGTGAAGTGCATGCGAGAAAAGTTATTTATTTTAATGTAAAATTAATTCATGTCAACTTAAATTAATTTGTCATACAATCATTTTAACTTATTTCTTATTTTTGACTTTCGTGAAATCGATGAGTACAATAAAATAAAATTTTGAAAGACGAGGAACAAATAAAACATTGTAATGTTGATTTGGGCTACATTTTTTTAAATAGTAGTATATTGTTTTTCAACTGTGAAATGAAATGTATAATAAACACTACTTTGCTTTTGATATACTTGTGATATACGTAATGATGTATTATGTGCATAAACTATTATTTTGAGACAGCACCTAAATCAGGTTATGCAAAAACTATCATCGCTTATCTCTAATAACTCCTTTTCTGTTCTCTGATAAGAACTATCCTGTGATTTGAATTGACACTAATCTGAATTGTGTGTTAGGATATAAGACTGTATAGATATTAAAATTATTCAAAGGTGATTTCATGGAAATATTGATGTCAAGTAATCTTTTATATTGTATATTATGTATATTTGATTGTTGACTTAATAAATTTATTGTTAAATTTATTGACCTTCTTACACACATTGATAACCTTATATTGGAGAAGTGGGTGGATTGGGGGCTCTCTAAATATAGATTAAAGACGGATTTATCTTCTCCTTTAGTAAGACGTTTTCCACCTACAGAAATATAGTGTGACGGTAAATGTTCGTCTTTAATGTTGTGGAAGAGAGAAAACATTTACAGCGCCCGCATATCCGCCAAGTGGTGTCTGCTGGAGAATTATTAAGAACATAAATTAAGATTCTCATCACTTGTAATTAGTTATGGACGATTAATTAATCAATAATAATATTAACCATTAACTAGGTGGCGTTAGCGTCACACATCCAAATGGGGCCAACAGATTCTGATCAACAAAAGAAAACGCGAGAGCAAAACATAAACAGGCCTGGCTTTATGCGCCAAGACCGTGCAGTGAACGAGTCGGGTTTTCAAGGGGCTGTACTCTTTGCATGATTTATTGATAAACGAACTTTATGAATCTATAACGCGTATGTGCATGAGTATGTATGCATTTGTGTTTGTGCGTTCGCATATGTGATTGTGTGTAACGTGTGTGTGTGCTCGCGTAAGCGATTGTGTTTATGTGTGTGCTGTGTCCGTGCGACTCTAAAATTCTCTAAGTTCGCCGAATGACTAAGACAATACTCCTAAAGAGAGGGCAAAACCTTGCATGTATATCTCCATTCTACACATACGAGCTGGAATCATTTTAGAACTGCCTATATTTAGTAGGAGGTGAACGCATTTTAGAACTGCCTGCATTTAATGACAACACGTCACACCAATTAGTTTACAAACATTATTTTAAATAAATCCAAATTCTTAAATCTAAAATTAAAACAAAACTGACGTCAACAGAATGTTTCTTTACAATAAGGCATACCGAAAGTAAAAATTAATGTCATCTGTCCGAACTGGACTGACCAGTGAGAATCGGTCATTACTATACAAACTAATGGCGGCATAATATTGTATAATTACAGTAAGGCCAGCAGTTGAACGGTATGAAGCCTATGTCAAACACACACAACACAAAACACATGCATGCGCGCACAAGCATGTTCTTGTTGTGGAAATACATACGCTAATAATTACTGGATTTTTGTTTTTAACTTGGCGATCTAAATCACTTATTGTATAGAATCTGGAATATTCCAAGTCAACAGATCCAAAGGCACACGAAGTATTGAGCGTCGTGCGCAACACGTCAAGGTGTCACTACTTCAAACAGTACATGCTGCACACGACACTGAAGACTTCGTGTGTCTGTGAACGGAACGTAATTACGCAAATGACTCAATGGAGCGAATCGGTAAACACTGCATCACCTGAATCGTGATACCTTTTTTTATGGTTGTAATTTACAGAACTGAACCCATTTCAATTACCGGGTATCTTAGATTATTTGCATATCCACCCACGACACCAGATATATTCATGAGAATCAAAGAGGGATCATTCTAAATAAACAAGTTTATCGTGTAAACTAGAAGAAATGTTGGGGGACCAAGACGAAGAGTTTATTTGATTTATTATGTCAAGCGGTATCCTTCCAATTGGCCATGTCATCCAGCTTCGATAAACGTACCAAACCCCAAAGGGTCCCTACTAAGCCTGGACATGCCTCATCAAACTAAACAACATTTTCATCCAACATAAAGCACGAGGCGACGTTCTCTCTATCTTCTCTCCCCGTCCCCACCCACCTCCAACTTTATGTTTTCTACATTAAAAAACTTCCGCCAGCTTGTCTCAAGACTAATTAAGAAAATCACTTTAAGAAGAAGAAAAAACAGAAGTATTACTTTGTATAGTGTCAGTAAGAAATGTAAGCTTTACTGCTTCCCGCTCTCGCATAGACAGTAAAATGTACTGCGCCTTTACTAAAATCTCGTTAATGAAAACGCCACTGGCGACACTCACGATGGCGCACACAGTCATGTCAATGGAGCCTGAGAACAAATTTTAAAAGTCGTTAATGAAAACTACACTGACGACAGTCACGGTAGCGTACATTTTACAAGTCAATAAAGCCTAATACGTTTTTACTGAGAGGTTATCTGAGCATTTCTGCAACAGTGACAGTCGATTTAGAGACTAGTGATCTGCATCTCGCCTGGCGCCAGTCTTTCTTGATTACATTTGTGGGGAAAATCATTGCTTGTGTGTGCGTGCGACTTACAACAACCAGTGTTGTATTCGGATGACGCGTGAAATCAATGAAGAATGAACAAACAGCGTCATGGTCCAAGTGAGTATTGCGAGGATGGGCCTAGGACATAATAAAAATTCAATCGCACGTATACAGACCAGGTACGAGTGTTCTTAAGTCTGCAATCTGTGGTGACATCTGAAATAATTTCAAGAGTTTATTAATAATTGGAATGACGAAACAAAACTAGTTTCGCCTTGGTTCTACAAGGAGAAGTCACTCAGCGCTTACTATAACAATTTCGAATACTTTAACGAATGAAAAATTATCTGAAAGCCTTATTTTCCTTTCTTTAGTCAGGGCTCAGCAGATTTTTATTAACACCGCATGTGAATAACAGTTTTTCTTTAAAAAGTTTATCGACAATCACAAGACAAAGATTATTTCAGTTCGTGTATGCAAATGAGAGTAAAACCAGCTGCAAACAATTTTCAGAAGCCATTTTAAAAAAATATATGTCATTTCACAATGGTGTTTTTCTTTCTCTTGGTCTGGACTCACCCTATTTCGTCTGCACTGACGTCATTGAATGACACCACTCTCATCCACTATCTGCATCTCCTTGACGACATTCAGAGACATCCCACAGCTGTCAAGAAATTACCGCCAGCTATCCCCGTGAAAAACGAGACCAGCGAGATACGGGTCGAGATGACTTTTATTCCACTGGAAGTAGTCGAGGTCGACCACAGTCGGGAGGTCCTTACAATCACTTGCATGATCAGCGTAGTCTGGACTGACGGCAACCTTGCGTGGAACCCCGCTGACTACGGGGATATCGAAGCCGTAGAACTTGAACCCGGATCGCTGTGGACGCCACGAGTTATCGTCCAAAATGCCGTCATGGACCACGTTGTCGACGTTGGTCAGATGGGAAACGTGGTCTTACATCACAGAGGCATAATGTACGCTTCGGGGGCTAGAAGCATGCAGACGACATGCTCGCTGGACTTTGCTAACTATCCCTTTGACTTCCAGCGGTGTCAGGTCATATTCACGCCCCAGTCACTGCATGGAATCTCTCTCAGGAGGGGAATCTCTCTCACAGCCACTAGCCTCGACGTGCAGGAGTTCGAAGGTCAGTCGCCGACAGGGGGAGAGTGGGAGTTCACTTCCGTGTCCTGCGCCGAGAGATTCCAAACCTTGCGCAACCTCACCTTTCTGGAATTCACCTTGCACCTGAAGAGGAAAACCCAGTTCTACACGTTCGGCTTCATCATTCCTCTCCTCCTCTTCACGTTCACCAACTGCATGGTCTTTCTCATTCCCCCGGAATCCGGCGAGAAGATCTCCTTCCTCGTGTCCCTCTTCCTCTCCAACGCCATCTTCTCCAGCTACGTCAATGACGTCATGCCCCACGGGCTGGTCGTGGTACCCCACATCGTCATCCACATAGCGGCCATGTGGGTTACCAGTCTTGCGACCATCCTAGCCACAGTGTTTGTCCTTCGACGGTTCCACGCTGAGCTTGCAGGACCTGACCGCCACGTGCCTCAAGGTGATACGTCAAGTGCGGACCACTCCATCAACCGGATGACCAATGTCTCAGACGCATTTAGGTAAAGATGCTAAATCTCGTCATCCGTTTTCTGCAATGATGATTAACTTTGCAGGGATTAGTTAAATGTTATTTTTCTCCCATACTCGGAAACGGTTTATCCAGACTCGATACTTGGCTTATACGTGTGTGTGTGTGTGTGTGTGTGTGTGTGTGTGTGTGTGTGTGTGTGTGTGTGTGTGTGTGTGTGTGTGTGTTGCTGTTGACTACCAGCCTAAAATGCTACAGAATTGAATCATCATGTCAACAGGATACAAGTTATGTCACCAATATGCTGCAGTAGCTTTATCCAGATGACGTCATAATCACTGAGACATACAGATATACACACATGTTGGAACAAAGTTATGAATGCAACTGGTGGAAAGAATATGTGTTTTAAATAAGAAGAAATAATGTTAAAACGAATATTTTATAAAAAGAAAGAACTATTGTCGTGAATTATTTTCGGGGAGTGGTGGTTTCCTTTTCCAGAATGCAAGGAGACAAAGTGTTAGCTCAAATCAAATAATTTTCAATAGTCATAAATTTATCTTTAAAGATTAAATAACTTTCCTGTTTTTCGTTTTCACAAAGGTCGGGCTAACAGAGGGTAAATTCTAATGGCACACTTTGTTCTGTCCACAGTTTGACTAGCAGAAATGTTACTCTGTCGGAAAAGAACTCTCTACCATCATGCAGCGACAACAAAACAAGCGACAGCATCTACACCCCCAACAACTGCATGCCGAATGATGACGGTTCACGAAGCAAAGGTCGAAGTGCCATCCAGGTGACAGCCAGACTCATGGAAAGGCGCTTTTTTGTCCTAGCACTTCTGGAAGCTGTTGTCGCTAATATTGTCTTACTTTACTTCATCACAACAGGATAAAGTGGGCACATATATCGATGCCGGGAAAGACAGTGTGTGTGTATATATATATATATATATATACGTACTACAGTGTTGAGTTTATCGTCCTACTTCTCCACGACAGGGTCAAGTGAGCAGACTTAAAAACTGCCTGGTTAACGCTTTGTAGCTTTAAATGTATCGTCTTACTTCACCACAGTGAACATACATAACGTTGCCTGGTTAACGCTTTGTAGCTTTAAATGTATCGTCTTACTTCACCACAGTGAACATAGGGCCTACATAACGTTGCCTGGTTAACGCTTTGTAGTTTTAAATGTATCGTCTTACTTCACATAGCATGATCAAGTGAGCATGCATAATGATGCTTTAAGAAATCGCTTAATAGGTACTAGTAGATTCAACGTCTTACTTTAGCACAACAGCATCAAATGAAAAAAAAACAGACCTTGTAGCATTATATATATATATCGTCCTACCACACAGTATGCAATGAGTACATAATGCTGAAGAAAAAGAAAAAGCTTTGTATGTAATAGTAGAGCGTTAGATTTATTGTCCAAATCATAAAACAGGGTCAAGTGAGTACACATTACAATGTCTGTCAAGTGAGCACACACTACAATGTCTGTCAAGTGAGCACACACTACAATGTTTGTCAAGTGAGCACACACTACAATGTCTGTCAAGTGAGCACACACTACAATGTCTGTCAAGTGAGCACACACTACAATGTCTGTCAAGTGAGCACACACTACAATGTCTGTCAAGTGAGCACACACTACAATGTCTGTCAAGTGAGCACACACTACAATGTCTGTCAAGTGAGCACACACTACAATGTCTGGATAAAAATTTCATAGCATTAGATTTATATTTCTACTACATGCACAATTACCATGTGGACATATGTAAAGCAGCCTGGGGGGGGGGGAGAGGACAAACAAACTTTATCAGCTCAATGTCCTGCTTCGTCACAACAGGCTTCAGCAAGCATTGAAAACGCAATAGTTATACAAGTTAAATAGCGTTATATATGCTCACTTGAATCTGTCATGATGAAATAAAGTTTTTTTTTAAATTTCAAATTCTTATTTCATTTTCAAAAATCACCACTACTGCAGTTCAGTTTATAAACGCACTAAATTTCTTGTCCCAGAATTCAATCGACTTGACTTCTAAGAGCGTGATTGAGGACCTCTGCTGTATGACTTTGCATACAAAAAGACTGGGGACCCCTACTGTAAGACCCTGGACACTAAAGATTAGGGACCTGTGGCATGCACCCCTTTTTTACTAGTTATGATTATTATTAATCATTCTAACTAATTACAAGTCATGGAGAAATCTTAATTTATGTTTATTAATAATTCTCCCAGGAGACACCACTCATCTCTCACTTTGTGGATTATACGGGTTTAGTAAAAGTCTTCTCTCTTCCATAACAATAAGACAGACATTTTACTGTCACACAATATTTTTGTAGGTGAAAACTTCTTACTAAAAAAGTAATAAAAATCAATCTTTATTTATATTTAATGAGTCCCTATCTACCCATCATTACTCCAAAGTACAGTTTAATAATATGTGCAAGACAGTTAATAAATTTAACAATAAATTTATTAAATCAACAATCAAATATACATACATACAAATACAATGAGAAGGTTATTTGACATCAATATTCTATGAAACAACATTCAAATATATCCAATACTTATTCAGTCTTATATCCTAACATATGGTTCAGCAGTTTGATTAGTATCAAAAATAAATCATAGGGCTATTCTTATCATAGAAGAACGGGAGTTGTAGAGTGATATGATAATAGTTTGTACCTAACCTGTTCAATGACGTAAGCCACAGCAGTCATTCATGCACTTTCATAACAATATCAAGTTTATTGTTCACAATAAAATAGTCAATCTTCTCCTAAGCAAATTGTAGAATGTTTCAACACTGAAGATCCCTCAAGACTAATCTAAGCACACGTTTGCCATATTAACTTCTCAAGTAGACAATCACAGTAATGAACTTCTAGCACTCTTTTGCTAGAGAGTTCCACAGTAGAGTCAGACGTACTTGCCAATGCACCAAACAGGTACAGTGAATCAACACAGCTGCCATATTTTTGTAGGATGGAAACTTCTCAAATCCACCACAAGTGTACAAGAAGAAAAGGAATAAAAAGGCTGCTCCTTTCTGAAACATCATATCAGGGAGCAATGCTAAGTTCCAAGTTTACTCATCTCTATTTTCCATTCTTTCTTACAATCATTCTCAACTTACAATTCCTGCACCAGTATTTATTAGCCCAATACATCCATGCATCATAATAAATACAACATAGTAATCCTGAACATGTTTCTGCTAGAAACAAAGTCATGCGTTTAACATATTACACACAAGTATCCTAATTCACAACTGCAGAAATAATAGTCTGTTCACATAATACATCTTTACATTAAATTGCAAATATAATATATCAATAGCAAAGTGTATGAAATATTTTCAAAGCCCATTCTCTCTGATTCGATCAATAAATTCACCATAAGCTAATGATCATCTTTCATGACTGGACTTGAGTTACGTCAAAATCAAAGTGATTAAAATATGGAACTTTCTTCAACAGGTAAGTTTTGGTCTCTACCCATCGGCTAGTCCATTACATTAAACTATCGGATAGCAAAAATTACTCATCCACTCTGGACTGGTTTGGATTACATCAGCAAGTTCTAACATATTCTTGACCTGAGTTGTTATTTTAACTGGGGTACATACAAAAATATCGTATATTGCAGTACCCAATGCTCATGTCATGTTGACATTTAACAAACTATATAATAATTAAGTTTAAAAATAGGGACAAGTAAATTTACTCCACCATAGAACCCCTGTTGTATTACAAAAAGATTAGGGCCCCCCTCTGTGCCCTTGAGTAGGAAAAAGACTGGAAATCCTTGCTAAGTGACAGCAAAAAGTAAAAATATAGTTTTTTTTATAAAAAAACTCTGATTTTATTTTCTAATTTAGTTTTACCTTTATATCCAAGTTATGATTTTTCACAAAATCTGCAATCCCTTCAAGATCCCAGTAAGCAATATCAGCTTTCAGGTAGGCTACAAAATCATTTTTGGGTGGTGGTGTACTGAGAAAAGCATTGACGAGTTCTGCATAAGACAAAAGGTTCGTGACACAAAAATCTGATGATGATCCTGAAATGCAAATAGCCTGACCCTGCCAAAACATAAAATGCAAATAAGTAATACGAGGTAAAGAGACTTTTAAAATGCAGTAATAAATTTTCTCCTATTCTTTCTAATTAAAACCACCTTATAAGTCAGTGAGTTAGTGATAATCACAGCTGATGTCATACATACGCAAAAGAGCCAGTGATAGAAGAAAAAGGAAAAAATATTTATTCACTTTTACATGCATAAGAGTGCAACAATTATCTTTGGCTTAATCATACTGCAATGTTTTCAGATTTTTTTAATGAAACAATTTTCAATTAACTAAACAGAGAGAGAGAATTTAATTCTGACATAAGTTATTACCCTTGACATTGATCATAATCATATAACAATTAATTAAAAATGATAACAACAAACTCTTATACAAAAATGATTAGCTAACAACAGCAAATAAGTAACTGATAAATAATAATAGATAAACATAATATGTAATTTACAATATAAAGGCTACCTACCCATCTTGTCTAAAATATAGTACAGATGAGCACAAGTCCAAATACACTTATAACTGCTTCATATAAGGTTAGGATTGGCCAACAGTGAGCCCCTGAGCTTAAATGCTTTATACATATACTTAGTTAGGTCTTTGCATTTTGGTACATAATAACAAATGAAGAGGGGTTTAAAACATGCTCTGCATTCAACTTGTTGACTTGCATATCTCTTAGTGCAGCTTAAGCTAAACATTCAAAAATTAAAGGTATTCATCTTCTGGAAAAGGCTTGAAGAACTTACAATTCATCAAGATTTTACTATCACTTGATTATTGAAGACATTAGAGAGAATGAGAGGTATATTGATCCTGGCTTAATCAAAGCATCAAGAAAACATTTAATTTTATATGGTCCAAGTAGTTTTTATTCTTAAAATTACTTTTAAAAGCTCTATAAATCAAATATCTGTTACTTCTATTTATAACACAACCATTTTTGGTGATAACTGTTCATTACTCTTTGCTTTAGCATTTATAAAACGTTTTCATAATCATGGATGCCTTGGTATAAGCTGCTGTAATGCAAATCCTCTACTACAAAGCCCAACATAATTTACTCATTTTCTATTCTATCTTTCTTTATGATTTAAAAGTGGGGAGTTTGCTGCCATCAGAAAGTATTGAAAAGGTGCACACCTTCACATACAAAAGATTTTTAAATGAAAACGCCTAATGACCTCATAATGGAACGGATATGTAAGATGCATCAAATATTAGCTGAAATTATTAAAAGTGGATGAAAGGAGGCTCCCTAAACAAAGCATACAAGAGAGACAGTCAGAAAGAGGAAAGGGAGTGGGAGAAGAAGAGATCAGTCTTTATTGTTTTCTTTTTCATTTTGTAATAAATTTTAGCCTGTCAATGTATGCATGTAATTATATATGCTTCTTGGCTCCATTTCACATATTATCTTAATTTGCTTTACAGTTGAATCTGGTTATGTCGCTGGCCTAGGGTTTGCCAAAAAGCATCGAGCTAACTGAACACCAATATGGCGGCAATATATTAACATGTGCTTGAAATTTATTTATGTACATGATGTGCATTAATAAATGAGAATGTAAATGCACATGTTTCAGTGATTTTTTACAAAACAGCGTTGCCATGATTTGTTTAATGACGCGATCGGCATGCTATAAAAATGTACATACATATTTGCTAAAGTGGGCTAATTAACATAAAAGAGGTGTGAGCCAGTTGAAGGGCATTAGTATACCTAGTAAATCCCTGGCAGGGATTTGGGGGAAACAATGCCCTAAGTTCAAGCTGCAGGTTGTAAACAAGCTGGGGCTTTTTATTGTTAGTGAGATGGCAAAGTGGCATCAATAACTAACATTTTCAAAAGCCAGCGATTAGTCACGGGGATCGAGATAACCGACGTTAAGTGGCGATTTTGGCCCTCTTTTGAGCTTGAGATATTAGGGTTCGGTGACATAAAGAATCGACATAAACCAATGAGAAAATGCTAAGACAAAAAGGGAATTTGGCAGTTCCACTTCAAAAACGTCGACTTAATAAGGTTGGTGAGTTAACCGAGGTTGAGGTTCGACTGCATTACTTGTAAACATTTTTATGTGTTGAAATTTGTATAGATATGTTGATATTTTGCTATGTTCTCATGTGCTTGTTTTGAAAAACACTTAGAGATTTGTTAAAGATTAGATACTCTACAATATAATTATTATAACAAAAATAAACACACTGCCTTAATAAACAATTAAACAACAAGAGCATGAGAGCCTCACTTCACTATCCTGAGGGATTTGTGTGGTATTGTCCAAAATTTTCAAACAAATCTCACACCATATTAATCTTCATTAGATAACTTGGTTGTTAATAATCACAAACACTCCTTACCAATTTCATCATGAAATCCACAATTTTTCTCATGTGTTGATAAGGTTGATGAAGGTGAAACTGTTTTCTTGTGTCCAAGTCAAAGTCATTATAGATTTCTTGTGAAGTAGTCACAATTCTACTTGGGATTGAATTTGCTAACAAGAAACAAGAAGAGTCAACAGGGTCATGAACCCAGGATACCCTACGCTTTATGCTTTCTGCTGCAGCAGACAAACAGGTCCCCAAGGCAATATCAATATTGCTCTCAATCTGAAAAATAATATTATGATTTTTTTTAATTTGAAAGCACAAGACTGAATTTTGCAAAAGCAACATAAGATCTTGAATCAAGAGAAAAAAAATAGCAGACTGACAGAATAATTATAATCATTAAATTAAAAAAAAAAATTTCAAGAAAAGCACCCTGTTTGTGGTATTATAAATATAAATTAAGAAAAACATTCATTTTGACTGATTATGTCTTGTAATGTATTTCTGTGTGAGAAAAATTTTATAAAAGCCAAAGGGTTTAAAATGGGGGTGGTACTGCTAGTGAAAGCCAGCTAATGTCTTGGATGTCTTCTTCACAGATAACTGGGAGATTTTTTTTGTGTGCAAAATTGAAAATGTAGTATTTGTTTTCTTTGTTGATGGTTTCTGGTGCATTTTAATTCAGTTAAGCCACTTCTTGTGAATAACCATGAAAATTTTGTTTTCAAACTCCAACGATGTTTTGCATTAACTCTGGGTATTACTGGCATGTCATTAATAGAGTGGAATTATTGGTGATAATTTTGAAAAGTGGTAACTGGATACCAGTTATGAGAAACACTTGCTAATGAAAAATTTAATGACTCGCAAGCAAACTACTGACCCTGGATAGAGTGGAATTATTGGTGATAATTCTGAAAAGTGGTAACTGGATGCCAGTTATGAGAAACACTTGCTTATGAAAAAGTTAATGACTCGCAAGCAAACTACTGACCCTGAACATGTTCCCTGAATGGAAGAGTATAGCAATAAAAATGCTCCACAAATTCAGAGACTAACTTCTTTTGTTCCTCTGCAGGATGTTTTTAATCATAAGTGATGCTGTATGGCAAAACCAGCTAAAGAGGATAAAATTAATTTTGTGCTACAGTCATTTGTAGTCGTAAATCCCCTTTGATAGTCTTTAAAAAATGTATAATGAAAACACTATCTGACATAAATTAACATTTCTTTTTTAAGTAAACATGAGAGTCTGATCTTTAATAAATTACAAAAAAAAAAACACTTTTGAATTTTTTTCACTTTAGCCAGGTTTTGCCATGCAGGGTCAAATATTGTTGCTGGATAAGGATGAGAATGAGGCAAATACTATTTGTTTTGATGAAACATTATATTATCTTGGTGAATAGATCTACTATCACTGGACCCAAAACTATACAAGTATATCTAAATATAGCCTCCTGGTCACCTTCACTTACAGCAGTCATTATAAATATAGAGGGTTTTTTTGTTTTGCTGTTTTTTTTTTAAAACAACAAACATTTGGGGGACTTAGGTAATTAGACAGTTGACTTTGAGCTTGACTTCAAAGAAGCTATTTATTTATTTATCAATGGAAAACTGCCTACTTTCAATTGTAGATTTGCTACAAATCTCATTTTGTTCAGCAAAGTAAGTGTGAAAATATACATGCTGAAAGATGAAACACTCTAAAGAAAATACATAAACAATGAAGCAAGGATTCAATCAGAAAACATACTTACACTTTAAGCAAAGTAGTTATAATGTCTGAAAATTTCTCTTACATTAATATCGATAAAAAGAACAGAGAGAGAGAAAGAGGCAGAGATTGGAGGTCAAAGAGAAGAAGTGATCAACATAAAGGAGTCAGATATCATTTGAAATTACAGTGGAAAACATGATGAGATAATCCTCCTTCAAATCTGTCAAATTGTCAAGCATCTCAAAGACTAAAGCTCCAGTTGCCAATGAAAGCTGTCCATTGAAATCCAACATCCCAAGTTGCCAAGTCCGGCTGTAAAGAATTTCAAAATGCATAAGAAAATGTTTCACATCTAGATTAATCTTACATAAATACTTCTAACTTTTTTTTTTTTAAAATATGTTCCCAGAATTAAAAGCAAAAAAAAAAAAAAAACAATCTTAGTAGAAAATGTATGAACATAAATAAGAAATAAAATGAAGTAAGTATTTTACAAAGAAAATATTCACTTAACCTCTTCACCACTTGAGAGAGTACAGACATCAGCAATATGGAGGCTGAAAGACTAATTTCTTGACTCATCAGTTTTTTGATTAGCACAACTAATATAACAATATTTAAGCATTTTTTTTTAACAGGTACTAACTAAATTACCATCTTGTCAGTAACATTGTTCATTCTTGAAATTTTGCTACCATAAAAACATTCCAAGATATCAATGCTCCAAGAAACAATTTAATTCTTTCTGTCAACTTCAGCCCAGAATTACTCATTTTAAAGTTCAAGTAAACATACTGTTGATGTGTTCTAAACATAACCTCAAAAGAATTATAATTACAAAACTGAATGTACTACTTCTGATCAGTTAAATACATATAAATTATTATTGTTAAACATATTGGCAAATAATTTTCTGTTTAATTAATTTTCCTTTAACAAGTGGTTTTCAAGCTTTTGTAACTCATTGCTTACAAATGCTATTGAAACAAAAGTAAATGTACAGCCCTACCTAATATGACGTTCAAGAACAACATATGCTGCCTTCATCCATCCCTGTAGCTTTAACCTCAGCAATTTCTGCACAGAATGTACTTGGCTTTCCTCATTGGGTTTCTTCAAACCCATAATCACAATTACTACATCAGGACACTGAAAAGTAAATTAATCAAATTAAAAAATAATAATCTGATGTTGATGTGCTCTTTCAACATAGTATATTATAAAAGGACTTAAATTCTTTCAAATTTATACCCAAAATTATTTCATATAAGCAAATGGGCAAACATTCCAAAGAAGTTCTTGCATTCTTCAGTAATGTGCACTACAAAGTAGACATGTCCCCTTTGGCAAAGGATGAACATGACACCATGGTTCTAAGGACAATTTCTAAAGAATAACAGGAGTAACATCTTAGCCAAATTGCCCAAAAGAAGGAATGAAATTCAGTTTGTTTACCAGTATGAAAATATAGCTCTCACATGGCTGTTGTTATAGTTTCTATTTTGTTTTTTTAAAAACAAAACTTTGTTTATGTGACTTTCAGGATCAGCATATATCTACAGGTTAATGATGTGTCAATGTGTTGACAAGCACACCTTCTAATGTCTGCATCCTCCATGAGTATAATTGTGTATCTTTACACGCATACACTCACACCCTGCAGTTAAGTCTCTTTATAATGATCCAGATCACCATCCTTTCTTGTGCACAATGACAATTCACTTATCTTTCCTTCCCTAAAATGTTCCCCAAACCCACTTGCACTGACTTGGTGAAAAAAGTATGAAGCTCTAAAGATCAATGGATATTAGTTACAGAATTAAAGTACTAGCATTATAGCATACATGTGAGACAAAATATAGTATAAAATATGACAGTGTGATGATAAAACATTGCAAAACATAATTACTAATTAAAATATAATTATTACACAAAAAGTAATTAGCACAGAAAACAAAGATTATTTCACAGAACAGAAGTGCTATACACAACACATTTGTTTTATAAAACGTTATTACTTGTAGACCATGAATACCATACACATTAAAATACATTCATGTTTTGCTGTATATGTTGAAAATAACAATCAGATCACTTTATAGCATAAAAATTGTAAAAAATACAAATTTCAAGAATAATAAAATATTTTCTTAAATATACACCTTTGCTAGAACCATTCCAATTGTGCGGGCTAGTCTATCTGCAACCTGCTCAGTATCTGTGCTAGAGGCAAGGTACGTTATCATGACAATGCTGCCATCACTTAGCACCACATCCTGAAAGACCTGTGAAATAAATGAAAAAAATGAAAGAGTAATCAAAGAATTTGGGCAGTAACAGCCAAAGGAACAGCAGACAGAAATTATGCAAGCTTATAAATTAAAGACATTGTGCTGTATGTGGAATGACACATTTGAAAAGCAAAATAAATCCAGTTTGGATAAAATTGATTTTTAAAAAACGAGTCTTTTAATGACCATGGATGGGTTTTCAATCATCCAGATAGTAAGGCATTCTATTTACCTTATCAACCGACCCTAAACCATCAGAGCTCCAAAAATACCCCAGATCAGTTCATCAATTTAACTAAATTACTCTCCCTTATAGTTGCTATTATTTTCTAATTTCAAAGAAGCAGATATTACATTTTAAATAAGTAATAGATAAGGATGTCTAATTAAGGAAATCTGTAAGTATTAATTTTTTTAAATATTATTTTATGTTTTTGAAGAACTTTTTTCATCATTCCATTATTGTCATATGAAAATTCCAAGGGTGAGAATTCTAACAGTAAAATCACTCAGTATTCCAGTATTAACTAATGATACTTATTTAAGATGTTTGTTGTGAGTTAGAAAATGTATGAGAAAATAATTTTGGCAAACAAGAGCATCACTTTTTGAGCTTACATAATCAATATACTGGAAAATTATTCTTCGTTAACTAAATTTTCAGCTTAGATAAGGATGTCATATCTCGAAATAACATTAATTTTGTATAAAATTAAAAATTTAGTAATTTGTGTCAAATCTCCCAAAATGTTAACAGAAAATTAAAAATTTAGTAATAAATGTAATTATATTATTGTACACATTGTGTTAAGGATTTTCTGCTGCAAAGTGTAATTTTATTTCAAATATTCTGTTAAAATCTTGATTCATGCCCAGTGAGTCATTGTTACTCAGATTTGTTGGTAAAAATGAGAAGGATAGCAAACTGTTTTTGTAACAAACTGAAAATAGCTGCTTATGGTATCTTTTGTAAAACACACCCACACATGCATACATACAACGATATAACCACAAATATGCTATACACACACACACACACACACACACACACACACACACAGATACAATGATATAACCACAAATATGCCACACACACAAACACACACACAGATACAATGATATAACCACAAATATGCCATACACACATACACACAAACTACCAGCAACTATTTTTTTTTTTGTCTCTGGATACTTTGAACCATTGAACCATTAACATAAAATCACACACACACACACACACACACACACACACACGCATACACACAAACTACCAGCAACTATTTTTTTGTCCCTGGATACTTTGAACCATTGAACCATTAACATCAAAAATCACACACACACACACACACACACACACACAAACTACCAGCAATTATTTTTTTTGTCTCTGGATACTTTGAACCATTAACATCAAAATGACAACACACACACACAAACAAACACACACACACACACACACACACACATACACACACACACACACACAAACAAACTACCAGCAACCATTTTGTTCCTCTGGATACTTACACTCATTGCAGCACACTCTGTCACATTAAATATCTCATTCTTATCCTGAGAAGCCATACTGTTTGGGTGCCATGAATCCCAGAAGGCAATTGGTGGTGGCACTGAATCTGTACTCTCCTGCTGTATGATACCTTTCAATGTCCTGGTCATGCTCTCATCACGGAGCACCACAAGCTTGAAAGTTTCAATATCTTTAACCTGTTTTTTGAGTGTAGCATCTCCTGAACCTTGAGAAAGGAGTTCATTACCACAATTAAAGTCTGAAATCTGATGAAAATTCTTAAAACAACAACTGTGATACTTATTTACCTTTGGTATAAAACTTGCAATGATGACAGTTTTCCTACTACACCAATTAATCACTGTGAATAATTATTTGGTTAAATCTATCCATCTTCTATAGTACCATTTTCCCCACCCTCAAATTTCTATTTTTATTTAATGCTACTACAAGAAGTATCATTTAAGATTAGATACTTATGTTTACAGCAATGCCATGTCTTCTGCAAAATCCTGATGGATAAGTGATATGGACTTTAGCTTCTTCAGAGTGAGTAGGCACCATCTCTTTTATTTCTATTTTCTCAATGTGCAAAGCCATTTCATATTCATAAAACATAAAATATCTGCATTTCTTCTTTTTAAGTGGTTTTGTAAATGGTGTGCCTATATTAAATTTGATTTTGCTTAATTAAAAGTTTTGCTTAAGAATTTTTCCACAATACAATTTTAATCCTTTGCATTTACTTTAAATTCAAACTTGCCTATTAAAATCAGTATAATAAACTTTAAAAGTAAGGACATAGAAATTATATTTTTCATTACTGAATTAAAAATGTGAGGAAAATGAAATAAACTTATCTGAAGCAGGGAGAAATTTTACCATATTTTTTTCTTTCTATTTTTAGTGTTAGCTGTTTAATTTTTGTAAATTTTAAGCATATAAAAAAGAAAATGTTGATTTGTAATAGAAGCTGATAATGTGCTAAGTGGGTTTACTCATTTCATTGCTCATGTCATTGTTATTACTGTCTTTATGTCTTAAGTCTAAAATTAGCTGGAATTTTAGCTCATTTAGTTATTCGTACCTATAAAACATTTTTAATTTTCCTGTTTCTCTCTTTTATTTTATTAACCCTTAGCAAATATGCAGTTGAAATAATTAAATTAAGGGGCACCTTTTAAAAGAGAATTTCTGAGAGCATTTTTCCATTCCATTTTGCAGTAAAAATAATGCTAGTCAAAAGTTAACTGATTTTTTTTAAATTTCAGGTTAGATCTGTTTCTATGATTTAGTGTTTTAATCTTCTATATCACTGTGAATAAGTGCATGCTTTTACTCCATTCTTTCTAAGCAATCAAATTTAATTATGATTAATTCTCATCCTCCTTCTAGTTGAGATTCTCCTAGGTGTGTAATTACAGAAAAGTGTCTTTTAATATCTATAATAATTCTTACCATGTGTCCAAAATAAATGGCCCTTGTCCCTGTCCCCACCCCATCAAACCCCACTGCCACTTTCTTGCTGATATAATCAGCTAAGTATTAAAAGAAGTTTATCTGATCTATCTGTTATTCCCTCTTTTGAAAACCATGACTTGTACCTTCAATTACTAGTTAGTAGAGACCACCAAGATGATATGGGACTTAGAAATAGCCAATTTTTCACACTTGGTAAGAATCCAAATACATAGTTTATTTTACTTTATTCTTTTCTTTCTTAACATTTCTGCTTTAGCTAAAATTCTACCTTATAAAGTCCAGAGTACATGCCAGTGAACATAATTTAATCTTTTGTTGTGTATCAGGACAATGTTTAGACAATTTTTAATGTTTGTGACAGAAATAGAAGATCTAAATTAATTAAATACTACTTTTAATTTTACAAGTAAATTCCTAGCAGTACCTTTATTTGCTGCCTTCTCTTGTTTTTTGCTCACAATGGTAAATCCAGATGAAATCAATGGAGCACCCTGAGCTCTGAGATCTCCTGATGCCACATGGCTTTTTCCTAAAGGACAAAAGAAGAAAAAGTAACAAAAGAAATTAACCCTTTCACATAATACATAAAGATTAAGATAAACATTTCTGCAAAATTATTCTTATGAAGATTTTATAAAAGAAAATTATCATGAGAAAAGCAGCATAAACAAACACAGCTTAACATAAACTATAATTTTTTCTTAAGATTATATTAAGATGTGAAGTTTACTAATATAAAACATACTAAAATACACTCCAGTAAATTTAGTTGGGGTGAATTTATTTATTTTTATGTCACAGGACTTGGGATCATGTGTCTTAGTAATGGGGCAAATCTCATTCACAAACTGTGTTTGACCTAGATTCCATTTCACTTGGTCTTTAAGTGTGTTAAGAAATCAATAGTAGAGAAGGGGTTAAAGATTAAATGGCAGCTAGTAAATGCGTCAAAATTATTTTTGTGTGTGTGTGTGTAAATGATTAAGCATGGTGGAAGAATACTGGCTGGTCTCAACAGCACACTGGACAATTTGATATGAAAATATTCAACAACTGACCAAAATCTATACAAAACTCACCTATACCCAATGGAATTCTGCCAACATTGGTAGCAACTATAGACAAATTCTGAAGCTTTGGACAATTTTGCACAAGGAAAGTGAGCCCCTTTTCTGTCACTTTGTAACATGCTTCTAGTTCACACTGAAACAAAAGTATTTATAAACAATGATGGTTATTCGATTCTTTTATCAAATCATTTAATACAATGCATCTTCCAACTCAGGTGTAAACAGCACAATGTTGCAGTGCAGGAACTCGTGAAAAATAAAAAATGTTTCTTAATCTTAAACAGTTCAATCTGAATGAATCAGATACTGCGGACCCAATTAAGATAAAATGAAGAAAAATCAGTTATATGCTGATACCAGCAATGAAGAGTTTAAATGGAAGAGGTTAAATAAGAGCCAAAAACTATCTGGATCATTTCTTAACAAAGAGTCAGACATATTTTAATGTATTTTGGCTTTTCTTTTAGCTCAGTTTTTATGAATGCCAACTTTATTGTTTGTGTGATGCTAATGCCACTATAGTTAATGAAAATGATTTTTATTAATTAATTAACCATCCAAAACTAATTACAAGAGATGAGAATCTTAATTTTATTTTATTAATGATCTTCCTTTAGACGCCACTTGTCTCTCTCCCTTGGCAGATATAAGGGTGCTATAAATATTTCCTCTTTCCACAACAATAAAGATAAATATTTATTGTCACAAAATGTTCCATAGGTGGAAAACTTCTTGCAAAAGGAGAAGACAAATCTGACTTTTAATCTATTTTTAGCGAGCCCCCATCCACCCACTTCCAACATAAGATTATCAATATGCATAAGGTCAATAAATTTAACAATAAATTTATTAAATCAACAATCAATATACATATGACAAATAAATGAAATAGATTACTTGACATTGATATTTCCATGAACCCGTGTTCAGATAATTTTATGTTTACACAGTCTATCATAAATACAATTCAACTATAAATTCAATACAAATCACAGGATAGTCTTATCAGAGGACAGAAATGAGGTTATTAGAGATAAGTAATAATAGTCTTTACATAACCTGATTCAGCCGGCTCAGTCCTTTGCACACTTTGCCTCAATGACACAATTTATAATTCAGTTCAATTTTGTCAGCTTCCCATGTGTCAACCACACGTGAAAAACACTGTTCCGCTACTTAGAGTTAACCTGGGTGCTTCTTTTTGCCCTGCCATCTCCTTCAAACAGAACTATAAATGTAGCAATGTCTAACAACTTCTCTACATTAGAAATTGTTCAGGCAGTCAACAAATCTTGCTGCACACATCAAAAGAGCGCAATGTTTCTTACACTTACACACTGTTTGTTCCCACCTGTATCAGGACTGATCATAGCAGTTTATCAATAAATCAGAAGGTTCATATAGCATATGAAACATTGGCAACTGGAAAGGCTACTTGCTCACTGCAAAATATAATTAAGGGGCAAACTAAGTTTCTAGTTTATCACTTTATAACTCCATTCTATCTTACATTCAAGTCTCAACTTACAATTTCCTGCAACAGTATTCATTAGCCTGACATGTATACAGCATAATAAATACAGCATATCAAAACAATGTCAAATCTAGCAAACTACATGTGAACAGTCTAGTTAAACATCTGTAGAAATAAAAGTCAACTCACATAGTACATCTCTATATAAAACACGAGATTATCATATCAATAGCGAAAATGCAGGAAATATTTCTAAGTCCATTCTCTCTCAACCAGTCAGTTAAACTCACCACCAAGCCAACGGCTGCATTTCAAAACTGGATTTCTTCTTTGCCACTTCATATTCAAAGTGATCAGAGTATCGAATTTTCTACAGCAAGTAAACTTTTTGATCTCAGCCCAATAGCTGGTCTCGTTCTTGTAAATCATAACCATTGGATAATAAAAACTACTTGCTGGTTTGCATTACATCAGCAAATTCTAGCACATTCTTGCCTTGAGCGTTTACTTTCAATAGTGCCCAAGGTCGGGTTACTCTAACAATTTAACAAGTTAAATAACAATTTAATTTCAAAATAGGGAGAGGCAAATTTACTCCGGCATAGTTTGTATCATAAACAACTATTTAAATTTAAATTTCAAACTTTTAGTATTTGGACATTCTCTTACAAATGTTAATCCATATACAGGTAATAAGAAATAAGCTGTTTATTACAGAAGTAAGTCTATTGATTAAACAATAAATATTGTTCTTAATGAATTTTTATAACAAGGCAGAAACCAACATATTTACTAGAACAGTAAGTTTTGACGATAACAAAGTACTTACTGTATGAGTAAAAGTGTGCTGTCAACAGATTAAAAAGCTCTTTTATAAAGCAAGTTTTGTAAATGACAATGAGTAAACACTACTCTTAACAACACACAGAGAGAAATATTAAATACTTTTCATTCCTAGGCAAAGACTCTACTAAATCTGCACTATACAATGCATAAGTAAAGAAAGTATATTTATATATTTAAAGAAAAATATATATTATATATTGATCATTTTTTTTTAAATCAATCAATGAAAAGTTTACCCTTAAGCTGTGTGTAAATATATTTATAATTTTATGCAAATGATAAATTACAAACTCCCATACCATCATGAGTTCTGGCATCATGCCAGAGGCCCATATTAAACCAATATCACTAAGATGGTGGCATCCTGCAAGTAAAAAAGATAGTAGAAAAAGTGCTAGTCAATAGATAAATAAAAAGGTCAATAGATAAATGAAAAGAATAGCAGTCAACGAATGGTTGAACTTTATATACTAAAGATTTCATTGTTGAGATATTCTGTCAAGTATTTGCTTTCAAAACAATAGGAGAAATCTATTAAATGAAACTTTTTTCTGAGTTCTAATAGTCTACACTGATGGTGTATAGTGTGAGAGTTTATAGTTCAGAGGAGGAAGGAGGATGTCCCCAAAGATGTTTTTCATGTGCATGAACTAATAAGCACAAGAAAGTAACCTTCCTTTTGTGCAGATGTATAAGTGCGCATGGACATACACACACATGCACGCACACACACATGCACACAAATATACACAAAATTATTAATTCTTTTTCTGCAGACTTATGCAATGGATTTTATTTTTTTAAGTTTTTTAAATACTCTAAAAACAATTTTTGTTTCAATTTTCTCACTACTCAATTCAAGAACAGACATAGCTAACAACAAAGATAACCATTCAATCTAAGAACACATTCTAATACTGATTAATGTTACTGATTCCTGCCTTAAAATCAGTAATAGCATACAGCAGATATTAAACCAACCAGAGATATCTTTAGTTAATAAAATCTTTAACGAGAAAATAATTCCTTATTACCTGTGCATATAAACTTTTTGAGTGATCGAAATGTTGTCTGTCCAAATTTGAGGACAAAGAATAATGCGTCTGTCAGCATCTCAACACCCAACAGGTTTAAGCATACAAGGTCAGTGGTCAGGTTCATATTCACAATGTTAAGCTATTAAAAAAAAAAAAGAAACAAAGACATAGTATAAGAACTGTAGCAACTCTCTCTCTCTTCTCTCTCTCTCTCTAAAACACCACAATGTACTTAATTTTAATGTTTTATAGGTATATTTCTATGAAAGTCTGGATATAATAAACAAAATTAATAATAATAATAAAAGAATATATATCAATAGCTTTTATTAACCTCTTCATTACCTAAGTCACATTGCATGCAACTATTACAATGCAACTCATACTGCAAAGGTCATACAATGTATGTCTTTTAAATAATTAGAAATTAACATAATTTAGGAGCTTAGTCTATCTTCAGTTTTTTAATAAATATATTTAGTGATTTATTTCTGCCAGCATCAACATGCTTTGTATTACTGTATGCTATATTTTGATTAAAACAAATTTTTAGTACTAAGGAGGAAAATAACTACTGTCATTGCTTTTTAATTTCTAGAAAGGGGTGTACTATCTAATCAGTAAAAATTACAAAGGGGCTGAAGCTTTTCTGAAATCTTAAATAACTGTAGTAATGATGAATATGACTTTGGGAATATATCTGACAAGACTGATTTTGGTGGTTGATGACTTTGTGTACTATCAGAATAGAAACAGTGATAATTCACACTCATCACTTTCTGATTGTTGGATATCAAAAGTCATAATAAAAGATAGAAGCTACAACATAACTAATGATGTGCCACTTGACTATATTTCACAGGTGACAGTGAAAATAATTATCCCAAAGCATTAAAAAAAACAAAAACTGATTAATTGTGACAGAGTTGAGGGGGGGGGGGAGGGCAAAAATTTATCAGCAGGCTTAAGTGTGAAGTTAGCCACATGACTTTTATTGATGTCAAAAGTTTTGAAAATGGTTTCTTCGAGAACTGAAAAAAAAAATGTCTTTGCTTATAAACTTACATTATCTGATTATTAAAAATAGACATCATAAATTTTATACCCAACACTAGTTGCTATATAAGTATCCAAAAAATCTGAACATTTATTTGAATAATACAGTATACAGGTCAAAATACTTTGTGTGTGTGTGTGTGTGTGTGTGTGTGTGTGTGTGTGTGTGTGTGTGTGTGTGTGTGTTTGTGTGTGTGTGTGTGTGTGTGTGTGTATGTGTGTGTGTGTGTGTGTGTGTGTGTGTGTGTGTGTGTGTGTGATTTTATAACAAATATATTCAAATTCTTTTGGAAAAAATTAAATTAATATTAAAAAATATGTATTTTTCAAATTCTAATTGGTATGTTTTCCAAAAAGGCAGATATGGGAAAAGAACACAACTCATAGTAGTATAATGATATCTTTATTTCTTAATGAGATATCTGAAAAACTGTCTGGCAAATGATGTTAACATTTTAAAAACATTCCTCACAGTGAAGAGGTTTAAGGAACAAAATTAGACATACAGCCTTCTGTTACAAAACACCAATAGTAAAATACTGATGACCAACTATGATACTTACTATGCCAGTATATGTTATTATTTTGATGTTTATATAGGTTCAATGATGTAAATACTCAAATTGTACCAATAATCAAAACAATGTACTGAAAAAGTACTGTATTAAGATAAATCCCTTTAAAGTGATAAAAACAAACAAATCACCTCATGTTATCACTATTAACATTCCAACCCACAACTGTGTGTACTATAATAATAGCAAACACAATTTCAGTTACTGGTTTGGTTCATGCCTAAGCTGTGTCAATGTGTGGTGTGAGAGAAATGAGTATGGCATATGACACCAACCATCTATAGCTGCTTTCACCTATCCATCCATAACTCACAAAGACAAATGAATTTGTTAAATGCATATTCAATGAGATGACTATAATATATGTGTGTGTGGTTATGGGTGTGTTTGAATGCCTATGAAATCATATACAGTGTGTACATAAACATGTGTGTTTTTCATGTGGAAAAGAATATCTCACTCTTGCAATGTGAAGAGGCAA
Source organism: Sinotaia quadrata (assembly GCA_028829895.1). Taxonomy (NCBI): domain Eukaryota; kingdom Metazoa; phylum Mollusca; class Gastropoda; order Architaenioglossa; family Viviparidae; genus Sinotaia; species Sinotaia quadrata. The sequence continues at coordinate 126,777,405 of CM054177.1, read as the reverse complement.
ATATTCTGACTCCTCCTCACTGATTCCTTCATCATTTCTAAAGAGGTCAGTCTTTTCCAATGTTGCTATACATAAAAAGTAAAATGCAAATTTTTTAATAATTTAAAATAAAATAAAGCATGATTCAATTTAGCAATTACATATGATATTTTATCAAGCTTCAAATGCTGTTAAATCCAGATTAACAACATTAAATAATAAGGTATTTGATATATAGTGCAGCAATAAATGATTGCAAGTGCTATCATAATAGTTCATCTGGCTCTAATTTTTAAATAGCACCCCCAAAAAGTACTGATGAATGATATACAATAAAAAAAAAAAAACCAAAGATATTTAAGGTAAACACAGCTTATTGGCAAAATTAGTAAAAATATTTTAAATAATTTTTATTTACTGTCATAAACACGTATGTTTAATAATAATATAAGATTAGGCCCTACTAATGCTAATACATACAAAAGATTAACATGTTCAATTCCCTTAATGAGTCATTGCTAAGAAATGTTTCCAAATTACTGTCTCATTATTCATAATTGTTGTTTAATTTACATACTGAAATTACTACTTCGATACCCAATACCTGGGTCAAAAACATCCTTCCTATTCAATTTCTTTAAAGAACGCTTTCCTGTCAAAAGATCTTCTGGTTGAATTTTCTTTCTATCGTAAGTCGGTCCATTTGACTGCATCGGGAAAGGTGGTTCTGGTTGAACCGGGGGTTTGGGTGGAGGAGGGGGTGGAGTCAGTGGAAAAGACGCATTAGGTGGAGTGTTTTTGGAGAAGGTGGAGTTTAGTAATAGATCATTGTCGTTTTGACCAGATGGGTTTGGACGAAAATTTGACGCGGTTGCTACCGGAAACTGTTGTTCGTGAAACTGAGTTAATGATTCCTGAACTGTTTGCTGATGAATAGCATTTTTTTGTGGGAGATCTTGTGACATCTTAGAATCTGATGGTGCTTTTCGCAAAGGCTTTTCTTTTTCGATGTATCCAAGTGATGTAACACTTTGAGTACTATTTCCACTGGCAGAAACTGCATTACTTGTTGAGTATGTTGGTTTCGCCTGATCTCTTGAAGAATTTTTCTTGTACATTGAAGGATCTATTCTTCTCATTAAATTTGAAACAAACTGTGTGAAGCATAACTTTGAAAAGAAAATTCGTTCATTTTTTTTTTATATATCTTAAAACCTTTGCAAAATTCCTATAAAATTATAAGGACTCTATTGATTTTAAATTTGTTTAGGTCGTAGCGATGGCTTATGAAAATTAACTCTAATTATTATACTAGAGTAACCTACCTTGAGTATATCTATGTCTATTTCTTAATTTTTCATTCTTACACACATAAGCTTTTTTATGATTAATATGCTTACATTAATATTATAGTGATATTAATACTATAAAGTTGTTATATTTATTGTTACCAATCTGAGGCCCCAACCCAATCAGCATAACTAAAAAAAAACATCCGAACGAAATAAAACATGGAGCCTGGTATTCATCTGCACCCAACTACTTTAATGTGGCTAACTATTAAGAAGTCTCCAGACAACAATCAAAAACACAATTACTATATAATACCGATAAAAGATCAATGTTTCAGTGACCACAAATCAAGAAAATGTAGAACTGGAGTACCGCCACAATTTGCCAAGAGTAACCACAATGTTTTGTTTGATGTGAAATCAATAGGCCTACCATATCCCACCACCTTTTATTTTTTAATTGGGAGGGTCCTTTTTTTTTTTTTTAAATGAGTTATTTTTATTATTTCCCCTTTCTTTTTGATTTCGTTTTCTCCATGTTCTCCATCTTCCTTCTCAAATAGAGGAATGAAGTCTGTGTTTTGCAATCGGTTATTTTTTCTTTCTTTCTTTCTTTTCTTTTTTTTTTGCTGTGCTGCATGCCGCCATCAGAGTCCGTTCTGCGAATTGGAAATTGCCCATAATTGCCCATAATTGCCCACTAGCTTTGAGATACCATGAGAGCGGGCCACAAGACAATTTTACACGGGCCACATCTGGCCCGTCTGAGACGTCCTATATTCCTATAATAATAACGTACGTAGACACTTTGAGAATCACCAACTAAAACACAGATGACTTTATATAAATAAATACCAAGAACACAGACGAAAATAGGTAGTGTTCTCTGATTTTAAACTCACCGGCATAACATGACAAGAGACGATGAGGTGGACATCACAGTGCATTATAGGATGCTTTAAGAAGACAGTACCATCGCCAAGTCATTTAAATCAAACAGGTTTGTGGTATATGTAGTATGGTGTATAGAAGACTGTAGCCGGACAATAAAGGAAAAGAAAAAGGCATTTAGAGTGTGGAAAAAATAATAAAAGTATGCAGAATGAAACAAGATACAACCAGGAAAATGCTAAAGCGAAAAGTATAAATAAAAATGATAAGAATTTTGTGGCCGCATGCACTTAAACTCAAAAGTAAAGGAGAGAGGGGACTGGATTCGCAGTATTAACAACATGAAAGTTAGCACTAGAATAAGTGGATTAACTTCAAATGCTGCACGTACCCCCTTTTTTTCTATATGCTCACGCATGCACACACACTCACACACTTGCTGCTCCAGAGAATCAGCTTGTGTGCCATGCAAACACTTGATCATGTCATAGACCTAGTAAGCTTAGTAAGATTATCTATGGGCATTGTATATTTAAAAAAAAAAATCCAGTAACCTACACCTGAGTTTCATCCCAGTCAAAACAAATATAGAAAATAACTTTGTTAGTCCACCTATATGATAACTAAACTAAACCATCTTTGCACATCTCAGATAAATAAAGTCTATAAAATAATTTTTAAAAAAAGATTCACGAATGTCTGCGAACAGAAAAGGTCTCAATCTCTCTCCTCACCACTCTCTCTCTCTCTCTCCCCCCCCCCCCCAACAAAGTGACTTTAGGATACATAGTTCAGCAATTGACCATTTAGCACATCTCAACCAAGATATAAAAATGCAGAATAAATAAATAAATATAAAAATAGTAAATCACGTGGGTGGTAGTAGTTCCCGAACACTAAGAATGCGCATGGCATGCTATGGCATTTTGACTTTGAAACAAATTAAACAAACTAAGAATCACTGATGAACGATTTCAAATCATAATTATAATTTTTTTTCTCTCTCAACAATTGACAAATAGCCGGCTAGGATAGACAATAGTTAGATTACTAAAATTAGACAATGGAGTCCCCAAGAAAGTGTGCTAAGTCCCCTACCATACACTCTCATGGTACATGATTTAAACAAGCAATCACTAAGTTACTACATTAGGACTATAGGGTAAGGTTCGATAGTATCAATAGGATTTTTAAAAAAATAATATTCAAAGGAATACAATAAATTCAAAATAACCTAAACTCAGGAACGAATTGGTTATCTTAAATGGGTTAAAATTACCAGCAGCTAAGACGCACACTATAATCTTCCAAAGGAACAAAATATTTAAAAATGAGTATCTTAAACTAAAAAATAGAGATCGTGAAAATTTTTAGGAGTCATATTCCAACATAATAACAACTGGGATAAGAAGAAAGAATAAAATCTACAAATAAAAGAATTAACGAAAGTATTTAACAGTCTAAAATGGGGAATTAAACTGAAATCACTGATAAATCTCTATTATGTTTTCACTGTGACCGTCAAACTGCTCTGCACCGGGCAATTACTACTTAAACTAAACCCTTACTAATGAATAAACTTACAAGCATGCAGGCTACAGCTCTTAATAGCCTTTAGCATACCTAATAATACCTAAGTGGGCAAAACCACTCGAGTAAAATCAACATAAATACGCACCCATCTGACATACAAGACAAATATTAAGACCTAGAAGCTAATTTACTAACAGAGACTCAATATACACGTATGGCTAAGCAAAAAATTCGCAATTGCAAACACTCAAACGACAAAAATCTCAACAAAGGAGAAAAGCTGTCAAACTCCAGTCAACACAAAGCTTATTCAAGCGACAGAGGAATTAATCGTAAACACTCTTCTACTATCACTACTACCACCTATACCAGAATCAGACACGAACTGCAAAATTATAGAACCTGCAGTTAATGCAGATACTGAAGTGTATACAATAAGTGCTCAAAGCACTCCATCAGGAACAAATTGTAAAGGAACGAAAAAGACGAAGAGAAACAGATTGCCGCCACATATTAGAAGACGAAGAAAACAAAACAAAACGATGTAGAACATCAAAACAATAATCATCAACAACAACAAAATAATAAAAGCAACAGAAACAACAAAGGCGCCAGCAATACTGCAGATGGGGGTTACTTCAACAACTCCATTGCACGCATGATTCAACTCATGTTAGACTGGTCGCTTCTATGCTTCCTCCAGGGAGACCAAAAAGATCTGCAAACCAAACGGGGGGAAAAAAGCAGGGTCAACAGAAGAAAACGAAGTATGGACAAACATGAAACATCCCAATAACAATGATATATGGGCAGTAGACCAGAGATGGCCCAACCCGAGTATAAAATCCTGCCAAGTAAAGAAGGAAACCAACTGGGCTCTAAAAAAACCACCTCTAGCAACTAGTGAATGGTTTACAGTTAACCGAATCATTCACGCTGTCTTTGCCACTTAGACATCAAAAGAGACACAACGAATAGACCATTATAGATCAGAAACAAAATTTCACCATCACTGACACTTTACTGTTTTCCATTTTTCTCTCCGTTCTACTCATCATCATCATCGCCGCGAAATCAGTGAACAAACTGGAAAACGGCCATCTCCGAGGCCTGAGGAGAGGGGTGTATGTGTGTGTGCGTGTGTGTGTGTGTGTGTGTGTGTGTGTGTGTGTGTGTGTGTGTGTGCAACCGTTACATTGTTCCGGGGCCCATAATGGGGCACATGAAGGGGAAATTAAAAAACCAAATTTACAAAACCAAATTTTTTAAAAGAAAAACACTATTTGATATATACTTCATATTTTGTGTGTATAGGAAGCATTGCAGCTTTGTTTGACATAACCTTTGAAAAAAATACATGTTTGTTGAACTTTATTTTATATAGGTGCCCACACACCTTCTTTGTAGCCTACCGATCTCGGACTTTCTCTCGGCGGCCCTGCCATCAACCTAAAACAGTTAAATAAGAGATTCATCAGCCTAACTCTGATAGTTCAAATCCCCTCCCCTTACCTCTAATACCCGCGTCCTCGCGCGAAATCGGGTAATTTGGATCGCGCTCCCCACTCCCCTAAAACAGCGTCATACCTCACTGTCGCATTTGCAGACAAGTCGGTTTGAAATAGAGTAATACTCTTAGCTGACGGCCCTACTCGGTGGAGCAGTCCAAGGTCGTGATAGATGTATGGAGATGACAAGCAGTCAGGTGTGTTTGATATTTCGACGCAGCAACAGATACAAGTAGGTTGAGCATAGCTCATATCCCATCTCACCAAAATAATACATTGATCCTGTAATGATTTTAACAAATTAACTTCTGATTAGTTATGGGTTTATTAAGTTTACTCAGCTTCTTATATAAGTAAAGAAATGTTTGTACATATTTTCTCAACCTGTACAAAACAACAACAAAATAATGGTATTGCTTTAGAGACACAAAAAATGCTGGAGCACCAACACATTGTCAACATTAAAACAAAACTGTAAAAGAAAAAAAGTAAAGTCTTGTAAATACTGTGTCGATGTTTTGACGAAGTTAGGGGCAAGTAAAGAGTGTTCAAAAAGAACTCAACCAATAGCAATGCATATTCTGATTCAATAGTAAATTACAAAATAGTTGAATATGTCAATCATCAACCTGTACACATAAATATATTCAATGAATCACGTTATCCAACACCATTTCTCAAGTTTTCATTTGATTATGGGCTGCGTTACTTTTTTTGAATACCCTGTGTAGTTAAGTTTATGCGGGGTGAAAGTGATGTTGAGGTACCCGATTACTCAGTTAAGGAGAAACTACTTGTGTTGCATTGACCTCAGCAGAATTCGACCTGTTTCTTGCAGGTCATATTCAAATGAATGGAAATCCAGAAAAGGAAAATGTACCTGACATGTCTTCAACAACTGGTGATAATTTATTGACATTAGTGTTAGCATAAGAGATTAGCATTTCAAATCAAGACAGCTAAGTGTTATATAATCACCATCGACTCCAGACAGCAATCAAACTTAGCCTATCAGCTGATAGTTATATTTCGTTCTGTTACCAGTGATAATATGGTTGGAAAATTTCTTCATTACATCCCTGCTCAACTCTATGATGGAAAATATTTACTTGTGATTCTAAAAAAACAAAACAAAACAAACAAACGTGTCCTCAAGTGTCATGGCATTGGTGTGGCAGAATGAAGGTCACAGTCAGTCAGTCATATAACAATGCACATAACACATCATTGGCATGCATAAAGGTGTGCCAGAAGGATTTTGAGGTCAGCTGTTTAGTTGAAAGGATCCAGAGTGAAATATGATGAAACGAATGCATATATCAGCCAAAGTGTGTCAGAAACTGTGTAGAAAGATCATATTGTCTACAAACGAAATCGTTGTGCAGGCAAATGCCTTGGTTGCTATATATCCAGCAGATCTTTAAAAAAAAGAATTTTCACAAATGAATTCCTGTTGTTCCTGGATTTGTAAGCAGAGAAAACAAAAGTGGTACACAGGCAAAACGCCCAAATATCTCACAAGATGACATCTTTTCGTGCATTTACTTTGCTCTAAAATGCCTCTATCTTGCTCTTGGGAACGAATTGTGAAGGAGGTGTTTCTTCCTCGAAGCTATAGTTGATTAAAAACTGTATCCAATCAACTACAGGATAGTTTTTTTCCCCCTTGCATTGAGAGTAAGGTTGTGAGAAAAGCAACACTTGAAATTGTTTTTGTTAAATTTGCAGTGAAAATAATCGAGAAAAGTTATTATCATCTTATAGAAAAAGATGACAAGCCCCTCTCTCTGGCATGTTTTTTTCCAGCTAAACAGTGTTTTTTTTTTAAGACTATATTACATTTACATGCTATATATTTAAAAATATATCTTTGCTACACTCCCTTAAATAAAAAAAGGAAAGGAAAAAATATAAAAATTATTTTTAGGTTGTTCAGTTTTCGTAGGCCCTAATAATATATGCATGTAATGAAACTACTGTAAGTATATTTTCAGAATTAAAGTGATTTTAAAAAAATCTTTGAGAAAAGAATGTGGCACATTTAAACACTAAAAAAAACCCCTCATTTCATGAAGGGCATTAAATTCTGAATGCTTCTCTCCCCTCTCAAATGTGCCGATAAACCCCATTTATTTCACACACACACACACACACAACTTGCGCGCGCGAATGTTAATTGTATACAGCATATAGCTCTTGACCAATGGGATAAGACCTTTGGGGAACTAACTCACAAACATTAAAAATAATTTAGCCGTTAGAGGGCGCGTAAATCGTACGTCGTACGGCGCCATTTTAAGACACACCAGCCGAAGAAGCACTATAAAGAAACACAGTTTTTTAACTCTTTTTTTGCCTAATCAAATTACTTTAAAACATGGGTAGCAGAGAAGAAGGGTGAGTTTTTGTATCATGTGTTAACCTTGCTTAATTTAAATAAGAGTAAATATATATTTGTTGAAGGTGGGGGAACAATATTTATTTTTAAGGTTAAAAAACGGACAAAGAAATGTAAGGCAGCGCCGTAAGAAGCGGTTAGAACTAGTTTTGGGTAAGACTGATTTTTCAATAAAGCCTTTTAGATCATCTAAGTTAGATCTTCTGCTTTACTAGAATAAAGATTGAGCTCTTTGGTTAAAGAAGCGAGTTATTAATGGCTAGAAATGTTATTTGTTGTAATTTATATAAGCATATTTAAAATGTCTGTATTTTAATCTGATTTACCGGCCATCAGCACGTGGTTCAACAATGGCGATTCATGCATTGATTGAAGAAAATTTATGCTCAGCGGTACTACTATATATTAAACGTAAAGTATATTAATTGTATGTCTGAACATTCTTTGGGAAAGAAATAATCACTTATTGTATTTTTATAGCTGAAACAAATTTCCCGAAAATAATGCACCATTTCAACAGGACTTTTGCCAAGATTCGATTTCAGGCATGTATGGTTCACACCAGCCATGCAAATTCACTTGATCTAGAAAACAGACCTTAAAGCGGTTTAGCTAATTTATTTTCAGAAAAATGATCTTCATTTATTTTACTATATACTGTATTAGTGCAGACTATAAAGTATAATGAAAACGGGACGCCAGATATTTTGTCTTGTGAAAAAATGCAACAAGCCAGAATATAGTCGGTTTTCTATTTGCTCTCATAACTATGGTTTTAGATTCCCCTTCTCCCATTTTGACTTGTTCCAGATTACAGCGTCGTTAAATGCTCATTATGTTGATCAGAAATAGATTAGATGAGCTGAAAGTGAACAGTTTGGAGAAGTGCACTATATAATTGATTTAAGGTTTTATACTTTTATTTAACAAAAAATTACGTATATGTACTTTTTAACTGTATTCCATACACGGACGAAACGTCAATATTAATAGTCAAACCAGTGTGACTTCTAAAATTCTGTGAAATTTTCAAACTAGTTTTGATCCATTTTAATTTTTATTTATTTTTTTAAATTTACGTATATAGGCCTACAGCAGTTTTGAAAGTTCTTCTGAAGCGTTATCCGTGGGTGCAAAAAAACTAAATTTATGAAGACATTTGCAAATCTTTATCTAATTTAATGCTTTTTCAGTTCAATGATTATAGTGCAGTCTAGCTTGGTACCACAAGGAATGTTCTTATATGCTGTACATACACAATTAGAAGCTTTCCACAACAGAATGTTTCAAGTTTTGCGTAGCCTAAATAAGCGATGAATCTGCCTTCACTGGACACCCCCCCCCTTTCATAATTGCAGTAGAAGTCATTTATTACCTCTACATCATCTTTTCTTAGCCAGTCTTTTCACCTACATGCATACAAAAAATATTTGTACCTTATAAATCTTTCTCCTGTTGAATGGTTACAACACTTCAGGTGGCACACCTAGCTAAAAAAGCATGAACGGGGGGGGGGGGGGAGAGATTTATTGATCTTTTCTGATAGGAAAATGGCTAAATTTTATAAAACTGCTTTTTTGGACAAATCACAATATTTTCAATCAGAGATGGGGGTACACTATGGATAGGGGGGAAAGTGGTCACATGACCACAAAATAAAAAGAATTCAAAACAAATAACACATGATCAAATATATTATATTGAAAATAAATCTTTCCCCCTATTGAATGATACAAGACTTAAACTATGGATAAGGCAGGCATAAATTCATAAAGCTATTTTCCATGTTCACCCATCAATGCCTTAAAAGAAGAATGCTACATTAGGCTTATAAACCCTTAAAAATGTTATTTATCGCTTAATATAGTCCATCATGCCTAAAAATGTAAACAATTCATTTAACTTGTCAACTAACTCCTTCAGAGTGATGCATGAGATTGCAAAGTGAAAACTGGTTCAGTATCGCTGAGTGGAACGCGAAGGTACTCAGTACAATCCGTCGTTGATGTTGACAGTCTTTGGTGATTTCGGTCACTGACCACAGTTCTTTCAATGCAATTTGGTACATGTGCAGTATTTTTTGTCTAAAACAAGCTATAGAGAATTATAGATGAAGAATTTTCTGGTTTCTTTTAACCTGTTGGCAGCCGTTTTTCCTTTATTAACTCTGTGCAGGCAAGAATTTTCAGGATTTTAGTGAGATTTAGGGGTACCTTAGTAAAAACTTATCTTATTCTTAGGTATTGGTGCATGGCATATATTTAATTGTAAGCAGCTTTATTAAATGTGTTTTTCTCAAAATGATTTTTTTCCTCTGAACTATATGCTAAGGCTTCTTTTCAGCTTTTGAATAGTTGTAATTATTCCATGTCCCTGAAATTTGGTATACTAGTTCCTCAAGAAGTTAAAAGGTGCAATGATAAAAGCCTATACGCTTTAGGTTTGTTTTTTTAAGTAAATTATTTTTTAATCCTATGTGTTCTCACCAAAATATATTTTAGATGGGTACAATAAAAAAATCATAACTTTTTTCTTAAATTTTTTTAACAGGCATACGTTTCTTTTTGTGACTTGTAACAGTAGATAATAAAAATTAAATATATATTTTAAAAATTCATTTATGAAATATTTAATTTCTGTGAATTTCTGTAAAAGTGAAAATCATGATGCAGTACTTAATTGGCTCATTATTCTGAAATGTGAAGATTATTCTTCAAATAAAGTCTAAAGAAATATCTTGACCAATGTATTTCAAAATAAAACTGCCTAACACTTGGTGTGCTTGACAAAAATTCATCTAAAATAAACAGTGGAATAGATACTAGAAAAAAAGTAGACATTGTTGTGCTCTACATAAATCATTACAAAATTGGTAAGTTTATTTACAAATTTTAACATCATTTGTTTATATTTTGCATTTATATTATATTATTGGTATTTCTAAAATGCCAGACTCCGCATAAAATCTTCTGGTTTCCTGAGGTGGGGGGTAGGCAGATCTGCTAATGGTTAAGTAGCTTTGTGTATAGATCACGAGGTGTGATGGAGATTATGCTAATTTTTGAACGGTTATCCAGGTACCTGTTCAAAATCTGGACAGGTCTCCGGGCAGCTTTTTAGAATAAAATTGACAGCCCTACCGATGTGCTTGCTCATTCGTTTGTTTCGCTATCTTGTCAAATGTTTCTTTGAAAAGCTGGTTGAAGGAAGCCAGCTGAATACTATCATTAGTTACATTTACATTCGGTCCTGTTTCTGTTACAAATTCAGATATATTTGGCACTGAAGTACTGCAATTCCAACCATGTCTCCAGATATCACCTCCCCCAACTCCTCTGTGATATCCTCGGAATCTGATGCACTCTCCTCCCATTTGGAAAGATCTGGCATGTGCATGCCACTGATGCTAATGCCACTTCTAATCCTATCGTCCAATTAAAAATCAACTTCTCTCACCTCTTTATCCAAAAATAAATTGAATCCAGTAAACTCGTCACTATCACTCAACTATTTTACTATTCTAAGAAATCCATTTGAAACACCAAAGAAACAAAGAAAACTTTATCAAAAAATTAACGCAGCAAGGAGAAAACGTTTAAAAATGCGCTTCAGTTATCGTAGAATCATCGCACAGGAAGTCGACAATGGAAATATCTTGATTTCTTGAATGATGTGTGAAGAAAAGCACTGGTTGGTACAGGTGCTTTCGGACATTTTGCCCGAAAAGTTGTAAAACGCACACATGCATTAACCGTAGCTAATTCATGGTGATCTATTAATTGCTCTGACCACCACCCCAGCACTGCTTTGGATATTATGCAGCACATGCACACAAAACTGCAAAAATCTGATTAAAAGTATATAACTTATTTGTATAGATTTGATACAAGTATGTAGAGCAGCTTCCTAAATTTTCAATATTATTTATACATTTCTTTTCAGAAAAATCTTTGTTGGAGGATTGAGTTGGAATACTGATCAAGGCAAGTGCACAATTTTTTTGTTGGTGGTGGTTTTGGGGTGGGTCATGAAAAAATTTTTGTTGTGTAATTTGATTTATTTTTTATCTAGTAATAATAATCATTCACAGATTTTTTTACACCTTTATTTTTAAGATCATACTTTTGTGGTATAGATCACCATTTACCAGCTCTTGGCATACTTTTTTTTTTTAATGACAAACATAAGATTCCATTTTGAAGAAAACATTCTTAGTTTCTAAACAAAACTAAATGTGACCTGTCACCACAAAAAGATAAGTCGGATTTTGGGGGTATTGAGATATATATATCAATAGAAAGAAAATTGAAAGGGCTTTCTGTTGATATAAAAATAAAGAGTGTAGGACAAAATATGGAAAAGTTATGTTTGTTTGAAGTGCACTACTGTCCGGACGGCCATTTTGAGAAAATCGGCCTCAAAGATTGAACACATTTCTGAGAGGTTTTTCCTTAGCAACCATATATTAATCTGCTTCATTTGCAATCAGAGTTGAAGAAGACACAATAGCTAACACTGTAATAACTATAAACAACAAATATATTGTTACATCATTTACAGACAACAGTCTTTTTAAGCCATAACAATTAGAATTTCTGTATGCGAGAATGATTATTGTGGCTCAGGTGGTGTAGTGTCGATCTGTTTGCACCCACATGACCAGTTTTCACAATCTTTAAGTTCACTGTCTTCACTAGTTTCGCCTGGTCCGCAAATGCTGACATCTGGCTCTTCTATTTCAGTATCACTATCAGTTAGTCATTAGATAACACACTTAACACTGGCACCGCTTGTGCCACTGTCGTCTGCTTCGTCTTTTTCGTTGTTCGATCACGCGATTTGCTGTCCGTGTCACTTTCAGATGAAAATCCATCAGCTACATCCTCATTAACAAAATAATCAGATATCAAATCTTTAATCTGAATGCTTTCTTTTTCTAAGATGTTGCTTTCTTTACATGAATTCAACAAATTAGCGATTCGTTTCTCCATGTTTACATTACGCATTACAGGACGAAACTGTCTCCCTTGTGTGCGTTTCAACCAATCGTGACCGTCTTTTTATGAGAGCATGCTTGGTAACCTTGCAAGCTTTGATAAAACTGTCTGCGGATTGGCTGAAGCTTTTCACTTTGTTTACGCCAAGGACAGCCTTATAAAACATTCTGATTAGACGTTATAAATAAATAAATAACCAGTGTCGTCAGCATAAAAATAGGCTTTTTCCTGAGCATTCTGATATACAACATGATGAGGTTCAGCCAGGGATACTACCGTCTACGATCGTCAGATTATAGCACTTTTGGGCCATATTTTTCCTTCGAAGTTAGACAGTAGGTCACAAAAAAATAATAATAAAGCTATTTCTAGTTCGAATTAAAGAAAAACACGCTAGTAATTTGTTGTTCGATGGTTTGGGAACACGCTAAAATGAAAATCTCAATTTCACCCATGTAGACCCCCACCTTCGTTTTTGCCGTTTTTCTTGGCTTAGCCTTGCGAGACTTAAGTATCTTTTTGTGGTGACAGGTCACAAATATTTTTTTCAAGGAAATATTTGGTAAAGCAGATTAGAGTGTTTTACCACTTATAATTATTGGGAGGTAATTCTGTTTCCCTGTGCCAAATTCCTTTGAACAATACAAACAGCAGTCATTTGAATCGCTGGTTTCAAAAACAACTTTTTTTTTTTTTTGAAATTTTTTAAAAAAGGAAATAAAAAATGAAAAAGACTTGGAAGTAATGGGGAAAAAAATCAAAATTAATTGAGGCCTGTATGTGTATGCCTACAATATACCGTAAAGATTATTAGCTTTATTAGTGTGAAAATTGCTCATTTTCCATGACACCACTCTCAGTGATGTTGCTCTTATGTAGTTTTTACCACTTGATCATAGCACTATTATCAAAATTATGTATGTATGCAACCATTAAAAATAAAAGTTAAATATTTTGCAATAGCTGCACATTTTAAGGAAAATAAATTATGTACACTTAGTAAATTGTACGGGTGAGATATTAACAATAATCTACATTTTTTCAATTTTCAGCATCCGTTACTTTTATATGTCCAATTGAAAAGTAATTTCAACAGTTAAAATCATGTATACATATTTATTCTCCATATACAAAACACTCTGAAGTTTTCTTGAATTTATTTCAACTTAAAGAGTTATTTTTCAAAGTTGATATTTGTTGTTTATTCTAGCACTCCCCTCCCCTCGCCACCCCCCCCCCCAAAAAAAAAAAAAAAGAAACATAAGAGAAAAAAGTAGTATGTCAGTAACTGTTACCTCTGCTCTTTATGGGGGTTCCTGGATAGTGTTGGTCCCCTTCAGCACTTCAGAGTAACTTCTACATCAAGTATTGATTACCTAAAACAGAATTGGTTATAGTGTTGCATATGATTTGATTCCAGATTCACTGCAGTCTTATTTCAGTCAATTTGGAGAGATAACTGATTGTATTGTGATGAAAAATCCCCAGACTGGAAAGTCGAGGGGTTTTGGATTTGTTACATACAAAGACCCTTCAGCTGTTGAGGTTGTTTTATCTTCTAAAAGTCATGCAGTAGATGGTAGAACTGTAAGTACTTTGTAGAATTTTTTTCTTTTAAGAATTTTTGTTGTTGTTAGGACATTTGTCAAATATCATTTAATTATTAAAAGTCTCTGAGGAGGGTTTTTAAAAAAAAATTTTAGTAGGATATGTAGCAATGAAAATAAAGTTTTATGCATGTGGTCCTGTTTGTATGTTTTAGAAAAGTATGCTTCAATATTTTTGCTTTTAAATGTTGGCATCTTGCAGTTGTTCTAATTATAAATATTATTCTTTAATATCTTTTTCGCATTTTTGTGAAATGTTTAAATATGCTTATTTAAAATATATGGAGAATGTTTTTTATTTTAATTAGATATTTTTTCTTTTCCAATTTATTATTAGGTTGATGCCAAAGCCTGCAATGCACGAGGGACAGCTCCTAAGGTATCACATTTGCTAAGTTTACAAACTTTTTGATTTAGCCATTGTCAAAATAAAACCCCCAAAACTGAGTATTTATCTTAAAGTTTTTATTTATTCCCTTGGTGATATGAATGTGTTTATTGTGGTTTATTTTGTTTAACAAGTTGTCTTTTCTTTTGTCAGCCACAAGGAAGAGGATTTAATGCCAGTGGTGGTGGTGGTATGACTGGACGCACCACGAAAATATTTGTTGGAGGATTGCCTAATAATGCTGGAGAAGATGCCATCCGTGAAGCATTTTCCCGGTTTGGAAATGTGTGTTAAACTTAAATAAAAAATAGTCTTTAAGATATCACCTATATTTTAGAAACAAGGGTGTTAATCATAACTGCTTAAACTTAATTTTTTAAAGGGGTGGGCGTTGCAAAGAGTACTGTTTACACTTTTAGCATTTAATATCTATTATCAGTAGCTGGAATACTTTATAAATTAATATTATTTATTTCATTTAGAAAATATTAACTCCAAAATTGATGTAGTATTTCCAAAACTGATTTAGTTAATTTTTTTTTAATAATCTCTACAAAGTTTATATCTGGACTTAATAACTCATCAGGAAAGTTGTAGAGTTGGTACAAAAATGACTTGTTGCAGTAATGTAATGAGATAATTGCTTATACCATACGTGGCTCGGCACTCATTCGGTCGATTAAAAATAAATATGTTTATTATTTAAATAAATATATATTTATTATATATTTAAGTTGTATTGTTGATTTTTATTTTATAGGTAACAGAAGTTGTTATCATGTATGATCATGAAAAAGGACGATCAAGAGGTATGGACTTTGTTTATTCTGATTGTGAATTTTTTTCTGCTGTATTTTAGTTTTAAATGAATGGTTTATTATAATTGGGTGATATGCACATCCTATTATTTATCAATTACAATTTGCAACTCCGGGTTTAGAATGTTTTGGAATATTGCTTTAAAGTATGCATATCATACAGATGGGATCGACACGAGACTATCAAGACTGCTTGTTTGTATGGTAAAATGCTTAAACATGGGGCCATGTGCAGAATTTTATTTGTCCGTTTGCTATGTTCTATTTTTACGACGTGTACTTAGCACTAATTGTGAATATTTCTGAAGACTAGACACTGCAGACATATTTACTAGTAGAATATTTCTTTTTGGCAGAGTTTATTGAAAGCTGAACATTTTTAAAAAGTAGATCTGGTACAGAACTGTTTACATATATTGTTTCAAAGCCAAACTGACAAATTGTGGAGTTATATATAGGTTTATATAGTTATTGTGGAGTTTTCATGTCTTTATGCTTTGACATTTTTGCTAAACCAGACAAATTGGTGAGAGTAAGCTTTATGCATACATTAAGACAATTTAAAATTTACATAAAAGCATATGCTCCATAAAGAGGATAAATTTATTGATTATAATGAATTGAACTATCATCTAGAAATAAACTCGTATTTATCCTCTAATTATGAAACATGCATTTGTACAGTTAAAAAAAATTAAAGAATTGGATTAATGTGTACAATATACTTTTAATTTATGACCAATTTTGTTTTGGTTTGTAAAATGCTATAGCATATGATAATGAAATATCAACTTGATTTGTCCAGACATTATCGACCTGTTTTATTTAAAGTATTCATAAATGATTCCTTGCAAATTTAAAGGTTCATGATGCGGAATGAGAGGATATAGCCAATAAATGTCACCTAGTCTGCAGGTTTTCTGCAGTGAACTATCAAGGTGTTTTTTTCGAGGCAACTGATTGCTTTTCATCAATGGTGCGGAAGCCTTTATAGTTTTGGGAATTTGAACTTGCTGCATTTTTTAAAGAATGTTTGAAAATCTCTTAAATCATGACTTGATACCTCTTGCACAATTTTTTCAAAACTCTTCATATATTTCTCTTATTTCAAATATAGGTTCTGTGTAATGCATGCTAATGCATGCATATTTAAAATCACAGAAACTTTTAAAATCTGGCCAAATAAACTTTTGTATGCTTCTCACTTTTTTCTCAGATTTCATATTCTTTCCAGAAAATGCAATAAAGGCATTTATTCAGCAGTAATAATGAATTAGGTATCAGAAATAAATTAATTTTAACAAGAAAAACCTGTTGGAGTAGGTTTACCATCATACCTGTTTATGATTTTAGAGTGTTTTATGGACTAGTTCTTCATGCAGTTTATTATAATGTTGGTTTCCTTTGCATATTTAAAAGATTTTCTCTTTATCAAAATTGATTTCGACATTCTTTCTGGTGTGTAGGGGGAAATTGTGTATCTTTTCACTAAATGAAAAGATCAACTATTTTATACAAGAATCGTAATTTAAGTTCAAAATGTTATTTTGGATGTTGTATATCATGCAAAATGCAGCTACAGTATAGTTTTGTAAGCATTCAGGTCACATCACATTCCTTTTATGTTTGACCTTTTAATGTTATTTTTAATCCTTACTATCTCTTAATAGTTACTTGTTATATATTACTGTTTAAAGCTTAGATTAGTCTTCTAGTCAATGCATTATTTGAATACTCTATACATTTCTTGCATACTTGTGAACTTGTCTGTTAACAGACATGCAATTAAAAACATAAGAAAATATTGTTTTCTCAGATTAACACCAACTGTCGAAGTTGGTGTACTCTTGTAGTAGCATACACATCATTTACTCATATGGAAGAAGTGCTTTAATGAGCATTGAAATTCTTCTAGCTGAAGAACTGATTTACCGTATATGAAGGACTTCTAAAAATAACTAGGTTACATTATTGTCTGCTGAGTTGATTCTTGATGTTGCAGACTTTTAGAGATGACATCCACCTTGGCTTGAGTATGTTGCCCATAATCTTAATTTTAATTAGATGAAGAATTTAAAGATTTAAAAAAAAATATTGTGCAAAATATATAAAGACCACTGACTTTTGATTTTGTCAAATTTTTATTTTTATATACCTTAGGCTTGTGCTCACCAATTTTTTTCAATAAAGTTTATAATGAGACTGTATCATATTAATTAACAGTTGAATTTTTATTTAGTGTTCTTAGCTTTTAAGGAGATGTTAATAATCTAGTTTTGAAAGAGTATATATATATATATATATATACACACACATTAGAGACCTGGAAATGTAGAAATTAGATGTATTTTTTTTAATAGAATCTCACTTCTCGTAAAGGTTTGAGTGTCTTGAATTAATTTGGTAATTTGAGTATGTCCAGTCATTCATGGAAGCACTTTATCATCCCCCAGTCATTCAAGTAGCAAAACGAAGTTTTTTAAATCAATGAAATAGTTTCCTATAATAACTCTTGTAGAATTGTAAAAGCCACGATTATTAATTTTTTTCTCCTGTTCGCACTTAATCGATTTATTTTTTATTTTAAATTTAAAAATAAATTACACGTATTCTATAACTGTGCAGATTTAATATTTATAGCAGCAGTTCCCAGGGCACAAGTTATGTACACATGTTCTTTTAAAATCTTGCAACAAATGATGTTGCTTTACTATAGTGTAACATTTTCAATTTTTGACATAGTTTATTAAGCAGTGATTTGGTATCTTTATTTATGATTATTATATTATGTTAAATTCGA
Organism: Sinotaia quadrata; assembly: GCA_028829895.1. Taxonomy (NCBI): domain Eukaryota; kingdom Metazoa; phylum Mollusca; class Gastropoda; order Architaenioglossa; family Viviparidae; genus Sinotaia; species Sinotaia quadrata. Next base: position 126,759,194 of record CM054177.1, on the reverse strand, counting down.
GGTAGAAAAGATTTCCACATTTTTGCATTTGACTTCAGTTTCATTTCAGCAACACAACTTTTCTCATGGAATTATCTCTAATCCAGTTAATTTGCAGTTCACAAGTTTATCATACTCTTATTTTATAACCATTATTTTGCATTTTGAGGGGATCTATGTTAAATGGAGGCTCATAAAGAATGATTACACTACTTTAATCAGATTTCCACCTTTGCTGGTTTTCATGAAAATTGTTTCTAGCAACAGTTTATCCTTTTTTGGAATACGTAAACCATGCAGCAATTAATTAAATATTTATTATTAGTTATAGTCCTATTAATTTAAACTGCATCTCTTTACTAAAATAATGAAAGGATCCTTAATTTTTTAACCTATTCAAGCTAGATCTTACCTTCAGTTGGAGATGCATAAGGCACATTCTTTAAATTATTCTGCTATAATTAGTGAATATTTGTATGTTTTTATATCTCCTCTTTTCAAGAATAAAATAAAGAAGTTCATCCAACTATGTGTCTTTGTTTTTTATTTTTCTGTCTGGCATGCTGCCGAATGGTGTACATTATCTTGTACACTTCATTATAATTGATTTTTTTGTGTAGTAGTCTTAGATCAAAACAGTGTACCATGGAAGAAGGGAGAACATTAGTAGCATTGTGCTTCATCTCTCCAGATCAGCCTAGCTGACTTTATTTCCGAAAATTATTTCTTTTATATATTAGTTAATTTTTTTAAATATCACCACAAATCCGAATTATTATCATAATGTTGTTTGTCAATATTAATCCTGTTTGCTTCTCTTCCAGCCTTGGATTGGTGTACGGGCAAATCCCTTTGGCCTGTCATTTGTATGAATGTTTTTTTTGTTTTTTTTTTGAATGAGATCCATGCCATCATTTCACTGCGTTGGTTTTCTTGTAATTTAATTCCTTGATGCATTTTCATTGGCTGTAGGGTTTGGTTTTTTGACTTTCGACAATGAGGACAGCGTAGAACAAGCAGTTGCGGATCATTATGTCGACGTCAATGGAAAACAGGTTAATTTTTTCATGTCTGCGTTTTTGCCTCTCCTCATGCGGGGCTTTAAAAAAAAAAAATCCAGCAATGGAGAAACCACAAGGGGAATGCTAGCGTCAAATTTCTTTCACAACCAAAGGCAGCTCAACTGAACTGCATCATGAATCGGTTTAATCGTGTTAAGTGTCTAATTCATTTAAGGTGTTACCAGTAATTATTTATATAAAATATGATTAAGTTTTTACTTGTGATATTGTTTTGCTTATTTACTCTTTTAAGTAATTAAGGTCACGGTTGGCTGATGCTTTATTAAGCAGTACTTAGATTATGTTAATACACTTACTGCATTTGCATATCTATAATGATAATACATTACAGTGTGTGTTAATTAATTTAGAAAAGTTTTAAACCAAAATTATGGTAATTGCGTATTGTATTAAGTAAGTTTGGCTTCACACATCCCCTTTGTGGCTCTATGCTCTCCTTTAGATTGCTTATTATTTGTTAAAGTTTTCTACGTTTTTTTTTTTTTGTTTAATTATGAATAAAACAGCATTGCTGCCTTAGAAAAATAACCTTGACCAAGTTTGCCGTTCATTTTTCGTAGCATTTATGTGATAGTATAATGTTTATTTAAATTGTTTTGCGATTTAATGCATTGATTAATTTTGTCTATGATAGAGCTTGGTCTTGGTTGAATATCACAATGTTTTAAATCATCCTTTTTCTATATTTTATAAATAATTAGAGCTTTTGCATTAAATTAATTTTTAAATATTTCACATTTGAAATAATGTGGAACTTGTGTCATGATTTTATATATTTTGTTTCACAATTAATTAATGCTTACATATTTGTCTACACGACTTATAGTACAATTTTACAACTATTTATTGCTTATTATATATATTTACATAACTGTATACTGCACATTGTGCAAAGTTCGGTCGTTTATCTTATTTTTTTAAATTTATCTAACTTAAATTTTATTTGGGAGCTAATATTTTTTATTTTAAGAAAAAAACAAACTATTTTTTGTACATCATGGCATCAAATTTATTTGGCTTACGGTTGCCATTCATGACTTAGATAAACTTCTAAACCAAATTTGTTGATTTGACTTTTACAATTTAACATTTTAATTTTTCATTTAGACTTATATTTTAAAAAATATCTTAATGATGCCCATTTTGGTAATGTTTTGGGCATTGCCTTAAATGTTATCCTTGGTAGGGTGAAAAAATTACTTGTGCTTGTATTCTAAAGTAGTTTAGTATTTCATCTAAAGTATTATTTTTGTTGTATTTTCTCCCCATTGGTCCTTTGCAGGTTGAGTGCAAAAAGGCTGAGCCTCGAGGTGCAGCTGGTGGTGGTGGTGGAGGCCGAGGTGGTGGCCGTGGAGGCCGTGGTGGTGGTAGTAGCGGTGGTGGTTTTGGAGGACAACCGGACAACTGGGGTCAGCAAGGTGCATGGGGAGGACAAGGTTGGAATCAGAACTGGGGTGGTCAGGGCTATGGTCAACAAGGATGGGGTCAGGGTGGCTACTCCAATGGCTGGGGACAACAAGGTTTGTGCTTTTTGCATTTTTAAATTCTCTAATTAAATTGTATTTCTTCTAAATTACATTTATCAGAAAGCAAAATTGGTGTAAAATCTCTTAAGATTTTTGTTATTCAAAGAAATTGGGCTTTTAAATTCGGTATTTAAAAAAGAAATTTTTGGTGTTTAGCATATTGTTTTAAATATCATTTTACTGTTAACTTTTTGACACACCAGTTTAAAGTAAGTATTGTTGCATATTGCTCTAAAGTTTTATTTAGACTTCTAATAAAATATTTTTATTTACAAATATATATTACTAAATATTGGCAAAGATTTTTCAGTATTTTAAAATAAAAGTGTATAAGGTCTACATTAGAGAATAATTGCTATTCTGGTTAATTGATCTTCCAGTTTGGATAGATAATTTTTATTGACAATAATCATCTGATATTTGACTTGTATTTTAATTTATCAGATTTGCCACAATATTGCACTCAGGAATTGAACTTTATACATCATATTTTCTACATTTTTCATCGCTTATTTTATCCACACTTTTATAAAATGGATGAAATCCTTTTCATGCTCATGTAGGCTTAACCATTAGCATTTTTCATGTCTTTGTTCTGTATTATAAATGAATGTTTACTTTTAAAATATGTATTTGTTATTTATTATTCACTTGTATATAAAATTTAGAAAATTCCTTGAACTATTATATTAACAGTTAAAAGTTTTGTTTTTTTATCCTTTAGGTTGGGTATGTATTTGTTCATTCTAACATCGCAAAAAAGAATCAGTGTGCTTAATTATTAAAGTGTGGTTTTTTTTAAATTAAAAAAAAATATGAACCACTGTCGAAATTACTTGATGACAGATTTGTCTACATTTATCTAAAAGAAAGTAACATTTTGAAATCTTTATTTTAGAATTTATTTTTGAAGTTAGGACATATTTTTATATTATCAAAATATATATTTTAAGAAACACAAGTTTTTAATTTAAATCTAAATTACCAAGTTTGACTGGCAGTGCAGTTTTTATCTCAACTGGCATATGACTTATCCTAGATTTCTTGTAACAATTTAAACTTTGAAATGTGAATTTTTTTTTTTTACGTCTTTCCCTCTAATCTGTATAGGGGTCTGGCCTTAAGGGTTTATTTTAATTACCTATTTACAAGTGCATTTCATTATGCAAGAGGGTATATGCATAGGAAAGTACAGGTTGTGGCCGTTTTCAGGTGTGATTGATGGTCTGATGGCAGGGATGAATAGCATATCTCCAGCAAGCCAAGGTGTATGGTCTATTGGCCTTGGTAGCAGTAGCAACTTGGGCAACGAGATAGCAGCCAAGACTCTGGCTGGAAGTGGAGATGGAATTGGAAATAAATCTGATGGTCATGGATCATCATTGACTTCAGGTTTATGAAGTTTTTCTGCTAAAAGTTGCTCAGATTTGTTTGTTATTTTTATTTTTTTTAAAAACAATTTAGGCTTTGGGACACGCATGCTTGAAAAAAAAGTTTGCTTACCTTGAATTGGCAAGTTTATGCCATGGGTTCAGATTTCCTGTTTGGGTTTTCTTTTGCCCCAGTTACTGTTTGTTCATTCCATTTGATACAGTTTGCTGTGATGCTGTATTTGGTTTTATTTCTGTTGTGAGGATTTTTATATCCCCACACTTTCATTTGCAAGTTCAGATCAGTTTTGTGATTTTTCAATGCAGATTAGAAAAGAGGGCTATTTTATAATTTATATGTTCAGTAATGTACAGTTTGGTACCTCTGGTTTTTAGATTGATATTGTTTGGGCTTGCTTTATAATTAAATTCTTAGAATCCAAGTGGAACTAACCAAGTGGTTTTTAAAACCTTGGTATAAGATGTTATCTTTTTATAAAAAAAATTTATATCTTTACAGCCCAGGGAGGGCAGCAAGGCATGGGTTTTGGAAATTACGGCCAGTATGGGCAGACAGGGCAAGGTGAGCTCACTTTAGTTTTCAGATGGATCATATTATTTCCCAATTGGTTTCCAGTGGCCTTCAACGATCCTTCAAGTATTGTAAAAACTACTTGTTCTAATTGAGATTAAAGGGGATCTACAGTTCTCAAAATGAAGTGTAGTTTGCAAATTTTTCATCAAACTGTTGGAAATTTGGTCATATCCTTTTGTTTGTCTTCAGCCTTGTTCCCATTGCTCTTAATATTTGCTTTAGAGCATTATAGCCTGTAATGATATTTATTCAAATAATGTATCAATTTAAAACTTGCTGGATCCCCTTTAAGTTGAAATTTAATTTATTGTTGCCCGCACTGGTAATTTCCATTATTATTTTTTTTACCTCGAAGATAAAGAGCTTAATTAACTGCAAATGTCAGATTAAACTTTATACAGTGCATATTGACCTCTTTTGCTGGCCATGTATGAATGAACATAAAGAAATTTGTTAAAGTACTTTCAGCTTATCAAGTATAGTGGGATTGTAAGCAACATCTCAAGTTTTTGCACTGATTGCATAACAGTATGATACATATATATTGTGGTAATATTTATTATTTTGACAGGCCAGGGTGGGCAACAGGGAATGGGATATGGTGGTGGTTTTGGCCAGTTTGGAGGACAGCAGGGTAAGCAAATAAAAGGTAGTAGATACATATACATTAATCTTTCAACTTGAAAATACTAGATAAAAATTTTCTGTTCTGGGTTTGGTTGTTTCTTTTGTATATTTTAAATATTGTTTAAACAATCTGTTTAAAATTTGCTCGATGATTGTGCACAAAACACAGTAAAACCACTTGTTAAAAAAATCTATGTACAACATAGATTAAAAAGAAATTAAAGTAAAAATGATGAAAAAAGAATAAAATTACTTAATATTTCATTATACATGTGGAACGTGTTGTGCAGCACAGTTATGGAAGCTTTTTTTATCTTTGCTCCATTTTTACCATAATCCTTGATATATTTGTCCTGTTTAAATTATAGGTTATGGAGCTGCACAAGGACAAGGTGATGCTACACAGCAGGGTACTGCCAACTATGGCTATGGTAAGTAGTATTTTGGTGACCTTAAAGCAGCATTAATCCTGTGAACGGTTAAATGTCATTTCCGTGTTTTCAATACATAACTAAGAAACTAAAATACATTTTATAATAAACTATCCTGAGGCACACACCTTTGGAGAGAAAATCCATTTTCACATGAAAACTTCATTACAATAATAGTAGTAAGATTGTACTGCCATAATTCATTAAGGCTAAATAAAATTAGCTATCAAGTTTAGTATTTCTGAATTTCATTGTAGGCTATGGGGATGGACAGTATGGAGCTCAAGGTGCACAGCAAGGAGGTTATGGTCAACAAGGTGGATATGGTGGGGCCAGTGGGCAGCCCAATGGTCAAGGAGCAGGAGGAATGGGCACTGGTTACCAGCAGAGGCAGGCTCCGGGTAATGCAGGAGGTGCCAGTAACCGAGGTGGTGGTACTCAGAATTTTCACCCATATGGTCGATAGATTTATTGTAAAAAGATTGAAGAGGAAGCTGCTACTCATGTTTTCCAACGTTTTAAGCTGACAGTTCTCAGTGGATTGATTGATCAATCATCTTGCTTACATGATTCATTGGTTAACAAGTCTTAACCTCGTATCTAAGGACTAATCAGCTGTTGACTTCGTTTGTTGCAAATGTGAGTGTTCATACCACCAGACTTCATACCTTTAAATTTTGTTGGTAAAATATGAAACGAACTTAAACTTCTCATGTATTTGTTTTGCTGTCCAGAATATAGGCTAATGATCATTTTATTTAGGCAGCATGTTGGGTTTGTATTTTTGGGGGGGAAGGGTGGTGGGTACACCATTTTCTTCATATCTGTCAGTCTGTATAAACAATCACCTATCATCAGAACATTTTCATATGAATATGGTGTTTTACCTCGTTTTAGATGGAATTTGTGTAATAAGGGCTCTGATGTATATGAGCAATAGTTGCTTTTAAGTGAAATGTTTGATCTTAGGTCCTAAGGGATTAAACATGAACCAAGAGGCAGCTGAATGCAACTTGTCAGTATTATGCTAACAAGTCTCTCGTGTCTGATTGTGTAAGAAAAATTGACCAGTAAGTTTTAAAATTCTTGGTAGGTTTCTGAGTGTATAAAAAAAAATGATGGCAATTTATGTTAATGTTATTGCCAGAATTTGTTTTGTTTCTTAATAAATGCTGTGGCTGTTAACATGAGTCTTGTAGTAATTTGTTTGGTTTGCAGTTTTTGTTTGTCATGTGTACACCCATTCATGTCCTGCCCAAAAGTGATGTTTTCCTGGTATGTTGCTCCAAATGTGGTTGCTTTGCCCTTAATATTGTTTTTGTAGAAAGCTACCAAATCATGCAATGATATGCTCTTCTCAAGTCCATATCAAACTGCAAATCTATTGGCTTCATTTGATAATAATCAGGACTGACCTTGGGTTTCATGTCCTGAAATTAACCAATCTTGTAAATTCGCAACACAACTTGCCAATACTTTCAGCATATTTGGAACAATCCAAATCTGGCTTTTCTGATGGCAGAAAATGAGTGAAAAATGTGTTCATACATCTTGTTCACCAATTGACTTTTTGCCCTGCAGTTTATCTGAAAGATTTGTGATATCAATTAGGAAAGCAATGTCATTCAACCAGTCATCATCACTTAAATAAGCAGCATCTTGTTGCTTATTTATCATGAATGATTCAATCTCCTTTCTTTGATTCCAAAATCTTTTCAAAGTTGCAGCTCTACTGAGCCAATTCAAAGCAGAGAAGTAAACAGGATAATCTAAAAAGACCTTAATTTGAACGATTCAGCCCTCGAACATGAATGTAGTTCACACATAAACATCTTTCATAACATCTGTAGTACAAGTATTTATGTGCACAAACATTCCTGGTGTATAAAGCAGTGATTCACACCACAACTCCATGAGAACTGATGGTATCCAAAAATTTCCTGGTGAATGCTTAGGTTCTACCTGTCGTGGAGGGTGCTTCATCAGTTGTCAGGCCACAGTATGACTTTTAAATAAATTGTATTCCTTCATTGCAGTTTGGCAGATTACACATACAGCACCTTGGTTGTGATGAACAACAAATTATTTGTTACTCCAATCATTGTTGAATATTCTTCCCAATTTTCCATTCTTTTACCTGCATAAAATATTAGTTTTTTTTATTTTTATCACTAAGTGGAAGGGCTCAGAGAGTGCAATTAGCTGACACTGCCAAGGCATAATTAGCAAATTTGCCATTTTGATTTGGAAATTATATTTAAGCATTTAGAACAAATTTATTTTAAAATTTGTTGGCATTTCCCTTCGTAGTATTATCTTACTAATTACACTATATCTGCTGTTGGGCTGACTAATTTCATGACTGTTCTTGGTTTAAAAGATGAGTATTTAATATATGGTTTTGCATTTGACATAAGCATGATAAATGTCCAAAATACAAGGGAAAAAACCTGATAAATCTGTTAACTGAGACCGATGGAAGTCTAAATAATCAAGCTCTGTTCAGATCACTGGTTTATCACCCACCTAAGTACTTTTTAAAGCAGACCTGCATACCTTCCACTTTTAGCGGAAGAATCCCCAGCTCTTCCGCTTTCATTTTCAATTTTTATTTCCATATCAGTTTTGATAGGACGAAAAGCCTGCGTGTTTGTATACAATCGCCCGCTCTGTTCTTGACCAGCCAGTTGGTTAAGACACAGACATCTGCTAGGAGCTCTTCAACATACGAGTCCTTTTATTAATACTTCAGGAATCTTATTCGTCGGCCGTTATTAATTTTAGATTACAAAACAATATTTCGCTTCTATTAAAATGCCAGACTCCACATAAAATCTGTTGGTTTCCATTAAAAATCTGGTTTCCTTAGATGGGGGTAGGCAGGTCTGTTAAAGCAATTAGAACGTATTTTGATTATTAAAACAAAATGCACATATATACAAATTTTTAAAAATCGGCAATAAGCCACAATATTTTTTAAAAAATCATTTACATCCGGTCTATAATCACTGTTATATGGCAACGTACCATATTTTTGAAATGTTTTACATTTTGCAACATCCAACTGTACACTTGGTGCTAATATCAACTTTTCCCTGGGTGAAAGTTTTTGTGTGCATTAAGTTTCAAAACTTGTATTTTTATTAATTTGTTATATTTTTGTACATAGTTTAGCAATACATGATTTAATATGCAGGAACTCCATTGCTATTTGTAAACAGTATGATACAGCTCAAATCAAGCAAAGTGTGTATGTACCTTTTCTTATCATTGTATCATACAATGCCATACAACAGTGATCATAGACCGGATGTAAATGTTTTTTTAAAATGTGGCTTATTGCCGATTTTAAAAAATGTGTATATATGTGCATTTATTTTTAATAATCAAAATAACAATAACAGTCATCCCTTGCAATTTACCAAATGCTTGCAAGACTTGTTTATGGTAAATGACAATGAACTTTATTTCATTTGGTTAGTTTAAAAAATTGTGATCTTTCATGGTGAAGCTATTCTCTGCTTTGCTTTCAATAAATTTACTATTAAGACATCCAAGGAAGACAAAATCTAATAAGTTACATTACAAGCTCTTAGGTTATGAATGGGAAACAAACTGAATAGCAATGCACTCTGTAAGAGTAAACTCACAAATAGACAACTGTCGTAACTAATGAATGGAAAAAACGTGTGTGAAGAAAACCCATAAAATAAAACCGTGTATAATAATAGAAAACTGCAATTTTGTAGTGTCCATTTTTAATAAGCTAAGAATGCTAAATATGGTTAAAGAATTAAAAGATGGCACCATAACCTCACTTCTGATGTCAAAAGTTACTGTATTGAGTGTCGTTCCGTGTATACTAGTGGTCCCTGAGTCGCCCTCACGTCGGATAACAACTGGAAGGAAATCTTAAGTAGTTCTGATGAAGCACATCTTTAACTGGAGTCAAACAAGAAATATACTGGACATTCCACATCTTCACAATCTGCTGGCAGTCGTTGGTTTCCTGTGATACTGGATGCCTTGGCCTCTTGTCACTGTCACTACAGCACCATTGCAGTCTTCATTTTCCACAAGCTGTACAAATGCTTCCGTAACAGTCTCCACTCTAAAAGTAATGTAATCAAAAGTTATTTAGCAAAATGTGATATACTGTAGGAAATACTTCAAAGTATACTACAAGAGCTAGGCTACTAATAGATGCCAGAAACACCAGAGAAAAAGTGCAGTGAGACTAGTCGTTATCTTAATAGATAGAACCCAGATAGGTCAGACCTATTTTACAAATAGATTCTAGAGAGGAAGCTAAAGAAGCCATATCTTACAATTAGATCTAGAGATATCAGAGGCTAAAGAAGCCATAACTAACAGAATCTAGGGAAATTAAAAGCATCCACTTGCCATTACTACAATCTTTCAAAGCCACATTTCTTATCAAATGCCAAATTGAATGGAATTCTCTGATTTGAGGTAGTAACATAATTTGTGCATCTCTAACTAAAACCCTTAAGATTTCACCCTTTCAAACTACTGGTTTGAGTATATAAATTTTTAGTGCCTTCATTGGGTTTTGCATATAAGAAGAGTTAAATGTTCTAGAAACTAGCAAAAGGGAGATAATATTGAATACCCTGATCAGAAAGCCAATTCTTTGCCAAAAGAATGGATCCATAACTATTCTGAGTGATTCATCCCAAAGAAAACTGTTTTACAGGATCTCAGTATATAGTATGATTCTGAGATACTTGCATGCTGATGCTAAACTGAAAGACACCAGCAAGATGGTTCGTTTTGATTTCTAGAGGTTCAAAAAGTTTTAAATAGTTCAGAACTACTTCTAAATCTCAAGCAGGGAAAAAGGAATATTTAAGTATATTATACCCATGAGGAGATAAAGAGAACCTGGTTTTCGATTTGGTAAATTTTCATTACCAGCATTATGTTGCGTTAAATGTTTTCTTCTAAATGGGGGATGAGAAGGGAAAATAATGTCCCTTGGTACTAACCTTATGCAAGCAAGAATCAAAATAGTGAATGTTTTCTCATCTCTCATTAATGCTTATCTTGCCAAGATAGTGTGTCATTTGAAAGAAAGATGACACATTTTCCTCTAGCCACTTATCTACCAGAGGGCAACAACAAACCATGAAATTTGTATAAAACACTAAATTAGTTGTTTCTTCGCTTGTGTATATGCTTTTAAATATTCTGCACAGTGCTCTTCAGAGTCTGGCTGGAGCTTGCAAACGCTATTAATCCAATTTAATCTGAGCAGTTAACAAAACATAGTGCCATAACCTAATCTTGAGATAAAAAAGATGAAAGAACAAATGGAACCAAAGCAAACACGATTTGATAGAGCTGACACCCTTCAGAAAACTTGCTCCTATTGTACAATCCTCTGGTTGCATGATGGATAAACAAAGCAACAGCCATTAAAAAAAACAAACAAACACTTAACACCTTTCCTTACCTCCCATTTTGGGAAAAAGCACACTGATGTTAAGTATGTGAGTGTATTTCAATAAACAAAAGGCTCCATGGGATATATTTGACACAGATTGAGAATATCATGTATGGAATGTGATTTTTCTCTTAATTAACCAATCAAGGCCATTGTGCACATAAAGAGGATGCATAAACAAATAAAACTTTCTTTAAATGCATTCTACATCAACAACAACAAAAAAAATTCTCATAGCTGATAGTATCAGTACTTAACCAAACTGCAAAAGAAACTAACAACATTCAAAAACTAAGAAAAATTGCTTAATTAAGAAACTTTTAATTTGCAACACTAAGACATAAGCAGCAGCATCTTAATGCAGATAAATTAAAAATGTGAGTGATCATTCAGCACATGCTGCACTTACTTGTTGATGCCAGTCACTTCAAGAATTGCTTGGGCATCAGCTGGGTAAGATGTGTTGATGTTGCTTATCATGTTGGTATCGGTAAATGCTGGGCAAAGGCATGCAAACCGCAACCCCATCTTCTTTAGATAAGGGTTTGCCTACAGACAAGAAAAAATGTCAGTTACATCCATACAAAGTAAGCGTGATACAAGTTGACTGGAATTCTTTAGCACTCTGACACTATCACATTGTCCAATGATTAGTGTAAAAGAAATATTCATCCGTCACATTTGTATACAAGAATATGAGACACTGTCACATTGTCCAATCACCTATGTACAAGAAAAAATATTCATATTACGCTGTCCCATCATCTGTGTACAAGAAATGTTTGCAAGAATTCTGACATTTTGTGATTCTTGAAATGGGGCCAAGTAGCATATAGTAAGTTTCATTAGGATCATTGATAAGATATTTTTCATCCATTATTATACATAATAAATAGACAGTTGAAAAATTATCTAAGCACTACATAGTGTCAAGTTAAACACTTGATTACTAGGAAAGGAAATAACATTTCCTCTAAATTAAGTCAAACACTAATTGAGAGTAAAGAAGAAACATTTACTCTAAATTAAAAACCTTCATTTTATCCGTTCCTTTGAACAACACTTAACTATGTTTCCTTTTGAAAAATAACACACAATGGCTTTTGTTATGCCTTATTAAGAGCTGGTAACAAGATACATGATTCTTTTTGTGTGATCGCTAGGTTTCTTTGCAGTTTCTAGTTCTTAGTTGGTAGTTTAACTGCTTAGTCACGCTACTTATGACACAATTATGTAACAATTAACACAGAGATACTGGTTAATTTGATTAATACCAGATTAGTACTTAACAATATAGGTGACCACTATAGGCTGAAGTCATGTGACTAGGGTATGGTTGCTATCTATTGAAGGGTCATACTGACCAATAAAAGTACAATTTTTAACACATTATTCTAGAAAACTGCAGATGTAATATAAGCTTTAATATCACTGGTCCCTACTACTGATCAGTGGTTAGTGGGAGATTTGTAGCAGCTGATATTAAAACAGTTTGCTAGAGATGATTCCAATAGATTAAATTAGCTACCAAAAATTAATTTCCATGGACCCAAAAATGTCAATAAGATTTATCATGGGTAGTAATGCAATGCCTATTTATTTTTCTCTTGTGTTTGTCTGTTTTGTTCATAGAGTATGTTCTATTTAAAGTTTGTGAGTTTAGGGGGGAGGGATTAATTAGGTCAACAGTTAATTAGGTCAGTTCTTTAGAATCATTAAGTAATAGAATTCCCACAAGGTAGTGGCCTAGACCAAGATTTATATTCATTTAGACTAAGATAGTCCTGGGTCTAGGGATGATAGCACTTATAGGGAGGTGTTGAAGATTCAAGGTCAACACTGATCAGACCAGATCTGCATCTATTTATATTAATATTTTATAGATTTATTGCTCAAATAATAATAAGCATACTTACAACTTGAGGAACAATATTATAAGTTTGATGTCATATTACTCAAAGTTCAGTGCATATCTGACTGACCATTTACTGCCTATTCAGTGCATATCTGACTGACCATTTACTGCCTAAGAAACTATAAAGTATACTACCACTTACTATTTATGTGACATTATATCTGACCACTTACAATTGATAATATTATATTTTTGACCTACTTACTGCCCAAGCTCTTGTGAAACCCACCACACCATATTTAGATGCTGTGTATACAGGAATAAAGAAAACTGGTGTTATACCTAAAATAGAAAGAAAAATAGAAACATAACGAAAAAGTATTACAAACAATACATGGTATTAAATAAACTTGTGTTACCCTGAAATAAGAAAAAAATATATATATATTTGCTCAATTTAAAAAATGTATTTGCATTATTATTTTTTACTTTATAATGTTATAGTTTCTTTTGCATGCTTTTTGCAATGTCAGAATAATTTATTTATTTTTAAATGTATTTTTTTTTTAAATCGTAAACATGAAATTTTCAAGGAAGCAAATTCTCTCTCTCTCACACACACACAGAAATAATAATTATATATTAAACTTAGTCTTACCAGCAGTAGAGGCGACATTAAGAATAAGACCACCATGTCCTCCATTTTCCTTGCTCATCAGTCGAATGGCCAAGTTAGTACCAGTTATCACACCTGTCTTAACCAAATAAATAATTTTAATTTACTTTCTATTTTATAATTGAAGAAAGAAAAATTGTAAAAATTAGTTGCATGGTTTAAAAAAAAAATAATGAAATCATTTTAAATGAAGAGAGAGGACATCCCCTTTTACACCATCCATTCAAATGAACTTTTCACAATATTTATATTTCATTATGACATGAACTTCTAATAATTGTAATGATGAAAAGACACATTGTGAAACAAGTGTAACATATTAAAGTATCATACATGATGTTAAACAACACTGAACAATGAAACTGGACTAAACATGCACTATCAACTATCTAGGAATTGGAAGGGGTTTACCCCCTTTGTTCTCATTCCCATGTTACCCCATTCATCTCTTGCAAAAAATGATGATATAAAGCATACAAAAACTGGCATTTTTAAACTGCAAATAAAAAATCAATTGCAACATTGACTTTCAAAAAAGCTTTTTCTTTTTATTATAAAAAGAAAAACAAAATCTTTATATTTATCAAAATAATACTTTTAATAGTATAGTAATACATATTAATAATATGTGATCATAAGTGAATAGAATAGAAACAGAACTTATTAATATTTTATTCTGTTTAAAAACATCAACAGATCTGTATATTTATTAGATCAACAACAATAATGAAAATAAACATAAACAGATATGTACATAGGCTATGTGAACAATTTATGTAAATGGAAGAGAAAAATTGAAATTAGTAATATTCTATCTACTGTTTAATGAAATACCAATAGAAATAATGTCACAGAAGAAAAAGTATTAAATATATGTAGAGAATGAGAAGAAAATGTATATACAACTAATCAAATACAAAGAGTTCTGATCATTCTCTCAGTGCATTATTGTTTTCTAAAGAAATGCTAGATAAATATATTTTCCAATCTGATAAATGAGTTTAATTTACATAAACGTGTTTTGTATACATAAATAGTTTTCTGTATATAAATAAGTTAATGCATAAAAATGAGATTTTTGTGTGCACGAAAATGGACTTAGAGTACATGAGTTGAAGGGCTTCTTTTTGTTTGTAGATAAAGGAGTCTAATTTACATCAATGTATTTTTGTGTGCATTTTACTATTTCTCATCAATGATGTTAAGCTAGGTTAAAGAAATGGGTTCTAGATTAAATTTACCAAGTTTGTATTCACAGTTTGAACATAGTCATCTTCAATTCCTACGCCTGCATTGTTTACCATGATGTCCAGACATCCAAAATTACTCTTGAAAACATCAAATGCTCCTATGCAAAAGTAAAGGTACAAAAATGTTTTAGTTCTGAAATAAGAAAAAAATGAAATATATGCTAATATACTATTCATTTACTACATACCTTGCTTGTAGAGTTACTTTCAAAATACTTATAACAAATTTAAACACAATACGCAAATTCTAAAACAGGTTTTTTAGTCAAGTAATTTTCTTGTTTATTTTCAGTTTATCTATCTATCTGTTTGTCTGCCTGCCTGCATGCATGCAATATTTTCCCCTTGCTGCAACTGTCAACAAACTTATTAAAGTTTTATCTTCTAATAGGTGGGAAGGAAGTAGTCTGTATTTAATCAATTTTTCTTTTCCTCTAAACCAGGGGTGCACAAACCTTTTAGGCCAGAGGGCCAAATTTCCAATTGATAGCACGTTGAGGGCCGCCACATGGATGGCTCAGTAGAAAAAAACAACACAAATAATGAAATAATTTGCTTTATGGCAACATCCAAAAGTCCTCCAGGGGCTGCATGGAGCCCGCAGGCCGCGGTTTGTGCACCCCTGCTCTAAACAGACACCCCCAAGCTAGATGTTCAATCAAACTTGCACAACAGTGTCCATAAGGGCTAAAACAAAAATTATTTAATCTAAACTTATACTGAATAGGTATGCTTGTAATTTAATCCCAAAGCAAGCACAATAGTGGTTTAAACCCACACAATTATTTATTTGGTAAAATTTTCAGGAAATGTAGTGGTCCACACTGGTACCAAGGTCACTCACATTAACCTGCACAGTTTCCTGTTTGCTCTGGTTGGTTGAAAGAATCAAAGAGTAGGCTCAATCAGCTGGACAGCTGACCATTGCATTCACTGATTCAGTCTAATTAATTATGCACCTGGCCATAGAACTCACTCTTAATCTTATGTAGGCTCTGACAAAAAAACTTCTATTAGCACAGTAGGTTTGAAACAAAACTTTTCGTGTCGCCTAAGATAAACTAAAAATCATGGACTGAATAAATCTTAACAAAATTTCACTTTATATGCAAAGAATTCAATCACTGTTTTATAAATACTTTTAAGATTTCCAAGCTGTCATGTCTTACTCTTTCCACTTAATTAACCCATTTACCCTCAACACTGATCATAATTACACTGCCCAATCAATTTATTTAGTTTCCATTTAAAAAAAAGAAACACCTATTATGACTTGAGCTTTCATGACATAAAAAGAAGGAGCCATCTTTTAAATCCTGTCAATTTGATTAGAAATTATCATATCACAATATGCTTCAACATTTTATTAACATTAATAAAAATACCAATAAGCTATCTGCTCAAAATTTGTTAGAACAGAAATAAATAAAGAAAGTATTATAGATATTTTCAGAGAGTTATTTCTTTTTGAATATGACCACCATTTATCATACCCACAATTTTAATTAATGTAACCTAAGAGTTATGTTTATGATGGTGAAGAGTTTAAAGGATTTATAAATGTTTTCCAGAGCTGACATTTCTTGGAGAGAATATATTTTGCTTTGCTCTCTGTGTGGACTAGCCTAACACTTAAATTTAGAATTAGATACTGAAATTAACTAGCAACTGATGGCTTGATAGTTGAATATGAATTATGAGAACTTTTAACTAAATTGCTAATTTGATTAATACAGTAAATAAAAGAACTTAAAAAATCTAACTGAAAAAAAGGGAACAGTAAAATGTCGTACTTTCAAAGTCTTTGACAGAGGTAACATCACATTTTATGAAAGCTACTCGGTCCTTGCCATACTCCTGCTGCAATGTTGATGCAGTTGCTTCCCCTTGTTTGGTTTGTAGGTCAGTGAGGCACACCTTCACATTACCAAATGTAAAATAATGTTTCATACAGACCACACATATGCAATGTGAGAAATAAGTGCGTATTTTACTTTTTTAAAAAGTCACTCAAAGTCAAAAAACAATTTACCTTTATCTTAGACTGAAATTTATTTAGCTTCTGAAAATACTGAATAGGCCAACTGTATTAAAAATATGCATTTGACACACAAGACAATTATTATATCAATTTGTACTATTTCCACTGTTTATTTACACTTCACCAAAAATCTGTTTGCTGTTTGTTTGACCAATGGCAAATCGAGCTGAAAGAATTTAATACAAATAATGCAATTAAATGTAAATAAGAACTTCCAGATACAAGACTGAGAGTCGATGCCATCGACAGTACCTTTGCACCCCGACGCAAGAGTGCTTCAGAAAAAGCACGCCCCAATCCTTGAGCTGCACCTGTCACAAGAGCTACTTTTCCTGTCAAAGACATTCTTATTATCTGCTTTCATTAAGTGACAATTGATTTCAATACGAATGACACTCAAATACTGAGAAACGGAGATCGGGGTTCTATCTCGATCGGATCGGGCAAAGGTCATATCTGACTAGCAATGAATTGCTTCCCTTAGACTGATGATCGCTTTCGAAAGCAGGTTATTTACTGGTTTATAACTGGTTTCATTTGAGTAAAGCCTACACTTAGTTTCAGTTAGTAACAGCTAGATTGTCAGAAAGAAAATAGTAGGAAAGCATGCAAATCAGAAATAGTTAATTTATATTTTTTTAATGTTAACAATAAATGGCAGCATATATTAAAAGAAAACAAACTAGACCAGCCTACTTAACCTTTTTATTCTGAAGAACCCTTGCATAAAATTTATTATATCTACGATGTCCCCCCCCCCCCTTCAATAATGATCTCTCGGGGAACTCCTAGTGACCTCTCCGCGGAACTGCGGCTGAGAAACCCCTAATGTAGACTTTTAACCTAGTGACCTCTCCGCGGAACTGCGGCTGAGAAACCCCTAATGTAGACTTTTAACCTAAGTGACTAGCTTGCCGCCTATGTCGATAGAGGTCATCCAGTTACTATACACGCGTTCATCTCAGCCCACCCCTTCCCCACCCCAAAATTAATAAATAAAAAATTAATTTTGAGAATAAATCATGTTTTGTTTTTTTTTAATAACTAGGCCTAAATACATTGTAGAAAAAATAAAATAAATATATTTATAATTTATATTAGTATCAGATTCAAACGGCATTTAGCGATATTTTGTTCAATGTCCGACCTTTCAATTAGAATTTATGACCGTGTATAACAATAGACCAAATAAACTGCAATTAAAACAGAATTAAATATAAAAATATACACATGTTGTGCTGCTAATCACTGAAGTAAAGGGACTTGGCCGACGACCAGATTACAACTGATGACTCGCACATTCCCCACCCACCCATTCCGGTTCCATGATTCCCTTTTACTCATCTCATTTGCATTTGTTCATTATTATGGATTATTAATGCCGTGTGTTCGTGTCTGAGCATGTGGATATATGTGTTTGTGGGTGTATGATTGTATATCTATGTGTCTGTCTTTCCATATTTGTAGTGTGCGTGTGTATGTGTGTGTGCACACACGAACAAACGCTGATTTAGACGAATTCTCATCCTCAAAGTAGTCATCATCTTACTGAAGGCTGTGAACGAATTGAAGAGCATCTTTGCTATTTCAACTGCCAACGATTTGGGCACAACGAAGACTCCCGCATCTGTAACACTATACCGTCGTTCATGGTTACCCCCCCAAAAAAATAAATAAATAAATAAATAAAAAAATGATGTAATTGTAAAGGAGATCACAAGGTTGTCCAATTTAGTACACTAGTAAAAAATCCAAAATTGCTCGATTAGTTAGCATACTTTGCCACCATACATCAATGGAGTGCAGTGTATTCCTTACACTTACACACTGCGGCAGTACTTCTTGCGTCTACAATCATAGTGGTTTATAATCAGTAAACCAGGAGGTTCAGGTACAACAAGGAAAGGCTGCTAATTCCTTGTAATATATAATCAGTAAACCAGGAGGTTCAGGTACAACAAGGAAAGGCTGCTAATTCCTTGTAATATATAATCAGTAAACCAGGAGGTTCAGGTACAACAAGGAAAGGCTGCTAATTCCTTGTAATATATAATCAGTAAACCAGGAGATTCAGGTACAACAAGGAAAGGCTGCTAATTCCTTGTAATATATAATCAGGAAACAAATGCTGAGTTTCCAGTTTATTCATCTTTAACTCCATTTTTCTTTCTTACATTCAAGTCTCAACTTACAGTTCCCTGCAATAGTATTTCTTAGCCCGATTCACACAAACAGCATAATAAATACAGAATATCAATTTTATGAGCTCATTCCTTAGAAACAATGTCAAGTGTTTCGCTTACTTTTTTCCAGAGGATGCAGTAAGCCTTTTATCAGAGATATTCTCAGCTTTGGAGGTCCTCTGGAGAAAAACTTCCTCTCCTCACTTGTTTCTGGAGAGGGCGGGTGGTGGTTGTGTGTCGAGTAGATGTAGTGTGTGTGAGTGAGTGTGTCGTTGTCGTCGTCTGATGTATGTCTGGTGATGAAACAATGTCAAGTGCTTAGCATGCTATATATGAGCATCTTCAAAAATTTGTAGAAATAATAGTCTAGTCACATAATACATCTTTACATAAGTATAACATATCAATAGCAAAATGAATGAAATATTTCAAAGTCCATTCTCTTAAATCAGTCATTTAACTCACCATTAAATTAAAGCATCCTTTCAAGACCAGACTTCTTGCCACTCCAAATTCAAAGTGATTAGACAATAGAATTTTCTAGAGCAGGTAAACATATGATCTCAGACCATTGGCTGGTCTTGTTCCCGCACATTGGATAATAAAATCTACTCTTCCAGTTGGAAAACTGGTTTGGATTACATCAGCAATTTCTAGCATATTCTCAACTCGAGTT
Source organism: Sinotaia quadrata (assembly GCA_028829895.1). Taxonomy (NCBI): domain Eukaryota; kingdom Metazoa; phylum Mollusca; class Gastropoda; order Architaenioglossa; family Viviparidae; genus Sinotaia; species Sinotaia quadrata. Next base: position 126,739,436 of record CM054177.1, on the reverse strand, counting down.
ATTTACTCCAAATCTGACACTTTAAAAAAATGCCATCATAAGGATTGCCCAATGTTGGGCATCAGCTGGGTAAAGTGTGTAGATGTTAATTAACATACTCGTATGGGTAAATGCTGGGAAAGGCATACAAAATGCAACCCCACCTTCTTCGTGTAAGGGTTTGTCTATAGACATAGAAGAAAAAAATCAGTTACATTGTATATGTGACACCTCCGGGAAACTTTCACTCATTATGATTATTATTTATTAATTAACAACACATAACTAATTACAAGTGACTGAGAATCTTAATTTATAGTTATTAATAATTCTCCCACAAAACCATCATGTCTTTCACTCGGCGGATTATAAGAGTGTCGTAAAACTCTACTCTTTACACAATAATAATATAAATATTTTACTGTCACATAATGTTTCTTCAGGTGGAAACTTCTTACTAAAGGAGTAATAAAAATTCGTCTTTTATTTATATGTAATGAGCCCCCTTCCACCAACTATTACTCCAACAAAAGGTTTTAATATATGTGTAAGAAGATTAATAAATTTAACAATAACAATATAATATAATATAATAATTAAAAATACACATTAAATGTGTTAGATGCCAGCATTTTATCAAATATTATATAATACTGTAAATTAATAAAGTAGCATGACTTGTTTTTCTATCAAGAATGATGACTGGATTACTTTTAATGACTTGCACTTCTTTTCTCCCCCCCCCTCCAGGTCATGTGACTCCCTTCTACTCATTTGCAATTAGTCTGAGTGTGGACACCGGAGATAAAAAAAATGTAGTTCATACAACTCTAGTTTTACTTTTTTTAAAAGTTAACTTCTGGAACTTTCTGTTTAAAAATGCATTGATACGCTCTAAATTTATTATTAAACGACTAGGATGATAAATAACGGGAAAGTTCAAAAGTTGAAACTCATCAGTTCTGCAGGTGTTTGAGTAGGCCAGTGTCGAGTTCACCTAATGCTATTATTAGAACACATACTTATTGACCAGTCAAATAGCGAACATTTGTGATAGATAAATATAATCAGTTAGGCAGGGTGTTTTTTTTTAAATTAACAAAATCAGTTTTACATTTTAACGTTTTTAGGGAAGAGAGTTTCAGATTAATTTCAAGTGAAAAATACACAAATCCAATCCACCTCCCCCCACCACGACCACACAAATATCAGTGAAAGCAAAGACTCGTATTTGATGTATTTAGCAATCATTACACACGCATGTACACATCACACTGCATTGGTTACTTCAGTACATGCACGCATTGTCAATATAGTTAACAAGATCCTCCCTCCTCTTCCAGAAAAAAAAGAAAAATCACCCAACCTTTATGTGCATGCCACTTAGTTAATGAAATAATTATTATTATTAATCTTTCAAAACTAATTTCAAACAATGAGAATATTATTTTATTAATGATCTTCCAACAGACTTCACTCGTCTCTCACTTGGCGGATATTTTGGCGTGTAACCGTTTTCTCTATTCCACAACATCAACCATTTACAATCACATAAGGTTTCCATGAGTAGAGAACTTCTTACTAAAGGAGAAGACAAATCCGTCTTTAATCTATTTTTAGTGAGCCCCCATCCACCCACTTTCTTCTCCAACACAAGATTATCAAATTCAATATGCGTAAGAAGGTCAATAAATTTATTAAAAGAAAAATCAAATATGACAATTACAATGAAATAGATAACGAACACAATATTCCACGAACCCACATTCGGATAACTATTGTTTACAGTCTCTCTCTACATATATAAAAAATATAATTACAGTTAAACAATAGAGTCAATACAAATTGCAGGTTAGTCCTATCAGAGAATAGAAATGGAGTTATTAGAGTTAAATGTTTAAATTGAAACGTTTGACCTGGATTAAGCACTTCTTGAGAGTCTTTCACTTGCTTTTACCACAATGTCAAAAAGTCCGCGCTCAGCACGTGTTCCCGCCATTGGAAACTGACCATGCTGCTATATTCTCGCATGTCTCCTCCAATGTCACTCCTTCATGTAGGACATGATTTCAGCAATTCTGGTAACTTCACTGCACCAGAATTCACCAGAAGGTACCCAGCTTATTTTGCTCTGATACAAGAATAGTGCACAGCGTACACCTGTTCGCTTACACAACTGCAACACACTGCAAGTTTTCCACACTTCCCAGTCACAAAAGTGAACAAACGAAGGGTAGCAGAGAACTTGAAAGTTAAACTTGAGGCTCCACTTGAGGCTCCACTTGAGACTCCACTTGAGGCTCCACTTGAGACTCACAGCTCAAGGTTGAACTCACAATCACAGAGTGAGACTCAAACCAACAAAAAAAAAAGGCACTTGATCAAACTCAAGTTAATGACTGCCTTTAAGCTGGACCTCTTTGTCGCTAGAATTCAAAGTAATTAGGGTGTAAAGTTCTCTACAGCAAGTAAACTCCTTAAACTCAGCCCATTGGCTAGTCTCGTTCTCATAAATCATAATCATTGGATAATATGAAACTGCTCCCTCAGCTTCCACTAATTCAGCGAATCTAGAATATTCTTGCCTTAGGCTGTGTACTTCAAACTCAGACACTTTCAAAATAACACCATAAGGAGTGCCCAAGGTAGGATCTGACAATTTAGCAACATATATAGCAATTAAAATTTAAAATAGGGAGGGGTAAATTTACTCTGTCACACAATCAGCCAACCAAAAGCTAATCAGTTAATCAACAACCCCACCCAAAAAAAAAAAAATACAAAACAAAAACAAAAACAAACCATCAATAAATCCTTAAAATGAAACCAAGGTGTTTGAACCAGAGTTATAGCAGCCAATGATCGGAGAACAAAGCTACCGTGATAGAGTTCGATGTTCAAATTATCACAAAAAGACTTCGGACCCTTTTTAATCCGTGAGAAGTGTATTTAAGCGAGTGTCTTAGTTACTGTGAGTTAAGAGTTGAACAAGTCTCTGCACTGCAAGTGATGTAAAAACACTTACGTCTATAGTAATGTAACAAACACGAAACTCAGACCAGTATTAAGAATAAGCATTCTATTAAACCATGACCACTATAATACTTTGAATGAATGGAATGTATATTATAGGGTGTACCAGTTCATGCGCGCGCGCGCGTGCACACATACTATAGTACGGCTAGGTCGAAAAGGTTAAAGGCCACGCGTAGTGTCAGTTGTCAGGGAAATTATTTGAGCGTTTAGTAGTCTCACTAAGCACTTAGTAGTAGTAGTTCCGCTATCTATGCGCCCACAGGAATTGCTGTAAAACTTTTCAGCTTGTCGATGTTTTCGATTTTTGGTGGATTCCTGTGGGGCCTTCCTCCTTTCTCTGGTATTCGAGGAGGGGGTGGGGTGTTCGTGCGTTGTTTGGTTTGTGTGTTGTATCTCCATGTCTGCCCGCTGCTACGACTGTCGTCCGTGTGTTTGTGTGTGTTGGTGGTTTTTTTTTTTTTATATTAATTTTTTAATTTTTTAAATTTTTTATTATTATAGTAGGTGGAGTGTGTTTGTCTCCAAGAGGTATGTTATAAGTGCTAGGTGTACATGACTTTGGTTGTGTTCTTTGGGGTATAGGAGTGCTTGGGTGGTGAATGGTAAGTTTAATAGGTCTGTTGTTTCTTTAATGATTTTCCTTTCCTCAGTGTATTTACTGCACTAGAGTAGGAAGTGTTCGATTGGGTTGTCTGTTATGCAGAACGTGCATGCTTTTGTTTCGTTGTTTGTTTTGTGTGTATACCGTGTGTTATTGTATCTTAATCTGTATATTGCTCTGTTGTGGCTTATGTTTGTGAGTTGGGGGGGGGGGTATCAGTGCCGTCTTAGTATATGGGCACGCTGTGCAGTTGCCCGGGCCTCACGAGCATAGGGGCCCAATGCTAATCTATATATGTTGTGAGTGGTTGTGTAGGTAGGGATCCTGCAAGGCTTTGCCCGTTGGCCTTTTAATGCTGCCGAGACGGCCCTGGTCTCACTCAGCTGCCTAGTTGTTCTAAGGCCGTCGTGTTTCCTTGCTACTGACAGGACCATGTTCAACGCAGACAACAGCATTGCAGAGCTTCAGTGGTGGGCCCCGTTCGATTTCATTCTGAAAGTAAAAGATAAAATAGACTCTCTCACTTCCAGCACCCTCCCCTCCCCCAATATTCCAAACTACCGAGGGCCCCTATGTATTGCACAGTCTGCACAATCCATTTCTCCGCCACTGAACAGGACGATAGTTCACGTACCGCCTTTGTTTGTATCTTGATTGGCACATCTGATTTCATTTGACCCAATGAAATAAGTCTAGTTCTTGCCACTTTAGCTTCGTGTTTAAAAGTGCGTTGTCAGTGGATACTTCATGCACTAATGTATTTCAATTCATCACGCAGTGCGGCCATAGCCTAGAGCTTGCTCGTTACACAGGCCTGAACTGTGGTTTTGGGGATCAATTCTTTACGTAATGGAAGCAAAAAACTCAATTACGCACTGTATTTATGAAGAACACACGTGACTGCTAGATCATGTAGGTAGTCTTGGCGTGTGTATCGCGTGCATGCATTTATTATGTTTTTATGAGCCACGTGTGCGTGCCACTGCATGCTCTTGTTTGTGTGTATGTTTGCGAGAATCAGTGGGGCGTAACAATGGATTGTGCAAAGTTCAAGGGCCCCGGCGGTTGGTGTGTGCGTATGTGTGTGTGTGTTCTGGCAGTGAGCAGAGTCTGATTTGTGTTGTATGCAACAGCGCTTTTTTTCGTTGGAAATTGAACGGGCTATGCCATTTGCGAGAATGATACTCTTGGTTATTGCTACTGAAGTTGTATATGTATATTGAAGGGACTACTGAATACATTAACTATTTGTTTATAAAATAAATTAATATACTTATACATACTTTAATAACGTTAAAAATACATCTTTCACTTCACACATGAAAACATTAATTAAAAAGTAAATATGCACACACTGACACTTATCCGACAAACATGCAGACTCCTCCCCCCCCCAACACACACTCCACAAACAGGTTCTCACAATCACACACACTTTTGACAAATAGATCCACCCATACACACACATCTGACAAATAGGTCCACACATACACACACATCTGACAAATAGGTCCACACATACACACACATCTGACAAATAGGTCCACACATACATACTTATTGTCATATGATGAGGAATTTTCCCTACATATTTTTATTTAAAAATTCAAATGACATTGAAACATTATTTATAATTTGTGTGACGTGGATATTGCATGCATTTTATTTTTGGAAGTAAGGTCCAATGTTTGAGTGCTGTGCACGGAAGCAGAAATGTTGGCTGGTGTTTGTATTTTCTTTAATTAGCGGGAGAGAGCACTTGTAACTGTGGCCCACCAAATGTTGGCAGTGTGTGTCTGAGACTGTTGTTATCAGGCGGCAGATGTAGGTTGGGAGGTGCAGGGAAAACCATAAATGGTATTAGCTCATGGGAAACATCATGATTGGATGATGGAGAGTGAGTCTAGTTAAAGACATGCGTGGTTCCAAGAGGAAATAAAAGTAACAGTAGAATTTTATACGTCACAATGACAAAAGCACAAACACGTGACTGTTTTCACCAGGTACGTCACCTATTTGTGTTTCATACTTTGATTTTGTACGGGTTGTCTTTGTATTGTCCTCTTTACCGTGTTTCTGGGATATCTTGTCTATGGCAGGAAGATTTTTTGCAGAGTTCCTGTTGACGTCAGCTTTATAGCAGCATCGCACTAAATGTCGTCTGATATTGCTGGAAAATATTACATCCATGATGAAATTTCCTAATCCTTGCGCAGTATCGCCAAAACCCTGAAGAAACAAACAACAGACCAACTATACTCTAAAACACACGTATAATATTAAAAAGAAACACACAACATATCAACGATACTTTAAAACACACGACTAATATTAAATAGAAAAAACACAACACACCATCTGTACTTTAAAAACACGCGTCTAAAAATAAAAAGAAACAGACAATAGACAACTATACTTTAAAACACGCGTCTAAAAATAAAAAGAAACAGACAATAGACAACTATACTTTAAAACACGCGTCTAAAAATAAAAAGAAACAGACAACAGACCACCATACTTTAAAACGCGTTTAAAAATAAAAAGAAAGACACAATAGACCAACTATATTTATAACACGCGCCTAAAAAAAAAGAAACGCACAAGAGACCAACTACACTTTAAAACGCGTCTAAAAATAAAAAGAAACAATTTCGAACGCATGCAAGAACACCTTGGAAGTTTTTTTTTTCTTGAAACGATACCAAACATGTAAGGATGTGTTGTGTATATATATTTATATATGTGAGTGTTTGTGTGCGCGCGCGTGTTCTCGCATTTTTATGTGTGAGAGAGAGTGGTGGGTGGGGAAAATGTTTCTAGTTTATTTGTCAATTTTAAACATTTCACTTCATATGCTCATTGTATGGTCAGTTTATTTCTTTGATCTGCCGGATATTGGCATGAAGTTGATGACAAGAACAATTCTCTCTCTTCCAGGTATTCTCTTAATAGCCTGAAATTCCTTTCATTCGTGTCTTTTAAGCCAAATCTCTCGGTTTATCTACGTCTACGTCTGAGTTGCCTTTAAAGGCCTTTGACTGACCGATTTCTGTCGATCTTAGCTAATTAAAAGGTCTTTGACTGACCGATTTCTGTCGATCTTAGCTACTTAAAAGGTCTTTGACTGACCGATTTCTGTCGATCTTAGCTACTTAAAAGGCCTTTGACTGATTTGATTGATATCTGAGTTTCTTTATGACTTATTTATCTATAAAAGGCCTTTGATTGATTGATTTTTGTTAGTTTATCTAAGCTTTAGTTACCTATAAAGATCTTTGACTGACTGACTTCTATATCTTACTTACCTACACAGGTCTTTGACTGACTGACTTATATATCTTACTTAACTACACAGGTCTGCGACTGATTTATTTCTATTGCACATCTACCTCCAATATTCGTTGATTTCGCGGACAGACGCGTGCTCAGTGTTAAATATGTTTCTTATATATCTTTTTACTTACATGTTCAAATAACCTGTGGAAAACTGGCAGTGGTCAATGAAGCATGACAAGGATATATGTCATACTTATATATTCATTTATCTGTAGTGAAGCTGTTGACGCAGTCTAAGGACAACTGTCAGTGATCAGTGAGTCAGTCAATAACTTATTTCATAGTTAACATACGACTTATTTATTTAAAGATTTATGTAAAACACTAAGTATTTGTGGAGATTTGTTCATTATCAGTAAAGCTTGTTAATTCTTTATTTTGTATTTATCATGTGACGTATTTGAAGGTGCACTGCCCAAATGTCTGTGGAAATCAGTAAATATGTATACTTATCTTCTTGGTTTTCTATAAGGACACAGGTCCATATATGTGGAGACTTGTCAGTGGATCATTGAAGATTGTTACAATAAATCCCAGGTACTTACTACCTATCTGTAGGACACGGTCAACTGAATGATTTATTTCTGCGTAATGACCATGTCCAGTGTTCTTTGAAACGGAAAGTCATTGTCTGTGTAGGGAATCTGCCAGTAAACAGTCTCTGAAGACTCCGTCATGTTTATCTCTTTACCTGAAGGGGTACTATCCAAAAGGCCTCTGAGGAGCTGGCATACTTGTGGTCAACAAACCCCATCAGAAACCTGATCGTGCCCCACAGTCGCAGGACGATGAACACCAGTGGTATAAAGGTCAGCTTAACATTTACATCGTGGATGGTGTCCAGTTTTGACCGAGTCGTGCATTGCAAGATTTCCCTCGTCGTTGTCTGCAAACGACAATGAGAGAACTGGATCTGACAAACGACAATGTGAGAACTGGGTCTGAAAAACTACAGTGAGAGAACTGGGTCTGATAAACTACAGTGAGAGAACTGGGTCTGACAAACGACAGTGAGAGAACTGGGTCTGACAAACTACACTGACAGAAATGGGCCTAACAAACTTCAGTAAGAGAAATGGACCTAACAAACTAATAATGGGAAAAATTACCTAAAAGACGACAATGAAAGAAATGGATCTAAAAGCTACACTGAGAAGTGGACCTAACAAACTACAGTAAGAGAAATGGGCCTAACAAACTACACTGACAGAAATAGATATAACAAATTACAATAAGAGAAACAAACTACAATAAGAGAAACATATCTAATAAAATATAGGGAGAGAAATAGACTACAGTGAGAGAAATGAAAGCCTAATAAATTTTGATTGTCATACCACTAAAAACTGCTGAGAGCAAAGTTTAGACACTTAGGTTTGCAAATGTACTGAAGCAGAATTTCCAGTGAGAAGACAGTGCCATCAAAAAGGCCTCAAGAACGTTGATAAGGGACGACAGAATCTGAGACCGATGGGGTTTAATGTTCATGATGCCAAACCCCGATGAAAAGTTAGATTGTGTAATTATATCTTGTCAAGCTTCAAACTTCAGACTCATAAAAAATAAATAAGTTCTGTGACACTAACGCCACCCTACTTATTGGTTGTTGTTGTTGTTGTTGTTATTATTATTATTAGTAGTAGTAGTAGTAGTAGTAGTAGTAATCATCCATAACTAATTACAAGTGATGAGAATCTTAATTTATCTATTAATAATTCTCCAGAAAACATCACTTGTCTCTCTCACTTGGCGGATATGTGGGTGCTTTAAACGTTTTCTCCCTTCCACAACATTAAAGACAAACATTTTCCGTCACACAATATTTCCATAGGTGGAAAACTTCTTACTAAAGGAGAACAAAAATCCATCTTTTAATCTATATTTTGCGAGCCCTCATTTACCAACTTTCTTCTCCAACATAAGGTTATCAATATGTGTAAGAAGGTGAATAAATTTAACAATAACCTTATTAAATCAACAATCAAATACACATATAACAAGTATAATATAACAAATACAGTGAAAAAGATTACTTGACATCAGTATTTCCAAGAAACCATGTTTGAATAATTTTAATAACTATACAGTCTTATATCCAAACACACAATTCAATATAGTGTCAATATAAATCACAGGATAGTTCTTATCAGAGAACAGAAATGGAGTTATTATAGATAATAATAATAGTTTGTATGTAACCTTGTCTAGGCAAAGTCACAGTAGTCTTCAAGCACTTTTCACAACAAGCCACACATATCGTTTACATTATTACCGTTAATTCCGCAAATTTTCTTCACACATTGTGGAGCACTGATTAGTTGTTATTCTCTTGAGGCTAATCTGGGCACTCCTTCACCATATTAGCTCCCTGAAAAAGAACAACAATTGTAGCAATTTCCAGTAACTACCTTGTACTAGAAATTGCTCGATGTAGTCAGTATATTTGCCATCATACACATCAACAAAGTGCAGTGTATTCCTTATACTTACACACTGCAGTAGATACTTCTCGCATCTACCATGGTCATAGCGGTTTATAATCAGTGAACCAGGACATTCGTATAAACAAGGAAAGGCCGCTTTTTTCCATTAAGCTAATGGCTGCCATTCATGACCAGACTTCTTTCCACACCAAATTCAAGTGATTAGACAATAGAATTCTCTACAGCAGGTAAACGTTTGATCTCAGCCCATTGGCTCGTCTGGTTCTCATAAATCTTAACCATTGGATAATAAAAACTACTCACCCAGTTGGAACTGGTTTGGATTGCATCAGCAATTTCTAGCATATTCTCAACTCGAGTTGTTTTCTCCAACTCTGACACTTACAAAAATGCCATCATAAGGAGTGCCCAAGGTCGGGTCACTTCAACAATTTAAGAGTTTATATAACAATCAAGTCTATAAATAGGGATAGACAAATTTACTCCGCTACACAACCTATGTATCATTATTTTAATTACTGCAAATATTTATCATTATTTCAATGATTACACCCTATTTAACATGATTAATTAATACATCCTAACTCACTTCTACTTCTGACCCAAATAGATGACATCCTTATAAACGCTATTTAGCCAGCTCTCGACTAACACATATAGAAGACATCTTATGAAATCTATTTAGCCGGTTCTCGATTGACACAAAAAAGATGGCATTCTTATGAAAACTATTTAGCCGGCTCTCGACTGACATTAAAAGAGATGGCATTCTTAACTCTTTTAATGGCACATTTCAACTCTCTGCGCGCACATTCTCAAGGTACTCGTACACAACTATTTATCCGGCTCTCGACTGACCACCACGAGTGTTAAAGGAATTAGAAGTACTAGTTTTATCGATCTTGTGCATTTGATTAATTTAATCGAGAGTTACGGGGAAGAAAAAACATCACTTCGTCTACAACCAATCTTATTCGTTATTCTTGTACAATTCTTTTTCATTTCTCTTCTCTTCTTTTGTTATTTTAATCCCCGCACACATACATACAAACACAGATACAAGCACACTTCCACACACACACATACAAAGTATATATATATATATATATGTGTGTGTGTGTGTGTGTGTGTGTGTGTGTGTATTAAGGAGTAAACATTTATTCGGTAATCAGAAAATTACTATTTTGTTAACAAAGAATGAACTTTTGTGTTGAGAGCTATAAATCAAGAGACTGATCAATGAGAATAAGCTTGAGTGTATGTGCTGGCGATATGGCGATAATGATGTGTTAACTATTGTCAGTAGTTCGTCACCACAACGTTAATGTACTAATTATTGTCAGTAGTTCATGACCGCAACGTTAATGTACTAATTATTGTCAGTAGTTCGTCACCACAACGTTAATGTACTAATTATTGTCAGTAGTTCGTCACCACAACGTTAATGTACTAATTATTGTCAGTAGTTCGTCACCACAACGTTAATATATTAATTATTGCCAGTAGTTCGTCACCATTATGCTGATGATATCGATGGTTACTAAATGTATAAATAGACATGCGCGCGCACACACACACTCACACACACGCATACATATACCAAGTAATGACATACAAGTGCACATTTCAACTCTCTGCGCGCACATTCTCAAGGTCCACGTACACAAACATATAGTTTCTGTCTACCGTATGTCTGTAGAGATTTATTCTGACGCTGGAATAGAGAACTAGCGTCAGACCATATGCCAGCAATTCCCAGGCTTTGCCCGTTAGAAAGTTCCACAGAACGGGATTCTCTGTCTTTGGGTCAATCCAGCACCAGCTGGCCTGATGGAGGCTGGCATCGTATCCGAGCACCCCCAGTGCCAAAGCCGTCACCGTGATGATAGCTGTAAGGTTAAAATGCATGAAACTATCACAACATTTACCAGCTACCTTAACAACCATCAACTACAACAGCCATCAGCTACTACAACAACTATCAGCTATCACAACGACCATTAGGTACTGCGTTATCTCCTCAGCAAGTTTAACCACTTAATGAGTGATACCCTCCCCATATACTTGAAGTCAGGTTACACAAACATGTTCTAGCTTTTAAAGTTTAACCATTGACAGAGTGATCCATATACTTGAAGTCAGGTTACACAAACATGTTCTAGCTTTTCAAGTTTAACCATTTACAGAGTGATACATATACTTGAAGTCAGGTTACACAAACATGTTTTAGCTTTTCAAGTTCAACCACTTAAAGAGTTATATATATATACTTGAAATCAGGTTACACAAACATGTTCTAGCTTTTCAAGTTTAACCACTTAAAGAGAGGTATATATACTTGAAGTCAGGTTACACAAATATGTTCTAGCTTTTCAAGTTTAATAACACATTCCAAGAGTACATTCAGGGTAGGATAGAATAACATTTTATGAGTGCATTAACAATAGGATAAAATAGTAATCCAATGTACTACTCACTGGGTATTCCCCAGCTCACGACCCACGCGAGGTTCCAGTACGTGACAGCGACATTCGGTTGGTTTCTATTAATAGCGAAGTACAGAGCCAGGCCAATGAAAACGGTCCAGAGAAAAGAGGCAATGCTGGAGAAGATCGTGAGGGCGCTGTGGGTTTCGCAGTAGGCCATGCTCCTCTTCAGTACACCTGCATCCCTGAACAAAGAGAACATGTGTGTTCAAAGACGTCAGCCCAGCAACCAAGTGCCATTACTTACGGATTGAGATGGTCAGAACACACGCGAGATTTTTAGAGCATTTCGCGAGACCTGAATGACTGTGAGAACGAAGCGAAGTTCTACTATGGAAAGGCTTGTGTATCTTTGACCATGTTTCGACTTAATTCTTGTTTTTAAATTGCATTCACAATTACTGCTTGCGTTGCAGTATGGTGAAATTTTGGAAGTGGGTGGTAAGAAAATATTCTGAATAAGCAAACACGGTTTTAGTTAAATGAATATTAAAAATGCCGGTAGTATGCACCGTGAAGTGAGTAGTTTCAAATTAAATGTCAGGTGGCTAACCCCATCTTGGAAACATTACACACAGTTATCGTATGCTTTAATACTACCACAAGTTAAGCACAATCACATTGCACACAGTTATCGTATGCTTTAATACTACCACAAGTTAAGCACAATCACATTGCGCCAGTTTCTGGCGTAAAAGAGTCTTCAGTTCCCAACATAAGATGATAATAATAGATACAATAATCATTCAGGGGTACACTGAGAATAGCATACAATAATAATCCAGAGTAATGTATATAGCATATTTAAAAGAAAAAAGAAAATTTTGCCAAAGTATGGTAAAACTTTGTTGTGCTCTTTATTTTCGCTTTGTATATATTTTATATTGACATAAATGGTCAAAATTATCGATTGGGAATCGCTATATTCAGTTTTACATTAATTATGATAATTGTCGTATTTTCACCAAAGTTTTAGAATTTAGAGATAATAAATATTTTCAGTGTAAATAATTACGACTTTTACTTTAAATATAAACCTTAAGCCTATGTTTAACTATCGTTACTTCGCATGAAAACAAACATATTATTATTAACGCATGACAAGCTGTTGTCCACACCAATATGGCGGTGCTGTTAGACCGTCAAATTTTCTCTCATTGCCACTTCATAAGTTTAAATAATTCAAGATTATTTACTATGGTCATGTTCCTTTCTACACCTAGGTGTTATGAAGTGACGACGTGATAAACGAAAGACGCGGATAAAAGAAGAGATACAAGTTGCCGTAGCCCCGCGTATAATTATAATGGTCATAAGTGTGCTGAAAATGTGTTGTTTTTCGAGTCCACCCCTATATCTCTCTGTCTGATTGTCTCCCCTCCTTTTCGTTAACGAATACTGCAGACTTAAGCTTCCTGTAAGCACCACATTACCTCCTCGATGACCTCGATTAAAAAAAATAAAAAAAGGAGAAAGAAAGAAAAGAACACAAGACCAAAAGTGAAAAAAGAACAAAGGAATCGTGCCTGAATAGGTACCAGAGAATCCCCATCAAGTTGCCTGTAGCTGTCAGAAGATCTGCAATACTCAGCTGCACTAACAGCGCCCTACCCGTGTTTCGTAGACCTGGGTACGCAACGTGCAGCGCAATGAGGACCAGACAGCTAGGAATGGATAGTAATGACGTCACAAAAACCACGGTGACGTAGACTGCATCCTGCCCACTCATGACGTAGTCGTCGGACGAAGAGGTGGTCATTCCAAAAGTGAAAGTGTCCATGACGGGTGACGTCACGTCTAGGGTCGTGCTATCGGCCACCGAGAACGCTTCATTTATCAGCGTGTATATTTCGTCCTGAAGATTTGAATCAGCAGCCATAAGGTTCAGGTCTGCGAAGTAGAAAGCATGCCTTGATCATATTTTTTATCCTGACACACATCACCAACAAACACTAAATGATTAGTCAAACTCTAACCTCTTACCTCACCAACAAACACTAAATGATTAGTCAAACTCTAACCTCTTACCTCGCCAACAAACACTAAATGATTAGTCAAACTCTAACCTCTTACTTTGCCAAGAGGCGTTAACTGATTAGTCAAACTCTAACCTGTTACATCACCAACAAATCTAAATGATTAGTCAAACTCTAACCTCTTACCTCACCAACAAACACTAAATGATTAGTCAAACTCTAACCTCTTACTTTGCCATGAAGCGTTAACTGATTAGTCAAACTCTAACATCTTACATCACCAACAAATCTAAATGATTAGTCAAACTCTAACCTCTTATATCACCAACAAACACTAAATGATTAGTCAAACTCTAACCTCTTACTTTGCCATGAAGCGTTAACTGATTAGTCAAACTCTAACATCTTACATCACCAACAAATCTAAATGATTAGTCAAACTCTAACCTCTTATATCACCAACAAACACTAAATGATTAGTCAAACTCTAACCTCTTACTTTGCCATGAAGCGTTAACTGATTAGTCAAACTCCAACCTCTTATATCACCAACAAACACTAAATGATTAGTCAAACTCTAACCTCTTACTTTGCCAAGAGGCGTTAACTGATTAGTCAAACTCCAACCTCTTATATCACCAACAAACACTAAATAAGTAGTCAAACTCTAACAGTTTATTTTACCAACAATGTCTACTAAACAGTGAGAAACACACACATCAACTCTACCGACGTCTTAGGCCACAGTAAGAGAGATTCGTGTCCAGTCAGTTAAAAATTAAACCTAGTAACACTATGGGTCCCGAACTATAGATACAAGTATAATGCATTAACAATCAGACCCAACTTAAAAATGATATCATAGCAATACTGCAGGTCGGCTACACTATAGACAGTTACACCTTACACCAAAGGTCTATCACACTTATGACATAGGCACACCAACACCTCACGTCAATGAAGTTCAGTCCAGTCATTCATATAGATACAAGACTTGAATAACTCTGTCCTATCAATGAAGTTCAGTCCAGTCATACATACAAGACATGAATAACTCTGTCCTATCAACGCTGAGTGTCAGACCGAAGATACAGGTATGAGAATTTAATAACCACCTCAACACCTGATGTTAGCTTCACACTATAAACAGACATTCCAAAATCCAGAATCTCAGCTACTTGCTAGTGACAGATAGTTTCAAAGGTCAGCAATGGATCAACGAAGGAAAATTCATTTACTGCCCTTTTATACCAGTATCTTGAACACGGTCGGTAAATATTTACACAAGAATCTCACCCCCAAATTAAAAATATATTTAATTATTTTGTTAAAAAATTGATAAAATTATAAAAGCAATCGGCATTAATATTGTCTCTCATACACTGTTATATGCTCTCTCTTTTACAAACACGCACGCACGCACGCACGCACGCACGCACGCACACACACACACACACACACACACACACACACATGTTCTTTCTCATGCGCTATGACAATGACAATTATAAACAAGATCGTTAGCTCAAAATTCAGTTTAGTTATTTCTATTTTTATTTGTAAACATTCTTTAATTTTTGAAAATATGTGCTGTTTATTTATTTTTTCACTGTTTCCTTTAAAATGTTATTGGTAATCGTATTAAATATTAAGAATTGCAAACGTTTCTTGGAATTGTTATTTGCTGCTCTCATATTATCTTATTTCAATTTGCAGTATTGGCACTTAGCAAAATTGGATACACAGCTAAGTAAATAGCAATCACAAGAAAATGACCAGTTATGTTATCAGAGTTTGCATGCACTCATATACATACATACAATCACCATATCTATCTATCTATCTATCTATCTGTCTATCTACAGACATGTGCGTACACACACATACATACTAGATACTAATTTACTAATTTTCTTTCTTTCTTTCTTTCTTTCTTTCTCGGGCATTTGAATTATGTTACTAAGAATCGATGGCTGAATACACTGACTTAGATGGAGTACATAGTTTTGTTACGAAAAGGAATTCAGTTAGATTTGTAAAATATGTATGGAGTCTTTAATGCGTGAAGAGATAATTGTCGAAAAGAACAAATCACCTGATGATAATGTCAGGGTGACGAGTTAATTTCTTCAGTCTGAGAACTAGTTACTGCCTACAATTCTGTCAGTTACAGAGTGATTTATTTATCAGCCGTGTAGCGCATCATTCCAAGGGGCGTTACTCAGTCAATGAAACATTTTGTCTGGCACAAAACTTGAGTTTGGCGGCTTCGAGTTTTAAAGTAACCGCACAATGAAATGTTAAATATAATTAGTATAGTGAAATCATGAAAAGCAAATATTGATAATAAAACGAATGAATAAATCTTGTCTGAACAATCATTTTACCAGAACAATCTGTTGTATAGTGGTATTTACAATGCACTGAGGCCCTTTTAATTAATTTTAATAATTTGTATGAGATCGATCTGTTCATTGCACTGGCGTCATTTAAAGTGGTTCTACGTAATAACTATGATTTTATTGATTTTGGATAAATAGCCTTTTTATGTTTTTTTTGGTCATATTTGTAACGCAAGAAATGGGATTTAATAAAATTGTCTGGAAGATATATATATGTATTATATAGTAATTTACTATTGTGGAAGGGTGGGTGTACGTGTGTGGACAGCGATGCCTGAGGCAAACTAGGTCAGCTCAGCATCCGCTACTTTTGACTGTTGCCATCGGCTGTAGTAATGTATAACGCGTGTTAGTGTGTACATTTCTGATAGCCAGTTATTATATTAAGCATTTATTAAGCAAAGTTAATGTTTAGGTATTCCAATAGTTAGTGGGATGTAGTTTATATTTATATAATTTTGTAAGTTAGTTTATATTGTTTTCTTAGTGTAATCTATGATTATGTATGTGTACATGGTTTTCTCCTATCAGAGGAATATAGTTATTTATTTTATTTGATAATTTATTTTGTAAATTATATTGTAAGAAAGTATTATATTTAGAGAGTATTTAATGTAGTATTTTTTTGATAGTTAAAATATTATATAATTCTAAGTAGTTCAAAAAACATTTATATTAGAACAAAAGTACGTTAGCACAGAAGAACCAGTTTAGCATTAGTTTTAGTCTCAGAGTTCAGTCTAGTGGAGTCCCCTTTGCGGTTCGGATTTTAAAGTTATATTGTAAGTTACCGTGTGTGAGAGAGGGTCGGTCATCTTGGAGAGTGGTCTTGGACTGGTCCGAGAGTGGTCAAGAGAGGAGCGTGGTTGGCGCTATGAGGAAGGGGAGAGAGAGAAGCTTGTTTTGGCGGTGTGTCGCTTAAGAGAGAAGGGATGCTTTTCTGGGTCAAGTGAAGTCAGCTAGTTAATGTTGTGAACCATGGTGGGTGGAAATCTGGCCAGTCCATTAAAAGTAAACACACATAGTAAAAAAAAAGCATCCTTGGTCGTAAAGGAAGCGTGAATGAAAGAGGGAAGGATGTGACCAATTAGCGTACGCAAGTTTAACAGGGGAAGGAAGTCGGAAGTATTGTTAATCCTAGGTGTGAATGAGAGCTCGGATACAGTCCTGCCCTTAGGTCAAACTGAAAAGTCTTGAAATAGGGGAGTAAACCCAAGCCATATGCTTTTTCCCATGACAAGGACACATGCCAGATGTGTAGTGGAAGCCCAGATTTCGACGTAGTGTAAGTCTGAACAAAATCTGAGTGAATGATAAGACTTGAAAAAAAGAGGTATGAGATTAAAAAAAAAAGAAGGAAATCTATTGTTACAGATTACCGGTACTTCAATCCTTGGACTCACAGAAGGGAAGGTATTTGTTGCATTTACAATATTTTATGAATAATAATTTTGTGTAGAATGTAATCATGATAAATTGCCACCTTTAATTAATTCATGTTTATTTCAGGTTAGTAGAATGTGCTCAGAGAAAATGATTAGCCTTTTAGTATTTAGAACTGGCATTGATAACTATTAATTAGAACTGACATTGTTAACTAGTAATTAGAACTGGCATTGATAACTAGTAATTAGAACTGGCATTGATAACTAGTAATTAGAAGTGGCATTGATAAATGGTAATGTCTATTGATAATTATAATCAAAAGACTGATGAAGATGCCTCCTATTGACCATAAGTCTTGCAGGAAATGTCTCCAGTCTAGCACCAATAGAATTTCCAATCGAACGCAGATGGAAAGAGAACAAACTGAAACACGAAACGGGTAAGTGCAACAGGAAATGCTGCTCCAACTGTAGAAGGAAACGGAGGTTGGTGATGGTGGTTCATGGAGGTCATGTCATTGTAGGAATCACTTTCAAAGTAATAAATGTTTGCAAATAAAAATCTTTTAAATGGTCAGGCAAGAGAATAACGGAGATTTCAAATTTAAAGTAATTTTAAACTTTACTACCAGGGATTCTTTGATTCGTCTTTAAGATTTCGTCAAGAATATGATTCTAAAATTTCTGTTTTCGGTGTTTACGATAAACATTCTTTTATGCGAACGTTAGGGTTTGCAAACATGAACGTGTTACTTTTCCTTCTTCAAGCAGATCTTTATCTCCCTGACAGATATCGGGGCCGTTACTCTGCCTGTCAACCTAATCTTTTATTCCATAACTATGACGTCATCTTTTCTTTATTTTGAAGTGTCGTTCCGTGTTGTCTTCTCTTCGGTTTTTGTTAGTCTTGAGTCTTGAGGCTTGGCGATGTCATGCATGCTTTGAAAGTCGTAGTGAAGGTGTGTTGTAAATACACAAGTTGTCTCAAGCAACTTGATGTTAGAAAGGCCGTACACTAGTTGTCTCAGGCAATGTGATGTTAGAAAGGCCGTACACTAGTTGTCTCAGGCAATGTGATGTTAAAGGCCGTACACTAGTTGTCTCAGGCAATGTGATGTTAAAGGCCGTACTCTAGTTGTCTCAGGCAATGTGATGTTAGAAAGGCCGTACACTAGTTGTCTCAAGCAATGTGATGTTAGAAAGGCCGTACTCTAGTTGTCTCAGGCAATGTGATGTTAGAGGCCGTACTCTAGTTGTCTCAGGCAATGTGATGTTAGAGGCCGTACTCTAGTTGTCTCAAGCAATGTGATGTTAGAAAGGCCGTACACTAGTTGTCTCAGGCAATGTGATGTTAAAGGCAACATTCAGTAATTAAAATTTAAAGCGCGATTGCCTTGAAGATTATACCAGCGGCCTATGATCTGTCTGTGGATTTACCTGTGATCGATTTATGATCCAGTTTACACACATTGCTGTATATTGTTTACTTTCTATAAGACTGAAATAATACTTGGAAAAAAGCGATTTTGCGTTCAAATATGTGGAAAGAAAACACTGACAAGATTATTTGCTTTCGAGCGCTAGGGTTTTTTTGTTTGATCAGAAATACGCAAAGCACGTTAAGTACAAAGACAAGCTACACGTATCGAGTTAATGCAACAAATACTAAAGTTCGTGAACCCGGAAAATACTTCAGTATTCTAGTTTGGAAAGATTTTATCACAAATGAGAAATAGTTTAATTTTGTTATTAAATCGAATACCTCGTGGATATGATTTAATGCAAACCATTTAACATATATTCATGATTTAAACGCCCCCCCTCTCTCTCTCTCTCTCTCTAATCGTGAAAATGTTAACAATACGAATAGACCTTAAAATTGTTCAGTGCTTTAATCGATTTGCGCTGTTCGCAGTTATATGTAATTATTTATGTTTGTGATGCTAGATCTGCTCAAAGTAAATTTCTACAAGTCATAATCAGGTTCTCAAAGTCAATTTCTACAAGTCATAATCAGACAGATAAAGAAGTCAATTTCTACAAGTCATAATCAGACAGTAAAGAAGTCAATTTCTACAAGTCATAATCAGACATGTAAAGAAGTCAATTTCTACAAGTCATAATCAGACAGGTAAAGAAGTCAATTTATACAAGTTATAATCAGACAGGTAAAGAAGTTAATTTCTACAAGTCATAATCAGACAGGTAAAGAAGTCAATTTCTACAAGTCATAATCAGACAGGTAAAGAAGTCAATTTATACAAGTTATAATCAGACAGGTAAAGAAGTTAATTTCTACAAGTCATAATCAGACAGGTAAAGAAGTCAATTTCTACAAGTCATAATCAGACAGGTAAAGAAGTCAATTTCTACAAGTCATAATCAGACAGGTAAAGAAGTCAATTTCTACAAGTCATAATCAGACAGGTAAAGAAGTCAATTTCTACAAGTCATAATCAGACAGGTAAAGAAGTCAATTTCTACAAGTCATAATCAGACAGGTAAAGAAGTCAATTTCTACAAGTCATAATCAGACAGGTAAAGAAGTCAATTTCTACAAGTCATAATCAGACAGGTAAAGAAGTCAATTTCTACAAGTCATAATCAGACAGGTAAAGAATCAAATGCACAAAGAACGAGACCACGTAAAGTTTTAAAGAAATATTTATAATTTGCTTGATAGCATTTTTTTTACTAATGTTCCAACATTGCGATGAAAATTTCCCCCGTGATGTAATCATACTGAACACGTAGAGTAAACATCATTTTTTTTTTAATAAACAAAAGCACTCTCCTCTTTGTTTAAAAAATGTCTGTGATTTGCTAAAGCGAGTTTCTATTCTTGTATAGCGTGGCGGAGTAAATTTGCCTATCCCTATCTCTAACCTTAAATAATTATATATTTGTTGCCAATGTTAATGTGACCCGACCTTGGGCACTGCTTTTGATGATATTTTTGTAAGTGGCAGAGTTGGAGTAAACAACTCAGGTGGAGAATATGCTAGAACTTGCTGATGCAATTCAAACCAGTTCCAAGCAGATGAGTATTTTTCTGACTCTTAGTAATAGTGTCACACCTGTTCCTAACAACTTCATCCAACAGGGATGGACCGAAAGTTATTTTGTTGAAGAAAGTCCTATATTTCTAATCACTTTCATTTTGACGTAACTCAAGTCCAGTCATAAAGGCTTGTGGTAAGTAAACTAATGTATAAATATTTCGTATATGTTTGCTATTGATCTATGATTTGAATTGGAGAATGCGTTATGTAATCGAACCATTATTTCTATGTTCACTAAATTGATTACGTTGTATACTGTACTTGTGAATTTTCATTGATCCTATATTTCTGATGCTGCGTGCGTAAGAAGGTTAATAAATTTAACAATAAATGTTATATATATATATAATGAAAAAGATTGCTTGACATCAATATTTTTACATGAAATCACATTTGAATAAATTTAATATCTATACAGCCTTATATCCTAATACACAGTTCAATAAATTAGTTTCAATACAAATCACAAGATAGTTCCTATCAGAGAATAGAAATGGAGTTACTAGAGATACGTGATAATAGTTTGTACATAGCCTGTTTTGTTACACAGTCACACGTTTATTGTTTACATTATTATTGTTAATTTCATGCGATTCCCTCCTCACATTGTAGAACACTGACTAGCCACTATTCCCTCTAGGCTAACTTGGGCGTTCCTTCACCATATTATCTCCTTCAGGCAGAACAACCATTGTAGCAATTTCCAGAAACTTCCTTGTACCAGAAATTTCTTGGTGTAGTCAGCATACTTTGCCACCATACATAAATAGGGTGCAGTGTATTCCTTACACTTACACTGCAGTAGATACTTCTTGTGTCTGCCAGGTCATAGTGGTCTATAATCAGTAAACCAGGAGATTCAAATAATACAAGGAAAGGCTGCTTTTCCCTGTAAAATATAATCATGGAACAAACGTTAATTTTCCAGTTTATTCATGTTTAACTCCATTCTGTATTACATTCAAGTCTCAACTTACAGTTTCCTGCAACAATATTTATTAGCCCAATACATGCACACTAGAATAATAAATACAGTATAATAGTTTATGAAACGGTTCGCTAGAAACAATGTCAGGTGTTTAGCATACTACATATAAGCATCATAGTTCACAATATGTAGAAATAATAGTCTGCTCACATAATACATCTCTATGTAAAACGCAAATATAATATATCAATGGCAAAAATGCACGAAATATTTCCAAGTCCATTTTCTCTCAATCAGTCAGTTAATTCACCATTAAGCTAATGGCCACCTTCGTAACCAGCCTTCTTGCCACACCAGATTCAAGTGAGTAGACAATAGAATTCTCTACAGCTGGTAAACTTTTTATCTCAGCCCATTGGTTGGTCTCATTTCTATAAATATTAACCACTGGATAATAAGATAATAAAAACTACTTAACCAGTTGGAGCTGGTTTGGATTCATCAGCAATTTCTAGCATATTCTCAACTCGAGTTG
The DNA here is from genome assembly GCA_028829895.1 of Sinotaia quadrata. Lineage (NCBI taxonomy): Eukaryota > Metazoa > Mollusca > Gastropoda > Architaenioglossa > Viviparidae > Sinotaia > Sinotaia quadrata. The sequence goes on along the minus strand of CM054177.1, from coordinate 126,717,266 downwards.
TTAACTCCAAAAATACTTTCAAAAATACCATCATAAGGAATGCCCAAGGCTGGAGTCACTTCGACAATTTAACAATTTATATAACAACCAAGTTTAGAAATAATGATTAGCAAATTTACTCCACCACACATACATAATACAGCCCAAATGTTCCATAAAGCATCAAAACAAACATACATAATATATCCCAACCGGATCACAATTCGCCTAAAAACAACACACATAATATAATATATCCCAAACGGATCACAATTCACATAAAAACAAACACACATGATATGTCCCAAACAGATCACAATTCACATAAAAACAAACACACATGATATGTCCCAAACGGATCACAATTCACATAAAAACAAACGTAATCTAGTTCAAACGGACCAAATTCACCTGAAAACAATCGTTCATAATTTAGTCCAAATGTACCACAATTCAAATAAAAAAAACAAACAAAACACAACATAATATAGCCCAAACAAACCACAATTCACATAAAACAAACCCATATAATATAGATCAAATAGATCACCACAGATTAGACTTATATAATTTAGCCTTAACGAACCACTATACATCCAATATAGACAAGATATAGTCGAAACGGACCACCATACTTCCTGAACATTAACGCATCAGTCAACCAACAAAGACCTCTATATCGCTCGAGAGCAAACACTAGAATTCTGTCCAAATGGACTACCATACTCCGACGACAAGATGGATGAGATTTGGAATCTGCTAGGTCCACGAGAGAAAGAATGCTGAACAAACCACCTGCTACAGAAGCAATGATGGAAAATTGCCCGAAAGGGAAATGCAGCATCCGAGGAGCAGAATGCATCTGTCACTAGAAAATGATTTCAAACTAATAGATGCATTGCAGATACATATGTATTCTACTTATGCTTACCTAACTGTTTTTAGGCATCCGAAATATAATCAAAAGGATGGATCATTTTACCATTCCCGACCCAGAAGACCAGTCGACCAGTAGCAAGATCGGTGATGGTTTTAGAAAGAAGTGATACTTAGTGATCAGTAATTAACATGGTATGTGAAGAATTATTAACATTTTCCATTTAAGTCGTTTGAAGAAATATCAGTTATATCGACAATTCATTCAACAATTATATATGTATGTGTGTGTGTAAATGTGTAATTATGTATGCATTTATTTATCTAAATGTAACTGTTGAATGTGACTCACAACTAGAATATAAAAGAAAAAATCACAATCATATTTACTCTCAGTGCATTTATTTATAAGAACTATTTAGTTTTGTCTTCTAAGTTTGATATAAAAAATTAAGCATTCATCTTCTCCCCTAATAAATCGCGTTTGCTCTATTTTTCTGTTCTTATCCATACCCACCTTGACTATCCACCCGTTAGGCCAAGTCCAAAGAGACGGTTTCATCTTTCAACGCATGACTGCGGATGTGGAATGAGATTGCATAAAATCTTGAGGATAGCCAGTACACCACGTTTAATAAAAAAAGTTAGTGTCTCGTTGGGATTTTTGAAAGAGCATTCCATTCTTCTTTAATGAATGTGGCCTAGAAGAAGAACATCAACAGAAATACTTAGACTCTGGCCTAGAGTCTAAGTATTTCTTACTGGAGCATTGGATGCATTGTGACTTGCGCAGCAACATTAAAGGGACAGAAAGGTCACCAAACAGTGAACAGATAAGTACACTAAAAACTATCACACCAAGTGTGTAATCTGGTTGCCTAAAACTCTTGTAAGAAACAGTCGTGTGTGGAAGAATTAAAAGATACCAGGAAAAAGACTTTAAAGACTCATAAACTTTTTTTGTATATATTTTATGTAATTTTTTAAGATCAATTTTTCATCCATCTTTGTGTCATTCCTTATAATCTTCAATTTTCCTAAAATTCATAATTGTAATATTTGTGCTGAATATGTTGTTGTTACACATTTAATAAGGCATCAATTGGGGGCTTGTTAAGCTACCAGGAGTGTTTTCCTCAATTAATTGTGTTGTCCTAAATTATTCACTAGTTTATAGTCAACCAACACTTATCAGTGTTTAATTGCAATGATGAGAAAATAAGGTGTGCGTGCGTGTGTGTGTGCGTGCGTGCGTGCGTGCGTGCGTGCATGCGTACTAGTATTAAATTGAAATAATGAGACACTGAAAGTTTGTATCTTGTTAGTATTAAATTGCAATAATGAGACACTGAAGCTTGTTTGTAAGCTAGTATTAAATTGCAATAATGAGACAATGAAAGATTGTTTAGTATACTAGTATTAAATTGCAATAATGAGACAATGAAAACTTGTTTGTATGCTAGTATTAAATTGCAATAATGAGACAATAAAAACTTGTTTGTATGCTAGTATTAAATTGCAATAATGAGACAATGAAACCTTGTTTAGTGTGTTAATATTAATTTGCAATAATGAGACAATTAAACCTTCTTTAGTGTGTTAATATTTAAATTGCAATAATGAGACAATGAAACCTTGTTTAGTGTGTTAATATTAAATTGCAATAATGAGACAATGAAACCTTGTTTAGTGTGTTAATATTAAATTGCAATAATGAGACAATGAAACCTTGTTTAGTGTCAGTATCAGTTTACAGTGAGACATTAAAAGTTAGTGTTTTATGCCAGTATTAAACTTCAGTGAAGAGATGCTAATGGCTTGTGTTATATGTCAGTGTTAAATTGAAATAATGATTCACTGAAAGCTTGGTATCTTATATCTGAACTTCAAACAAATCGTTTGAAACGCGTAGTGAATCACATAGTCTAGTAATGGCATTTTTATTTAAAATGGAGGTTTGAGTCACATAGATGGATATTACGCAGTAAATGTTACCAAACAAGTTAACAGAAACATTTGGAAACCTTTGTATTTTTCCACTCAGCAGAGAAAGTTAAGGCATAGAGATCTTTCGGACTCATAATTCACCTCTGATCGAAAATGGACAACAGGAGTGGTTCATGAAATTTGATTTTTACTTTTTTTCTTGTTAATGTGCTTTAATCAGAGGCAATTTTCTTCCCTGTTTACAGTACCAATGTGAATTAGTGCGTGGACAAATAAATGAAACGCGTTTGTTTCACACGAGTGTATAATGGTCAATGGATGAGAAATTAAGTAGTTTCAAAGTAAATATCTTAGCAAATCCATCAATGACTTTGTATAGGTGGATCGATCAATGTCTTTGTGTAGATGGGTCGGTCAATGTCTTCGTTTGTTGTGTAGACAGATGAAGGCTAGAATTCCAGTCGTTCTTAGCAATGCAAATATGAGGCAAAGCTCTATAACATTCAGTTGTTTGTGTATCTTTTGCTGCAAGTGAGAATGGTCATTAACAATAAACAAATAAAAAAAATGAGCATAAACAGAACCAAATAAAAACAGAAAGAAAAGATGAAAGAATATTATAAAAGGAATATAGACGTGATGTAAATGCAACTAAAGGCACATAAATATCGGGCCAATACAACTAAAGGCATATATATAGCAGGCCAATACAGCTAAAGGCACACACACATACACACACACACACATACACACACACACACACACACACACACACACACACAGCACAGCACACATATATATATATTAGGCCAATACAGCTAAAAGTACATATATATTAGGCCAATACAGCTAAAAGTACATATATATCAGGCCAATACAGCTAAAGGCATATATATATATCAGGCTAATACAGTAAAGGCACATATAGATCAATACAGCTAAGGGCGCGCGCGCACACACACACACACACACACACACACACATATCAGGTCAATATAGCTAAAGACACATATATGTAAATACAGCTTAATGCATAATATATAGGTCAGGTCAATACAGGTAAGGGCACAGACACATACATAAATATAACTCAAGACACACGGAGTTTAACGAATGATCTTCATATATGTCTACGTCTTTATATACTTGATAATGGTATTGTATACAAGACGCTATTGAATCACCTCATTTGCTCTTGATGTCATGTTGTATACAAGAAGCTATTGAATCACCTCATTTGCTCTTGATGTCATGTTGTATACAAGAAGATATTGAATCACCTCATTTGCTCTTGATGTCATGTTGTATACAAGAAGATATTGAATCACCTCATTTGCTCTTGATGTCATGTTGTATACAAGACGCTATTGAATCACCTCATTTGCTCTTGATGTCATGTATTATAACATATGTAAAGGGGATCGGCGGCTTGGTTATTGCTATCTTGCTTTAACTGACAAAAATGGGATGGGTTGAAGGTGATGTTGATGAGGATAAATAAACAACGCAAGACAACGAGCACTGTCTATTTGTCTCTGGACTGACGGGACCAGGGCAGCAAACAGAAGAAAGCAACAGCAACGTCTCATGTACACAAAAATAGCCTATATATTTCCAGATCCTTCACCAATAACAATTCTAATAATAATACCGACTACAAACCTTTTTTCAATTGTTTTTACTATTTCATTCTTTGTTTGCAATATTATCTTAACAAACGATCCCCGATTGTCGGCCCTTAGGCCTTTGCTTCTCTTGTCTCTGTTATTCTGTCCTCTATTCGCTACCCCCCCCCCCCAAGCATACTGTTATAATTATGCTGAAGGTTTGGGCGTTGCATGTTGCATGCAACGTAAACAATGCAGACTGAACAGTCTACCTGCCGTTGTTGTGTCCCCTTACTTGCTTTCTAATATTAATTACAAGTAAATGCGTAAGAGTTATGTATAGGAAAACCGTTGTCACACACAAATATATAAAAATACACAAATACAGTAATATTGATCATCATTTTGAAAGACATCACTTAAAAAAATAAACTATTTATTTCTGATCTCTTTCTGTATATACATTTCTATACAACTAACAAGAACTCCAAACAATATATAATAATAAAAGTATACATTCATGCACAACACTGTAGAATGTAGAAATTTACTATTAGCTCCTCATATTTACAGTGCCAAAATTGGGATATAAACAGTCTAGGCGACTTTACTATGCAATTAACGAATGCATTTCGTGTTTAAGGGTGTGAAAGGCAGGCCGAGAGTGGAACACCTGGATCAGCATTTCGTGTTTAAGGGTGTGAAAGGCAGGCCGAGAGTGGAACACCTGGATCAGCATTTCGTGTTTAAGGGTGTGAAAGGCAGGCCGAGAGTGGAACACCTGGATCAGCATAGAGTGTTCAGTTAAGAGAAGATGTTCGCCAAAGACCTTGTCCGGTCAACGTCATCTATATAATCAAATACAGAAAATGTGTCCTAGGGTCTTTCTATTTTATTTTATTTATTTATGGGTGAAAGTGATAAATATTATTCGTGACTATTGCACTATACTGACCCCCAAACAAACAAACAAAACAAATATTCGTGACTATTGCACTATACTGACCCCCAAAAAAACAAACAAAACAACAAAAAGTAAAACAAAAACAAACAGTAAAGGTTCAACCCAACCCAGCTAAACCAGAATTCATTTCTGTAAAGAACATCCATTGCTTGGCTAATAAGTATGTTTGTGATTAAGAGATTCTATCTATTTTTACAAATGGACGCTTATAGCAATTTTGTCCACGCTGTTCTACACAAATAAATGAATTGCCTTCGATCTACATCAACTATTTTTTTTAACACCAAGTTCCCAATTCTTTTATTTAAAAACAAGATCGCTTATGTTTTCTAAATGTGGCAATGGAAATATTCCTTTCAACTCTTTGAAAGAATGGAGTCTAATTGAGGTTTAGACGTAGCCATGTTTACTAAAAGGTTAATAGTGCATATATGTTGACAGTCAGAATGGCGCTTTTTGGTTGGCCGCAACCCAGATCTGTTTAGAACTTTAGATGAAGGCTCCACAGCGTTAGTGAATTCGATTCTGTAAACACTGTAATGCTCTCAAACAATTAGAAAATGACGTCACAACTCCAACACGTTAAAAATTACAACCCATGTTTTAGTCTTCACAACTCACTGTATTTAATTGGCAAATACAGACTCATAATAATTGGAGTCCGCACAACCCAGCTATGTAATTAGGGATAACCAATAACTGGAGTCCGCACAACCCAGCTATGTAATCAGGGATAGCCAATAACTGGAGTCCGCACAACCCAGTTATGTAATCAGGGATAGCCAATAACTGGAGTCCGCACAACCCAGCTATGTAATCAGAGATAGCCAATAATTAGAATCCGCACAGCTAAGCGCATTTAATCGACAGGGATAGCCAAGAAAGGAGTCCGCATAAATTAGGCTTTTATCACTTTAATACAGTCTATAATAATTCTAGTCCACTTAACTCTGACTTTTAATCATGTCTAACAGAGTCAATAATTCTAGTCCACTTAACTCTGACTTTTAATCATGTCTAACAGAGTCAATAATTCTAGTCCTTAACTCTGGATTTTAATCATGTCTAACAGAGTCAATAATTCTAGTCCACTTAACTCTGGATTTTAATCATGTCTAACAGAGTCAATAATTCTAGTCCACTTAACTCTGGATTTTAATCATGTCTAACAGAGACAATACTTCTAGTCCACTTAACTCTGGATTTTAATCATGTCTAACAGAGTCAATAATTCTAGTCCACTTAAATCTGGCTTTCAATCATGTCTAACAGAGTCAATAATTCTAGTCCACTTAACTCTGGCTTTTAATCATGTCTGACAGAGTCAATAATTCTAGTCCACTTAACTCTGGCTTTTTGATGTGTCTAATACAATCACTAATTGTAGACCCTTAACTCTGGCTTTTAATTATATCTAATACAGACACTAATTCCAGTCCGCTTAACTGTGGCTTTAATTGTGTCTAATACAGTCACTAATTCCAGTCCGCTTTAACTCTGGCTTTTAATTGTGCCTTATACAGTCACTAATTTTAGCCCGCTTAACACTGGCTTTTAATTGTGTCTTATACAATCAATAATTTTAGCCCGCTTAACTCTGGCTTTTAATTGTGTCTTATACAATCAATAATTTTAGCCCGCTTAACTCTGACTTTTAATTGTGTCTATACAGTCAATAATTTTAGCCCGCTTAACGCATTGCATTTACTCATGTTAAAAGCTGTCATGAATTTTAAACAACCTCCGACTAGACCAAAGTATTTTTCAAAGAGTTGTTCACACGTTAAATTAGCTGCCCAAGCCCTTCGGCGTGGAATGTGATTGCAAGTAATAAATGTGTCTTCCCGGACTCCATCAAGGGAAGCCAGAATCCACAGCAGTCGGCCCAGAAGACCACTATAGCAAACAGGGCTGATGGACCGCTGCGCCAAGGGGAAATAAGGCTTGAACCGGAAATTCTTTCACTCTTCACCTCAGGCAGAAATGGCAATACTCCATTGATGCAGCTATACTTATTTTATGTTATTACATCTGGACATTACAAGTACACAGTAAATAATTTTTTTTGAAAACAACCTGAGTTCGACAAATCGATTACAACCACCACCCACCACTCACCACCCATCACTTCCCTCGATCTATTTAAGCATTGCTTAGAAGAGGGCACTTATCATTCGCTTGACATCGAACTGCTTGCAACCACAGAACTGCTTGCAGCCACAGAACTGCTTGTTATAGTCAGCCAGGAAATTAAAAGTGTTTTAAGGTAAGTATAGCAGTCAAAATGGCAGAATCGGATTACCATAATCTCATCTGTATTTGGGGAAGAAAAATGATGAAAGATAAAGGAGAACGAAGACAAAATTCTGCAATAAAAAGAGAAGTTTGCACAGTCATAAGAACACCTCTTCAAAGCTGGAAAGATTTGTTTAAGCAATTTACGGTATGTTTTGGGAATGAGGGAACTTAAATCAGTTGGCTGGACGTGAATGCAATTTTTTGTCATTTCTTTTTCATTTGTAGAAGTATTCTCAGTAGAACAGTGACATCGAAATAAACAAGACTAGACTAGACGCGAGTAGAAGTATTCTCAGTAGGCCAATGACAGCGAAATAAACATGACTAGACGTGTATGGTCTGTCAAAGAAGCAGAAATGATACTAAAATAATATGTACAGTCTGTCAAAGAAGCAGACATGATACTAAAATGTTATGTACAGTCTGTCAAAGACGCAGACATGATACTAAAATGATATGTACAGTCTGTCAAAGACGCAGACATGATACTAAAATGATATGTACAGTCTGTCAAAGAAGCAGACGTGATACTAAAATATGTACAGTCTGTCAAAGACGCAGACATGATACTAAAATGATATGTACAGTCTGTCAAAGAAGCAGACATGATACTAAAATGATATGTACAGTCTGCCAAAGAAGCAGACATGATACAAAAATGATATGTACAGTCTGTCAAAGACGCAAACAGCACACGCATTAATGTGCATATTCTATCAAATTCACAAAAGACATATATATTAGAGTGTCGGTTCTGTCAAATAAACAACACACACATTAGCGCGACTGCGCTGTCAAATAAACACACACACACACTTTAGTGTCGGTTCTGTTAAATAAACAACACACACATAATTATTAGAGTGTTTGTTCTGTCAAATAAACAACACACACACACACAATAGAGTGTCGGTTCTGTAAAATAAATAACACACTCATACACATTAAAGTGATCTGTCAAATAAACAACACACACACAATAGAGTGTCGGTTCTGTCAAATAAACAACACACTCATACACATTAAAGTGATCTGTCAAATAAACAACACACACATTAGAGTTCTGTTCTGTCAAACAAACACACATGCAGAAGTATTTGTTTTATTAAAAAAAGAAAATAGAACAAAGGACGCATTTTGCACTGTAAGATGTATGAAAGAAAGAAATAACACATAACAAACAACAAGTTGTAGATATATATATATATATATATATTTATCGAAGACACGCCATACACATTAAAACCTATACAAAGTTTTGCGAAGCTAAAACCACTAAGTGAATCTTATCCTAACTGGGCGTGTATTATTAATATTACACTTTAAGTCGTAAGAAAAAAAATCTGTTAAAGCAGGACTCAAAACTTCCGGGGGGATAAATAGTTTTGCTGATTTGTCTAGTTTCAGATAATATCGCAGAGAAAAATTTATGGATTAGGGAATCCTGTGTGCTGAATTTCATTTTTTTTAAATTCTTGATTAATGCTACTTGTGTTCAGTTTGTCCTTTACTTAGGTACATATTAACATATTAATATTACATATTATATATAATAATCTGTCACCCTCGACATTATAGAGAATTTCCTTTTGTATCAGAGGTGAATATCTTGTAATATATGATGATCGCAGAAATTATTTTAAGATCAACTATTATAGTTGCTTATCAATGTAAGTAATTTAAAAACAAAGAAAAACATTTAAAAATTAAAATTTATTGTAATGGTCATTTAATAAACAATCTTATATTTTAGAAACATTAACAATAAAACTTATTGTTTTACTGCTTGTAATCCACACTCCGTTTAATAAACAATCTTACATTTTAGAAACATTAAAAATAGAACTTATTGTTTTACTGCTTGTAATCCACACTCCATTTTAAATGGTAGGAAAGTTAATAATATTTGCTGTTGGAGAAAATGGAATAAAAATGTGTCATTTGTGCAAAAATATTTCAATGCAATCAAAATAATAATTTTTAAGAGCAAAATTTTAAAAGATCGTTTCTCTTACATAAACAATAGAAAACACAATAGTAACAATTTACAAGTGATATCAGAATAATAACAATTTACAAGTGATATCAGAATAGTAACATTTTACAAGTGATATCAGAATAATAACAATTTACAAGTGATATCAGAATAGTAACAATTTACAAGTGATATCAAAATAGTAACATTTTACAAGTGATATCAGAATAGTAACATTTTACAAGTGATATCAGAATAATAAAAATTTACAAGTGATATCAGAATAGTAACATTTTACAAGTGATATCAGAATAATAACATTTTACAAGTGATATCAGAATAGTAACAATTTACAAGTGATATCAGAATAGTAACAATTTATAAGTGTTAAAGAGCTTTAGTGATGACCCACTAGGAGAATATATATTGTCAGTCTGTAAAACAAAAGACATACATTTACTCACTGCGATTCCTAGAGCAATATTTTTTTTAAAAAGTCAGACCCTATATCATTTTTATTCTTTTTCAAGACAGAAAAAGATTGCGAAGAAAATATTTTAATAAAGAAATATGGAGGATGTTGACAAGAAAGACAAATTGTTTACATTTTGAGAGATATGTAGAAATATGAAAAAGACAAATATAACAAGTGCAATAAAAACGAGCAATCGGTCGACATTAAAAAATATCCCCTAGCAACTCAATAACAGCTAACCAACAAGTGATAACGAATCTCCAAGAATTACTTTGCTAGAGAATTCCACCAAAATGAACCTCAACAGATATACACAACGGGCAGTGAATAAAATGCGTTAAGTTACAATTTAAAACAAAAATAATAAAAAAAAAAAAAAAAAAAAGGACAATGAAGAACTTCAGTTTCAAAGTAAAGAAATAAATTCGTGTGGATTTGTGTCACGTGCTTGTGTTTAATAAGGTTCACCGATGCTTATGGCGTCTGCTTTGTCAGGAGGTCTGTGACTCGTCGATTCCTCGACACGCGGCGTGTTCGGTCCCTTGGTGCTCTCACACTCGCATTGTGTCCCTTTGGTGCTCTAAAGCGCATTCTGTCCCTTGGCGTTGGTACGCAGAGACGTGCTTTTCTGGAAAGCTATTTTGTTCAGGATTTTAATTCACCATTTTGTCATGTAAGTGATGAACGTCCTGAGTTTGCTAGTAAATGATATTTGCACTTTGGGTTTACTGTGATAATTTCTGGTTTATTACAAATTGTTTTCAATTATAACTATGATGAGATATCGAGAATTCCTGTGATGGTACGCATGTGAGTTGATTTTAAGTTTCATAAACTGAACGAACTTTGCGCTTAAACTGACATCTAATTTCTGTGTGTAGGTAGATATAAATATTGTATTTGTAGGAATGTATATATGTGTGTGTGTGTGTGTGTGTGTGTGTGTGTGTGTGTCATTATGTTTTTAAAAAGATACGTGATAAATGGCGAACAGATAGAACGTGACTGTACTGTTTTAAAATAAATATCTCCATTTCGACACCTTTGCACTTAAAGATTTCAGTTTTGTTGTCTGATAAAATTAGTTTAAGGCATATTGCATAATATTAAATTTTCGTCATCGTTGTCAGATTGATTATCGTATTCATCACAAGAATCCTTAATATTATGTAAATCATTGTTCATTTATTTATATTTTTAAAACGGACGCTTTTAGTATTCGATCAATATAATAGTATGCGTGATTTATATTTCTGTGACAAATTATACAGTCTTTACTTTTGTGCGATAAACTGCACAGTGTCTATTATAGCTGTATTAAGATAACAGTCAGTATTATAGATGTGTATTAACATAGTTCTTATAACAATTGTATGATTAAAATACACAATCCCTATTGTAACTCTAATAAAATAGACAATGTCCAGTGTACTATGCGATAGATTTTATATGTGATCAAATAGTGACAGCCATAGCCATGTTATGCAATAGACTTTTCCTATAGTAAGCCATAGCCATGTTATGCACTAGACTTTTTCTATATTAAGTCATAGCCATGTTATGCAATAGAATTTTCCTATAGTAAATCATAGCCATGTTATACAATAGACTTTTCCTATAGTAAATGCTCTATAGAAATATCCCCTCCCTGTTATAGTTGTGTGACAAAAGACACCGTCAAATATATATACACTGACAAATAAAAATACATTATCTTTCTTGTCGTTAGAGCACTGAGGGAAAACATCACGGTAAGACCAGGACAGGACAAATGTTTTCCCACAAATTACGCGAAAATAAAACAAATTAAAGCTACAAATATGTCGCAGTTTACTCTTTCCCGTTTAAATTTGCTTTTTAAATCCGATGTTGGACACTGGGTGCAGTCTCCATTAATTTATCACGTTTTTCTTTTCTCACGACGTGAAATATTGGGGTGGACTGTCTGCATAGTAAGAGAGACAAGAAAACTCGAACTATCAGAGAAAGTATTGTATATTTATATTATTCAATATTCATCTAGAAATATAAATTGTCCCCTGGCACGCATTTACCTGCGGAAAAGAGAAGTGTGAAGAGTGATTACATCTCTGTACGACCGAAAACCAAGAATGGCTTTTCTCATCAGTATTCTTCTCCGGAACCAGTGACGCGTGTCACAATAGTATACGTCACAGATTAATTCATTACCTAGCATGATGTTGCCCGCAGTAAAAGGCTTTGACCCAGTTAGCGCTTTCTTAGACGCGCAAAGTAGGTTAACTTAAAGAACCCGCTTTTCCATTCTTTTTCTTTGATAGTAAACTACCATTTTCCAATTTCGATTATCGCCGATTTCAAATTTAGCATATTTCAAAGTTTCGACCCTTTTCAGTTAAAATTAATAAATATTTGTTATACTGTAAAAAGAAAAGTATCTCGACTGTTTATTTTATTATTTTATACCCAATCAACCCCGCCCGCGATCCAACAATGCAATATAGGTCAGTCGAAAGGGACACCACTTCGGAAGAATCCGCCTCGCCGCTTATGAACTCGAACGCACATCCGAAATCCAGATCTTCCAAGACTCAACAGTCCCGCAGGCAGACATTGATGTTCCAGACCCGGACCAGTTCTGAGTCGACAGGAAAAAAAGTTGTCCCCAGGACCAAACCGCCTCGACAAGACGTCAGAACGACGATCATCAAGATGGCCCCGCCCACCATCATTTCCGCCGAGAGGAAGCTGAAAGTGCTGAGGGCGTTGCAGATGGCTGACCGGAAGCAAAGGATGAAAGACGAGTTCTCAACCTTTTGCACAGATACCAGCTTCACGGCCATCGTCCGCATCTACAATGCCACGTCCTCTCGCATTCGCTTGTTTTGGAGCGTGCTGTTCCTGATCATGTTTGTCTGGATGACAGTGCAGGTAACTTGGCGTCATGTTCATTCTCATCACTCATTCAGGCTGATGGTGGAGATAATTATATTGACGATGATGATGGTGGAGATAATTATATTGACGATGATGGGGCGCGTGAGGATAATTGTAAACAATGCCAATTATTCTGATTTTGATAATGATATTGCGTGAGGAAAAATGTCATTAATGTCAGTCATTAAGATTTTGATAATGATATTGCGTGAAGAAAAATTGTCATTAATATCAGCCGTCAAGATTTCGATAATGATAATGCGTGAAGAAATGATCAATAATGTCAGTCATTCTGATTATGGTCAATAATGTCAGTCATTGCGATTTTGATAATGATAATGCGTGAGGAAAATTGTAAATAATATCCTCCACAACAATCCTTGTGCTTTTCTACATCCTCCCCCCTCTCCTCCTCATTATCATCATCGCCAACCTCATCAGGAACATGACATAATTTTCCTCATTTTTATTACCAAAAACATTATCATTATAATTATTGTCACAAATATTTCAACATCTACCACAACTCTTACCACAACCATCATCACCCATGTCACCACCTGCGGCACCATCTCTTTCAATACACAAACATTTCCATTATAACCACTACCATCATCACCCATGTCACCATCTCTTTCAATACACAAACATTTCCATTATAACCACTACCATCATCATGACTCGCATCGCTACTACAACATCACCACTATCGTCCTATCACCGCAAACCTCCTCCTCCTCATTATTAACATCACTCTCATTACCACCCACACCACCCACAAACACCCCCACACCCCCACACCCCCACCCACCACCCCACCACCACCATTATTTTATCATCAGCAGCATTGTCATCGATATCATGAAATCGATATCACACAGCGAGTACTGTCACAAGTTTTATATCAAACAAGTATTTTGCCAGAATTGCTATTTTTGCTATCACTTCTGCTACTTTGCTTTGTATATCTGGATACACACACACACACACACACACACACACACACACACACACACACACACACACACACACACACACACACACACTCTCTCTCTCACACTCACTCACACACACACACACACACACACACACACACACACACACACACAGAAACACTCAAACACACATTGTGCGTAACAGCTTTAAGATCCATATATCTTATTTCGCTACTGATATTTTACTATTTATTTTCGGTAAATAACACATTTTACTCAATAATCAGCAACACATTTTAACACGTCATAGCAATTTATTCACTTTATATCTGTATGTCTTTTATGATTCTATGCCATTTATGTCTGTATGCAATTAATGACTATGTCATTTAAGTCTGTATGCAATTAATGACTATGTCATTTAAGTCTGTATGCAATTAATGACTATGCCATTTATATCTGTATGTCTTTTATGATTCTATGCCATTTATATCTGTATGTCTTTTATGATTCTATGCCATTTATGTCTGTATGTCTTTTATGATTCTATGCCATTTATATCTGTATGCAATTAATGACTATGTCATTTAAGTCTGTATGCAGTTAATGACTATGCTTTATGCCACTATGTCTCTATGCCCTTCTAGTGTTACTGGTTGCTGGAGAAGTATTTCACCTACCCAGTGGAAGTCAAAATAGACCTCCTGGCAGCCAAAGAACTGGAGTTTCCCAGTGTCACCGTCTGCAACTTGAACCCACTTAAACAACAAATGTTGCAGCACAACGACTTCAAGGAGCTGCAAAAATACACGGACACCGTCAACAACGGCGACGTGCTGTACGGCGAGTACAACAAAAATTGGGATTTATTCCGTAAGTTTTCACCTTCCACTTCCGCCTTCATGCTCCACCCCTACCCACCCAACTTCTCGTTTAGGCACACTCCCCAAATGGATTTAGTCAGCAAGTCCCTACAGAGGGTTCTCTTTCAATTTTTTTTTCCAAACCCCCGTTTCCCTCGCAACTTGGAGATTTTTTTAAATTTCGTACACACTCGCATTCTGCTTTCCTGAAAAAAAAAAGGTTTTTGCATTTACTTTTTAAGTTTCTAGCTCATCACTTTCTCCTCCCAAAGTTCCTGACTACCCCCTCATCCCGTTTCCACACATATCTGGATTTTTCCACGCTTACTTTTTCAGTGAAGAAATGAAAGGAATAAACTGTGTATTTTGTTGTTGTATGCACACATTAAAAAAAATGAATTTCATTATATAAATGGAAATTCTATTTTATTCTATAGATTTCAAATAATTGCAAAAGTGCTGCCGAGTTGCCCAGATTATGACTTACACAAGTCTGCATAGACAAAGTCAGGCTATTATGCTCAAAATAATCACTGATAGTCTATCTATCTATCTATCCATCTATCTATCTATCTATCTATCTATCTATCTATCTATCTATCTATCTATCTATCTATCTATCTATCTATCTATCTATCTATCTATCTATCTATCTATCTATCTAATTGTATACAGACATTGACAATCAGCACAAGAACTATCAATATGTGTTTGTGCTTGTATATGCGGTTCTCTGTGTTTGTTCAGAAACGAAATTAGCTTGTTTTTGTGACGTCCAAAACTTTATACTGCGCGTATTGAAAATGAAAACAAAACAGCTAGATGAAATTAAAGAAAAATCTGTTTCAATAACTGTTGCTATTTATAGTCCCATTTTACTAACAGCCTTGTTTTCCTTCTATTTATTTGACTTCTTTATGATAATTTAAACAATTCTTCTGACTTCCCCTCCCCCATAATCTCGCATTCAGACATACATTTTTATATGCATATACTTTCTGCGTGTGTGCGAATTAAAATTTTAATTAATTTATCAACTCATAGGTGTGTAATACATTGTTTCATTAAAGGAACTTGAATTCTCTGTAGTATGTTCATAAACTTACTTTCTCTTTTTACAAGTTACGATTTTTCACCAAAATCGATTATAGGACTGGAATACTGGAAAACGAAACATTAGTCGTCACAGTATTAACGAAACGTTAGCCATCCCTGCACTAACAAGACGTTAGCCGTCATTGCATTAACAAGACATTAGCCATCCCTGCACTAACAAGACGTTAGCCGTCATTGCATTAACAAGACGTTAGCCATCCCTGCACTAACAAGACGTTAGCCGTCATTGCATTAACAAGACGTTAGCCATCCCTGCACTAACAAGACTTTAGCCGTCATTGCATTAACAAGACGTTAGCCATCCCTGCACTAACAAGACGTTAGCCGTCATTGCATTAACAAGACGTTAGCCATCACTGCACTAACAAGACGTTAGCCGTCATTGCATTAACAAGACGTTAGCCATCACTGCACTAACAAGACGTTAGCCGTCATTGCATTAACAAGACGTTAGCCATCACTGCACTAACAAGACGTTAGCCGTCATTGCATTAACAAGACGTTAGCCATCCCTGCACTAACAAGACTTTAGCCGTCATTGCATTAACAAGACGTTAGCCATCCCTGCACTAACAAGACGTTAGCCGTCATTGCATTAACAAGACGTTAGCCATCACTGCACTAACAAGACGTTAGCCGTCATTGCATTAACAAGACGTTAGCCATCACTGCACTAACAAGACGTTAGCCATCACTTCATTAGCAAAACTTTAGCCATCAGTACATTAAGAAGACTTTAGCCGTCACTGCATTAAAAAGACGTTATCGTCAGCGCTGTTAACAATACGTTCATCCATCACTGCTGTTATACAACGGTCAGTGTTGACTGCGCGCACTATATGCAGACGGTCTTATCGAACTATTTTAAGTCTTTCCATTTTACCAGCAGAATGACGCCATGAATTCAACATACACCGCATTCGTACGGTATATCAAGGGCAATATATATTTTTTAAAAGTAATTACACAAAATAGCATGAATGTCTCAGTGTAAACAATGCTTTCTTTTAGACTTGTTGACATGAATGTCTCAGTATAAACAATGCTTTCTTTTAGACTTGTTGACATGAATGTCTCAGTATAAACAATGCTTTCTTTTAGACTTGTTGACATGAATGTCTCAGTATAAACAATGCTTTCTTTTAGACTTGTTGACATGAATGTCTCAGTATAAACAATGCTTTCTTTTAGACTTGTTGACTTGAATGTCTCAGTATAAACAATGCTTTCTTTTAGACTTGTTGACATGAATGTCTCAGTATAAACAATGCTTTCTTTTAGACTTGTTGACATGAATGTCTCAGTATAAACAATGCTTTCTTTTAGACTTGTTGACATGAATGTCTCAGTATAAACAATGCTTTCTTTTAGACTTGTTGACATGAATGTCTCAGTATAAACAATGCTTTCTTTTAGACTTGTTGACATGAATGTCTCAGTATAAACAATGCTTTCTTTTAGACTTGTTGACATGAATGTCTCAGTATAAACAATGCTTTCTTTTAGACTTGTTGACATGAATGTCTCAGTGTAAACAATGCTTTCTTTTAGACTTGTTGACATGAATGTCTCAGTGTAAACAATGCTTTATGCCTGTTAGAAAGAAACCTAGAAATATCCGTGCATTCAGTCAATTTTGGGTAGTTTTCTGATGTCTACAGAGAGAGAGAGAGAGAGAGAGAGAGAGAGAGAGAGAGAGAGAGAGAGAGAGAGAGAGAGAGAGAGAGAGAGAGAGAGTAACGACTTGAAAGCCGCAGAATGTCATTTTACAGTGTGTTGTACTTTACTAAAGGCATACAAGTCATTCTAAACAGTATCCTTGCTCTTGCCAAGCAGACAGCACATAAGATCTAAGTGTGATGTCATCCAGCGTTGCCTTATTTTCACCTCAGCATAGCACGAACTGTGACGTCACCCAGCTGTGTTCCTGTAGTCTATATCATCTATCCGTCGTTTACATTTTTTCTTTCTTTTTGTCTCCCTTTCTCTGTTTGCTTACCTCTCCTTCCTGCTGTAGGTAGTAATATTTTCATGGAGTTTTATTAATCTGAGCTGCCTCCGGAACACAATAATTTTTACGTTAATAAAACAAAATGTTGACTGTAAACGATAGTTGATATAAATGTACTAACATTGGTGACTGTAAAAGAAATTCAGTTGCACATTTATTATTGACACCGATAACTGTAAACAGTGATTGTTGCACATTTGTTATCGACACTGGTGATTGCAAATGATAGCTGATTTCACATTTATTATTACTGATAATGGTAACTGTAAACGATGCTGTGATAATATAAATTTAGTGCAATTGATTAATCACACGAGAAAACTTATGTTTGGGTATCATTGATTAATCTCACCCCCCCCCCACACACACACACTGTAAAGTGATTAATCTCCCATAACATATTATCAGTCTTCACAACAAGAAACAGTATCATCATTACTGGAATTCACTTTCTTCCGGACAGATCCAAAAGGCTTGCCTGACGTGCCAAACTCTGGAAAAAGTTCTGCTTCCGGTGTGTTATCGTTTTAGTTATGTAATTATTTAATTTTATCAAATAATGTTATTTCTTTATAATGAGTATGTATGCAATATGTGTGTGTGTGTGTGTGTGTGTGTGCGTGCGTGCGTGCGTGCGTGCGTGCGTGCGTGTGTGTGTGTGTGTGTGTGTGTGTGTGTGTGTGTGTGTGTGTGAATGTTGAGAGTTGTGGTGTTGGCGGTGCTTGCATATTAAGCGGTACTTCAGTGAGTAAAGCGATACAAACTAAGAATGAAAATCCGAATGGTTTTATTAGAAACAGAAAGAAACAAGTAAGCCAAACTATTAATTTACTTCCACTTTAATATCGAATAAATTTTTTTTTCTTCTAGTTTTGGTAACTGCTGTGTAATTTTATTAAGTTAAACAATTTTATGTTACTAATCTGCACATTTTATATTTACACATGTATATATTTTAAAAAATATTCAAACAGAATTAATTGCGGACACAGCAAGACGCGACCAGTCTGTGACTCCGCTTGGAACTTCGATTCCAGATACTGCAACGATTGATTCAGGTCAGACAATATTTACAGTGTGAGTAATTCAGGTCAGACAATATTTACAGTGTGCTAGTAATTCAGGTCAGACAATATTTACAGCGTGCTAGTAATTCAGGTCAGACAACATTTACAGTGTGCTAGTAATTCAGGTCAGACAGTACTTACAGTGTGCTAGTAATTCAGGTCAGACAATACTTACAGTGTGCTAGTTATTCAGGTCAGACAATATTTACAGTGTGCTAGTAATTCAAGTCAGACAATGTTTACAGTGTACTAGTAATTCAAGCCAACAATATTTTATTATTTACAGGTTGCTAGTAATTCAGGCCAACAATATTTTATTATTTACAGTGTGCTAGTAATTCAGGTCAGACAATATTTACAGTGTGCTAGTAATTCAGGTCAGACAATATTTACAGTGTGCTAGTAATTCAGGTCAGACAATATTTACAGTGTGCTAGTAATTCAGGTCAGGCAATACTTACAGTGTGCTAGTCATTCAGGTCAGACAATATTTACAGTGTGCTAGTAATTCAGGCCAACAATATTTTATTATTTACAGTGTGCTAGTAATTTAGGTGAGACAATATTAATTTTACAGAATGCTACTAATTCACGTCAGACAATATTTACAGTGTGCTAGTAATTCAGGTCAGACAATATTTACAGTGTGTGACACAACACCACCCTAGTTATTGATTATTATTAATCATCCATAACTAATTACAAGTGATGAGAATCTTAATGTATGTGCTCTCTCACTTGGCGGATATGCGGGCACTGTAAACATTTCCTCTCTTCCACGTTAAAGACATTTACACCGTCACACAATATTTCCCTAGTGGAAAACTTCTTAACAAAAGAGAAGATAAATCCGTCTTTAATCTATATTTAGCGAGCCCCCATTCTCCCACTATTTCTCCAACATATGGTTATCAATTTGTGTAAGAAGGTCACTAAATTTAACAATACGTTTTTTAAATTAACAATATATATATATATGTTTCATCATTCATAAATGAGTGGAGTTTCAGAGAGATAGTTAAAGCAAATGTATATAACCTTTCAATGATGGCCGCTGTCACTAACACATGTTCACAATCCTGCAGTTTGCAACAAGTCATTGTTTTTCTTATTTAGTCAATGGTTCCACATACCCCTTCTAGGCTCATTACATAACTGTTCCAGAATCTTTGGTGCACTCACAAGCACACCATTCAGAATCATCCAGAACTTCACATGTGCTATCAAAGCATTCAGGAGGAATGTTCCTGAATTTTCATTTATGCTACTCAGCACACAATGAGGGATGTTCAAGAAACTTTCATGAATTTTCGAAACTGACTCAAGCTACAAATTTCCGCTATGTTGGCTCTCAAACAGAATTTACATATATTGGCTCTCAAACAGAATTCACATATATTGGCTCTCAAACAGAATTCACAGGAATCAATGTACAGCAACACGTTACTAATAAGTTCGATGACAGTGTTAGATACACACACCAACATGACCCTGTAGAGTACAGTAGTCACTGCAGTCTAAATCTGATCAAGAGCATGGAAGAAAAAAGGTGCTCTCCTTTTGTGAAAGTTAAATTAAGACAGCACTAAATTTCAGGCATATTTCATCTCTAACTCCTTTCTCCTTTACACACATTCTCAACTTATAAATTCTGCAACAATATTCATTAGCCCGATATACACATGCTACATAAAAAATATAGCATTGATCAAAATTCACAAGTATGATATACAACGTTAGTGAGCATAGAAATAATGTATCAATTACATAAGCATTCTCCAATTCAAATCCATTCTTTCTTTATCAGTCATTAACCTACCATAAGCTATTGATCGTCTTTATGACTGGACTTGATTTAAATCAAAATCAAAAGTGATTAGAATATAGACTTTCAACAAAGTAACTTTCATTCCACCCCCTTTGGTTGAATCTGTTATGAACAAGTGTGAGACTATTGTCAGAAAAACTACTCATCCAGTTGGAACTGGTTTGGATTGCATCAGCAATTTCTACCATATTCTCCACCCGAATTGTTTACTCCAACTCTGACACAAATATCAGCATAAGCAGTACCCAAGGTCAGGTCACTTTGACATTTAACAATGTATATAATAGTTAAGTTTAGAAATAGGGATAGGCAAATTTACTCCTCCACACAGTGGGTTAGTAGTATCTACAGCTTACTATGTGTGACACGAACACCTTCGTTACTGGTTATGATGATTAATTATCCATAACTAATTACAAGTGATGGGGAAATCTTAATTTATGTTTATTAAGAATTCTCCCAAGAAACACCACTCATCTCTCACTTGGCGAATTATATGGGATACTATAAGTTCTCTTCCTACAACAATAATGAGGTAGACATTTTACTGACACACAGTACTTCATAGGTGGAAGAAAAGAATACAGATGGTCCGACTTTGTTGTCATAATTTTCGGACAATGCACTGAAATGATCGACTTTGGCACTTGGTTTAGTGTTAACGCCACTTTGAACTGTGTCATCCACCTTCTTGTCTAGCACTGTCAGGCTATTGGGACTGACACTCCACTGCATATTAAGCTAATGTGATATGGTTGTTAAATGACGAAATGTGTTAGTTTAATTATATCTGGTATTTTCATGTCTGTATGAGAGCAGCTTTATCACATTGTTTTCTTACGCCATGTTTTAAAATTTTCTTCTCTCACTTTCTTTTTTTGTAAATGCCCTCTCCTGAAATGTTAGTCAATTGTGTTCTTTCACGTCTTATTAATGGATGCCATTCGCAAGTCATTTGTCTACTGTTGTGCTCTATTGTTAGTTACATGTTAGTTCTCTCTTGCTAGTTACGTGACTGTTCTCTCTTGCTAGTTACGTGACTGTTCTCTCTTGCTAGTTATGTGATTGTTCACTCTCTTGCTACTTACGTAACTGCTCTCTCTTGCTAGTTATGTGATAGTTCTCTCTTGCTAGTTACGTGACTGTTCTCTCTTGCTAGTTACGTGACTGTTCTCTCTTGCTAGTTACGTGACTGTTCTCTCTTGCTAGTTAGGTGACTGTTCTCTCTTGCTACTTACGTAAATGCTCTCTCTTGCTAGTTATGTGATAGTTCTCTCTTGCTAGTTACGTGACTGTTCTCTCTTGCTAGTTACGTGACTGTTCTCTCTTGCTAGTTACGTGACTGTTCTCTCTTGCTAGTTACGTGACTGTTCTCTCTTGCTAGTTACGTGACTGTTCTCTCTTGCTAGTTACGTGACTGTTCTCTCTTGCTAGTTACGTGACTGTTCTGTTTTGCTAGTTATGTGACTGTTCTCTCTTGCTAGTTACGTGACTGTTCTGTTTTGCTAGTTATGTGACTGTCCTCTCTTGCTAGTTATGTGACTGTTCTCTCTTGCTACTTACGTAAATGCTCTCTCTTGCTAGTTATGTGATAGTTCTCTCTTGCTAGTTATGTGACTGTTCTCTCTTGCTAGTTACTAGTTGCAAATTTATATTTATACTTGTTGTCATACAACAGTCTTACAAAATTATAATACTTCATTATCAAATTCGAAACATTTTATTGAACAAATTCACAACAACAAGAAATTCTTAGTCTGAAAGAAGAAAAATGCCATTAATATAATTCATTCAACCATCTTGCATAGTTTATATCTGAGTTGAAATACTTTATTATCAATACGGCTTTAGTGCGGATGAATTATAAATTGCATTTACTAAATTGTGCTAACGTAAGCAGTTTTAAACTCTGTTCAAAGAAACAAGGCTTCAAAGATGATCAAAGAATACAACCAGTGTTCACTACAAGGGTATTAAACTTATTTGAGAAGGGTTCAACAAGCGCAATGCTTAAATTAAAATGTTTCAAGTTATGAGGAGTAAGAAAGTAAAACTTAATCATAATAAGGCATAAGAAAGATTATTAATTTCACAATGAGTAACAGATCAATTAATTAATAATAATGATAACAATAACAACAACATCAACAACAACTACAACAACAACAACAACAACAAAAACAATAATAATATCTGTAGTTAGGTGGATTTATATCGTCTGTCTGTTTACCACTCTCTCTCACACATACATGCATACATATGCGCGCACATCATATTTTTAAGGGAGAGAACCCTGAAAGTCAAAGATGAGAAGAGAATAAATTCAACACTATCTTTGAAAATCTAAACAAATGTATGAAATAATCATGTACGAATTAAATGTATTAATTAATCTCTCTCCCTCTTTTTCTCTATATAAATGAAGCAGTACAGGAATAAATCTGTTTAATCAGAGTATAAATGAGTCGATGTAGAGATGAATCAAAGTATAATAATAAATTAATCTATGAAATAACTCAGTGAGAATGAACAAGAGAAAGGGTGGAATCAATGTATAATAATAAATTAATCTATGAAATAACTCAGTGAGAATGAACAAGAGAAAGAGTGGAATCAAAGTATAATAATAAATTAATCTATGAAATAACTCAATGAGAATGAACAAGAGAAAAAATGGAATCAATGCAGGACTAAATCAACCAAGAAATTAGTGGCTACTAGTATAAAATCAGTTCAAGAACAATTCAGCTCAATGACTAGAGAAATCAATGAATAAATAAATAAGTGGATGAATCAATATGTGGTGATCAATGTGTGGATGAGTCAATTTATAGATGAATCAATATGCGGATAAGTCAATATATAGATAAATCGATATATGAATGGACAGTGTATAAAAAAGCTGATGCATAAATTTGAATTCTCATCAACAGATAGCTAAATTAAGAAGCCTTATAAATCTACTTAGATAATCACTTTCATGTTCGAGCTTTCCATAGAAAGAAAGCGAGTGCCATCATTTCCGGAGAGCTTGTCTGAAAACTTCTATTTTTGTAATGTTTCTATTCAGGCCAGGCTACGCCCCCTAGTGCACGCAGAAAGAGAACTGTCTCGGCCGACAAATTAACCCATATGATTGACTTTCTATTAGCCAAACAGGCCGCTCTCGCGCAACCTAACCAAGGCCTGTGGCCCATCCAGGAACAGCACCAACTCTCTCATCAACGTAACAACGACACTATTGACGGCACATACAGCACGAACCATCTCAACGCCCCTGTGACATTTAGCACTGCAGAAGACGAACTGAAACTCACCCAGATACCAACGTTCGAATTAAACCAGTTGGCGGATCGCCGGAAGTGGCTGAAACGGAGAGACATCGAGGTCAACCGAACGGCAGTGATGAGAAGTAACTCTTTCAACAAGTGGGACACACTCAATAGCAAGAAACTCAACCTTTCATATTACGTTGTAGGTACACCCTTCATCTTGTACTGACTGACACCGCACTTGTTAAATATTACATTTTAGCAGTCCCCCCACCCACCCCTGAAAACTGAGGATGCATGTAGAACGTTGATATTTGTGCGTTTGAAAGCCTGTCTCTTTAAAGAGAACGAGAGACTGCCTGCGCGCGAGAGAAGATTGAAAAATATTTTGCAAAGAATACTAAGTCTGTTGATGGTCTTACTTGACGTCTTAACACAATCAGTAGATTATTTTAAATAGAGTGATTTAAAAAAATAAATAAATAAATTGTATTTACTGTAAACTGCTTATAGATCACTACTAATACTTCTTCTACTTAAGGTGTGCGCCTGTGAGTGTGCACGTATGTATAGGAAATTAAAGGTTTCTTGTTTATTTTTTTTAGAAACGAAACGTTTACGAAAAACGCACCATATATTGCTTATTTTTTAAAATTTATGTAGATATCTGAGCGTTTTAACAATTGTGTACATGTGTATATAATTTTTTTAAAACCCAGGTAAAGACATTACTTTCCTGCGTAAACAGTCGACAATTTGTAGATGTTCTTGTCTAGGCAATGTTTTCATGCGCGCAATGTTTGCAGAAAACATTCAAAATCGGCTTTGTTCTAGGACAATGCCTGTCTGTGTGCAGACAGTGTTTACATTTATGCAGGCAATGTTTACTAGTGCATAAAAAAATGTTTGCCTACACATCGACATCATTACTCAGTATCCGAGTGTGTAATGACAATGACTATTCCTTGTTTTATTAGAATGTAAATGCATGAACAACTTCGTGTATTCATCTGCTTTATTTTGACGGTTTTGTCTTCTACCAGACCCGTGGCAGTGAGTACAAAGCCGCCATGGCTTACGCAACGATAGCCGCGCGTCTTGACGTGCAAAGGCTGCAAAGGGGAGGTCACTCTGCTGACAACCTTATTCTCAACTGCTGGTTCAATGGCTACCAATGCTCACCCAGGTAAACAAACGAGTTCATGGGATACATTTTCCTGGCCTCGGTGCACTTACGTCGGCCTCGAGTCAGGTTTCGACGTCGTTTTGTTTGACAAATGTTATATTTATTTTATTCAATAAAATAATAGTCGAATCATAATTTAGGGAACCAATTCTATTTCTAATATTTTTTTTAAAATTAAATTTTAGAGAATTTCTTTACCGTCACATTGATAGACCTTGAGTCACCCTAGCTGTGGGGCTCCCCCACCCCTGACGCAGCCCAAGACTGAGAACATCGTGAAGATAAAAGGTCTATTGCGGCTTCTGAGGCGAGACAGAGAGCGTAATCATAATCATATTATCTCCCTTTTGTTCAAGACTTTAGATTGAAGCTGCGGACCCGTACGTCACTACTGCAATGATAGTTTGACGAGAAATGGCACTTCTATACATTTTTATCTTGTTTTCATTTCTACAGCTTCGATATGTTCCCATATCGGGGTGGGTAGGTAGATGTTTCTGCCACAGGAAGCTTGGAGTGTGAAGGAAATGTACTTTTTACAATTTAGAATAATCAGAATAATTTATTTCACCCATTCGTTCGTGATTATTATTTTAGGACCATATGCTGTTTCTTCATTTTTGTTTGTTAGTGTGACTCGTGAATTAATAATACGGTGGCGCTTTAACCTCAGTTAATCCAGAACTGATGACTTGTTATGATATCCCCTTCCACACATTATACGGTAAATTGGCTCTTTGGCTCACCAAACACACTTTTGAATAGAATGCTGTAACATAAACAATTGTTCTCAAGTCTTCAATTACTCATGATAACAAAAGTCACATCATAATGAATGGCTAGGTCTTCAATTACTCATGTTAACAAAAGTCACATCATAATGAATGGCTAGGTCTTCAATTACTCATGATAACAAAAGTCAAATCATAATAAATGGCTAAGTCTCAAAAATAAATTTCTTAACGAGCCCTAAAACGTCATGTTATTGATATGAAATGTCTTTAAATGTACGTTTCTGTTCATTATGAAATTATTTTCTTTTCTTTAGCAAATTCATTGTTATTACCCATGCCACAATTATCGTCATGTCTCCTTGACAAAGCATATCTGAGTGTCAATACGCATGCCGGATAACACTGCTCTTGTCTCATGTTCAATATGCGTATCTCACTTTTGTGTACGTTTCCATTACTATCTCAGTATTACGCATGTCTCGCACTTAATATGCACGTCTCGCAGTTGTACACATTTTCTCAATGTTGCTCAGGTTCTCAGTTATTATGTGTATCTCACTTTTGTAACATATTTTTAAAAGACACTACTCACGTCTCAGTATAATGCATATCTGACTAATGTAATATGTATCAGTTACTATACCTGCATATTCTCGTCTTATGCATGTCTCAGTTAATATCGTATCTCTCCGTTTACACTAGATGCTTCATTTGCTGTGCATTCTGTCTGAGTCTGAAGTATCTCTGAATTAATAGGCATTCTACAAACCTATTCACGTATTTCTTGGCTATTACACGTTTTTAGTAAGGCCACATAGAAATGTTTTTTACATCAGGAAGCGTGGTTATGTATCTAATGGTATTAGTAGGCATCGCTAATTACATAAGAACGTCTAAAGTATTAGTAAGCATGGCTAATTATCGACGCAAGCCTCATTATTAGTTAACATGGCTCAATACTTATGCCTGTCTAAGTATTAGTAAGCATGGTTCGTTACCTATGCATGTCTAAATAGAGTTAATAGGCTCATGACCGAAGCATGTCTAAGTATTAGTAAACATGGCTAATTACCCACACATTTTTGTAAGTAATAGTAAACATACAGACGTATTTACTATGCTTATTATCAAATACATGATATCATGGAAAGATAGTATATTGTAAAAAAAGATATCTTAGTAAATTTTATATATAATTATAAACATTACCTATGTTCTGATATACTTTTATTATATTACTTATGTTACAAAAATGTATAAAAATTTATTGCTGTTATGACATTTGTATGTACTGATGATGTTTTTATGGTGTTCTTATTTAATGGTATTTACTCTTATTAAAACATTTTTTCTGAAAAAGCTTAGATTTGTAGTGAATTTATTTGTTTTATGATGTTTTGGGGTTTTGCTTGCGACTCGAATTATGTTTATATGATGATATAACTTAACTTAATGGTCCCTTTATCATATTTATGTTTTTTTTTTATTGATATTCCGTTATTTACTTTATTTGTCTCCATGGCGTTCTGTACCCTGGAAATTATTGTTTGGTAGAGTTTACTCTCTATTTTTATTTGACCTATGATGTGCTTCCATCGATGTACTTTTAAACTAATTGATTGATTGATTGATTGATTGAGAATGTATGAGCATGAAATTTAGGTAATTTATAATTTGCATGAAATTTATTTATTTTGTTAGATTTTATGACATTAATTTTGTTAATAGTTTGTTTGAAATTTCAGGTAGGCCTACATTTTTTAGTGTGCATGAAATTAAGATGGTTCTTTTTATTCTTGACGTGGTTATTGTTTTAGATTAAATGTAATTTTTTTTAGTGTTGACGAAATTATTTATAGTAACACGTCCTCTGTGTGCAGGAACTTCAGCTATTTCCATAGTTACAAGTACGGCAGCTGTTACACGTTCAACTCACACAGTTTTGCTCCGACCCTTAAGACCAAGTTCCCGGGCCCCGAGCACGGTATGTGTCACGTGATGTATATGTTGGGGCTAAGTTCAGGCCTGATACGCCCCAGAGTGTATGTAGTTCGAAGAAAATGATGACAACTTCTTTGAAAGAAATAATTAAAGAAATAATTAAAGAAATAATTAAAGAAATAATTGAAACACAGCACTAACCATAGAATACGTTATACAAGACTACAGACAAATAGGAATAGAAAGACGATCAGTGGCAGAATATTAATAGAAAACGACATAACGATAACAATGCCATGAGTACTAAACCTCGTAAGACAATGACATGAGTGAATGGACAGGTTGATTAGGATGCTACTGAGCCACCCACTACATCAACTATTTAAATATAAAGTGACCAAATTAATACATCTACTACATCAACTATTTAAATATAAAATGACCAAATTAATACATCTACTACATCAACTATTTAAATATAAAATGACCAAATTAATACATCTACTACATCAACTATTTAAATATAAAATGACCAAATTAATACATCTACTGTCAAAAGTCTGGGCGGTCTGAAGACCACCAACATAAAATAGATTGTTAGTGGTGCGAAGCCGACTAGATCACCCCACCACAGTCGTAGGCTTGCCAAAGACTAAGAACTAGCCAACTAATGTAATTATTGGGAAGATCATCTAAATATCAAAATGTAAACAATTAAAATAAACAAAATCACTCATCCACAACTATAATCTCATCAAAATCAGCTAAAAGCTAAAAGCAATAAGAAAATAAAATAAGAGAAATAAACGAATAGCACTTTATACAACTACATGATTTAGAACAAATATTACAGAATAGACAATAGTCCTCCCCACCTACCTCCCAAACACCTCATAACACGTGCTCCCCCCCCCCACAAATTATTATTTCCTAGTCGTGCTTCACTGCTTCTCACGCTCGACCGCCCTGCAATGCTTCCCATTAACAAAGCTGACACCACTAATTCTACTCACATCTCACGCTCGTCCATTTACGCTCTCATCCTTTTAAACATCTACTCATCCATTTACGCTCTCATCCTTTTAAACAGCTACTCATCCATTTACACTGTCATCCTTTTAAACATCTACTCATCCATTTACACTGTCATCATTTTAAACATCAACTCATCCATTTACACTGTCATCATTTTAAACATCTACTCATCCATTTACACTGTCATCATTTTAAACATCTACTCATCTAACTGTAAAAAAAATACATTTACGCTCGATTGCCAACATAGGCAACAGAATGGTAATCATGTTCTGATTTCATGCCACCCCTATGCTATCCATCATTTAAATAAATTAGGAGTTATTAATTCTTTACAATTTATTAACAATGAAGTTCCCATTTCGTGACCATAAAGTAATCACTTATCAAACGAGGTGTGAGCTATTAATTACGACGTTTTGGCTGTTCTCACTAAAAATCGCTGGAAATTGTGCAGTTGACCTATTTTACGCGAACACCATGTATATTATTAATTGCAAAAGTCCCCAAAGGATTGAAGGATTATAAGGGATTCGAAAACTACTCTTCAGGGCCCTGCACCATTACACCTGTTTTAGCATAGAAAATGAATAGGCTTTGGAATACATACAAAAGTAAAAAATAAACATTTACGTGAAAACGTACCCCACCAAGTCATTTGACACGTCTGTTTTTTTTTTTACTCTTACTATAATTTGTATTACTTCAATTAAATGACTTTCAGATAACACAAATAACACACATCACAAGTACGGAAAGTTTGAGGTTTGTTTCTGAAACGTCAACGTGACCTGAATCAAAGTTTCGTCTCCCTGTTTTTTCTGACCACAGTGGATGACGTCATATGCCTTGCAGGACTCATACAAAATCACACTGGCAGTCAAGTTCAGGATTAGACCCAGAAGTTCAATTTAAAGGAAGATATCTTTGGGATGCTGCCCTTGGCTCTAGAAAAACACAATATTCTTGTGTAGAAATTCAGGCCAGATTTTAACTGCCTCTCTCATTAATAACTATGTTTACAATTACTGAATACAATTATTTAGTTCACTACAAATGAACAAATGAATTCAGGCTATGTGCCCCTTTACAGGTTGTATACTCTTCCAAATACAGGTGAACCAAACTAGACGAAGCAATGTTAACACATCAGAAATTGGAAATAGAACAATCCTTAATATAGACAATATTTTACTTATCAAGGTTGTGATAAAATAGTCTCTAGAATCTAGATCATAACGATATTTTACAGAGATCTAAATTTGTTGTGTCAGACTCACTACAAGGTTCCAATAATGACCATACATGCTATTTATAAATAAATCAATCAACATTAATCACCTGGTATTTCTACTGGATAAAATAACAAAAGATCAAATTATAAACTGCACACAAGTTTAAACATGAAAATTAAAATACATTATTACTCAGCTGAAAGAAAGACATAAAAATTACATTTCTATTTAGCTGCAAAGGAAACATAAAATTACAAGTTAGGAAATTTACAACTTTGTGTTACTCATGATAGGCATTAGTCACATGACACCCGAAAATGGAGTCCTCTGAGAAAACTCGTCTTAGTGCGTGCAGAATTCCTTGGACAGTAATGGACAAGAGATAATTTTCTACAACATGGGTTTCTTCCCTGTATTCCCTTAGCACCCATTGGTCAGCTCCAGTTGACCAGTAGATGGCCATTGGTTAGTCCTAATTGGCTAGCTTCTTAGAAATCCTTGGATCATTCAATAAGTCCGTTTATCTATATTTTATAATAAGATTTAAGAGGTGGACTCACGCATTCAATGGAACGTAGATTATTGAATTCCACCAGGAATGACACCAGTGAAGTTTAGTTATAATATTACTGCAATGTCTAGTTATCCATTTAATTATAGTATTACTTCAGTCAATGTCTATTATCCATTTAATTATAGTATTACTTCAGTCAATGTCTATTATCCATTTAATTATAGTATTACTTCAGTCAATGTCTATTATCCATTTAATTATAGTATTACTTCAGTCAATGTATCCATTTAATTATAATATTACTTCAGGTAATATCTAGTTATCCGTTTAGGATGAACTGTTACAATTTTTCATTGCATGTTTTCTTAACGTGCAGTGCACGACATCTACTTTAAAATCTTACTATAATATCAGTAATATGAATAAAGTACTCTACAAATTTATCATAAAAATATATCCTAGATAAAAGTGTAGATCATATCATAAAAATATATCCTAGATAAAAGTGTAGATCATATCATAAAAATATATCCTAGATAAAAGTGTAGATCATATCATAAAAATATATCCTAGATAAAAGTGTAGATCATATCATAAAAATATATCATAGATAAAAGTGTAGATCATATCATAAAAATATATCATAGATAAAAGTGTAGATCATATCATAAAAATATATCCTAGATAAAAGTGTAGATCATATCATAAAAATATATCCTAGATAAAAGTGTAGATCATATCATAAAAATATATCCTAGATAAAAGTGTAGATCATATCATAAAAATATATCCTAGATAAAAGTGTAGATCATATCATAAAAATATATCCTAGATAAAAGTGTAGATCATATCATAAAAATATATCCTAGATAAAAGTGTAGATCATATCATAAAAATATATCCTAGATAAAAGTGTAGATCATATCATAAAAATATATCCTAGATAAAAGTGTAGATCATATCATAAAAATATATCCTAGATAAAAGTGTAGATCATATCATAAAAATATATCCTAGATAAAAGTGTAGATCATATCATAAAAATATATCCTAGATAAAAGTGTAGATCATATCATAAAAATATATCCTAGATAAAAGTGTAGATCATATCATAAAAATATATCCTAGATAAAAGTGTAGATCATATCATAAAAATATATCCTAGATAAAAGTGTATGGAAACAAGTGACAAATAAAGGAAGGTGTGGAAATATTTGTCACTCATATATATACATACACATAATTGTACTCTCTCTTACATGCACAGACACACACACACGCACATATATACGTACATAAAAGTATTCTCTCACACACACTCACGCATATATATATATACATGCACATAAATGTACTCACACTCACTCACGCACACATATACATACACATCAGTCTACTAACTCTTTCTCTCACACACTCATGTACATATATACTTACACATAAATGTACTCTCTCACACACTCATTTATATATGTACATATAAATGTACTCACTCTCTCACATACATTCACACTCACACACAAACAAATCCACAGAAATAAATTGGTGTAATGAAATATTTGGAATTCAAGCAGAGAGCTAAAATGGAAGAAAGCACTCCAGGGAAAACACTCTAATTCATTATTTCATTATTTAACCATGCCTCCAGCTCTTCTGTTTGTGCTTCAAAGAACACTATGCAAAACTGCGCATTAATATACACACACACGTGCACAAAACAAATGCACTCTGCAAGTGGACACATTCACACACACACACACACACACACACACACACACACGCATGCACGCACGCACGCACGCACGCACGCACACAAACACATACACGTTTATTGCACAGGTAAAACAATAATCTAACATTGGTTATTACTTTCATCCATAATTCTAAAATATTTTTGCTGTCATCATCATTACTGACAGCATCAGAACCACTAACACCAGCCCCATTATTGATAGCATCAAAAACCACTAACACCAGCACCATCATTGAAAGCATCAAAACCACACATACCAGCAGCATCATTACCTATAGCATCAAAGCCACTAACACCAGCCCCATCATTACCTATAGCATCAAAGCCACTAACACCAACCCCATCATTACCTATAGCATCAAAGCCACTAACACCAGCCCCATCATTACCTATAGCATCAAAGCCACTAACACCAGAACCATCATTGACAGTATCAAAACCACACACACCAGCACCATCATTACCTACAGCATCAAAGCCACTAACACCAGCCCCATCATTGACAACATCAAAACCATTAATCAGTACCATCATCGATATGAGAAACAGCAGCATTAGCAACCTACTCTTTTGTCTGTTGTAGATTGATCAGTGGAACGAGTTATGCCTGGTAACACTCGTCTAAATATGATCTATATATAGACAGCTTACACGATTAGGATGCCATAAGCCATCATCATTATCACGATCATCATCATCGTCAGATTGTGAGGCAGATTTTCAATTTTTCATATTTCCTTGTTTAGAAATAAATTTACAAAATCAGTCAGTCAAATAACAGTCGTTAGTTCCAACAGCCGATTCGATCCGTTTCTCTGTCAAGCAGTCTTTCAGCAATCATTTCATTCCAGCCAGCATGACAGGCAGCCAAGAACTAGAAACAATTTCACTTCAAACTGCAAAACCCATTCTATCTCAAACACAGCCTTATCCAGCCCTTTTCAACCCATTCTAGTCCATTCCAATCTCTCATTTTCAACTTCTCAGTTTTTCCTTTAATCGTGCGTGCGAGTGGGCGTTTGTAATTTTGAATTCGCTCATGTATGCGTGTGTGCGTGTGTCTAATAAGGCGACACGTCATCTGCAGGCTTGACCCTGGAGATGTATATCCAGCAGAATGAGTACATCCCGGCCCTGGCTGCTGAGGCCGGCGTCCGCATCGTCATCCACCCTAAAGGCAGCGTTCCATTTCCAGAGGACAACGGCTTTTCCGTGCCGCCTGGCCGCTCAACTTCAATCAGCATGAGCAGGGTACGTGTGCTAGCACTATTCGCGAAATCAGGGAACTTTGTAAGTGGACCTTGAAGAGAAAAGAATAAGCGAATCCATCGTAACTGTAAGCAATGTCGGATGTTGTTGGTGTCGATGATGATGATGACAATAAGGAAAGATGAACAGAGACCTGTGACAGTGATTGTTCAGGATGATGTATACCATCTGCATCATCTTCGTCATCTAATCTGATGTCAAATATTACCTACTACTTTGTTTGGACTGAAGCTATTGGATGACAAACTGACATTAAATGCAACTTTAACTTATAAAAAATATATTTGTAGCTCTAATTTGACCAGAGGGCAGGTTTGAACAACTTAACAACTAGTGAACTCTCTTGCTTGTATTAATGCTTTTCTTTACAACTGCGACGAGTCGGACAAGTCTACATTTAGTTCATAATTATACATCTCAAATTGTTTCCAGGTAATTCCTCAACATCTACAGAGTTGCTGTCTGGCTAAAAATACGAAGGAAAATTTTACAAGTCGAAGCAATTTATCATTGCAGGTGGACATTGTCAGCCTAGAGCCTCCTCATGGCACATGCTCTAGTACCGGAAATGACGTAGATCTTTACGCGATGCATTTCAACACGTCATACTCGAAGCTGTCTTGTCTCAAATCGTGCTATCAGTCCATTGTGTTTCGCCATTGTAACTGCTCTGTGCCAATGTTCTTTGTTAAGGACAATGGCACTGTGTGCAACATGACAGAAGATGCTGTAGGTAAGTGGAGTGCGTCTGAAATAGTTGTGAAGTGTTTGTTTTCTATCTATCATCGGTGACTTCACACAATTTGAAACCAATATCAGTTTTATTTGACACCAGTATCAGTTTTATTTTATACCGGTCACTAAGCAGATGACACCATTGGCAGTAGGCTGATGGCGCCAGTGTCATTCAGCAGTTGATGCCAATGTCAGTAGGCAGATGGTACAAGTTCAATAAGCAGATGACGCCCGTGTCACTAGATAGATGACGCCAGCTAGTGACGTCAGTGTTATTCAGCAGATGATGCGAGTGTCAGTAGGCAGACGAAATACTGTGGTAATTAGATTTCTTTTCCTTTGTTATTTGACAGTGACCATGTGACCATGTGAATGTGACCGTATTACCCTGACCATGTAAATGTGACCGTATTGCTCTGACCATGTGACTGTGACCGTATTACCCTGACCATGTATGTGACTGTGACCCTATTACCCTGACCATATGATGTGACTGTGACCCTATTAACGTGACCAGTGACAAAAACAGCTCGAGTGTCGTCAATGACAAAGAAATAGCTTATTGCATGTTCTCATGTTATCTAGTCTAGCCATCTCAATGTCACTGTGTAAGACGACTTCGCTGATGAAAGGGAAATACAGTAGTAACACTTCTCTGCCCTTTTCTTCTGACCATGCCAGTGACACTTTAAGGCGACTACCACTAGCAAAACATTTGGTGACTGTTCTTTTTCTGTGTCGTTTGACCGTGTAGTTTGATTGTCACTGTCGTAAACCTTTGGTAAAAAGTTCCCTGTATGTGTCAAGGGACCTTGTTAGGGACGTTTTGAATACGGTTTAGGCCCTTGAAAGGGAAAGACAATCCCCATTTTCTGCTTTGGGCGTCTGACTCTGGCTGTGACAAACATCAAACTAAGAAATCTACACTCCACTGATTCCTACCAAAGTCGATTGGACCCCCCCAAAAATAAAATAAAATAAAATAAAATAATAGAAAGTAGAAATGATATAATAAATGAGATGTATGCTTTATTAACTTTTGTAAAGAAAATAATTTCTTCTGTCTTTTCTTTAATTAATTTGTATAGGTTTTAATTATATCTTGTTTCTTAAAAAAACAATAACAATTTGTTCTTTATTTTAAATACGTCACTGTACGCACTGACATAACTGCAAATATTGAGAATCATATAAACAAACATCGTCACTGTATATAAGCTTATGTTACAGCAAGTTAGAATCACACACACATACTTCGTGATTGTTTGCAGGGTTACTAGAACAAGTCTAATTAGAATCACACAAATACAGTTCTTGACTGTTTGCATAACTATTACAGTAAGTGTAATTAGAATAACACAAATACAGTTCTTGACTGTTTGCATAACTATTACAGTAAGTGTAATTAGAATAACACAAATACAGTTCTTGACTGTTTGCATAACTATTACAGTAAGTGTAATTAGAATAACACATAAACAGTTCTTGACTGTTTGCATAACTATTACAGTAAGTGTAATTAGAATAACACAAATACAGTTCTTGACTGTTTGCATAACTATTACAGTAAGTGTAATTAGAATAACACAAATACAGTTCTTGACTGTTTGCATAACTATTACAGTAAGTGTAATTAGAATAACACATAAACAGTTCTTGACTGTTTGCATAACTATTACAGTAAGTGTAATTAGAATAACACAAATACAGTTCTTGACTGTTTGCATAACTATTACAGTAAGTGTAATTAGAATAACACAAATACAGTTCTTGACTGTTTGCATAACTATTACAGTAAGTGTAATTAGAATAACACATAAACAGTTCTTGACTGTTTGCATAACTATTACAGTAAGTGTAATTAGAATAACACAAATACAGTTCTTGACTGTTTGCATAACTATTACAGTAAGTGTAATTAGAATAACACATAAACAGTTCTTGACTGTTTGCATAACTATTACAGTAAGTGTAATTAGAATAACACATAAACAGTTCTTGACTGTTTGCATAACTATTACAGTAAGTGTAATTAGAATAACACAAATACAGTTCTTGACTGTTTGCATAACTATTACAGTAAGTGTAATTAGAATAACACAAATACAGTTCTTGACTGTTTGCATAACTATTACAGTAAGTGTAATTAGAATAACACAAATACAGTTCTTGACTGTTTGCATAACTATTACAGTAAGTGTAATTAGAATAACACAAATACAGTTCTTGACTGTTTGCATAACTATTACAGTAAGTGTAATTAGAATAACACAAATACAGTTCTTGACTGTTTGCATAACTATTACAGTAAGTGTAATTAGAATAACACAAATACAGTTCTTGACTGTTTGCATAACTATTACAGTAAGTGTAATTAGAATAACACATAAACAGTTCTTGACTGTTTGCATAACTATTACAGTAAGTGTAATTAGAATAACACAAATACAATTCGTGACTGTTTACAGTAAATTTAGCTAGAATCAAACGAATGTTACAGCAAATATACGCCTATTTAGAATCACACAAGTTAACCTTGCCACTTTGTATAGACACCTTACAGCTATATATTTAGAATCACACATGTTAACCTTTCCCTTTGTATAGACACCTTACAGCTATATATTTAGAATCACACATGTTAACCTTTCCCTTTGTATAGACTATTTACAGCTGTATATTTAGAATCAGTCAAAAAATAAAAACCAACATCGAGCTGTTTACATGTTACAGTGAGACTGATAATTAGATATCTATCAAACTATTAAGCACCACAAGCTAACAGTCACACATTTCTACAAATAAATACAACGCAATTCACACGTCAACTGACAATAGTAATTACAACTTATCTAGCCAATGCAAATTGAGAAAAGAAATGTTTAGGTTGACCGGCCCATTTCACACCGATCTCATTTCATCCCATAATATTAAATTCAATTGCAATGTTGAGTGTCACGATAGTAAGCCATCCTTGTCTTCTGGGGTTTTGCTTTTCACTCCAGATGACTGCCAGTCTAACCTACCCGGAACACACCCAGAAGAATATGACGAATGCGACCGTATATGTCCTCAACCGTGTTTGTAAGTTCAGATAAATTGCTGTCGTGTGTGTGTGTGCGCGTGTGTGCTTTGTATATCTATCTGTGTATGCCTGGTATTGCACTTAAAATGCACCTGTTTCATTCTTTTTCTGAAATATGAAGATCTATGCCTACTCATTTTAATCTATTTATAGTATCGATGTATATATAGACCTACATATATTCTTTTAGTCATATAATTTGTCTCTGAAGTCTAGATTAAGTTCAGATTTCACCGTCCAGAACTAATCTTTCTCAATCAGGAAGTTCAGTACGAAATTTATTTTGAAATTTAGAGAATCTTGTCAACTCTAGGGAATGTTGCGTTTAACAGCACTTAGCGGCCACGATTGTAAAGTCTTAACAACCATGATTGTAAGGTCTTAACAGCCGTGATTGTAAGGTCTTAACAGCCGTGATTGTAAGGTCTTAACAGCCATGACTGTAAGGTCTTAACAGCCATGATTGTAAGGTCTTAACAGAAACATTATTGTAAAGTCTTAACAGCCATGATTGTAAGCAGTAAACGGCCATGGTTGCGGACATGATTGTAAATTCTTACCAGCCAATACTAGTCGGTCACGACTGTAAACACTTAGCCCCCTTTAGAGAAGTAAGAAGTAAACTACAGACATTTCCACTAACCTCAACATTGTTCCGCCTAAAGTGAGGCTCAACCAGAAAGCGAACTCATGTGACCTTGGCGAGACACTAGTGTCCTACTTTCTGCACTACCGCCTGTTTTTGTTGTAGACAACAGATAAATTGCTCAAACATAATTACTAGTTAATGCAACAATATGCGGGTCCCCCCAAAATGTGCAGACACTATTTGGAAAGATTATATTAAATTTTTACATGATTGGAGTGCATTTATCTGTTTTCTCGAACATTTTCTCCCGCCGCCGCCAAAAACATCTTGTTTTTCAGGTTTATTTTTAAAAAAATTGAAGTGCACTTAACTGTTTTCACAATTAAAACTTTTCTCCAGTGAGGACAAAAGATAATATACAGATTTTATTTAGATTAGATTTACAAAAGTCAGTTTTCTTCATTGACGACAATTTTCTTTTATTGAGAATAGGGTGCATTGAATTATTTTTACTTCGTCTTTAGTGACGACAAAAAGAAAATATTGAATTTTATTTAGATTAGAATGTAATATCTGTTTTCACAATTTGGTTTGTGTTCTCATATGACGAAAAAAATCAAGAACGCTGCTTGAAACTTATAAAGAAAGGAAAAGCCATATAAAATGATATAATTTCAATGGGGATATCAGAGCCATTATAAGGGTCGTAGTTTCCTGTATGCCCTCCCTCCCTCCCAAAAAAAAATAACATGTGGAAATTCGAGTTAAATAAATTCAAATTTATTAACTTTTGAGTGTCTTAGTTTCCTCTTAGGAACACATTAATACGTAGCAATCTTAATTTCCAGTACATGTGTGCAAACATATTAACATCTTAATATTCCGTATTGCTAATGGATTAGTACTGTGTTTGCCTGTGAGTAATGAATTAACATGTGCTGGGCGCTACATTTTCCTGAGAGTAATGGATTAACATGTGCTGTGCGCTAATTTTGCCTGTAGGTAATGGATTCAATTATAGGACTTTTTAATTTGGAGGTGAGAAAAAAATTGTGGATTATCATATAACGTCTTATTTTGTCAGTGAGTACATGTACATGGAATGAATTAATGTCTTGGCGTCTTTGCCAATTAGTAAATTAAATTACATATAGGCGTCATTGCCAGTGACCGAATGTTTGGCACTGTCAGAGAACAGACTTAGGTATGTTTTCTTCTCTTTCTCTTTCAGCGAGACGAAGTTTGACATTATGGCGTCAGCAGCAGCGTGGCCATCAGGAGAATATCGTGTACGTATGTTGTGACAGTTCTTTTTGTGTTTGTAGGTATGTTGTAACAGAGTTCTCTCGTACGTATGTTGTGACAGTTCTTTTTGTGTTTGTAGGTATGTTGTAACAGAGTTCTCTCGTACGTATGTTGTGACAGTTCTTTTTGTGTTTGTAGGTATGTTGTAACAGAGTTCTCTCGTACGTATGTTGTGACAGTTCTTTTTGTGTTTGTAGGTATGTTGTAACAGAGTTCTCTCGTGTAGTTGTACGTATGTTGTGACAGTTCTTTTTGTGTTTGTAGGTATGTTGTAACAGAGTTCTCTCGTGTAGTTGTACGTATGTTGTGACAGTTCTTTTTGTGTTTGTAGGTATGTTGTAACAGAGTTCTCTCGTGTAGTTGTACGTATGTTGTGACAGTTCTTTTTGTGTTTGTAGGTATGTTGTAATAGAGTTCTCTCATGTAGTTGTACGTATGTTT
Organism: Sinotaia quadrata; assembly: GCA_028829895.1. Taxonomy (NCBI): domain Eukaryota; kingdom Metazoa; phylum Mollusca; class Gastropoda; order Architaenioglossa; family Viviparidae; genus Sinotaia; species Sinotaia quadrata. The sequence continues at coordinate 126,677,315 of CM054177.1, read as the reverse complement.
TGACAGTTCTCTTGTGTCATTGTATGTTGTGACACTTCTTGTTTCGTTGTATGCATGCTGGGGCACAGTTCTCTCGTGTAGTTTGTATATATGTTGTAAAAGACTCCTTTCGTGTAGTTGTATGTATGCTATGACACAGCTCTCTTGTGTCTTTGTGGGTATGTTGTGACACTTCTTGTTTCGTTGTATGTATGTTGTGACACACTTCTCTTGTGTATGTTCCTATGTTGTGACACATTTGTAATGTGTGTGTTCGTATGTTGTGACACATTTCTCTTGCCTAGGTGTACGTAACATGACATTCTTCTCTTGTTTCATTGTTTGTTGCTGTGATACTCTTCTCTTGTGTCGTGTAAGTAAGGTTGTAACACAATTCTCATGTGTCTGTTCGTATATATTGTGACACACGTCTTTTGTGTATTTGTACGTATGATGTAACATACTTCTCTTGTGCATAGTTGTACTATGATGTGACCCGTCTCTTGTGTAGTTGTACGCATTTTGTGTCATTTATCTTGTGTCGAATTATATATGCTTTGACACACTTTTCTTGCGTTGTTGTACTTATGCTGTGTCACATTTTTCTTGTGCCGTATACATATGATGTAACATACTTCTCTTGTTTCATTGTACTTATGTTGTGACATACTTCTCGTGTGACATCATTCTTTTGTATCATTGGAGAGTATGTTATGACGCAGTTCTCTTGTGTCGTGTATGTAAATTGTGACACTCTTGTTTCATGTATGTAAGTTGTGACACTCTTGTTTCGTGTATGTACGCTATGACACACTTCTCTTGTTTCGTATATGTATGTTATGACACACTTCTCTTGTTTCGTGTATGTATGTTATGACACACTTGTTTCGTATGTGTACACTATGACACACTTGTTTTGTATGTGCACACTAAGACACCATTCTCTTGTCTTTGCAAGATACAGCTCTGTTGTGTCATGTATGTATGTTGAGACACACGTTTCTTGTGTCGTGTGCGTATGTTATGACACACTTACCATCACTTTTCTTGTGTCAGATGTACGTATGTTATGAACATGTATGTCGTGTCATGTATATATGTTGTGACAATATTCTATTGTGTCATTGTATATTGCGACTCAGTTCTCTCGTGCCGTGTACTTATTTTATTTACGATTTACGCATGAAATCACGATACGGTTCTCTTGTGTCAGATATATTTTGACTCATCTCTCTTGTGCCGTGTACTTATTTTATTTACGATTTACGCATGAAATCACGATACGGTTCTCTTGTGTCAGATATATTTTGACTCATCTCTCTTGTGCCGTGTACTTATTTTATTTACGATTTACGCATGAAATCACGACACAGTTCTCTTGTGTCAGATATATTTTGACTCATCTCTCTTGTGTCGTGCATGTATGCTGTGACACAATTGTGTCGTGTATGCATTATTTATTTACGGCATCATATTATGACACAGTTCTCTTCTATATTGTACGGCAACAAAATATGACACGTGTCTTGTATATCGTATACGTTGATTTGCGGTCATCAAATTATGAAACAATTATCTTTAAAATACCAAAGTTTATTTAGGGCCATCAAATTATGAAACAATTATCTTTAAAATACCAAAGTTTATTTAGGGCCATCAAATTAATATAGTGTAAGTATATTTATATTTATATATTTATGTATAGTGTAAGTATGTTTATTCACAGTCATTAAATTATGAGACAGTTATATTGTTTAGTATGCGTGTGTTTATTTATGGTTATCAAATTATAAAACATTTCTATTGTGCCATCGGATATGACACACTGATTTGTTTGTAGAAGATACATATAATTATGTAAGTCCATCCAATATATATAAATTATATATAAATCCACCAAATGTTGATACACTTCTCTTGTACCGTCTTGCATTTGTTTTTTCGAATTCAGATAAATATAATTTCATATAGTTTAGGGGTATATTTATTTAAGTCCATTAAACTCTGACACCGTTCTTAAAAAGCGTTTGCATTTCGAGTTATTGTGTTGGGGAGATTTATTTTTAGCCGAAAATTGGACATACATTTCTGTCTACACTCTCAAACATGAAATCACTGACCTAGTCTTACTTTCAACCCGCCATTTTATCTCGCCCTTTCTTTTCCACACATGATATGTGAAGATTCCCAATTCTAGTTTTGTTTATATTTGGAAATATCTAATCCCACTTATCTCTTCTTCATTCAATTCTCTCACGTTTGTTCATTTCGAGAAAAAAACATTTATACATTACCATATATTTTTACTTTTGCTAGTGATATACTAATCTCTTTGTGGTAATGTTTGCCTAGTGATATACTAATCTCTTTCTGGTAATGTTTGCCTAGTGATATACTAATCTCTTTCTGGTAATGTTTGCCTAGTGATATACTAATTTCTTTCTGGTAATGTTTGCATATTAGTTCTGATATTCATTCTTCCTTTGCTTTTCTTTTCTTACGTGGTTTGTTTGCCATTTTCAGAAATATATGATGACTAAAATGAAACAAACGAACTATCTGCTGATGGATACAATCGAGTAAGTACTTGAATTTAATTAATATTTTTTTCAAAAATCAAGTTAAGTTTCTCTCATGTGTTTTCCTAAATAAATTTTACGTTATTAATCGTTAGAATTTTGCAACATATACTGCTGTCACACAATTATATGGAATAAAACAATTATTATTTAGAACAATGAACCATTTGCCAAAGCAAAACTATATGTGCCCGGACGTAAAACTTTAAAATAAAACATCGTCAACGTGTCATAACGTTCAATTCTCTCGCGGTGATTCCGTTGTCAAGATAACCAAGAGTATGAAATTAAGAATTACTAAAGATATCTTTAACATGTTGATGGCGCGGTTAATCGCGTTAAAATGAAAAAGTGTTCTTGTGTAACTAATCTCTACGTCTTCTGAACCGTTTCGAAACACTAAGATGTGGATGTATATTGTTGGCTTTTAACAATAATATGCTATTGAAATAGGATTGTGTATATTTTCCATCTCTTTCTCCCTCTCCTCTCTCTCTCTCTCACACACACAGAATATTAACTGATTAATGACAATTATTTTGCTTTTATTTCTAGTGTCGACAGCGATTTTGTGAAGGTGAACATCTACTACACTGACCTGATTTATCAAAAGATTGAGCAGCAAAAGGCATATGAAGTAAGTACCGAGATCAAGCTTAGTGTGTGCATTTTTCTCCGTAATTCTTTCATTCAGGAATTCATCATCTGGAAGGTGTAAATGCTCGGTTATAACACCGGTCGGTGTGGCAATATAAATATAATGTTCGTCTGTTTTCGCACTCTTCCCACCGGGACTGAGGTCAAGGTGTTTTCATTTATATATCTGTTTATTTAAATTAATTTAATTGACTTGAGATTTTTGACATTAAGGAGTAGACATGTGTTAGTTTAAACAGATGTGAAATTATTTATCCACACTGGGTTCATGCTATAGTAGGCCTACAAGAATCCATATTACCAAAACAAAAGAAGTATTGATAAAGATCGATGACACCCAATGAGATGGTTTGGAGAGACAAGAAAAGCTGGACACATTTGCTCTCACACACTCTTACTCAAACCCCAATTAATATATTTATTAGTACAAAAAGAATATGAACAATAGATATTTAAATAAGCTGTGGAAGAAAGAGATATTACTTTTAACAGTAATAGACCTGAGAGACCATGATACTAACATCTATGACAATAAATCCTAAATTACAAACAGGTCTACAGACATAATTATTTTATCTGGAAAGTTACTATAGTGACGAATCACGCCCATTGGAGATGCTCAGTGTGGGTCCAAAGACAATCTAATTTTGGCTTTACATAACACGCCTATTGGAGATACTCAGTGTGGGTCCAAAGACAATCTAATTTTGGCTTTCCATAACCCGCCTATTTATGTATCCTAACAGCTGTTGCCCATAGTAAAATACCCCGTTTAGCGTCACGCTAAAATGATAATTGAATGGGTCATTGTGCTAAAAAATTAAAACCAACTGTACTAATTAATGGATTTTTAAAATTTAAATTACTGCTGTTTATAGACATATTGATCAATTTAAGAATACATGTTTAATTCAGACTGATTGGTAAAAATTAGAATGTCAAACATGCTAAAAATAAGCTGGCCCATGGGCCCCGACCCATTTCATCCCAATGACGCTGAACGGGTTTTACTTCACTTCCAGCATCCGGTCTTGAGTGTACGCTGGCCGAGAGACAGTCCTCTCGTACTAAGGTTTTGTGTAAACTTGTAGTTACTAGAGCAAGTGACAAACTTGACTAGGAATTGCGTAACTAGCTTGAAGCTAAGTCTAATTAAAGTATCAGGGCTTTAAGATCTAAACAGTGTTTATAAGAATTTGATGTAACAAAGTCAGAGCTATTATGAGTATTTAAATTATAATTATTCAAAATTTTATTATGAATTAGAATAATTTTATCCTTTAATTAATTTAATAAAAGCGTGTGGTGGGCATATATGCCTCAGATACTAATGTCTCTGTTCACTATTTTTTTATCTTCACTTTACATTGATTTCTTTACTTTATACTGATTTGTTCATTTTCAGTTCCTTTTATAATATTTTTTTTGTTCCCTTCCAGAGTGAAAACCTGTTGAGCGATATTGGTGGCCAACTCGGTTTGTGGCTTGGGTTATCGGCCATTACGCTAGGAGAACTGTGTGAGTTGATTCTCAGCCTGTGTCAGTCTTTAACATCTTCCACTGCTCCAAGCACTCCTGCCGTCCAGAATCGGAAAGACAACTCTACCAACTCGCCCATTAAACCGTCCTACCCGGATCTAACAGACGTGAATGGAGACCTGCTTGTGGATGTGAAGGACGGATTTATGTGAAAGGTAACAAGGTCTTCGCAAGCTTGAAAGAAAGCCGATTGACTGATTTCCACGGGTCTAAACTGTACAAACAAAGCTGTTTCAATTTGCTTTTGGTTGTATTTTTGAAATGTATTTCCAGTAGTTTTTATTTTCCATGTTGCCTCAGTGTGCCTATCACCATATCGACCTTGAACCAACAAACACTTAAGGCCACCATTCACGACAAGTCCTGTTGGCCGGTGTTTATAATTATATTGTTATCACGGCATTATTTTTCTATATTAGCTTTATACCCAATTTAGTGGTGCTTAAAATTATTTCCATTTATGCGATGTTGACATGTGTGACTATCTTGTTCTGTTTTCATTTAGAATTATTATTTATTACACACGCTGTGTAGTGTTTACAACTGAATTACCTTATTGTCTTTTATTTATTATTGTTATGTCTATTAATAACAAGAGATCATTAACGTGCATTACGTTTTGGAATAATTTTTATTTTCTGTGACATGTCAAATTATTTACTATTAAGTGTTCTTTTATCGAGCTCTTTGAAGAGGGTCACTTCGTGTGCTGTGGATCAAAACACGGTGCGGTGGCGATTGGTGGAGGGTGTAGTTACCAGTGTGGTTCATTTAAGCAGCATTGGATAGACGCAAGTAGGAAGGTTGACGTCATTTAAGCAGCATTGGATGGACGCAAGTAGGAAGGTTGACGTCATTTAAGCAGCATTGGATAGACGCAAGTAGGAAGGTTGACGTCATTTAAGCAGCATTGGATGGACGCAAGTAGGAAGGTTGACGTCATTTAAGCAGCATTGGATAGACGCAAGTAGGAAGGTTGACGTCATTTAAGCAGCATTGGATGGACGCAAGTAGGAAGGTTGACGTCATTTAAGCAGCATTAGATGGACGCAAGTAGGAAGGTTGACGTCATTTAAGCAGCATTGGATGGACGCAAGTAGGAAGGTTGACGTCATTTAAGCAGCATTGGATGGACGCAAGTAGGAAGGTTGACGTCATTTAAGCAGCATTGGATGGACGCAAGTAGGAAGGTTGACGTCATTTAAGCAGCATTAGATGGACGCAAGTAGGAAGGTTGACGTCATTTAAGTAGCATTGGATGGACGCAAGTAGGGTAGTAAACAGAAGGTTGAAGTCATTTAAGCCCCAAATCGGAGAAGTTAGTATATTTTTCTTGGGGATGAGGGTGGGGGAGATGCATCACTACTGTAATAATTAACAGTAGCTATTAAACTTGTACAGTAAAATTATTATTATTTGTAGTAGTAGTATAATTTTAGTTTTCTTGCGCTTAAAATGACCCACTGGTACAATCGTTAGAGCTCCTATCATTCTTGGAGGCTACACATATGAATGATTTTCCTGTTGTGTGATTTTCTTGTACAATTTCCTATTGCATTATGTTTTATGTTGTTCTTGTTGAATTGTTCTCCTGTTTTAACTGTTTATTTATTGGTTAAAGCAATGATATACTTTGAAGATTTTGGGGGGCCTATTTGTTCCGTTATGGTCTATGATTATCTCGCTTGATTTTTGTTGTTATACGATGTTTTATTTTTATTTTGGTTTCAAGGACATACACGATGTTTTCTGAATGGAGTTGCTTCCCATTTTTGCCTATAGACGTACTTATATATTGTTACAAACACCGTTTTCTCGAAATATGGTAAAATAATTTTTAACGAATTAATCGTTTCGGTTATTTTTGGCGATTAATTTTTTTTAATACTTCATTTTTCACTGACCAAACCAAAATTTATATTTCTTTTTGTTGTTGTTTATTTTCTATATTGCTAGAATATTCCATACTGCTAAAATTGCAGTGCTCGTCCACGCCAACTAATTTATCTTCCTTTTGTTCAGAACCAGTTACAATGAAACCTCGCTATAACGCGACAATTGGGGTCCATAAAATCTGATCGTGTTATCGAGGGGTTCCACTGTATATGTACCAGCGCTCCCATGTTCACTTTAAAGTCATCCTTAGAGTCAGTCTGGATCTTTGGTGTTTCTTTTTTCCTGAACCCCCCCACCCCCGGTCAGTTCAGATCGATATATTGTTACCTGTAAAGCTTCTTTAGAGATATATTAAGGCATATTCACACAGGAATAGTGGTATTTCCAATTCCACCAGCTCTTTTGTGACAATATTAATACGCCAGAGTGAAATAAATAAAGTCCTTGTTTTATTATCTGATTTTTAAATTAAAAAATCATTTAAAAGTTTTATTTGCCCAAATGTTTTGTATTTGAAGGTGTTCAGACTATTTGCATAAAGTAAAAGTTTTCGCGCTCCTCATAAAGTGCCACGAAGAAAGTGATACAATTATTTTACTGAATGCATGTTTATTGACAAATACTGTGTAAATATCTGTGCAAATGCTCCGTAACTACTTGAAATCAGTGACCAGACTTGCCTCTCCTTTATTTCGTAAAGAATTAATCCACCTGTCAAAAGAAAGAAATAATTTATATTTGATGTAAACTGAATTTATACTGTTCACCACACTGATAATATTTAAAATGTACATCTTACACACAACTTGTACGTAACGTAACAGATAAAAACCCCAAACAATACGCATTTAGTCTCGTGTGATAAGATCTTTGCTTACAAGTTTTAAATAAACTAGTTTTCCTTTTATCGTTCATTTTGTGTATGTGTGTATGACACTTAAATCCATATTATAGCAAAATGTGTGTGCAATCAACGAGAAAACAGTTCATATCCTTGATACTTTGACCCCAACCAGTAGGCACTTAAGGAGTAATTGGAGATGTACGGAGGTAATTTCAGTTTGCATAGCGGCGATAATGAACGCTTTAATGTGGAGGTACGTATCACTTTCATCACTAGAATATACACAATATTAAATAGCAATAAATAATAAAACTGCTTAACAATCAATTTCTCTTTATTCTTCTGCAGACACACATGCTTATACTCATTCATATCAGTTACTGAACAGTAATATAAACTAGCACAAAACTGTGCTATTATGTGCATAATGGTAATTTTGTCAATGAAAATTTGTACACAATACAAATTATTAACAAATCCTTTTTAAAGGATACAGTCAATTCAATAAAGAGCAGACTATTTTGGTATTTATCTTCTTTCATAATGTATACAATTTTAAATGCTTAAGTAAACTTGAAAATTGTTTAGAAATTACACCTTTGATTGCAATGAAGCAGACAGTTAACAATAACCACCCCCTAACAGTAAACAGGTGCAAAGAAAATACAAATATAATACATAAATATGATAAAAACAAACAGTATTACATAAACAAAATCTTGCTATTTAACAGAAATCATACAAATATATCTGTACATGTGGTATTAGTTGAATACATAGCAATCACAACTTTTTATAATATCATATTTATAATTTTACAGTGCCTTTGCCAAAATCAATAAGAAATTAATCACTATTTTTTTGTTTTTTTAAAAATGTTTTTACCACTGGATAGGAAATTTTCAAATGCATATTTTGCTGACAATTTCAAAAGTTGTTCACTACCTGATTATGAAATTGGAGACAAACTAAAAGAAATGAACAAAGAGTGAGAAATGCAGTAATATTATGTTTCTACATAATTGTTTCCCAACAATAAAATGCAACAAACTTTCATCAAAACAAGAAAACAGCATAAATAACTATAATTATTAAACAAGTGGAAAGGATTCTGGCAGTGAAGGACTTGACTCAATTATATTCTTTTTTCCCCTTCTTTCCTATCATCCATGTGTATGCCTATCTGTACAGGTATCACATTATCCATACTTTTGTTATCTGTGACTTTATATTATCAGGAAGATATAGAGACTATCAATATTATCCCTACTGCTGCATCTGTAGTTGTGTAGAAGAAATCATGTCTGGTTTCTATCAAGAAATTTTTGAAAAACCAAATCATTAAGCTCCTAGGAGCCTGCTATTTAAAGTATGGTTATGGTGTATATCTATATATATGGTTTAGATGAAATTAAAGCATAAATTTACCATTTACCTTGATATGTAATATATTTCTCTTATAATATGTACAATGTAGATCTTAATAACTACTCTTGTGCTTTAATTAGTTTGAGAAATAATTGCACCATTCTTTAGATAAATTTCAAAGGATCAAAATTATGTGCTCATGTTAAGTGATAAAGAGTATACGTATCATGTATATGTTTCTGTTTTATGCATTTATCAAAATGTGAGAGGAATTAACAAAGTTATCTTTATGTCTAACAAGAGTTACCCATATGTGTATGTGTGAGGAATTCAAAATTAAAAAAAAATAACCAGTACAGTCGAATCTGACTGAAAAACAACAACAAAAATTTTAACATATACTATAAATAGTAACCCTCTAACTTACCTAAGTCAAGATAGGCCAAGACATCCCCCCTAAAAAAAAAATAAAAATAAAAATAAAAAAAATAAAAAAAGGATATATTGTAGTTTTCTTTTTTATGTGCTTTTCAGTTTGGTTATGGAATGGATGATTATTAGAAGATCAAATGTGTGACTTTCATTTAATGCTTTTAATATACAGTAACTAACACTACACAAAAAGTGATTTCAATGTTAAGCAGATTATTTCCAATTAATGTTTTCCATGTGGTATTTTACATATTAACAAAATGAAGATGATTTTAAGTTGAAAGAGTGATTTTCAATTAATGTAATCATTTAAAAAAATAAAAAGAACTGTAAAGAAACAACATGCAAACAAACAAAATCAGGCATGTTCATAGTGGCATTCAACAAACTGGGTTGTTGTCAAGAACAGTTGATTAACCTTTTAAGTAAGATCACATTAACTAAGTTACAAGATGAATAGACATTGCTGCAACTTTATTTCCTGCAATCTTGCTTCTACAATATAAAAAGAGAAATATTTAAAAACTAGAATGAAAAGGTATAAATTTGTTTAATAAATAATTAATGAAGGACATATATCTTCTTTATGAGCAGAATATTTATGAACAAAACAACATAAAGAATGCAAAAAACACAATTAAGAATGTAAACTACAAATCAGTTTGTGGACTTATTCTTTCATTAAAAAAAAGGAAGACAAAAAATGACTCAGAAAGAGAGAGGAGGGAGGGAATCATTAGGAATAGTTAAAAAAAAAATAACTGCTACTGTTTAAAAATGAATGATTAATTTTATCTTTTGTTATTTTGTTATTGACTGTAAAAATACTCTCCCTTGTTAACAAATATAAGGACTATTCCTTGCTGAACAAATGTGAAGGTTATCTGTATTAAATAACTGCCTACAATACAATGGAAGATTTTTTAACAAACAACAGTGAAAGTAATTGCTTGAATGACTGTGAAGGCCATCTGAATTTTGAACCTCTGTGAAGGCTATCTACTTCTGAATCAATGCAAAGCTATCTTGTGAAGAAGTGAGGGAAATATTGCATTAAAAAGTTTTATCATCATTAGAATTCAATGACTGCCAGTAAATTGGGCATATATTTTAAATTGATAATGCATTGGTTGGACAACATTTTAAACAATAATAAATTGCATACATTTATTGTAAGATCTCTTTATTATAATATAATTTATTTCTGGGCATCACCATCTTATCAATGTAGTTATGGCTATCAACATTAGGATAATTTCAATTGTACATCTACAGATTTAGAATTTCAAAATGGGTTCATAAATGAAGCTTGGAAAACTAAAATAAAGCAACACCCCTGCAACAATTTCTACAATCAGCACTCATAATTAAACTGAGTTATCTCATTACAGTGAAGAGAATCTGGGAACCCTACCCTAGTTTAAGTTGATTACAACTCCCCCAAGCCCAATTCACAGAATGGGAAATTGGTGATTAAAGACATGATAATTAATATATCCATCAAGATAATGAAAATTAATATATCCATAATTATCTCTAGTGATCCATCATAACCTAATAATTAGCATGTCAGACTATTTTTCAAAATAAATCTCCTGTAAAATTTAATTTTTAATACTTTAGTGAGACACAGTACCTACATTTCAATGAATACAACTCTGATTTCCTTATATACTATTTTTTTGATTTATTATTTTTATTTTTTAAAATAGTAATGTGAATTAGATTGAGTTTTAAATTTTTAAATTTTATAGTAGTAAAGGAGCACTGCCACTAGTTTGGAACCAGACATGTGCAAGGTTAACACAATTTATTTATGCATGAAATATTCAACAGTATGTAAATTATATTAACTTTTATAGCAATAAAAGAAACACAACACATATATACGTGCATTTGAAAGTCTTTGCCAAAATACGGCAAAATACTTTAAATCCAACATATTTAAATATATTGATTATCTGAATATCCCTTTGCAATAATTTGGTTGGATTACTGAGGCTGCACTGTATTCTGATTTTAATAGGCAAATTTGAAAGTCATACCTCTCATTTCCTTGTTTATCTTTACAGTTTGTTAATAATTCTGAATGTGCTATAAGAGTAACTTGTCCATTTTTACATTATAAAGTTTACAAATTAATTAAAAAAAACAACATGGGAGTCAGATTTGTCACTGAAAACTTGACAGATACTGAATTCTAGGAATCCATGGATACCATTTATGATTATAAATGGACCACATCATCATCAACAACAAGAGAGTCTTTTTTTTAAGTGCAAGTGTTTACTTAAAATCTCTATATAAAAATAAAACGATTTTTGTGATGAAATGCAAAGGAAAATTTTTCAATTGCAAGAAAACAAAATATAATTGGCACCATTAGTAAAAGAAATTATTATTATAACTACACAAAGGTATGGTTAATTATATGTGAAATTATATAAGACAAGCTAAATTGGAAGTTTATGAATAGCCTCAAATGTAAACTTACATTAATACTGGTGCACAAATACCCTGATGCAAAAGATGAAGAATGACATTCTTGCACCCATGTTGTCAACCGAATTTTAAAATTTTCCATTTGCAAACATACCCAAAGAAGTGTGCTGACTTGTAAAGAAACTCAGGGGACCAAAGCTGCAAACAGATCATATTTAATATAAAGAAAAAATTGGATGGCCATGTCTGAAACTTTGGTCAAGAGATATGCACATAATGTTTTGTGATCTCAGACTGGAAACTATAATTTGACTTCAAGAGACATAGAAATCAAAGACTGAAAAAGTGACATCACTCTCATGAATAAAGTAATGGGACCAGGTCAACACAACAATGAAGCAAGATATGCAGTGTAGGCTGTCCAAGCTGATTTTTCATTTCTTCACTTTTTAACTTTTTTTTTTTTTACTGTGAGTGTGACTGTTATTGCATAACTTACATCTGCTGAATTAAAAAAAAACAACATCAAATACCCAATAGGAAGGAATTGCTCCAGAAAAAAAAATTGAAAAGGAACGGAAAAATTTCCTTCTGACAATATGAAATAAAAGAGGTTAAAAACACTTAAAAAAAAAAAACGATGCTATTCACCACAGTACTTTAATATGAAATTGTGTACAAAACTTCATTGCTGAAAGTTACTCACTATTAAAATCATAAAAATAAAACGCCATATAAGTTATACTTACGTTTGATAATGAAAACCAACTGACCATGCTAATACAGTGTGAGTCAAACATTTATTAACAATTAAATTTAAACTATTAAAATTCAATTTAAAAAAATTAAAAAGCTAATAAAAAACAAAAAATAACCCCAACCTATGGTGTAAAATTATAAAATAAAGTCTAATTTTGATTTTGTTCATTAACAAGGTAATAAAGGTTGTACAGGTGTTATATTCAAACAGTACTAAATTTGAGCAATTTGTGCTAAGCATTGTATGTATATAACTCAAAATGTTATCTGCAGCAAAATGTTATCACCAAAAGTGAAAAGTTATGGTTAAACACACACACACACGCAGAGCACTCCTAGGTATCCCCTTAGGAAGGGTGTGATTGCATGTACGACCAAAGAATGTACTTAATGAACTAAATGCAAGCATTGTAAAAATTAACTGAAAGATGACAATGCAAGAACTTATTGTTAATTTTATGAAAATTAATTATTAAATGATCTATTTGTTTACAGTTAAAACATTGGAGATAAAAAGGGGATGAGTAAATATTTATTTTTAAAATAAAAATATAGACAAACATTTAATATAAATTTTATTGGTTTTATTTAAATAAACAAAACCATCCCTCCCCTAAACAAAAAAACTTGAGAATTTTATTTAATTGTTAAAACAGCTGCTGAGAACTTAGAAATGATAGCCTATTTTTAATTGTTTCATGCCAGTGCAAAACAGAAATAATTAATATTATTGCTTTTTAATATTTTTCTTAACATAATTATTCAAAGAATACTGTGCAAGTAATAAAATATAATAAGACTAACTGCATTTAGTAAATGAAAATAACATGGAAAAAGAACAACTATCTCAACAATACATTTTGACCCCTTTCTCATCACAGAATTAAGTACAACAAAGTTTAATGTTAACAATATCAAAAAACATTAAAAGAACCCACCCTAAATTAAGTCAACCAACCTGACAAACAAAACCCAGGGTGACATCAATGCTAAACATGAGTTTACAAAAACAAAAACAAAAAAGGGGGTGGGGTGAACACAAATCAACCCAAACAAAATGCAATATCTGAAGTTAAAGAGTACTGCAAATCGATGGATTACATGACTGAAGACAATAGCATTTGCAATTATTTACTCATGACATCAAAGTGGAGAGCACAAAACATTTACCAACTAATCCTTTATTGACAGATCTAGTAGTGAATGACACTTCACATCACCACACCGTGATGTGAAATCAGTCTTTCTTTCATAAGGCAGAGTGAGCAGGCTACCGCTACTTTTAGTGCAAATAATTTATGAAGCAAATTATTCACAAAGCACTAATAACAAAACTTATATATATATATATATATGAATTTGATTCTGAAAAAATAAAGGAATTAAAAGAGATATCAGTCTGTACAGAGAGCATAGTGGAAAACATTATTACATAATCACATCTGTTTCTGATCACAGACATTTAATCAGATCTGAATATTAAAAGATCCAAATGTCAAGAAAAAGTAAAGGAGTTTTGAAACTACAATGTTTAAGTAGTTCTTGTGACTTTTCTCCTTGCTTATTCTGATCTGAAAAAAAAAACCATGTATTTCAAAATAGCAAAAAAAATAGCTTTAGGTTGTTAGTTTTGAGCAGGGAACCTCAGCTCCCTCTTTAAATTCTCAAAAGAGAATATAACTCACATTTGAAAAATAAAGCAACTAAACACATTGCATGCAAACAGAAAATGCAATGAGCAGATAACCCTTGATTCTGATTTTCATTCCTTAACAAAGATAATAGAGCTCAACTTTTGCAAGATGAACTTTGTTTCTGAGGCATCAGCTAGGAGTGCTAGAATATCCATCTGCCAAACTGTTGGCTCAAAGCAAAATATCTCAAACAATTGGAATCATACAGTAATGAGAATTGTTCAGCATCATTTGAAGATGTTCATTAATAATCACATAGTGCTTAGGCATATGCAATGTGACTTTCCAAGCTACTGAATAATTTTCCATTTGAATTAAGTGTATCATACAATATACCAGATGACACCTCAGAAACTGAGCTTTTCCATTTCAACCTAATATCCTAATTTTCAAACAGAATGAAAACAAATATAATTCACTTTTAACAGACTAGATGATGAGACCTCAGTATGATCAAATAATTTCTGTAAAGGCGCATGGCTAAAAAGAAATGCATAAAGTTCACTTTCGAGAGACTAGATGAGGAAAACTTCAGTACAACTAACATTATTATTATAATGGAGCAGGGTATAAAGAAATTCAGTCTTAAATAAATAAATGAGACATCAAGTTCAAGCTATGCAAAATGAACAATACACCGCCTCATCGTAAAATAATCATTATGTGAAAACATTCATGAAAAGTATTGCTATATCCTGCCCTTGTCATTGTACACACTGTCTGTTCATCATCCATTTAACAATGAAGGCAACATTGAATGCTATAACCAAGCATGCATCTTTCAATATTGCAGTAGGCAGAGACTTCCCATAACACCAAGGCACAATCTATAAAAATATTTTCCATTCACCTAGACTCATATTGCTTTCAATCCATACTCATTCAGAGGCATAATTTCTGCAGAAAAAGGCGTCCATATATCAGTCCTCTGGTACCATTTCTGTTCCATTAATTAAAGGATTGTTAGATCAATTACTTTCTTTCTGTAAATTGCTTTCTTTTCACTGTAAATGGTTGTTAAAAAATGTTAAGGAATAAATAAAGGTGAGCATACATATGAAGATGCTGAAGAAACAGTAAGTACAGGCTCAACAAAATATAACTCATTTAAAGAGAAATACAATGCTGTTATATGAATAGGTAGTGAAAGAATTCTTTCAATATTTTTTTTTTTTTACACAGTAGTGATTATTCAGTAACTTGACATTACAGTTGTACAGAAGGTTTGCATAACTGCAGTGATGTGATGATTTGATGGTCATGCAATGAATTCACCTACCAACAAAACTGCAATCAGAAAAAAAAAAACCCTGCAACAATCTCTGTACATCAGCAAAAACTGAAAAAAAATATATGATGCAGCAAAAGAAAAACTGAGTAAAATTCACTTTTCTGTCGGTAATTTAAGTGGATGCAATGATAGCATGACTGAAAGGCTGGAGATATCTGTACAGAATCAAAATCTTTCTCACTAGTGCTGTGTACTAGTATATGCATCAATTGATGAGATCTTTTATCTGAAGATGTCCATAAAAGAGAGATTGTGTATTTTCAAACATTTTGTGCAATGCTTATGAAAAGGCAAAATATCTTTGTGGCAGGGTTAGCATGCAGGATGTCCAAATGTGGTCCTGTCATGGCTTACATTTGAGCATAGTCCTGTCATGGTTTATGTTTTGAGCAAAGTTTTTTTCTCCCCTTTTTTGGTAAGAGCTTCATTATCATCCAGACACAAAGGTGATATGAGTAAGATATCACGGCCAAGAAAATGTTTGGTGGTTTTGTTTAACTTTGCATGAGAAACTGCATTAAAATTATTACTTAATATTTTCAGCTAGTTAGAGTTACAGTGTCAAGATCACAAGTAGTGACATAAATGTTGGACACAAAACTCCATAACTCATATTTTTTCTCCAAATATTTTTGGTGCACATCTCTTGGATAAATCTGCCATTTCTATTTCAAAATGGCCACAAGTAACTGTGAAGCAATGACTCTTGGATACCATAAAATTTCCAGTCATATGTGACACATTCCCTTTTCTTTCAAGGGTGAGCTCTTCATGTCATACCATTATTTCATCTTCATCCCTAGATTCAGTTACTGGGGTTTTAGGTTCTGTAACAGTTTTTGCTGCTGAGGAGCTAGGAGCTAGCCCTAGCACACTAGGCCGATCAAATCTGATGGCTGAACCAGGTTCAAGTGGAGCCTGTGTTACTGAAGACTGCGGCATTAGTTGATCTTTTGCAGCTCTACCACTGTAGCGATTGGGTATTCTCCTAATGGGAATGGGCGCTCGCCCTTTGGTAACGTGCCGGAGGAATGGTGGGTTTGCTGAAACATAATCATTAATGGATAAATTAAATGAATCATTAAACATTTTAATTTATTTTTAAGTTGTCTTTTGTTAAACCAACAATTGTTTATGTTGCATGTGTAAGAGAATGGCTATTAAAATCTGAAATAATGAAAGAAAAATACTGAAGGACCTTACTTAAAAGTATAGGAAAAGCAGTGCTGCATAATTTTGTAAATTATTTAGACAAAAGATCAACATGTTCTCAGAAGAGAAGCTACGAGTCTGAAGAGACATTCATACAAATTGCAAAATATACAGCATATTATACAGAAAAACTGAAACATTACATCAATTTTGCTAACAAAAAATAAATAAGCTGCCCTTTTAACCTTTATTTCTTTTCTTTCCCATAAAATTTTTATATTTAAAATTTCATAAAAAAGCATTTTTCTTTCATTTTTAACTTTTCTCTTTATTTTTCCTTGGCCACTTATATGAGTTCTTGTCAAACATCCCACTGACACATTTCAGTTACCTCTAGTCATGACACATGGTCCAGTCACCTACGGCATCCAATGACACATCTTCATATCATCTAATCCCATATGACACATTCCTATCTTTTACAGTCATAAAAGTCTAAGTTACCTACAATATTATTGACAAATTCCAGTCACCTACACCCCACTGACACATTCCTGTCTCTTAGTCACAACAAGTTACCTATAACTTTATTGGCAAATTCCAGTCACCTACACCCCACTGACACATTCCTGTCTCTTAGTCACAACAAGTTACCTATAACTTTATTGGCAAATTCCAGTCACCTACACCCCACTGACACATTCCTGTCTCTTAGTCACAACAAGTTACCTATAACTTTATTGGCAAATTCCAGTCACCTACACCCCACTGACACATTCCTGTCTCTTAGTCACAACAAGTTACCTATAACTTTATTGGCAAATTCCAGTCACCTAGAATCTCAATGACACTGTAGTCACCCAAAGTATCATTCATATGTACCAAGGGGCCTTTATATGCTCATCACCAAGTTCCAAAGATACATGTGCAGTTACCCTGAGTATTTCATATGTACCTAGAGTCCCAAAAGTCCCACTGACATGTTCCAGTCACTAAGGTCCCAGAGATCATTGATACATTTGCAGTTACTCAGTGTCATACATATCTTGAGTCCCAAGTGGAATGTTCTAGTCATCAAGTCCCAACAATATATTTTGCAGTTACCCTGAGGGTCATATATATATATATATAATCTCAAGATTCCCACTGACATATTCCAGTCACTAAAGTCCCAATGATACATTCTGCAGTTACCCTGAGTGTCATATATACTTAGAGTTTCACTGGAATGTTTCAGTCACTAAAGTCTCAATGACATTTCAATCACCCACAGTCTCACCTGTGACACAATCCAGTCACTCTTTCTTTCCAACTCAAATTTTTATGTTACTCTGTATTCTCTTTTTAAAATAATTTTTGCTGTTATTTATTCTATTATTCTTTGATAATTCTAGACTTTAGAAAAGCCCAAGGAATTAAACTGAACAAAAGGTATATGTAACATCAACAATATAAATTGAAAAATTCTATGTATTACAAAAGATGTGAATGCAAATTAAAAATGTCAACATAGGTTATAGATATATAAAAAATGATTAACTAATTCAGTTTTAAAAAAAATATACTGAATGGGTGGACATTGTTTTGAAATTTTCTTTTGTATTGGTAACTATATTAAGTCATTTTAACGAACCCATGCATGGAAGAAAGAAGAAAACAAAACAGACAATTTACAGCATGAGGATAACTAACATTTTTAACATTATGACAAAGTAAGACCAAAAGTATATAAATTATAAGGTATATACAATAAATGGGAAGTAAATATTGTGCAATATATATATATATGTGAGAAATATAATGCACTTAATTATGGGAATAAATTATGGAGTATAAATTATAAGGCATAGACAATAAACAGGAAGTAAATAATGTGCATAGCAATGATCCAATTCAGTGTATGCATTTAATTAAAGGAATTAAATGAGATAAAATAACAAGAGAGAAGTATATAATGTCTATCACAGATCTCTGGCAAGCTAAGAAGGTTCTTTATAGAAGGAAGTCTTGCACTTGATTGCTGCGAAAGCTATGGAAATTTCAGAACACTAGAACTCTTATTCATCCATCCAATTTAATAATACCAGAATGAAGCTAGAAACACCTATGCAATCTCATACACACAACAATAATGTACAAATATACAATATCAAACAACAATAGTAGTTTTCAGGCAAACCAGGCATGAGCACAGCCACATGGACTTGATAGTGACTGTTTAAACAGTGGCAGCACAGACAAATGTCATGCACTCTGCCATATATATAAAACATATAGACACAACATAAACATGCAGTTATATAAACAAAAAAAAATACTGTTAATGCATGCAAGCATAACAGTAGACAAAATTATATATTATACCTATACACGTATATAGTTCATTAGCATTTACATGTTATATGTGTATTAAAACTATGAAACTGTACATGGCACTCTGAGATTGAACTAAAAACAATAAAAAGTGAACTGATACATTATTATAGTAGAAAACACATTAACTACAAAATGCAAGAAATATATTTCACATGTCTTTCCATTATTTTCTTGTGGTTTTTGAAAAAGTGTTTTTATCTCCTACTAGTAACTGTTTTGAGAAAAATGCACTTGTTCATGAACAATTATATAAACTGGTATGAGTTATCAACCAGATTTAAATAAGAAACAATGCAAGAAACATTTGGCTTGGTAATCATTTCTTTTTTTCACATTAACTGGATATATTTTTGTGTGTATTTGAGTTGAAGATATTTTTAAAAAACTCTTATTATTTATACTTTTCTTATTGATGCCTGAATAAAGAGGTGCAAGCTACTTTACATTTATAACTAATGATAAAAAATTTGAAATGAAGTAGAAAAAGGCCATAAATCATAAATATGCAAAAATAAAAGCTCAATGAGTTATTTTTTCACTAATATTTCTGAACTGTAAAATATGATTTAAGCCCCAAATCTCTCTCCTCTCTCAAACACACATACTTGATGAACACAAGGAGAGAAATGTAAGTATTCTTGAATATAATTTTAAACAGACACTTGCACAACTCCAGATGCCACAGATTATCTAAACACACACAATATATACATCCCAAAATGCACAAATGTATACACTTTTCCCAGAAATATATGTTTTATTATAGCAGTAACCTGACTTTGAAATCTCTTAATATTAAGAATAATATTTTTTAGTCCATTTAGAAATAGGTGAATGTGGACCATTAGGTGTTGGGATTCAATACTCAAATAAATCAACACAGCCTTAAGATGTTCAGAAAGTCAAAACTTTCCAGTCATACCCACTTAACTTGCCAGCTCTAGGCATCATAGCCATATTATTTGCAAAATGTTAACTACTCAGATATATGAACATAGTAAGAGAAACAAAAAAAGATGAAAATAGAACACAACACAGCATCTATGTGCATGTAAGAATCTGAAAAGAAAAAAGTAAAGAAAACTATAAAATTAAATTGAAAATTCTGCTTGAATAAAAGAAAACCAGTCAGCTTGAAAGCTGCAATAAATTTAAACATCTCTTGCAATAAAAACCCATAAAAAACCTACCCCTCAAAAAAAAAAAAACCAAAAAAAAAAACCAACCCAAACCCCACAAAATTAAAAAATCTGAAACCCAAACCATTTAACATTAACTCATTCACATTCAAGCGTGGGTGGCTCTTGAAAAGTCTCATACAGCTAATTACTATCACCGGACAAGTCAATGCAAAGGTTGTAAAAGTATATATGAAGAGAGATCAGTATACAGTATTATTATTTAATCAGTCAAATGAAAAACAAAACAACATTAAAGGTATTTATGAAGAAGACTGAATAGTAAATTGTACTATTTCTTATCAGACCAATGATAAAGATGAATGTTGAGAAACTTGCATAACACAAAAGCTAAGATTAAGAGAAACCAAGAGATAGGTCAAAGAAGAGAGCTTGAGATTGAAATGGAAAAGGGAATGCATACATCAAAAGATGCAGAGACAAGATACACTAAAAATGTAAAATACAAAACTGAAATATGTATATATAATGGACAGAACATACAAGTGCCAAAGATGTAAAGACAAGATACACTAGAATACAAAACAGAAATATGTATATATATGTTTGACAGAACAGAAAATGATAGATCAAACAATAGTCATATTTTTACTCACATTGGCAGAAAAGAGTTTCCCCATGCAAATTAAAAGGATTATTGTCAAAGCTTTTACATTTTTTCAAATATAAATTTCATTCCAAGTGAGCCATTTTCAGTTTCTGGATATCAAAGATTTCAAAACCAGATATACTGAAAACAACAATCCAAAGACATTAAAGTATGAAGTATGAGAAACAGTTAATATATGAAGTCCAGTAAGCACATTTGTTCTATGATGGGAAATCTCCTTAGTTAAACAAAATTGGGGAAAAAAAAAACTACAGTAGTAATCAATTCTGTTGCACAAATTACATTCCTGAAATTTGTTGCTATATAAATCTAGTAGAAGTGCCAAACTATTTTAAAACTGTGTGCAAGAGATGTTTATTATTATGTTAACAACTCTTCAGTAGAAGCAAATATTAGTTTAAGGCAATCTTGGGTCTGTGCATCACAAGAAAAGAAACATTAGATAAGTGTTTACCATTCCAATTCCATCTCCTTTACCATTTATTAAAAATATAAACAGATTATGTTGAATTTGTAAATATAAATTGGCTACAGAACATTACAAAGCTACGTGCTAATAAATAAATCAGTAAATAAAATATTGTTTAATGAAACAGAGCAACATACTTCAGAGGTGTGGTGCCACATTTACACTACAGGTTAAGGATTTACATACCAACTAAAAGAGATAAACTAGAAGCACAATTCTGTTTATAAAGTGCTCTATGCTTTATTAAACTACATCTACTATAAATATTATTTAAAAAAAACAAAGGCCAGCAAGAATTACAACCAATGTTTTCCAATGCCCTTTAGCTGTTAACAAAACAGAAAAAGAAGAACTAAGAGTGAGTACGGAGTGGGGAGTATGAAGCGGCAAAGATGTAAATATTGTGCATTTTACCTGTAACCATGACGAAATGCTACAGGATAGGAAAATAAAAATAAATTTGGGTATTCATTTATAATCAAATACTTACAAATGCAAACAAATCACTTTAAAGAAATAAAGTAATATTAAATAAAGTACTTAGTTCTGAGGAAAATTATTTCCTGTGACGTGGAACATATCCCATAAATTAATACTGTTGCCACAAAATTCAAACAAAATTAATAAAGTCCTAGACTTGTGGAAAAACAGCTGATGGCAAACGATTAAATTAAATATAGTTCTTTCAAACTATTCAAGAATATCAACTGGCATAACCCAATGAATCTAATATATTCTATCAAATTTAGTTTGCCAATTCCCCCATCATCTTGCATCTCATTACTTTCAATTTAAAATAATGCTCAGCTGATATGACTGTCATTGTTTTGACATCAGTAAGCTATGAGTCTTCTTTTCCCTTGATTAGGATGGCAGCTTCTGGCATCAGCCAATTTCACTATCTGGCATGAGGTGTGCCATTGTTGTGAGAGATGAAGATGGTGAAAGAGAGTGGAGGGTTCTTGAAAGAAAAGTGCAATTTATAGTCTGGGTTGCCATGGAAACTGAGTACCATGAGTACAAAAGAAAAGAGAGTGATATTTTTTTCTCTATCAGATCAAATTCATTTATGTAAAAGTAGTTGGCTAAATAGTAACCAACATATAAAAGGCAGAATTTGTTTTCAACAACCACAAAACGTAAGCTACACCTATATGAGATAGAAATTGAAAAGGGCAAAAAAACCACTTACATATATGAAGAAAAATAAAACAACAGATTTTCATTAAGATGCTAATCCATGAATGGCTTTAAACAATATATGAAGTTAACAATAATTTAGAAAATATGTCAATAAATAACGAACTATAAAAAATTTTATTCCTTTATGACTCTAGTTAATATTAAAACTTAAAAAGAAAAATAAATGGTTGTGATTTGTTTTGTCAGATTTATTTATTTTGTGAGTGTTGCTTTAAATATTAGTTTAAATAAAACTTGTGTAAGTGCTAGTATAAATGCATGCACATGTACACACACACACACACACACACACACACACACACACACACACACACACACACACACACACACACACACACACATCTATTTAAATTTTCTCTCCAAGCATTAACTGGCTCTAGTGATTCCCATTTTCATGATTACAATTACTGATTTTAATATAATGAGGTTTATTGATTTCTTTATGATGTAATGGGATTTATTGATTTCTTTATAATGTAATGAGGTTTATTGATTTCTTTATGATGTAATGGGATTTATTGATTTCTTTATAATGTAATGAGGTTTATTGATTTCTTTATGATAGATGCTGGCAAGAGGATTCTGTGACCCCACATAAAACAGCAATCTGGATTTTGTACAATTAATACCTATATGCATACTATACACACACACAATATAATTATAAGTACAAATGCATGATAAATTAACAGAATCTGATGCAGGCTTTACTAAATAACATTTAACACACTTTAACTGCTATTAAAGACATAAAGCCAATGTGAATGTTGTAACAAAATTCATGCCTCTCCTCTGAAAGTAAACATTGTTTTAAAATAATAATAAATTGCTATACAATTCAAATGAATAAGTTAGGTTCATGAAGAATATATAAAATAAAACAGTGTTAAGCAAATAAATTATTTCTATAAAGTATAATAACTTAGCATATGAAAAAAGGCAATTAAGCCAATAATTCATCAACAATGAATACAACTAATTACTGCTATTTTTCTATAAGTTTTTAAAACTCAACAGAATGCAAACATACTTTAGGAACAGTGACAAAAACAATATTGTGTATAGAGTCTACCTTCATGCTGGATATATATTTTTATTCATTCACGATACCAGGATGTAGAAAAAGATTTATTATAACAGAAAAACAACTACAAAAAGCAAATATTATAGGGAAAAAATAAATGGTCATTGGGCTCATCTGGAAAACAACAATAAAGAAAAATAACTGTTATTGTTCATAACCCCCTCCCCCAATATTTATGAAATTTTATAAGTATTCTGTCAATATTTTAACCAGTCAAGATAATATTTTAACCCGTGAAGATAATATTTTAACCAGTCAAGATAAGAAAAAATAGATATGCTATTCTAAGATATCTACTGTGTTAGAGTAAATTACCAAAATAAAAATAATGTCTCTCTGGTTACATGAGATACATGCATTTTCAAAGTATATGTGAATTAAACACATAAACATGGATACTAATCTTTATCTACCTTTATGAGAGAGCACCTTAACAAAGAAAACAATGTTTATTTGCCTACATAAAACATATTAAGAAGAAAACTGATTATATCCAGGTAAGACACATTAACAAGGAAACAATGTCCATCTGCATACAGTAGATAGATACTAACATGTAAGTCTCTCTACCTACATGAGACAGACTCATTAACAAGGAAATTAGTTTACCTGCCTTCATAAGACAGACAAATCAATACACTATGTCTATCAGCCTACAAGAAACAGACATATTTTAGTCGGCTTTGTTGACATATCAACAAAACTGACTAATGTCCATATGTCTACGTGAGACAGACACATCAAGTTAAACACATCTATCTGCCTCATTGCAGATATAAACAAAATGTCTATCATCTACATTAAACAGACACATTAAATTAATGTCAACAGCCTACACGAGACAGACATTGATGAGTTAAATGCATGTCAATCTCTACATGTCAGAGAGAAACAATAACAAATTAATTCTATCTGCTTACAAGAAACAGACACTAACAACTTATCTATCTGTCTATATAAGACAGGCAAGTAACCTAATATGTCTACACACTTGAGAGACAAATCAACAAGGTAATGTCTACAAGTACGAGACAGACACAGTAACTAATCTGTCTGCATGAGACTAACAAGAAACATAATATCTATCAAACTGAGGACCAACGACAATTTCAGATTAACAAGAAAATGACTGTAACAAGTAAAAAAATGTGGCAAGCTCACAGCTGTAAAACAAATGCTTTGTAGATAGGTGATGTCAGAAAACTTAGCTGATCACTTGGTATTGTAAAGTAGAGAAGCCAACCTATGATGGAGACATCATGAACAATGTTTCCTCTAATATTTTTCCAGTGTGAGCGGAACTGGCAGTTGTTTGAGTTTGCTAACAAAATTTGTGCATGGAATTTTGAAATTGCTGCACAGCATTTTCTAATGAGCTGCGCACCTTAGAGGGAACACTGATCATGAAGATAAAATATTTGTAAAATTATGTTTATCCAATAGCCATAACACTTTTCATCAGTGTAAATGATATAGCAAAAACACAGGAGTTATAATCATGATTATCCATCACATGCTTGCAATAGGCATCCTAAGTAAATCAAGTACCCAAGCACCTACTTAACTTCCCTAAGCTGTGAGGTCAACCAGGTAAAATGAATATTTATTTGACTTTCTGGGTTATGAGATCAACCAGGTAAAAACAATCTTCCCTGCCTACCTGGGAGATCAAATGCAACAGCATACTCTTCGTTCATCTCATCTTGAATGTCTGTTGAATCAAAAATGCTATCTGCTTCATCTGTTAACACGTCCTCATCAGAGCTGGCTTGCCGTGTTTCCAGCATTGGCAGTTTAGAGGTAAGCTTTTTTCTGCATCATTAAAAAAAATATTGCAATTTGTTCAAAACTCTGCTGTAATGGACAATGATGCTAAAATCTGTCGCTCTATGTAAATCATACATATCAGCCACAAATCCAATTATTGTTTGACCACCCTCACTAAAAAAAAAAATAAAAAGGTGGGAGTGACAAAACAATTTAAAAGAATTGTGAATAGCAGGTTTTACCTACATTACTTGTGTGTGTGTGTGTGTGTGCGTGCATTTTTGAAATAAATTGGGAAAATAACTTTTTTAAAGTGTCAAATACTTCAATATAATTTTCTAGTGGACAATATGTGCCATTTGCACACAAAAATAAGAAAGGGAAAAAAAGTTAAAAATTAATAATGTTGACATCAGTAGGAACCAAAAACAGTACTCATTACAAATATATTCCTGCCACTGTTAATGGACAAGTGTTCACTTTAGTTTTACATTTCTATCACTGATAAAAATATATACTAGTCTTCTCTGGATACAAGTGTTCATTTTAGTTTTACATTTCTATCACTGATAAAAATATATACTATCCTTCTCTGGATACAAGAAATGTTACCAAGCAGCTCTCATTCCACTATTCCTTCCTCTCCAAACCAGCTTCAAATTCTTTCTTGAAAGTTTAAATTATTCCAATCCAATTCATCTTGACAGTTTTATTCTCTTAATCCAATTCTAGTCCCTTCTAGACAGTCCTTAAATAGTAAACCAACTCTTAACTTGTTTATTCTCCCAATGCAGTTCTTCAGTTCTAACGCATTCTAATTCTCCCTACCTAACTAAACATTTATTCTCCCAACCAAACTAAAAATTTATTCTCCCAACCCAACTGTAACTCATTCTTACTCTCCCAGCCCAATTCTAACTCACTCTTACTCTCCCAACCCAACTGTAACCCATTCTTATTCTCCCAACCCAATTGTAATTTATTCTTATTCTCCCAACCCAATTGTAATTTATTCTTATTCTCCTAAACCAATTTTAACTCATTCTTATTCTCCTAAACCAATTGTAACTTATTCTTATTCTCCTAAACCAATTGTAACTTATTCTTATTCTCCTAAACCAATTTTAACTCATTCTTATTCTCCAAACCCAATTCCCTCTCTTATTCTCTCAACCCAAATCTAGTGAGATCCTGTCAGTTGTTTTGTAAACAAGTTTTAATTCTTTCTTATAGTAAGTATTTTCCTGATGTGCATTAGTCTTCTAAAACAGATTTTACTTTACTAAATTAATTGTTTCTTCTGCAGTTCCCCTTTTCCCCAACCCAAATACTTTTAGTCTGAACTTAGTCCTTTATTCACTTAGCCCAACTCTACTGCATGTTTTAACTCACAAATAGTATATTCAAACAGAATCAGAAATTTCTCTGGAATTATGGAATCGAAGCATTGTCTGACTACCATTTCCTATTTTTAGAGGCCTGCCCCAAATTTCTTTTCTAATGCTGGCTTTTTCTTCACCAGCCTTACACACCTCTCTCTGTGCATGGTGGCTATGTGTGCTGTTAATGCCCGTGCTTCTGCAGCAAGGTTGGGGTTATCTTCTTCTGTCCCCTCTACATCTTCATCAATCTCGTCAACAGATTCTTGCTGGACTAAAGGTGCTCTCTGCAATTCTCCCTTTGACTGGAAAAAATTTTTTAAAAATCAAATGGAAAATTAAATTAATACTGGCCTACTCAAGAAACAGTAGTCTTTTAAGA
Source organism: Sinotaia quadrata (assembly GCA_028829895.1). Taxonomy (NCBI): domain Eukaryota; kingdom Metazoa; phylum Mollusca; class Gastropoda; order Architaenioglossa; family Viviparidae; genus Sinotaia; species Sinotaia quadrata. The sequence goes on along the minus strand of CM054177.1, from coordinate 126,650,214 downwards.
TTATATATATATATATATATATATATATATATATATATATATATAACTGCATTTTACATGTAACATATAAACACTTAAACAAACAAATTTTTGACACTCATAACTTAAAAAGATGCCCAAATTATTTATTTTCAATTGTTTCATCAAATGCTCAAACTTACACGAGTGTTACGCAAGCTGGCCCGCACAAAATTCAGACGCTCTTCTGCTGTTTTCTCTGCTGACTCCAGGGTGCTGATATCTGCTAATTTAGATTTCAATGTGGCCAATTCTTCAGAAAGAATAATTTCTATGCAGCTGAGAAAGAAAACAGATAGAAGAAAACAATTCAAAGCTGGACAGGTACAATTATATTTATTAATAATTATAGTTGAGATTTTCTAAAAAAAATAAATATTTTAAACACTGCTAGCAGTGTAATTGCCTGCTATTAACTGCACAAATGTAATGCTTCCAAGCTGAAAAATTTCTACATATTGTTTGCTTGGCAACACTGTTTAGCTATAGTTTTGTGAAGGTTCATACTAACAGAACCCAAATATTAGTACCAGCCTTTGAAAGTGGTAATGCATATCTTACTTCACATGTGAAACAAGAAGATTTACATTTATGTGGACTCTTCATAAACCAACAATGATTTGTTCAAAGTAGGAGTTTTCTCTCAGAATATAAATGAAAAGCTTCTCACCTGGTTTGTTTGGGCACTTGGTTAAGGGATTCTTGAGCCTGGATTTTTTTGTTGCTTCGCAGAAGGCAGGGAGCAAAGATGATTGCCAGACCGTTCACTGACATTAAATTGCTGGTCTCATGCATTGCCACCCTTTGAACACAGATTAGTTATTTCTACTACAGTCTTAATTTCTCTCTCTCCCACCCACCCTACAAATGGAGGTAGTATTATTATTGAGAAATCTAAGGTAAATTCAGCATTATCAAATTAATATTAAGGAAAAGAGAATGAAGGAAAGATAGTGGAATAAAAAGTAGGAGGCGACTGCAATGCAGTATGAGTTATTGCTATCAATATACAAGTTAACACTCTGGATGTAATAGATTATTACTGAATTAAAATGTATCATAATTATTCTCAGTCCCTTTCACAGTTGCATATCACATGAAGGTTATGCTAACTAATCAAGATTCATGTACTAAAATACAAGACAATTAGACAGATGACAGACAATAGTAAGCCTAAATGTAAGCAGTGGTAAAACGTAGCTGTTGCTCACTTAGCAAGATGAAAGATGAGTCGTTCAAAGAGATCATGGTTGGGCTTTGGCAGCTTCTCTATGACAGCAAACATACACTGAACTTGCTCCTTCCTGTCCTTGATTTCTATTGAAAAACATAAAGCATCAAAGTCTGAAATCAATACACAGGCAATGGTGAAGTGAAATGTTCGTTTTCAGAATTTGTTATTGTTATCTAATCTCTCAATCTTTATTGCACTTTTGATCTGTCACTTTTAAGTGCTGTCAATTTGCTTTGCGTATTGCCAGTGATGTATAGAGAAGTTCTGATCTCTTATAGCAGACATGACTAAGTGATTTTAAATGTAATTTACATCAGTGTCAAGCTCATTTGTGGCAGGCATGTGTACCAATATTACTAGCTTGCAGTAATCCTTTTGTCTGCTATTGCTGTCCATTTTTTGTCTGATGTTACTAGTCCATGTTCCCCCACCTTGCATTCTATACATCTGTTAGCATTGATGGCTCATATTATCCCAGTGTATCTGACTACTAGCATTGTCATTCCACAATCCCCCCCCCACCCCCCCCGCCTCCACCTCGATATGTCTGCTAGTATCACCAGCATACCTTTTCCCACTCTCTCTGTGTCCAATAGTGTTGTAAGAACATATTTTTCATTTGCTAGTATTGCCAGTCCCCATTTATATGGCTGCTAGTATTGCCAAGAACAGAGGTGTTAAGTGTGCTACTGGTGCACCATCACCATCACCATCAAAACTCTGTGCCAGAAACAACATCAGCAATTGATATGTGGAACAGCAGAACTTTAAGAACGCCTGGAAAGGTAGAGGAACTGATACATGAAATGAACAGATACCATTGGACCGTCCTAGGACTGTGTGAAGTACGATGGAAGAACTTTGGGAAAATATCAACACAGGATGGCCATACACTATACTACTGCAGAGATGATAAACATGAACATAGTGTCGGATTTCTTGTCCACAAAGACATCATGAACACTGTCATGAGTTGTTGGCCAGTCTCCACCAGGCTTATTACATGCATGAGGGCAAGCCCACTCAATATCACCATTGTGCAAGCTTACGCTCCAACTATAGACCATGATGATGAAGAAATAGAGGACTTCTACGACCAAATACAAGAAGTCCTGGACAGACCATAAAGAAAGACATTCTTATGGTGCAAGGAGACTGGAATGCTAAAATAGGAGAGGATGCCATTGAGAAGTGGAAAGGCACATGTGGACACTACTGCAATACAGAGACAAATGACAGAGGCTCCTGGATTTTGCCAGCTCTAGAATTTTCATGTTCCCCCAACCTACATGTGCATCTCAATCTGATAAACTTTGGCACACTATACTGTCTACATCTTTACATTAGTTTGTTCTAAATAGATCTTTTGAATGGACAAAATGGGTGCTTTTTCTCAGCTAATGGGGACAGTAATGATGGCTGGTATGTCATGAAAATCATAGATATTGCTCTTTGTTCCTTGCCCTGCCTAGAATGGCAAGTATAGGAACTCTAGGGTATCTCTCTCTAAAATCCTGCTTCCTTTCTGGTCTGATTAGCCAGAAGTATGTCACATGAAAGAGGGGAAACTGCAATTGCTTCCATGAAATCATAAACTTCCTTATAAGAAACTATCATCTGACTACAACTAAAATAAAATGCTTCCACAAAACCATAAACAAATGACAACCCTGTCATCTGATGACAACTAAAATAAAATGCTTCCGCAAAACCATAAATAAGTGACAAGTCCCCTTGTAAGACACAGACCCTGTCATCTAATGACAACTAAAATTTATTTCCATAAACATGAGTGCAGAAGAGTGATGATCCGCCAGTCAAAAGTAAGAATCCATGGAAACGCACCTATGAAGAGCTACAGTCTTGCTCAACAAGTTTTCAAATGCTGTCACCATGCAGGAATTAGATTGTTAGAAAATGTACTGATTTTTAAGGCAGTGAAGAGTTTGTCTTGTGAAGAGAAATCTTTTATTAAAACTGCCATCATCACCAGAGTAAAGTAAGTAGATATACTTTCAAAAACTTCTTCTCAACAATCAATAGTTTGTTTAAGCATTTCAGTTTAATAAGGACTAGATAAAAACATGATTTTGAGAAAATGAAGTGCAAGGCATTACTAAAAATGAAATGTACAATGAAACTAAGAATTACAGCACACAAATTACTAACTAACACATGGGTATATAATGTCATATAATGTGTACAATATAAATATTATTATGTCCCTGAATTATGTATTTAAAAAATTCCAACCAAAAACAACTAGATGACTCACCTGAACCACGCAAAAAGTCATCATAGAGTTCAAATGTCAGCAAGGGCTCTGGCAGCTCTCGGAAAAAAGATTTGAGCACTGTGGTTAACACGTGTACTGGGTGTTCCTCAAGGACTACAGAATTAAAATCTGTATTTAAAAAAAAAGAGAAATGTAAAATCTTTCCTTTTCAAAAGATTTATGTCATGGATACTGTTAAGATATAATCACTTCTAGAAAGCAATATTCATGAACTACATTGCCTAACTGCAGATCCCCCATTTTATATCAGTAGTAATGCCTTCTCCTGTCAAGAGTGTAAAGTGTCTCAATGGTATATAACCTCTCCTGTCAAGTGTCTCATAGTATATGACTTCTCCTGTCAAGAGTGTAAAGTGTCTCATTAGTATGTGACCTCTCCTGTCAAGAGTGTAAAGTGTCTCAATAGTATATGATCTCTCCTGTCAAGAGTGTAAAATATCTCAGTAGTATATGACCTCTCCTGTCAAGAGTGTAAATTATCCCAGTAGTATTGTGACCTCTTCTGTCAAGAGTGTAAAGTATCTCAGTATGATCTCCATGACAAATTACCTCCCTAGCAAAACTACTAATGACCTCCCACACACACTTCCCAGAGTCTCAAGTACACACACTAGGCTTCTCCACCATACAAAATGCATTTTTATCCTGTTTTGTGGTGAATTTTCATTTACTCAACAAAGCCATTTGGTGAATGAGGATTGGGACACGCAGTATATATATATATATATATATATATAAAACCAGGCAATTATTGATCTTTCAGGGGAAATGGAGCAAAGTTTAATGTGAACAGACATCAACAATGAAATATTTTTTTCCCAGCAAGTTTTGAGTATTCTGCAGTAATATTGAAGTATAGAGGGTTGTTCATAGTAACTAAAGGAAATCTTTGGATAGGTCTTTTACAATACATTTTCTATATGCACTAATTTATTACAAGAGTGACAATACCTTTACAAGATAAAATCCTCATTAGTTCTAATGTACACACTTCTGATACAGTTTGATTGACTGCACACAATTTTAAGTCAATCTCTCTCTTACACACAAAGTGATTATTTTAAACAGTTTTACCTGTTCTGCAGCAATTCAACAATACCTGTTTCTATGCTGAGCTTGAGTTCTCGTGCCTTTGGGGCAGCACCAGATTTTCTATATAAACCTTCTGTGAAGAGACCATGCATTTCAATGGTACTGATCAATTTCTCCACCACCAGAGGTATTTTCTGATCTCCCTTTATCAGACTCTCTAGTGGAGCACCAAACACCTTTGCATTCGGTTGACCCTGTGTGGGCAGAAGACATATTGTTGAGAAAGAAGTAGGATTTAACAATCCATAACCCCAAAAAAAATGAATGAAAGAAGAGATTACAAAACATATTTATTATAACTAAAAATAAACTCTACTATCTGTAAATGTCATTTCTATTTCAGGTCAAACAAAAACTGTCATTTCTGTTTAAAATCTCCAAACTATAAATGCATTTAAAATAAATATCAGTATAAATTACATTTTGGGCATTATTTATTCCAGTTAGTTCCTAGAAGAAAAAAGGAGTACTGAAACAAAAATTTACAGGGAAGTAAAGAGAGAAATGATGGGTGAAGACAAACCTGATTTGTTCCAGTACCCTTGCACACACTGGAGGATTTCAGTGAACACTTCTTATGGCATGTGTACTTGCAAACTACATAATAAAGAAAAAACTATTATTATAAAATTATTATTCTCTATCTCATTAGTAGTTAATTATTCATTTCTGAATATTGTGGAGCTTTATTATAAATTATTATCATCCTCAATTTCTTCTCAGTAATATTTAAAAACAACATAATTATGATAAAATAATACTGAGTAAATCAATAATAACTGAAAATCTGTATCAGATATAAAGATAATAATAAAATATTGACAATAAAAAACACTCAAAATATTAAATATGCAAACTAAAACATTTATACTTAACTCTCCCCTCTCCCAACACATACACTAACAAAGCCATAGAATGTTCTACTCTCAAGAGTATACAAAGATCTGATCATTATATTGCACAATACAAAGACTATTATAAAAACATATCCTGGTTATGAAAAATGTACAAGGTGGAGAAATTATTAAAATTCTTCACTTAGAGAGGTACCAGTAGGCACTGCTTCTGATCTACCATAGCAGAGATCAAGATTCTCTTGCTTTTATTAAAAATCATAAATGCCAAACCTAGCATTTAAAGCACAGACTATCTACAACCCAGATAAAGACATGAATAAATTACATGTTCAGCTGTCTCAAAAACTGGGTTATTGGTAAGATCCTGGGGAATACTGCACCACAACTCACCTTGGCAAACTTGTCCTTTATCCATTATCCAAATAAGAGAGGAGCAGTACTCGCAAAATGTGGGAATGCTGAACTGTACCTGTAGGAACTTGTGACCAAGGTGTTCCTGCATTACAGAGGCACAACTATGAAATGAACTACGAGTATTAGGGGATCTAAATTGTGTATGTAGGAACTCGTGACTCCACAGTGTTCCTGATTTACAGAGAAGTAATGATAAAACAAGCTATGATAGCTAAGGAGTCTGAACTGTACTTGAAGGAGTTTGAGACCAAAGTATTCCAGCATTAAGAAGAAAAAGCTATGAAACAAACTACAAGTATTAGGGTATCTGAATTGTACCTGAGGGAACTCTGACTAAAGTGTTCCTGCATCACAGGAATACCTATAAAACAAATTAAGAGTATTAAGGAATCTAAATTATATATGTAAATAACTTGTGACCATGGTGTTCCTGCATTCATGACTATAAGTACTAAGCAATCTTAACTATATCTTAAAGGAACTTGTGACCAAGATCCCCCTGCATTTCAGAGGAACAAGCATGAAACTGAGCATATTATGGAATCAACTGTATTTGTAGGAACATGTAACCCATGAACAATTTTGAACTAAACTGAAAATATTTGGAAATGTAAACTGTTATCTGTAGGGACTTGTGACCAAGGTGCTACTGTATGAGGAACAATTATGAAACTAAATTTGAACTGTATTTGTGGAAACATGTGGCCAAGTGTTTCTGCTTAAAAGAGGAACAATTATGAAATTAACTATGAGTATTAGGGATGCTGTACTATACCTCAATGAAATTTTCATTAAAGTTTTCCTGAATTTGCAGAATACAATTATGAAACAAACTGTCATTATATGAACATCAATTTTATTTTCTGTATACCTCCAAGTTATCACACAATGACTGTTATGCATGCTTAGTTCAGTCTTTGACCTGAGTGACTATTATGCATGCTTAGTTCAGTTTTTGACTGAAAATGAGTGCAATGGTGCAAACTGATTTTAATTCCTTCATCATTAATGGCTTTAAAATAAGCTAGTGAAAACTGAGCAAAATCATAATGCCAATACTCTTGACAATAAAGATACTGAGTTTTGTGTTTAAGTATTTGAAAGTATTCATACTGTTAAGATAACTATAATTTTTCAAACTAAAATATGTAAACTACAAAATGACAATAATCTATATTTTTATGTATTTATTTTTAATTCAGAAGTGTAAAAATATACTACCAAGCACTGGATGAATGTAATAGATTCCAATAGATTATATACAAATATCACTTGATTCTCATTAGAGATTTGTCAGTTCCCACTAAGCTGTTCATTTTTTAAAATTAAAAATACAATTACTTGTCTACAAAACACATTTGTTCATTGTAAGCAAAAGCACATACCACAACATCTTTTTTATGTTTGTCACGTTTGACAGGCTTATCAGCTTTCCGCTCATCTTTCCGATCTCGGCGATGGCTGTTGTGCTGCTTCATGAACTCATCTAAAAATCCACGGAAAGCATTCAGCGCCATCACAAGGGGAGCTTCTGTGTGTTCTTTACGCATCTCTGCTATAAGCACATTCTTGAATTTCTCAAAGAGGTCTCGGTATTTCACAATAATCTCCTCATGCTGCAAGGAATTTTCATTAAAAAAAAATTACTTTTATATGAATTTTGTAAAATAAATGCAACACATTCAAACTGTAAACAATCCTTGTCCATGAAAATAATAGTTAAAAAATACGTTTGAAAGAAATAGTTGGAATACTCAAAATACGTGGCCTGGGTTCTTCTTTGACATATAAGATAAACTCTTAATCCTAGTTATGAGACCCTTTCTGAAGAAAGGAGTACTAAGTCACTAAAGATGAGAAAAACACTGAAAAAGATAAACTTGAGAAAGATGTTGAGGGTCCTTCTATGTCATTTTGACTTTTCATTAGACTTCACTTCTTTGAACATTAATATATGCTGAACTTGAATAGTATTGCAAAATTTTGATTTAAATTAGTGAAACACACATTGTAACCCTAAGTATTCTGATGTTAAATTAGTGAAACACACATTGTAACCCTAAGTATTCTGATGCAAAATGAACTGATTAAACTGTATTTCAATAACCAATGATATGGTGATTTCAACACTAACAATAACAAATTGTCAGAATTTGTGACATGTTTGTACCAGATTTTAAAATGACTCCCAGTAAACACACAGACTACAAATGCTTGCAATTTCCTCAATATTATAGTTAAAACTATGATTCATCTATCAAAGTAATGGGAAAAAAATTGCCCCCCCCCCCCCCAACAAAACAAAAACACCTAAAACTAAAAAAAAAACAAACCAAGAAGAAAAAAATCTACTTTAGTACTCATTTTGCTTGAGCTGGTCACAGAATATTTTGCTACATTTATGTATCTATGCTTGAGCTGATCACATATTATTTTTGCTGTTTATGTGTCTACACTTGAGCTGGTCACATATTATTTTGCTACATTTACGTGTCTACGCATGAACTGGTCACACATTATTTTTCTATGTTCATGTGTCTATGCCTGAGCTGGTCGCATTATTTTGCTATGTTTAAGTGTCTATGCCCAAGTTATTATTTTGCTATGTTTATGTCTATGCCTGAGCGGGTCACGTATTATTTTGTTATGTTTATGTATCTATGCCTGAGCTGGTCACATATTATTTCGCTATGTTTATGTATCTATGCCTGAGTTGGTCCATATTATTTTGCTACTTCATGTGTCTACACCTAAGCTGGTCATATTTTGCTGTTTATGTGTCTACATCCATCATCTTTATACCAATATTTATAAAGAATTTTAACTCATCCATCATCCTTATAACAATATTTATAAGGAATTTTACTCCAACTGTAACCACCATCTTTATAACGATATTTATAAGTACTCTTGATTGCAATAGAAGTTCTAATTATTATTATTACTATATTGTAATAATAAAATATATAGATTAAGGAATAGTACTTTTTTTTTGCTGCAAAGAATTGGTGGTTCATTGCCATATTTAATACATTAAAAAATTCTTTAACAATATCCTGAAAAACTGATAACACAAGCAAACATTACTATAAATAAAGTTTTTAATTTATATGGATAAATAATCTTTTCGTATTTCCACATCTATTAAAGAATGTTTTCCAGAAAATGCACAATAGGACTCAATAAATTTAAAAAGCAAATAACACACTTGGACAGAAATAAAGTGTCTGACTTTACACTATCAGTGCTCCCTACTTATTTTTTTGTTTTTATATTATTTGGAAATTTTTATTGGGGTACTTTTTCAATTCAGGGTTGTTTATATCGATTTCAAATAAGATACAATCTTAAGCTTGTTGTACACAAATGAAAATAACATATTTAAAGTTTAACTTTCATAGATACAGTTTTTTAATTTGCAGTCTACACTTTAAAAAAAATAGATAATAAATTAAAAGATGAAAGGTCAAACTACGTAGAAAAAAAAGAAGTAGTAGATGTTTAAAACAAAGTTTCATGATTAGCAAATAAAAAGTGACTTGGTAGTCTGAGAAAAAAGAAAAATGTACTTAACGACATACATAGGGCATGGTATATATACAATATATCTATATACCTGTTGCTTATAAAGTAGTTTTTAAAATTTCATTCAATATCTATGCTGGAACTTTTCTGACCTGCACACAATTTTTTTTTTTGTTCCAAATTTTGCTCATCCTGACTTCTAAGTGCAAAAATCCAAGTTTGTGGAGAAAAGAAAATCTGATTCACAAGTAGAATTTTCATATTTTTGTATCTTTCACATTCAGTCCAATAATATAATTTAACAACTATATCAATAAATATTTTTAAAGAAACAAACACCTTTTGCACTGTATTTATACTAATTTCTCATTGTAAACTGTTCCTCAATGCAGCTGGCTATTTTTCATAATGCAACTTGATGTGCATTACTCCTTAGGAGTAGTGGGACATATCACGGACATACAAGGCCATAAGGATCAATTAGCTCTCAGGGGAGATAAAAATATGAACTGGTTAGTATAATAAGCCCATTGCCTTGAGCAGTCCCTTTAGAAGCTTGATTTCATTTCAGTACAGTGTTTCCCATCCTCCATTAAAATTGACTGAATGACTAGGGGAATGTGTTGCAGGCCAGGGCTGTGAAATTCACAATTTTCTTGGCCTTAGCTTGCATAGCTGTGAAAAGTATTTATACTTTTAAGTATGCATATTAGATAAGCATGTTATCTGACTTGATAATATTAATTTTTAATGCTATGTAATGTATGTGAATGCTTGTCTGGTAAAGAAAATACCAGTGATGGTCAGAAACAATATGTAGATGTGTGTGTAGAAAATTCAATGATCAGTATGTGTAAAAAAATAAGTAGTGATAGGCATTTTCATCATGCTGTTTTCTAATACAACAATTTAACCCGTTGGCCGTCATTGGTAAATATGCTTTACCACAAAATCGGGTCACTATTTATACAAAACAACCAATCAGTTACTTTTTAGATTCCTTAATACATTTCTAAACTACAGAGTATTTTGAATTTTTTAAAATCACTTTATAAATAAGTTTTTAAAAAATATTTTAGTACACTGACCCATTCCATTGTCACTAGCAAAAACATACTGACGGCGAATGATGTGATTAAGATTAAAAATATACATGAATTAGCAATGATTAAAGTAAGCTACTAAGTGAAGCATTTGATCAGCCTGTCAAGACTATCTAGGAAGGTGCTCTTGAAACAGGTAAAGACACAAAAGTCATTTAAAAAATACAGATAACAATCACAAGTCACAACTTAGTACTTTTTTGACACATCTCAATTCCATTATTTTACAAATTTTAAAGAAAGATGGCATTTCATATATATAAAAAAAAATGCATTCCCATACCTGAAGTTCTACAGCAATGATTGTTTTTAATTCTTTGCCAAATTCATCTAAGGCACCTTTAAAGATCTTGTCAAATATCGTGTCACGTCGGTTTCCTTCTTTACACAACTCTCGACACTGTCAAATAAAAGTATATTAGATGCCATGTAAACTGATTTGTTTGAAACAAACTGAAAACAGCCTAAACACTAACAAATTAATAATTATTTACATTCAAGGACAATCAGTCTGGCATGGTAAGGTGAAATTAACAAAATTATGGTGGGAAAAAAATAAGAAGCAGCTGAAATCCCACTCAACCCAGTTGTGAAAAGGAAACTGAGAGAAAAGATTTGCAAATGAAAGGTGAAGAATAAGGAAAATGATTGTATTCCAGAAGTTTGTTTTATGGAGAAGTGTTGTTAAAAATATTACCACTCACACTATTAAGTTTAACAAGCACAATCTTACAAAAAATATACCAAAATAATAAGCAAAGAAACAAAAATCAAATAGAAATCTAAAACAATCTGCTCTTTAAAAACAAAAAAAATTAAATAGTGCCACTGAAAAATCTTAAAAAAAAACAAAAAAACCCTAACCTTTTGAGAAATGAATTCATCTAACATGAGCAAATCCTGGATGTCCGTGATCTTCAGGTCTTCTGAATACTGCCATTCTGTTGTTCCACAGAAGCTGACGTTGCTGCGTGTCTGATTTATTTGCCTCTGGTCATTGCTACTTGGTGCTTGAGATTTCTTTTTCCGTTTTGTATGTGCACGCCGAGATGGTGGTTCTATTTGCTTTCTTCCTTCCTCAACTCGCATTACACCAGCATTTTCAGCTGCCTGAATTTTGGGGATAATTGCATTTGGCAGGACTGCCACACCCACTGAAAATATTTACTATGGATGGAGCTTACGATGGCAGCACATGGATATATTGATAATTTAGTACAGAATATAATTTTTCTTACATGTTTATAGTTTTATCATTTCAAGACTATTAAAGTTACTATATAAAATAATTTTTCATGACTGATACAAACACTGGTTTTAGTGTCCCTTGAAATCATTCAGTGTAAAACATCCGGGGAGGGGGGGGGGGGGGAAAGAAGAATCGATATAACAAACAATATTTTACTACTAGATACTGTCCAACATTTTCAGTGCTCAAAAATACTTACTTAAAACTAAAATGCCAGAATCTGTTGCATGGCACAAAGTCAAGGCACACTTAAGCTCAAAGTAATCAAAACAACACAAGAAAAACTACAACCACTCATGATTATGACTTTATTAATTCACAACCACAAATGACTTAACTTTATTAACTTACATTCTGCAGCTCGTTTGGCAGGAGAAGTTGTATCAGAAGCTACAGAATGACCCTCATCTCCATCTTCATCACTGTCTGTTGTGGTGTCTTTCTTTTTCTTTCCGCCTGGGCACACAAATATAAATAATAACAGATAACACAACAGGATCACCTTAATAGATTATTGTTTATTTCAAGTTTAAAAATAGAATTAAAATAAGAAGATATTAAAAGAACCTGAGCACAAATTAAAACATTTTACTACTAAATGACTAAACTAATTTTGTAAGAATATTAAATTTTACAGTAAAAATACAATATGAATTTATAATCTCTCTCTGATACCAATACATTTCATAGTGTTTAAGTGGTAAAAATACAGTTTTCAATTTCTTTTGGTCATAGCAAGTAAACACAACCACATGACTGCTAATGTGTGCATTCCATTAAGAGATAAACATATTAAAACTGACACTAGAGTTTGAAAAAGAAGTAGGAATTGATATAAATTTAAATTTGATTGTTTCATATACTGAAAACCCAATAAAGCTAAACAGATTACTTACTTTTATGACTCAGTGATTATACATTTTTCCAATTAAAATAGAAAATTATTGTCAATTTTGTTTTTGTCTCTCTCACATAGATAATGGAGAATGTATTTAATCATTTCTTATCATTTTTTATATATGTCATGGAAAAAAGACAGAATGAAAAACAAAACTAAACATAATGGGCTAATGATTCTGACAAATACAAATCAATAATACTGGTAAAACAGAATACTTTTGGCATAGCCATTAATTTATTTAAATACAAATCTCACCTTAAAGCAGTGCAAATTTCACATGAACTTTTTGTTAATAAAAAAAAAAGAAATTATGCCTAAATAAAAAAATAAATAAATTGTCAACAGTGCTCTTTTGCTGTCTAACACTAAGATTTTAGCTTAATGAAGATCTGTTTTTCGAAGACTTGTTTTTTTAGAAGCTAACATATATTACTCAATATTTTCCCCAATTTTTCTATGCCTGTTCTTATGGAATTTGTGACTGGTGCTGCATAGATGAAAATATCTTTACCTTAGCTCTCTATATATCTACCTGACTTTTCCATTACAGTTTGAACACTATAATATCTACCCACTTTTTATTTAGTTATGAAGGGCTGACGTCATTCTTTATCCTAAGAGGCAAGAGGGGAACTTAAATGATTGAATCAAAGAGATTATGAAACATACTGGAAAAAAATTCACTATAGTAAAAGATTATTAATTAAATAGACTTGGACATAAACAGATCTAAAATAACATAAGTTACCTATTTCAATATTCTGAATTTAACAAAGGAGGTAGCTTACCCATGTCTTGCACACACACCACATCCATACTCAAAACAAGTCACTATTATTTGTGTTAAATAAATTCTACAAAAAAATTAAACATAATAAATGAAAAGATAATATATGAAACAAGACCACACACAAAAGTGCAAAGACACTTAAACTCATCAGCAGTGTCTTCAGCCATCAAACAAAAGCTATTTACAATACAATTATTCCCACACAGTGCAAGAATGTACAAACTTGAAAGCAAAAGTTTCAAATGAATATGTTGAGGTATTTGCGAGCATGGGAGTAAAATAAACATGTGAGACAGACAGGAGAGCAATAGTAAGTGTATGTAAGAAGAAAAGCGTAAAGATAAATTATTAAAAAAAAAAATGTAGATAGAGCTAAGTAAAACTTCTTTATTTGTGTGTACATTTTCATAAATTGGATAGAAAATAGAAGCTGAAAATGAATGATTTGAATAGGTACATGGCAGAAGAGAAATCAATAAGAGTGCATAAGCTCAGACACATGCATTCCTCTCAGCAAGACTCACGTGCTGCCCCAATCAACAGGGCATGCAGTACATGCATATTGTGCATGTCAGGTGGAAAACCAAATGCTGATGTGTCACAGAACAAAGAACTGTCTGTTATTTAAAAGCAATTTAAAAGAAAATCCACACATAACTGTAACAAGGATTCAAATCTAACATGATTATTTATTAAATACAAGAGTGAATATTCAAGTAAAATAATTATATAGTCAGTTTTCAGTAAATACTGATATAGTTGATTTATATTTCTATACAAGGTAATAATAATAGACTATTACTGCTCCCATCATAATTATGTGTATAAGGCCTTTTTTCCAGCAATGATTTTTTTTACAAATAAATGAGCAAGCGCTACACTTGCAGTTATTCCAAGTAAAATTTTAATTTTTAAAAAAATCCTTTGTTTTGTGACTTATTGTCTAACAAGTTTTACAAATTATAAAACAGCTTGAACAATATATCACCAAGACATTAAGCCCCCATTTTGAAATAATCATCATAATGATAAGTGAAGGCACTTTCCCATAAAGGCAAGTACTAGCCTTCACCAACACCAACAAACTAATCAAGAAGATCTTTTATTCAGAATCCAGAAATCTGGAATGACCAGAAATCCACAATGAAAAAAGAAAATAAACATACTACTAAAACTCAATAAGAGAAATGAAGTACAGAAGAAGTTCAGTAAAACACACAATACTATTTGGCTAACGTTATAGTTTTGCTAGTTGTTTTACCTTAGAAATGTGAAAACTTTAACTGTGTGTACAATATATACAATATACAAATTTAAAATAAGAACTAACTTTACCAACTAATAGCTATGGACTAATAGCTATGGACACTTGAAATACTGACAAATAACTGTCATCCACAACAATGATTCTCTCATTTTTCTGTAAAATGTTTGTAAAGATATCTTTCATACACATAGAATAAAAATTAAAAAATCTTAAGGACTGCATAGTAGAAATATGAGGCCTGGGATGACTTTTAAAAATTGTTTACCCTTGTGAAAACATTGTTTATTCCTTGAATAGACACTGCCCTAGATAAAATGTGATCTCTAGATGGTATAAAGAGCTGTGTATTTTCCTTTTGATATTACAGCACATTTAGTTGGTACAGGTTTATCTTCACACAAATAAAAGGCTTCACACAAATAACCAGATAATTGTGAAAATGGAAACTAAGACACTAGAAAACTAGAGACCGGGTTCTAGCAACTTTGCATTACTGCACTTTCTTGCTTGTTAGAAATCAGAGCATGTTTTGATAGCATACTAGAGTGAAGTCCCTTGACATGAAGTTAAAAAAAAAAAAAATACAAATAAAAATGTTTGGCTGCAGAAGAAAGGCAATGCCAGTCAAAGATCACTGCACAATTACTCCAGAAGTTGACACAGCTTATTGCTATGAAATTTAGTACTTATTCTAATGAAACTAGTTAAACACTACAGACTTCTCCACAGCCATATGCACAACTTTGGGCACAAAGTTAACTGTCAGTGTCATTAAAACTGTTCACACACACTTATTTCCGTTGCTGCTCTTTAGTACGAGAGCAGAGTTGATCCCATTATCCCATTTGTTACACAGTTCATCATTTATAATGCTATTTTATATTTAAAGAGAAATAATTCTATTTGTTAACTTCAGTGTGTTGGGTTCAAGTGAATAAATGCACCTCCATATGATGGAGAGTTTCTCATGCATAATTTTATCATTAAAACTCATTGCTCAATACAACAGCAGTTTTATTCTTTGCAGCAGGAGTTTTAGTGTAGAGCTTGAGTGAGTATAAAACACAACCAAGATGGCAGCAATCATTTTGTTTTTTTCCATAATGGTCTAGAGCTTTAACAAATGAAAAAAAACACTATAAGTATCACAATGGCAGGAAATTATTTCTTTCTCCCTCCTCCTCAATTGGAGTAGAATCTGAGTGAGAACAAGTCTCAATGAAGATGGTATGCAATTCACACACTTATAAAAATGTTCACAATTGGTAATTTTGATTAAAAATTGATGAAAAGTGTCAATGTGAAGAAATTATCAATCAATTGTTGGAGTTATTTCCCAATGTGTTGATTTTACCATAATGTCCATTTGTGCATCCTAGCACACCTTCCATAATTGTCTGCTTTACACTAAATATATACAGTTAAGACATTAAACAGATTAATAAATAGGTGGGGTTTTTTGTTTTTTAAAAAAAAAAATTGAAGCTGGAGTCTTACAGATCATTATACAACATTTTAGAAAACAATTTTATAGCTTTACCAAACTGAAACTTCCTTAGTATTACAAATGCAATGGAAAGAAATTCGAGTTTTGGAAAATGACACTATGTCCTGAGTCAATATCAAATTAACTGTATCGTTAAATATTTACACAAACGTACTGAAGACCTTCATTGTGCTTCATCAGTTTAAATGGAGGTATGTTATCAAGTGTTAAAATACATCCATAAAGCATGTTATCTGTGAAGACTGCATGCACAAGAGAAAAGAGCTATCATTCAAAGAAATTTCATTAATTAAAAATAAAAATTGGACTAAAGCACATAACCTGTCTTTTGCCAAGCTTTGATGTTAATAATTCAAGTCAAATCATCTGTACAAAGCAATCAAAGAGCATAACTACAGCAGCTTTACACTACTCACTCCTCTCACGGAAAATTCTGAACGAGTTCCGAGTATGTCTGAACAAATGATGTGATGGGCTGCATCCACGAGCTTCTCTAAAATCTAGCAACCCAGTAAAGCTGATTACATTCTGAACAGCTACTCTAGCAATTAAGTTTAATCTGCTATTCCAACAGCATGCAACCAAACAGATTCAAATGTACTCTTCTATTCCATTAGCATATATACTTTAGACAGCTAATTAAGTTGTACCCACCTAATGCTATTAAAACTAGGCTTTTAATAAATCTTGGCTTTTGAAAAGAAGACAAAAATGTAAGTTTCTAGTTAATATTTCCTTTTAAAAGCCACCAGCACCAACAAAATTTTGGCCTTATGAATAATAGTTGAAGGCAGTACTGTTTAAACAAAAGTAAATAACTATCAACAGCTCTTCTATACACTTTAGAAAATTTTATATTTATTTTATCTTGCAATTAGAAATAATTCTACAGCATTGTTTAAAAAAATGCTGTGCATAAATCTGATTGCAATTGAGGCATTGTTCTAAATGGCTATCAAGCAATTAGGATATGTGTAAAACAAGGGTGCCCAAAGAGAGCCAGATAACTGAAAAAATTTTAAAGAAACAAAAATTTTAATTTATTTTTATTTTTAATTTTAAAAAAAGCATGTTATTTTAGCATTTGCCAGCTTAATCATCAATTTCTGTTTGAGTCCTTTTAACAATTTCTAAGACACGATCAGGTCATGAAAGCAGGTCAACATCAAAGGTTCTTATGTTGTGTCTCTACTATCCAACAGATTATATAATCTGCCACAACAGGAAAACTCATACAGCAGCACTGATTTTGTCCAATGAATCATGACAGTGTAAATGCCATGTAGGAGCCACAAAGCAGTATTTATGTTGATGAATGTATCACAAAACAGGACATATATGTTGATGAATGTATCACAAAGCAGGACATTTAAATCTGTTCATGTGAGGTGCAAGTCTGAAACATCTTCATCATATCTTGCAAGAAAATTAAGGAATTTGTCACAAAAGGGATGCAGCTTAATACAACTAACTAAAACTCAGAAGATGCTTTATCTTGCATTGTTTAACATCATAAAAAATGTTAATGAAAGTTTTATGAGTACACAGCCTAATCATGTGATAACTGTCGACAGGAAACTCGAACTGCTCTAGAAACAAGTGAGAAAAGACAATAATGGTGCATGTAGATTTCAGGACATTATTACTTACATCCATGGTCAACTTTCTGGATGCATGTTAGAAATGCATTCAAACCTTCTGAGATGAAATTATGAAATTATGAGCTTTACATAATTTTGTTCTCATAAACATGAACTGGCTGTTTCTTTTCAGATGTCCTTTTATGTGGCCCTGAAACTGTGACCATAACCATGCAGATAATACTCATCCAAAAGCAAATGTACAGAGATAAAATAATATGTTCATTATTTGAACCATATTCAGTTCTACTTAGGCCTTCCAGATCAAAGACACAGCTACCCATTTCTGTGAAAGCTTGGCCAATGCATGATAGATCTTTAATAAAGCAGAAGACTTTCTCAATCATGAACTTTAGTAAATCAAAGTGGTGAACAAGATCCATCTTTACTGTAAATATATCTACTACTTCATGTTAGAGATGCTTCAGAAGACTGCTGGAAATTCAAATTGTACCATTCCACAGTTAAAAATAGGCAAATATTTTAAATATAACAACTGGGTCTGCAAAAAACAAATTGTTGTTTTGTTTTATTGGTGGCCTATAAATTGTACCCAAAATGTAGCCCTCATTATTCAAAAAGCTTTGGGCACCCCTGGTGTACAACATTAATGTGCACAAAGATGTGAATCAAAAAGAAAGAAATTATTTAGCAACAACAAAAAAGTTCAGCCATTAACAACAGTAAAATAATTTTATGTGACTAAGAAAGATAAATTCATTAGCTTGCAAGTGTGCATGTGATAAAGAGTATATTCAAAATCAGTATTTGCAAAAAATTAAAGAAGTCAGAAACAAAGTGAATTAGAGAAATACATGTACATGTATACATATTTTTAAAAATTAGCTGGTTAAGATGATTTTTAAAATAGTATATATTTAGCAATCTTTCTATGTATACATACTATTATTTTACATATTTTAAACTGCATTTAACGCAATGACTAAATCTCTCAAGATTATAATTTTCCCTGGATGAGTAAGAGATGATAATTTTCCCTGGATGAGTAACTAGCCTTACTGATACAACATGGATTGCAAATTAACGTTTGAGGTACAAGTATGACATTTTCATTGAAAAAGGAATATAAAAAAATGATATTCACCCTGCAAAACAAGTTCCTTTTAATAATACATGATTACAATACTGCATTAAAATAAATGTACATTTTACAAGAAATGCTATGAACATGACAACATATTAAATATAAAAATAAAAATATATAAACAGATAATACATTTAAACACTTTTCTTACTGCACTGATTAAATTGTAAATATAAGTGGAGTATATTATACAAAGAAAAATAACTTTTTAACTGTCAGTTTAATTCAGAAAACAAAGTTTTAACAAGTAAAAACAAAAAGGTAAAGATAAACTGTTTTTTTAAAACAGTATTAAATGTAAAGTGAATACTCTAAAATGTCTGATAAAAAGAGAAAAATGGTAGGTGAAGTGAATATTACATTAATGTACAATATTCAATAATAAAGAAAGAACTGAAAAGTGGATTGAACACAGCATTCTCAGTCTAGATTTTAAGACGCAGAGCTCTGAACGTGAAGTAAACATCTGCAGTGACAGGGTGACAAGAATAAAATGGGACAGACCATTCAAACTGATAAAAAATAAAATCAGAGTGATCTTAAGTCAAGTGAATTGCTTGAAAGACTGGCAAACCTGGTATACAGGCAAAGTGTTTTCTGCTCTTGGAGTTTTGAATAAACCGGTATGCTAAATAAGAGAGAGAGAAAGAAAAAGCATGATGCAAAAAAACTAATTTGGATGATTTTAGAATTACAGTAGGAGAAATGCCAAGGAAACAACAACAAAAATTTTTTAAGTTAAATATTGTCTCCCATTCCATATAACTTTAAAGTATGCATCTAGATGTGACTGAAACAGATAGTAAATTCATCAGTTCCTAAATAAAACTATATCTGCTGCTGTCAACATCTTGAGTGGTTGTGGCTTAATGTATTAACAGTAATATTTTATTAGATGAAAACTTAGAGCAAATTTTGTACCAAATTTACTGGTCCACACAAACATTATGTAATACAAATTATTTATTTCTCTTGATTGAATTTCTCATATATACCTTAATGTCAAGTCAATCCATGTAGTTTAAGGCTATAATATAGACATATATTTTACTTTGAGGCTTTAATGCAGATATACTAGATTAACTAATTTATTTATTTAAGCAGATATATGTGATTTATTACCCTGAGGCTTTCTTTACTCTAGAGAAATTAGATTTTTTACTTCACGTCTTTGATGAAGATAAATTTTATTTATTAATTCCTGATTTTAATGTAGGGATATTTATTTATCAGTTTTAAGGCTTTGAATAAATATACAGATTTATTAATTAATTCCAAGCTTTAATGCATAAATATTACAATGACTAATCCAAAGTTTCTTAGATAAATAGATTTATTAATCAAAGGCTTTGATATAGAGAAGTTAGATTTATTTTCAAGGATTTTATGTATAGATGTTAAGATTTATTAATTCAACAATTAATGAAAAGAAATTGAACTGATTTTATTAATTCAAAAATCCAACGAAGAGAAATTAAACTATCTCTGCAGAAAATATTAAGATTTATCTATTTAAAGGTTCCATCTACAGAAATATTGTGTGATGGTAAATGTTTGTCTTTGATGTGGAAGAGAGAAAAAAATGTACATAGCCCATATATCTGCCAAGTAAAAGAGACGAGTGGTGTCTTTTGAAGAATTATTAATAACATAAAAAATTAAGATTCTCATCAATTGTGATTAGTTATGGATGATTAATGAACAATAATAATCATAATCAATAACTAGGATGGCATAGGTGCCACAGATGCTTTTTCCAAATCTCAAGGTGATAGTTAGGGAGGAATAAAATCTCTGCTACTTTACACATCATTCCATCTTTCACCACAAAGTACAGCATGCTTGAAGCAACAAAAAACACTAATCTACAATTAATAAATCAAATAAATAAGAATATAATCACAGCAGCAACAAATAATAAAAAAAATTTAAAATTGAATGTGGAATGCTTATGTACCTCCCAAAAAATTTTTAAACTGCTTTCGGGCTTTATGGAAAGGACTGAGGTGTGTGGCACCATCAAGAGACTGTTGATCTTCTGCATCAAGCTGATCGTGTCTGCTTGGTCTTCTTTTAGCAATACCCTCCTCTATGACCATGAGTCTGTCTGGGGACAAAGGAACCCTGGGCTGTCCAGAAAATTCACCCTCTGAGAAACTCTCCTTTCTAGTTGGTGATAGTTCCTGTGTACAACAAATATATTTATATTATAAAGCTAGCACACACATACAGCTATGAAAAAACAATATACAACAGCAGAGACTGCATCTTCTGAAAGTATTTTCCTTAAGTGTTTCTCGTAATATTAATGTTTTTATATTTAATATTTATACTTACCTGCATTACTTGAACTTGGGCAAACAAATAATATATCATTTATTAAAGTTCAATTCAACATAGTCAGAATTCATTATAAACTCTTCATTGCTTGAATTTTAAAAAATATTTTAAACTCCCTTTCTTGAAATCTATCAGTGCAATTACACAAGAATGGAATGGTAGAACAGATGTAGCTGAACAAAGTGTCATTCAGTAGATTCGTCTTCCCTTGCAAGCGATCTCTATTGAACTAATCCATAAATTTGATGGATTTATATGTATCCTGGGTATTGAAAAGGTTAAAAAGAAAGTATACACCCACATTTTAATTTAATCAGCATATGTAAGTTAAACTATATCACATTCAGGATAATACTAAGCACCTATATAGAAATTTTATTCTATTCAGAAAGTATGTAAAGAAATAAATTAAAAAGTCCTAAAATTTTAGCAATCTGTTGTTTGCAAAAGATTATCAAATGAAAACTTGAATATTTTATAATATTAAGCATACCCTTTACGTTATTTACATGATATATACTTCAACAATCCAAACCATCTGATTTCTCATAACAGTAATATTAAGTCAAAATATAATAAGAATAAACAGATGGGTACTTGTGTGTGAGTGTGTGTGTGTGTGTGTGTGTGTGTGTGTGTGTGTGTGTGTGCAGGCATTTAACTACATTTTGTTCCTGCATTTAAGCAATGAGTTGCCTCCTAATTATGATCTCCATTAAATAATTCAGTGAAAACACAATAAAAAAAAATTGTTTCCATTCAAACAGTAACTAACATCAATTTTAAATTTCATCAATTAAAGCAAAAAATGAATCATAAATGAGGAGTAATTTGCTTGGAATTCAATTCTTCTGAAAAAAAAATGGAACCTGACAGAAAGTATAACAATAAAGATAATAATAAGAACAACAAATAAAGAAGTAAACCCCCATCCCACCAACACCACCCCAAACAACTCAGTAAAAAATAACATTAC
This sequence comes from Sinotaia quadrata, assembly GCA_028829895.1. Taxonomy (NCBI): domain Eukaryota; kingdom Metazoa; phylum Mollusca; class Gastropoda; order Architaenioglossa; family Viviparidae; genus Sinotaia; species Sinotaia quadrata. Next base: position 126,627,900 of record CM054177.1, on the reverse strand, counting down.
AACTCCATTATAAATCACTTAACAAATACAAGCTTAATACTGATTTATGATGCATAAGGTAAAAAGGGCACAACTATCATTTATTCTTTTATAAGTAAAAATATTTTCTATAGGGTATGGTAAAATTAGGTGTAATTATTATTACTCATTTTCTATAAAGTAAAAATAAGTATAATTATTATTTATTTTCTATAAAGCAGAAATACATGCACAATTCTTATTTATTCTGTAAAAGATAAAAATACAGATGAAATTTTTATTCATTTTATGCAGGTCAAAATAAAAAATATGCATGGGAGAACACCATAATGAGAAACAAGTAGGCAAGCTAAAAGACATAAGCAAAAATCACACATACCAACAGAAACTTTTGCTTGTCGTGTCTGAATTAAAAGAAATAAAATTTAAAAGAAACAAAAGAAAGTGAAACAGAAAGTCAGTAGATGTGAATGTGAACTAAAGAATTGTGCATACAAACAAGTTACACACATATCCACTAGTTATTGCAGCTCACACTGACCAGTACAAACAATGCAAATGGATTGTGTAAATTTGTCTACAAATGTATGTCTGTATTTTAAGTAAAATAAATGACTGCAATTGTTTTATATTTTGAGATGGCCACCTTTATGTGACTTAAAAGAAAAAGAATTCTGAAAGTGTAATAAAAAGGACAAAGATTGGTATTCCTGAAAAGAAAGCTGGAATGACCAACAAAACTGCAAAGATAAATTAAGTGACTTATGAATGAGAAGACAAATTTGTCCTCTAAAGTGATTTCTAGCTGCTTGATTATGTATGTAAAGTATATTTTTAATTTATTCTTTTGCTGAATTTTTATATATAATTATTCAGGTTGTTAAAATAAAAAAATAATAAGAAAAGTAATTCTTCTGAGTTTAAAAATAGTGACTACAGATATTGTGTGTAATAGAAAATGAAGTTTCTGTGTATGATAATTTCAGCTCTACTAACCAGTGAGATATGGCCAGACAGAAAGCTAAAACAAAACAACGAATACCCACACAAACAGCATCACAATCATGCCAAATACAACAAAAGTAGGAATGGCATAGCTTCATTGGAAGCAACTGGCTTTATATCTATTTGATGCAGATGTAAAACAACAAGAAGAAGCAGTGGGGACCTGAATGCAAAAGTGTTACAAAAAGAATAATTAATGCTATGAGGTAGCTAGAAATCAAATTACTTTAGAATAAAATACATAATAACAAAAAAAAATGAAACTGGATAAAACAATGCATTTTAATGTTAATTTACCTTCTATATAAATGTCTCAAAGATTCTTGACAGAGAGAAGTGTGCTTTAACTAAAGTGTGACAGGACACCACATAATGATTGTAATATCATATGACTGCACTAATATGCTTTTATTATGGTATAATAGGTCATTAGATAATGACTGTAATAATGTGCTTCCTCTATAGTTTGATATATCACTACACACTTATTTTTTGTTATATAACTGCAATAATTGCAAAGTTGTATACTATATAATTAAAAAATTTGCATATTTCAAAACAAATACACTATAGATGAATAAAAATTATTCACGTTTCTGGAGAGGATTTTCTAAAACAAAGCAGACAGATGTCTGATGGTAAACATTTTGAACATTTACTTTTTAAGGCTATATGCTATATAATACATTATCTTCAAAATTTTTGGTTTAAAAAATAATAATTAAAAATATTGGTTACTGAAATATGTATACATCTTTATGAGTCATCACATATATACATACATATAAAACACACTGAAATCACACAACATACACAGAGAAAACTTATTATTTATCATGTGTGGGGAATGAGTGGCCTGACCAAGTAAATGACCAGAAACATAAGTGTGTTCTATACACTCGATATGTTGTGATAGAATATGAACAAATTTAACTAGATGTTGATGTAATGCCATCTGTATGAGAGACCATCTGTCAGCCAAGGCTGAGAAATTAGATAGCATATTTGTAGATTTAAAAAAACAAAACTGTTACATTTTTGAGAAATTCACTTAACACTATCTAACATGATCACCAATTTCAACTAGCTATTATAACAAATGTGCTTGCTTCAGGGACAACTGACAAGAGGCAGTCAAATGTTTTGGGGTTGAGAGAACTACTATTTGGCACAACATTTATGAAGAAATTATTTTTTAAAAAGTACTCAATGCAAAACATTATCACAAATTCAACTAGATACAGTTTTGAAGTGTGCCTTCTTGACAGACAAAGGACAACAATCGAACATCCAACTGTTAGGCCTGTTGCAACTGGAAATACCATTTGACAGTGAAAATAAGCAAAGTGTTATTAGAATTAGTTTAATACAAACGTTTAAAAAATACCTAAAGATGTTGATAAAATTAGATGCTACTCTATGTAGTAGCATTTGAGTGAGAGATAACATAAATGGCAGCAATGTTTAAGTCAGTTGGGAAAACTATTTCATAGAACACAAAACTGGCATCAGAAAGGGTTGAATAATATTTCTTGAAAGAATAAAATCTTTAATTCTGATGTCTGAAATTCTGGTTCCTGTTACTGGATAACTGACAGAATACTGTCTATGTATTGTATCAGTTAAGAACTTGCACATGCACACGCACACACCCACACCCACAGAAATGGAGACAAACACCATGAAAAAAAGAGAAAGAGAACAAATGATTTTTTTTATATACTAGCACGAAACTAAATCAACTATTAATATAAATAAATACAATTTTATACTGTAAAGTTAACAGTGTTAATTGCAGTTCAAAAGTGTAATTATTACTTTTTACAGATAATGTTATAGATGCCTGTTTAAAAAGTTAACAGAATAAATAAAATCTTTAGTTCTTATTATGAAATAGGTACAACTAACAAATCTAAGATTATGCAACAATCATTTGCACTCAAAAATCATTCATTAGCACATGCACACTTACACAATATGACCTCAAATAATGACAAGCAATATGGAAAAAAAGTGTCAGGGGTTCTGCAAAGGTAATGAAAAAAGGCTGGCAGAAAATTATACACATGCCATAAACTTTTACAACTTCTGACTGCAATGCTATTCATAAAATTAATTATTTTAAATTATGATCCTATGTAATCTGTATATAGGTTTAGTCATAAGAAACTCTTTAATCCAATTTCTTTTAAAAATTAGCTTCATTATAATACCTATCTTATCAATTTATTTTCTCTCTCACATGCATGCATACCAAGAAACATTAATTTTTAGAACAGTGTCACTGTCTTACTTTCTTAGGACGCACCATATTTAATTTTTGTCTTAGCTGAAAAAGTAGTTAGAGGGAGTGGGCATATAAAAGGGTGAATCTTGCGTAATAGGTACCGGTCAGTCGGAGGCGTAGTCAGGAGAAATCCTGCTGTAGAATAATAAACAATTTTGTGCTGTCTGACTGCCACTAGATCATGGCAAATAGCAGACTTCATGGCACCAAACTGGGGTAAAACCCATATAGGGTATAAGAGAATTTAATGACAACCATATGCAAAAAGGAATAAATACACATGAACAGCATAAAATCACTACTTCCACTTTTGGCCATTTCATGAGCAAGGGAACGTCCATTAACTTTGTCACAGTTAAAAGAAATAGATAGTCAAAACACTTTGACTAAGAAAAAAAGATAGGAGAACAATTTGATTTCTTACAGTGTACAAAGAAACAACCCTAACAGAAGGTATGTTGTCAAGTTATCAAATTTTGAGTGAGTGAATTTTAATTTTGTACTAATGAATGTTTTTTATGAAGTTAGCTGAAAATTGTGAACATGGGAGTAGCCCACTTCACAATTGAATTGTCATTTACAGGATAAAATATTTAAAGCCGCATGTAAATTATTGCAGGGTTTCTGATTTGCTTTTCTGGTTTGCCTTTCTGGTCTGCATCTTGGAATTGACATAAATCTGATGGTTTACCTGGCAAAAGGGACAAGGGAGACCACTTGGCAAATGAAGAGATTTTGACAGAGTAGGAGTTAAGTACCCTCTGTCAACATTTGACTCTTGAGACAATTATCTTAAGAGAGGAATTTTCTTAGGAAAAATAACTAGTAGGATTTGTGGGATATCAGAGTGGAATCCTGTCATACTGACTTATGTGTTGTGGCCATTAATCCAATTAGGAATTATACCCTGGAGGCCCATTCATAAAATGGCAGGAACACTTAGTGGATTGGGAGCTACTATCAAAGAATATATAGATCTATATTCTTACAGTGGATGTATAGGTTGACTATTCCTATGTAATTGTATTTGGGCTGTCCTGAAAATTTAAATTTCACTTTCTTTTATTCAAATTTTATTATTGTTCTATGAAGTTTCTTATTTTACTTTCATTCATCTTGCTGTTAAATTCCTATCATCTCATATTTATATCATCATTTTGTACTGTTTGTATTTGTTTACATTTTATGATAAATATGGTGGTTAAGCACCTGGGGGCTTCCAAGTGAGCTAATTATTACCTGACATGCGAAACCAATATTGTCTGTCTGTGTGTTTGTCCCCATTGAGTTACATCATCAGGAACTTTCTTAAATCGGGATAGAAAGTGAGACATAGGGCATGACAGTCATCAAATGGAACCAAGAAAAATGCATTTAGAAACAAATACAAATAAATCAATCAGCCAAACAATTAACCGAATCAATGAATCAAACAGTGAAATAGAGACTAGCGCTAGTAATATGATGCTAAATGCCTCCAAGGGAAACTGTAAGCATGAGAAAGGACATAACTCTCTCAAACAAGTTGTACAATGAAGGGAAGCAATCCTTTAGGACAGCTTTTTTACTTATAGTATTGGCAAATCCTGATAATAAGAAAGAGATGTGAGGACACTTACAAATGGAAATATTACTCTTGTCTTACAGACGACAGAAATCTATAAAAATTAAACCAAACAGACTGGGCTGGGGGTGGAGAAGATGTAAAATATTTACAAAACATACATATGACAAATACAGAACACATCTATTTTATTATAAAATTATACTTAAACAATTTATATGGGTCTGCTCAGAAAATCTGGGTGTTTATGCAGAGTTCAATGATGTAATATGATGAAGTAATGCTAGCAAAGTTAACAGCTATTTCAAAATCTACCATTACAAATACAATTATTAAAAAAGAGAGAATAATTCAATGTTATAACTAGTGCATTTATCAATGATCAAACAGCAACACCACAATTTCACTGCATGCACAACAACAGTGCGGAAAGAATGTACGAATCCCATGTTACACACTGCTTTGCTTGGGCTACTCATTCACACTCACTTCAAATTACCACCTTGCACCATACTCCAGCCAATCAAACTCTGACATGAAATGGGTGCAAACTGGAAGCACCATAAATCAAACCAAATTCAAATTTTTATATCTACTAAAACAAAAAAATCAACAATTTGCAATTAAGTAAGAAATCTAAGACATTTTTTAAAACTTTACCTGTATATATTAACTTGGAAGTAATATTACCTTTACTTTGATATTTATCTATATTACATTTGGAATTGTAACTCAAAGTTATTTTATATTACCCTTGAATATATCTGTATTAAATTAGGAGACATAATTTGAAGTTACTGTATCCTTACTTTAACATGTCTATTTATATTAGGAGTAACAATTCACAGTTGTTATCTTTACTGTTTAATATATTATTATGAGTTAGATTTAGCATCTGAAAGAATGGTCAAATTGATTTGGTGGTGACTACAAATGAAAAGTATACTTACTAATTTCATCCTGTTGAAATGAAAATGTGCATGCCAACTGATACTTTAATGCTAGACAACTAGTAAATAAAATAATAATCACATAACACACACACACACACACACACACGCACGAAAATGCTCTCAATGAACTGTCTTTCTGAGCAAATGCAGATGAACAACAAAATGCCTAACAAAGTACTGCCAGCATCTTTCTCGAGCAGAATAAAAGCTGAGTGTAAAAGTGTGCACAAGCCACCAGTCCAACAAGTAGCACAAAGAAAAGCTATAACAAGGTTATCTGCTCCAGAGCAGCTTCTCACCGCATCTGAAAAGGATTCTTGTTTGGCAAGTGGTGCTGGAGTCTGTCTCAGGCGCCGACGCTGGGACCCACGCCGGACAAAAAATGTCCCATCATCAATCTAGCAGTCAGGAGGGTCATACTCAGTATTCTTAAGTAAGATCATCAAATATGTACACTAGTATCCAGAGCTTAAGAAATTTTGTTTAAAAATAAAGCATGCCTGTTTATTAGCTGCAATTTGGCAAGCTATCAGTAAATATAGATTGAATTATAGATATAAAATCAGATTTTGTCTTCAAGCAACAATTGTTATTGACTGCAAATCCCACAGAAATTTAAAAAAAACAAACTACGTGCTATCTATAAAGCAGAATCAAGGTTGCTTATGCAAAGTTTGAAGCCACAGTTCTGTCAGCTTTCAACTACCTCTTTTTTTTTTTTTTTAAATACTGAAATGATGTAATTACATTATATTTTGATTGTATGGAATAGTTATAAATTAAATTTCTTAGAATCAGTGTTTAGATAAATAGTATAAATTAACTTTGTAACAATTGGTTTTAAGTATTTTTAAATAAGCCCAGACAGACTTTAAACAGTAATGTGGCTTTAATAATTTGAATTCCCCTCCTCCAATCAAACTGCAATTAACCAATTATATCAAAGAATTAATGTCAATAGATACTCATTTTGGTAATCTGATTCAACTGTAGCAAATCTTTTCTTTTAAATGTTATCTGAAGCATAACCACCAACCACCATAACATTGAATCAATGATGTATTTACCAAGCATAATAAATATAAAATTTGCATCAACATTTGCAAGATGGCCTAATCAATGCAAGCTAAATAAGCAATAAGACTAAAAAAAAAATCAAAGCTTTTGTAGTGTCAGATACAGCATAGCCCTCTATTTACACATATACAAAACACACAAACACAAAATATGTAAAAATAAACTCAAATGCAAACTAAGATTGACAGGTAGACAGACTAAAGATGGAGAATCACGACTTAAAACAAAAAGTGTATGCAATGTGTTACTTTTACTTTTATGCAAACGTGAATGTTTAACATTTAACTTTTAATGACTATGTTCTTTACATTCTGTTGCATGAATCCAATAGTCTTCTAATGGCAAAAATAATTATTATTCTTTAAATTCACATTCAAAAGAAAAATTTACTCACTTCTGCTCTTTGTGATGTTTGTTGGAATGTTTTTGCTAATGCCTGAACTCTGCAAATAAATAAGGAAAATTGTGATTTTCTACCCACTTTTTAAGAAAATAATTTATTTACTGGCACTCAATTTTACTTAGAATAACAATAATAATTTACATATGTCTTAAATGCATGCCATGTGGGTAGGGAGGCTTATTCAGTGTACTGCACCTTTCAGCTCATTGATGTTAACTATGCATCTTTACCAAAGTAACTCAACAATATTCGGATCAGTTCAGATTCAGAAGCAGGAATGTGAGTTGGTTGTTTATTAGTGGAGTCAGTAAAAATGTCCCAACTGACTCCAAATTTTATGAGACTTTAGGCTAAGGCATGAACATGAGGGGGTAAAAAAAAAATTTAAAGAAATTGAAACATCTCTGGGTAGTTGTTTATTATTAATTAATTTAGCACATTTTAAGCAACAAAAGTAAAAAGTAGTCTGTGAAGTTATTGAAATAGTGAGCTAACAAAAATATTCTTTTGCATTAATTAGAAGTTCATATGATAGATAGATATATAAGAAAATGAGATGATAGCTGTGTCACTACTGACAGCATTAAATAACTTTCATCTTCATCAACAGTAACCATGAAGATTTTGAAAAATATCTAGACATACAGGACTGATCAAAACTTCTGCACTTAAATTTGAAAAATTTTGGAGAAAGAGAAATTCCATCATATCTAGCTATATTCAAAACAAATTTTTACCAAGCACTGAAAGAGGTTGAGAAATCTGACTGTACTTCTTGTCAATTCACAGTGTTACCACCAACTCAAGTCACTGTGGAATGTTTGTTTTCAGCCCTCAGAACCATCAAATCCTATTTGAGAGCAGCAATGAAGCTGGACCCATTAGAAGTGATCATTTTAAAGAACCAATTCAATCTAAGTCATCTTTTTAAAGAACCAGCTCAATCTAGAAAACATTATCATATGAAATATATTTAGAGATTTTTTTAAAATTCTATTATTTTTTTATTTAAAAATAGTTTAATTAACAATGAAATATACGAAAGACACTTCTTTATTTATTTACACCTATACCATACTCATACATAATACTTCATATACATATATAATTTTATGTCTGAGTTGGGATTTTAAATTTCCAGTCGAAATTTTTTTTTACCAACTCAACCCTGTTCAGAAGAGACAAATGGGCAAGTATCTATCCCTGTCAGACATCACGCGGCTGACGTGGGTATGATGTATTATATGTTAGCTTCCATGGGTTGTGTTTTAGGTTTGTTCTTTTTCATTTCATGTTATTTAAGTCTTCAGTGTCTTTGTCATCAACTTCTGTAGCGAGTTTAAAAAATCTAAATAATTAAAACCTTTAACATAATAAGTGACATTTTTTTTCTCTTTTAACCCGTTCGCCGGCAGCCATGTTTTGACGCTTACCGATAACTGAATGGGTCAGTGTGCTAAAAAATTTAAAGCGACTGTAATTATCAATGGATTTTAAAAATTTAAATTACTACCTATTATAGACATACTAAGGAATCTTAAAAGTATTTTTTAAATTTTTTTCGAATTCAAAAACAAAGAAATAATACAAAGATTTCTTATCTTTTTGTTGAACTTGGGAACATTTTCACCGTTTTTTTTTTTTACTAGTCTACTAAATAATTAAAAGCAAGCATAATTCGTACAATTCTAAAATGATTTTCAAAATAAATATTATGGGGGACATTTTAAAAATATTTATTTAATTTTTTAACGTTTGCTTATTATTATTTTAAATTCAAAAATAAATAAATAAATAAAAAGTTTTCTTACCTTTTTCTTGTGTTGACCTTCGTCAATTTGTTAGATGTTTCCTTGAATAAAATCCGAAAGAAAACGATTTTTGTTGATTGCCATTTGAATATATGGTATAAATAATAATTTATCTTGTGTAAATTAATATTATTCCTGGGGAAATTGGTTGATTTTGAACAAAACGAAAGAGTCATATGAAAACCACGAGGGTTCGGTTTGAGACTGATCGGTTTTTTTTTTTTATTATCAAATGGTCACATCCAAAAATTCAGTAGGCCTGTCGAATTTCATCTACAATATATTAAATTAATTTACACAATAAAGTTCTTTAGGTAGGATCAGGCAATCAACTAAAAATCGTGTTTGAAACGTGCAATGTATAATTCCAAACCGGTTCAAAATGGCGGCTCAGCTTCTTTACAAGCGAGGGGTGACTCGGGATTTCTGAACTTTGTAATGGAAAATACCTTTCTAAAATTAGTTAGCCAATGATAAAATTAGAGCAGATTGGCTGCTGAACACAAACATATCTTTCTCCTTGACCTTGATTGGTATTTTTTTTAAAGTGGTCATCGATAAAAATAGTATCATAACGACGTCATAACGACGTCCACGAGGGTTCGGTTTGAGAGCGATCGGTTTTTATTTTTTATTATCAAATGGTCACATCCAAAAATTCAGTAGGCCTGTCGAATTTCATCTACAATATATTAAATTTATTTACACAATTAAGTTCGTTAGGTAGGATCAAGCAAACAACTGAAAATGGTCCTTGAAACGAGCCATGTGTAGTACAAACTTCGGTTCAAAATGGCGGCTTAGCTTCGATAAACGTTAGGTGTCTGGGGATTTCCGAACTTTGTAATGGAAAAAACCTTTCTAAAAATAGTTAACCAATGATAAAATTAGAGCAGATTGGCTGCTGAACCCAAACATATCGTCTGCTTGACTTGATTGTTATTTTTTTTAAGTGGCTATCGATTTAAAAAAGTGTGCGCATGCGTTAACCGAATCCGGGAGCGGGCCGGCGAACGGGTTAAGAATAGCTTCATAAATTAGCCTTTAATTAGCCTGTGTAAAACAGGTTTTTAAAGAAAAATGTTTTTAAAAATATTTCTTTTGTATTTAAGTCTGCCATTGTTCACATAATGATCAATTTTCCTGTTCTTGTCGGAAGAAGCAAAACCAGTTTAAATCATATAAGACGATAAAAATTTGAATCAGGAGTACAACTTTTATGAGGTTAGGTTTTTTTGAGATTTCAAAAATACATGTTGGTGTTCATGACATACCTGCCTGCAGAGTTTCCCTGTGATTCTTCCAAGAACCTGTCCCTCATATCTGGCTTCAAAGACTGAAGAGACCCTGAAGTTGATATAATACTGGTGGGAGTGGAAGGTGGAGATACAAGTGATTCTTGCTGGCTTCTTGTATCTAAGGTCTCAGAGTCCGAGTCTTCCAGAATACCACTACTCCTGGGAGAAATGCATCCATGCAGTTATTCAGTCATAATTAATAACCTAAATGATATGATTTTTCTCACACATGTGCACACAAAATCAGCTTTCAAGGAACATATCAGATGTAGTAATTTTATTTATAAAAGAGAAAAATTCTCGATAAATCTATTACTTAAACTGGTAATGCACATACACACATTGTGACACTAGAAATTTATAATATATATATATATATATATATATATATATATATAGATAGATAGATAGATAGATAGATAGATAGATAGATAGATAGATAGATAGAGAGAGAGAGAGAGAGAGAGAGAGAGAGAGAGAGAGAGAGAGTATTTAATTTATAAATAGTAACTTAAAACCCATAATTTTCATAACTTACAACGTATTGTTACTAACCTATATAATTTACTATGTCAACATTTTTGTGAACTACTCTGATAGTTTTAGAGATTTGTGCACTATAAAAGTTATGGAAGAAGTTACTGCATCACACTGTAGATGACTGGTTACATTATGGGAGGTTGTTTATTTCAGAAGCATGGCCAGTTGGTTTGTGACAACAGACATGATTAGCAATAACAAAACAGAAGGCAGACAGAGAGACCAGCAGAGATCAGTGGATGAAAAGTGGACAGTGGGACGAAGGATAGGACCAAATCATCCATGTTGACCTTTTGACTAACAGTAGGAAGTCTTGATGAAGTAGAATTCCTAATGTTAAATTTGATAATACTAACCAATATCTATTTTACTAACATTTAACCTATCAAAGTAATTTTAGACATTTAGTAAATTTTTTATCTAGTTTAAATACCCCTAGACACCATTTAGAGCAGGGGTCTCAAACTCATTTTACCTGGGGGCCGCTGGAAGTAGAGTCTGGGTGAAGCTGGGCCGCATCATTATTCCCTGCTGCCAGAGACCTGGCAACGCTTCCTCTTACATAGCTCAGACACATTTGGCTTCAGGGAGGAAGCCACTGAGACCCTCAGTAAGTTTGGACCTGAATTTTGACTTATTAAAGTTCATGGTGGAGAGGAGCTTTACACACAGATAGGTGCTCCCCAAAAGGCACTTGGTCCGCTTGAACATCCTGGAAAGCTCAGGGAAGGTAAGGGGCAATTCTGCCCAAGCTTTTCTGCTTTTCCACTCACCTCCCTGAACTTGGCTTTGAGTTCAGAATTACAATGTATGTCAATTAGCTCCATTTGAAGCACAGAAGGGGAATCTTCCACATCGAAGGAGAAGGGGTCAGCAAATATTTGAAAGGTGGTTCTGTGTTTCTTGAATTCTGCAAACCTGTGATCAAATTCTTCATGCAGCTTTACAATGGCATCAACATACTTCTCACCACTGAATGGTGTGGCACAATCCATGAGTGCCTTACAAGCTGGGAAATGGCAGAGGTTTGTCTGAAAAAGCTGGGCTTTCCATAACACAAGTTTTGTGGAAAATGCTCTGACATTGTCAAATGCTGTGCTGACAAGCTGCCCCTGGCCTTGTAATTTCTTGTTCAGTACATTCAGCTCTTCTATGATGTCAACAAGAAAAGCTAAGTCCATGAGCCATTTGGGATCACTTAGTACAGGAACAGCCATCCCATCCTTCTCCATGAAGGTTTTCACTTCAGCTCTCAACTCATAAAACCTCTTCAAGAACTGTCCCTTGCTAAGCCAACTTACCTTGGTTATTTTTCTGTTCTTCCTTTTCTGTTCTTTCAGTCTACTATTTTTCTTCTTTGCTAAACACTTCACCTGCTTTTTCGACATGAAAATGCTGTTTTTTCCGAACAACTCATCTGTGGGTAGACCTGTAGGGTCTATAATCTATATAGAATTAGCTTGCTAGATCTGGATGCTTTTGAACTTTGCTAAACGGTAGCAATGTAACAGGCTTGGGAAAGAAAGTCGCCGAGTTTGGCAACACACCATTACTGTCACGATCCTGAGGTATGGTAGCCCACAAGTGACAAAAACTATAAAACTCCCAAGCTGCGTGAGTGCGGGCCGCACTATCACTAAACTTTGATATCAAGTGGGGGCCACAAAATATCGTCACGCGGGCCGCATGTTTGAGACCCCTGATTTAGAGGCACTTGCAAATTTACGTTGAAGTCTGTTTCAAGTGTCACAATAAGACTGAGTTTCAAAGAGGTACACTTTCAATTGCTATATTTCTATGTTTCCTATTTTCTTGCCTTCAGACTCTGGTTTTCTGATTGCCAACTTCTTTATTTGCTCCAAGTGTTGGACCCCATGTTACAGATTGTCAGATGTGCAACTACAAAGCTGTATTGGATCAGTGGAGATTTCTGTCTTCATTTTGGATAAATATTATTTGCAAACAGTGTAGTTATGAGCATATGAATAGCAGCGAATTTCATGTGATTCTAATAGCTTGTCATTCTAATACCTACTAACCAGCTGGTCATTCTAGTACCTTACAGCTTGTCATCATTCTAATACTGTACAGCTTGTCATCATTCTAATACCTAACAGCTTATTCTAATGCTTAACAGCTCATTATTCCAGTACTTAATAATGGTCATTCTAATACCTAATAGCTTGTCATTCTCATACCTAATAGCTTGTCATCATTCTAATACTTATGTTAATGGCTGGTCATTCTCATACCTAATAGCTTGTGTTATGCTGAGGTATTGGTGCTAGCAGTTAGAAACAAGAAAAAGAAAAGAGAGATAGTTTAATTTGTGTGAGTTTAATAGTTTATAAATGAACTTTTGAGGATGTCAAAATGTTTTGTGTTAATACAGGAACTGTGCAACTGGGTGGGGGAAGCGAGTGAGAAAGAGAGAGCAAGTGAGCAAAGAATAGTCTTGGACTTTCTGTGAGGAATCAAGAATCAATATTTTCCATAAACTGTGTGAATTTTTATTTTAAAGACTGTGAAGTGTTATATAATTATAATTATAATTATGTAAATTATCTCCTGCACATTCATACCTGTGAACACTGGCAAGGATATTTGTGAACACTAACTCAAAACATGCGATACTGGCAATATCTGGCTGTACTATTTATTTGATTATACACACTGATTCTATCTTTCCTCTAAAATATGAATTTTACCAGTATGAAAAAATATTATTAGTATTGATGATTAAAGTGTGTGTGTGTGTGTGTATTTGCTTGACTCTAATGTTGATTGCACCACAAATTCCGTTAGTAATTTTACAGTCAAATAAATGTGTTGTTGCTTTTCATAGTTCATTGTGAATATTTTTTTTATTGATATGAAAGGGAACTAACAGAATAGGGACTTAAAAATAATTAATTATTAGGTCATTAATTCCTTATAGTAACAAAGTTCCTGAAGTGTTATTTACTGTATTGAATGCTAAAAGTGGAGTGACTTCCAATAAGATATTTGTAAAAGTCAACAACTAGAAACCATCATTAATTATATGATTCTGAATATTAAATTAATTATTCAATAACAGCAACAGAAAAACCCAGTTCCACAAATATCCATCCATCCATTAAATATCTTCTATCATTCTAAGTAACATTTATGCAATTATTAATTCCAGATAATTCCATTCACAAAAGAAAATTCAATGATGAAAATTTACAGCGTACTGAGAAAATATATCATGACACTCAAATTAAAATAATTCTGATGTGACAAAAATAGGAAAAATATTTCTTTTAAAAATTCGCAATCAGATAATACAAAATAGCAATACAGGCACAAATAAAAACTTACTCTTCTGAGTCTCTTCGCTGTACAGCAACATACTCCTTTTCCTCCAGTTCTTCAGCGCTTGATCCTTTCATAATTACTCCTTCATCGCTAGCTGATGATTTCAACTCTTCTAAATATCGTCTTTGAACTTGGGTTTCCTCTCCCTGCCTTCGTTCAACAATTTTTTCAGTCAATGCTGACAAAAATCTGTACAGTATAAAGGAGCTTTTGAATGTAAATTTACCTCAGTAGTTTATATAACAACTGCTTGAATGTCATGGGAAAAGACCACTACCCTAAAACCAAGTCTTTAGTATTTGAAAAGATGCATAGGCAACATTTTTTTTTAATTATTCAAGTCAATTAATGAGATTTTTACTATTTGTAGAAAAATGGATAATAAATATGCACATATGATTTTACATGATTAAAAACTATTTAATTCAATAATATAATGAGGATTTCCCAGGTATGTAAATCAAGGTGGTTAGTGCCAAAGAAAGGCATGTTTCTAGAGCCTAAAAATCAGAAATTTCACACCGTATTTGAAGCAAAATGCTCAAAAGCATGATGGTTAGTGAAATAAAAACATTTTTATTACATAAAAACGACAATTTTATGACAAAATGATGCATGATTTTGAAAATAGATGCATTAAACTGTGTAAAAAATCAACAACAAAAAATGACCCAAATGATCCCAAATTCTGATTTTTCATTGCTGCACATCGCCTTAACTGATATAAAGACAAACATAATTCTTTGTTTAGATCCTTCACAATTAAAAGAAATATATAAACATATTTCAATATTCTAAATTCCATACTGTAATAAAACAATCTGATAAATGCATTCTTTCTGCAAGATGTTCGCATTTTCAAACCCTTAGCTCAAACTATGAGATATTTCACTGGAGCTTAAAATGTGATTCATAAAGTGTTACGAACAAATATTCATTAAGATTTGAAAAAAAAAAAAAATAACACATTATCCTACTTTATTATGATACAAATCAAATCTGAAGGCTCTTATAGTTCAAACTTGAAAATCCAAGGCTGTCATTAAGTGATCTTTGGATGCCAACTGCCTCATATTTTCCGACATTTGGAAGAGATTACAAACCACATTCATTTTCTTTAACACAGGGTTGATTCCTCACCAAATGCTTATTTACTGCTCTAATTATCTGCTTTTACAAATTCTTCTAAATCATCTTCTAAGACAGGATATATAACGATCTCTGAATCAGATGATTGGCAGCCATTTATTTTAGCGAATGTACTAAACAAAATAATTCAAATTCCTCACATAAATCTGATCTGGCCAAACAATATAATTTAAAATGGTTACAAATTGTGAGTAAATGCCATTCCATAAGTAAGAAATGAAGTTTTAAATTAGTTATATCTAAGTTCTTAGTGCATTAAGTGGGAATTCCCAGTAGCTATAGTAGAGAAGAAATAATATGCCCCCAGTTTGCTAAAGGTTCAATGATTTTTAATCAACTTATCAAACACACCCACTAAAGCACCCAAACTGACAGTCAGAGATACAAAATAATTTCAACAAATTTTCTCATATGTACACACACAAACATATGTACATGTATTTCTATTATCTCCATTAAAATGCAGAGCACTGCTACAGAGATTGTTCTGCTTTAATGTATGTATACTCAAAGAGCTTCCTCCCCTTGAATGCAGTTAAACATACAAAACAAAATTCTTTTTAATGACAAGGAGCACATTTTTTTCTTCCTTAACATATCAGGATACCTGCGCCTTGTGAAGAATGCCCGAATATGTGCCTGGATTAGGATGACCGTTTCACGGTAATCTACATAAAGTCGTCGGATATGCCAGCCCCGGAAAACTCGCTGGATGGTTATGGCTGATCTTTCACGCTGCAAATTGTGCAGATGTCTCTGTGCCAAGAAACGTCGAGTGTGTTTCTTAACAGGAAAGAGCAAACAGAAATTATAAAAATAATGTTTCTAAAGGATACAAGTTCTTGTTGAACACAAATACCAAATAAATAATTTAGATATGCATTTTCTTATAAGATTATATAATTATAATTATTATATATATATATTAGATAATCTGTAAAACTGTGCACAGGAGGAGATAGTAAAATGACAAATAAATTTCTTGATTTATTCATCTCATCAAAATATTACAATAAAGATGAGTAGTATAGAAACCTTTTGATTTTAAGGAGGATTTATTAGCTACAGAACAGCAGATCAAACATTGCAAATGTATTTGAAATATTTAAACTGTAAATCTTGATGTAGGCTTTAGAGCACTTCCACAAAAAGAAACAAAACAACACCCTCCTCCCCTCAAAAAAACTATCTGTTAATGTAAGCACAAACTGCAACTATGAGCTGCAAATGTATCTGAAATATTTAAACTGTAAATCCTGATGTGGGCTCTAGAGCACTTCCATAAAAAACTTTTTGTTAATGTATGCACAAATTGCAACTATGAGCTAATTTAAGGCAAAAATTGCAACATACAAGTCAACTTAAGGCATACTGCTAACTCAGAATTCAAAGTCACACATTGCAAACAATGAGCTAATTCAGGACACAAGGGCACAAATTGCAAACAATGAGCTAATTTAGGACACAAGGGCACAAACTGCAAACAATGTGCTAATTTAAGACAAGGGCACAAATTGCAAACAATGAGCTAATTTAAGACATAAGGGCACAAATTGCAAACAATGAGCTAATTTAAGATATAAGGGCACAAATTGCAAACAATGAGCTAATTTAAGACATAAGGGCACAAACTGCAAACAATGAGCTAATTTAGGACATAAGGGCACAAATTGCAAACAATGAGCTAATTTAAGACATAAGGGCACAAATTGCAAACAATGAGCTAATTTAAGATACAAGGGCATAAATAGAAAAACAATGAGCTATTTAGGGCTAAACTGCAACTAAAGAGCTGAACAAGACCTGGTGAGAGAAACAAGGGAGACTATAAATAAGCTTTCTGGTGACTGCCACCCATAGAGGACAGTTGCAAGCAGCCTATTTAATACTGTTCATTGTATACAAGAAAGCAAATTTCCACAAGAATATCTTAGTTAAAGTAATCTCTTCTTTCCCTGATTACTTCTTTCCTCACAGTAACCACAATAAACTTTACATCTTTTGATATTCTCAGTCTTGATTAGCTCCTGTGAGGATTTCCTCTTCTCACTTTATTCTGAAGAGGGCATTCTAACTGTTATAGTTCATGCAGAGGTAGTTAGTTCCTTGTAATGTTTTTGTTAGCATATTTTTTTTTTAAGTCACTGCTTAAAATGTTTTAGAGATGTAGATTGGTTTATTCTGTAAAGAAATTGGTGAGTACTTTTTGGATTAATTTTTCTATGACTGTGGATAGTGATTGTGTGGAGAGCACGACTTGTAACAGATTTGTGGTGTCAATGATTTGTTTTTCTTTCTTCACTGTATAGTGGGCAGTGCAATGGGAAGTGTTGTATAGTGTTTTCTGTTCTACAGTGATTGCATGTTTTTGTTTGACCTGAAATCGCTTGTATTAGAAGTGTTGTATAGTGTTTTCTGTTCTACAGTGATTGTACGTTTTTGTTTGACCTGAAATCGTGTGTGTTAAAGTGTTGTATAGTGTTTCTGTTCTACAGTGCATGTTGCATGTTTTTGTTTGACCTGAAATCGTGTGTGTTAGAAGTGTTGTATAGTGTTTCTGTTCTACAGTGCATGTTTTTGTTTGACCTGAAATCTCGTGTTTCAAATGCTGAATTTAGTCTTAATCTGAAAATGGTATTGTTGGGTAAGTTTTGGGTAAGTTAGAAGATCTTGGTGTATTTTTCATCTTATAAATCTGTTTAATTTGTGAGTTCATTTCTGAACTGTATATGGAAGTCTGCCTTGTTAAAGTAGTCACCATTCTCAAATTTATACATACACAGCAGATGGAAAAAAATTCTTTGGTAATGACACAATACTGTCTTATTCAGTACTGACTAGTAAAATTCTTTTGCACCAAAAATTGTTTTTATCAACTAATGAACATCATTCACCCTCTGCAATAAAAGTAATCTGTTATTAAGGCAAATCTGTATGAGAAGCATGTGGACTGAACAACCCCAAAATTATCTCTCTGTCTTTGTGTGAAATGGAAATGTATCCTTATCAACTTACTTTTTTCCTGTTAACCCTTAAACATAAGTTATGAAAAGCACACACACAAATAAAAGATAAACGGTACATTATTACCTGAAGTACCACTGTAGCCTCACGGAGGCGAAGGAAATATTGACGCTCAAGGCGTGCTTTTGCCCACCGTTGGATTAGAACAACACGACGCATAATTTCTGTATGCAATGCTTCATCCAGTTTAAGTTTTTCACTTTCTCGCAAGAATACCTGGAGGAGGTGATTGTGTAATTAATTAATTAATTAATTTACTATATACATGTAATTGTAGTGCTGTAAGATAGTGTTTCTATTCTGCCTTACTTCAACAGTTATTACATTCTTAGTCAAATCCATTTTAACATATATATTCTTAAATAGTGAGTTTTAAACAGTTAACACATTTATGAAGATTTAAAGATGATTACTTCTTGTGATAGACTTAGTCACATTCAGTATATATATTCTTAAATATTAAGTTTTAAACAGCTAACACATTTATGAAGATTTAAAATTGATTACTTCTTGTGATACACTTAGTCACATCCATTTTAACATATATATTATTAAATAGTCAGTTTTAAACAGTTAACACATTTATGAAGATTTAAAGATGATTACTTCTTGTGATAGACTTAATCTAAGGACATTATCATAATCTAGTAGATTAGATGCCTGGAGAAATTAGTGTTGACTAACATTCTGAATGGAAAGTGATGTGAGCTTTTAAGCACATCTATCAGTTCAGATATATGAGGAATAAAAAAGAAAATATCTGCAGTAGTAAGGAGTACTCTTTTGATGATAGCTGGTATCTGAAAGGTCCAACCCAAACCAAAATTAAAAGAAAAAAGAAAATAACTTCTGTGCACAAGTAGTTCAATAAGTTTAATTTATAAGTGGGGACATATGAATGAAAGAAAAATACTAAATTAAACATGTAGTTTAATAATTTTCGAGAAATTCATGCTCACTCACTCACTCCCGCCCCCCCCTCCATTTTGTTCACAAAATGAATGTTTTTCCAGTTGAATCTGATATAAAATAATTTATTTTCTCTTGGCCTACTTTACTCTCTAAACCTCCTAAGAAAAATAGAACAAGAAATCATAACAATCCTCAGTATCATGAGACAAGATATATTTTTAAAAGAATAAAAATATACACCTTTGTCTTTCCGATCTGGAAGTGTTCTGGATTGAGGTGCATAGTTTTCAAGAAAGCCTTGACGTCACCTTGGGAGCTGAGTCGACTACGTGGCAAAAGAATCTGGTAGAGCTGAATAAACTCCTAAAAGAAACAGGGCAGTTATTACACAAGTACAAATTAATTATTTATTTAAAAATACAGCTTTTAATAAATGACTGTGCTGATCTGACCACCTACACATAAAAGTGATGTTAGTGACCTATACATATGCAAGCAATCAAAAGTAACCCATGTTTACACCAGCACAACGAAGAGAGAAAGGCAAAATAAAACAGGATACATCAAAAACTAAAATGCAATGTCAGAAAAAGTGAAATAAATAACATTTCAAACTATGTGCATTTTTCACTTTTTAGTAGTTTTATAAAAGAAATAAAAAATGTACAACTACCATTTGCCAGCAGATCAGTAAATTTAACAGCATAAAGTTTGAGTGTGCCAAGATAACAGAACATGCACACAACTTAGTATACCAAATTACCCACCTCAAACAAAAGTCGGTAGTTATAACCAGATTGTCGTATCTTGACAGTTGCTAGCATTCCAGTATAGCGCAATTGTCTTAGGACGATCTCATCATCGAACTGACAGGGTGCCTGTACTCAAAAGCAATTTTTGA
Organism: Sinotaia quadrata; assembly: GCA_028829895.1. Taxonomy (NCBI): domain Eukaryota; kingdom Metazoa; phylum Mollusca; class Gastropoda; order Architaenioglossa; family Viviparidae; genus Sinotaia; species Sinotaia quadrata. The sequence goes on along the minus strand of CM054177.1, from coordinate 126,607,655 downwards.
ATATTGATATCTTAAAATAATTTTAGTGTTACATTGTTCTCTATGTACCAAGAGAGTCTTTCAACAATGTTTCAGACATTGTCAAAATACTCAACTGGCATATACACATATAATCTTTCAAAACTATAATCTTAGTACTAGTATTTACAGCTAATATACATGTAGTCTTTCAAAACTGTTATCTTACCACTAAGTAATATGATGAACTAGTAATTACAGCTATATACATATAGTCTTTCAAAACTGTTATCTTACCACTAAGAAATGTGCTAAAATGTATACTTTTGTGACTTGCTTTTGTAAAATGGAGTCTTAAGGTAGATTTGACATTTTAAGAGCTGTTGGCAGTTTTAAATTTGTCACATTTCTCTTTAATTCAGGAGTAAAATCAAAGTAAAACTAATTGTTAATTTATAAGTGTGTGAAATCAAATATTTATCAAAAGACTTTTGAGAAAATTGGGTTCAAAGACTAAACACAAATTCTGAAGTTTAGCTTTGATTATGACTAAAATTACCTTAAGACAGTTATCACTATTTATTTTTGTTGTTTTATTTAAAAAATGTACCACTCTAAAGAATTTTCAACAACGTATGGCATGTGATAGTTTCTTTTCTTCATTGTTTTTTTTTCTATCACCTGTCTAGGGTTAAGCATATAAAATACATTTAAGTCATAGATGTGAAATCTGAGCATCTAGCTCTGCATAAATTAATACTCAAAGATGTGAGAACTGATGACAAGTCAAAATTTGCAATAATAGTCAAACCCAGAATAAATCAAAGACATGCTTAGATCTGTTTAAATGCCAAAATGATGTAGAATGCACCCCTCCATTTGTTTTAGTGAGTTAGATATGACTCATTATGCTAGAATGAGTCTCATGTAGTTTGTAAATTAGCAGAAACTCGATGATGAAAAAACATGCATCATATCTTTTCAACTTCTCAAAATTATAAATAATTTTGTTAGTGAACTTGAATGAATGACAAATGAAACAAAAAAGACAAATTGTGAATGTGTTCACATTTTTCTGCATGTCTATTATTAAATGTAAGATTGAGCAAAATCTTTAGCGAATGAAAATGAAAAGAAAAGAGTTTTACAATGAAGAGCAGAAAAAGTAATCTACTTATAATACATGACCACTGAATATTAATCTTCCAAGGTTTTTGTCCATTCTGCTACTGTTTAAGCATAACTGAACTAGATTCTGAACAAGATTTTGGGATAAAGAATTGTATTAATTTACCAATGTATAGTTCTGACATTAGGATGCAGCAATGAATTAGATCCCCAACATGATTCTGAGATTAAGAATTGTATTAATTTACATTAAGATGCAGCACTGAATTTGATCCCAAACGGTTTAAAAAAGAAGAATTGTACTAATTTATGATGTTTACCATTTCTGATGCTTACCTTTTCTGAGTTTGACTTGATGCAGCGAATAAAAAAGGGGTTAGCTTGGTTCAGAGTTGTCATGAGACGTGACAATGACCACTGAAATGAGAACACAACAAAGAACTATTATATATACATTCATATTGTAAAGTACTTACAGGCAAAATGTAACAATATACATGTATACTGTTATAGCATACCTATATACTGTTATATTTTTAGATGATAAAATAGAACTGATAATCACAGATCAAGTAGAACTCAACAAGTATACATACTTTGGCTTGATTCCTAATGCTCAATTTGTTAGATACCATAGCTACATTCTTTGGTTTGATTCCTAATGCTTAGTTTGTAAGATACATGGCTAAATTCTTTGCTTTGATGTTTAATGTTCAATTTGTAAGATACCATGGCTAAATTCTTTGCTTTGATGTTTAGTGTTCAGTTTGTAAGATACATGGCTAAATTCTTTGCTTTGATGTTTAGTGTTCAGTTTGTAAGATACATGGCTAAATTCTTTGCTTTGATGTTTAATGTTCAATTTGTAAGATACATGGCTAAATTCTTTGCTTTGATGTTTAGTGTTCAGTTTGTAAGATACCATGGCTAAATTCTTTGCTTTGATGTTTAATGTTCAGTTTGTAAGATACCATGACTAAATTCTTTGCTTTGATGTCTAATGCTCAGTTTTTAAGATACCATGGCTAAATTCCTTATCTTGATTCCTAATGCTCAGTTTGTAAGATACCATGGCTAAATTCTTTGCTTTGCTTCCTAATGTTCAGTCTGTAAGATACCATGACTAAATTCTTTGCTTTGATGTCTAATGCTCAGTTAGTAAGATGCTATGGCTAATATTCTTATTGACCATGCAGACTTAAAAAAGGTTTAATGACCACAAGCTCTGATATGATTGTCTAAAGAGGAGGGAATTGAATCTGTAGTTTCAAAAGATTATACCCCTGTCTGTCACTTAGGCATAAATTTTTCCCCACTATTTTTTCTTCTTGCTTCCAGTAAACGTGTTCTAAGGCAACAGCCTTGTATAGTTTTGAGGTTTCCCGAGAGTGTCAGTTATTTTTGTCTACTAAACTCATTGTATAAGTTTAGATTTCCAGCCAGTTGGTCAATATTAATGGGGTGGACCTTCTAGTTTATATTAATTTCATGCTTTTGATTCATCTTCCTTTCTGCTTTTAGTATGTCTGGTGGTAAGCTACATTTTGCTATGGACACTAGTGTTTAGTGTTATAAATGCAGATGGATGAAACTTTACTGTTGCTGTCAGACTTTATATGTGGGTATTCACGTGTGAAGATTCTACATCCTTTGGTCTGAGCATTATGGCTTGGTAGCCTTGATTGTGAGAGCATATCTCACAAAGGGATATTCTGTCCATCATGATGACAATCTTGCTTCTGGTTCTTACAAGAAGACGGTACTTTTCGATGCTTTGCCCCTGTCAGCTTAAAAATGAGAAGAGAAGCCTATCATCTTTTTAGTGCATGCAGACTCTACCTGGAAATTTCAATAAGCAGACACTTGCAATTTTGGAGTATGCTCAGAAAATGTTCTGGAGAATATCCTTGGCTCAAATATGGAATTGAGAGTACACATTTTAAAATTTAATTAGCTAAAAGTAGCTAACATTTAATTACGAAAATTATATTATTAAAAATAAAAATATTAACTAATTAAAACATTAAGAAAACTATTTTACCTGAAACTGAGCACTGACACTAGGTGGCTGCTTTTTACTGGAGGCACGCATCCCTCCAAACATAGTACGACTTGCAATTGCTTTTAATGCCTTGATGTCCTTAAATGACTGATGAGAAGAATGCAAACATTGAAATGAATACAAAATGTAAACTTTACATGCTTGATAGCCTGATTTTTTTCTTGTATAATAAAAGATGATATATATCAGTCAAAAAATAAAAAATAAATAAACAATAAGTAACTAATTTTACTTACAAATACAAAAAAATAAATTAAAATACAAGCTTCACATGATCATTAAACTATTTCTAATTTTTTTTTGCCTAATAAAATGATGCTATATATCAGTCAAAAAAATAAAATACAAAATGCAAGCTTTGCATGATCATTAAACGGATTCCTATTTTTCTTGTCTAATAAAATGATGCTATATATCACTATCAGTCAAAAAAAATAAAAAATAAATGTGTAAATAATTTTACTCACATATAAATAGAAGTCCAGTTCCAAATTAAATTAATACACCAAAAATTTAAAAGGAAACTTTATCCAGAGTTCACAAATTGTAAATCATTCAATCATATCTTTCAACAAAATACCACCCACCTAAAAAAAACAAAAAACAAAAAAACAACTTTAGAATAAACATTTAGTTTAATAATAATAACAATTATGAGTTGGAGCAACAGTCCAGAATAAGGCCTTTTCAGCAGCTTACCAGAGAAGGCCTGGGTCGTGGCTTGAAAGACTTGTTCTTCCTACAAAGACATTGACATTTTCCAAATACAGAGAGTTCCCAATAAATAATTAAAAGTCTCGAGATACATGCAATTTCAAATAATAAAAGCTCCAAAAAATAATCATGAAGCATGTACTAAAAGAGCTTAAGAAAATGTTTCATAAACAAAATTATCACATTTGCCCAATCCACATTCCACCATATCCCATACACATACAAATTTGAAGAATAAAAACAAATACACTACATTAAAGAACAAGAATTAATGATAGAAATAAACTTATTTCAATGTGAAAAACATAATGATAAATATTAAAAGAAATATCCTACTTAAAGCTTTGCTGTCTGCTAAGTAGAACAGTCAACTATCTATCACTCTACATCATTAAAACTAAATCTTTTGAAAATGCAAACTGAAGTATGGATTATTTGTTTAAAAAGTACTGGAAAGATGATTATGGAAATTTTACATTAACCCCAATCTTTGTTATTATTTATATTCTGTTCTTTATTTAAGTATATTTTATATAACAAACAGTTCTTTACAGTACAGAAGCACCTTTAGAAAGTATTTATAAAACATGAGAGACCCAACAGTCTCTAAGATGTATTTCCCTGGTAACACAGTACAGAAGTGTCTTTAGATATTAAATATAAAACATAGTCTCTATCTAGTATTACTTCTCTCGTTCTGCACACTCAGTGACATAATCTCAGATGCCTTCTACAATCCCAAAACTTAAGTGTTGGTTACGTTTTTGAGTGAAAGAGTGAAAAGGGAGCATAAAATACAAAGAACATCAAAAATATCTGCACAATAATATGGACTACTCTGCTGATGCAGGAGTTATGATTGGACTGTAAGACATGAAAATAAGAAGGAACAGAATCTGTTTGTGTTTGGGAGTTCAGTAAGTATAAGTAATACATAAAATGCAAGAAAAAAATTACTAGTGGATGTATACAGTTTAATGTTAATATGAAATAAACACTTAGTTTACTGCTATTCATAGAATTCATTCATCTGTACATTTATAATTAACAATTTAGTCATCTGGAGACTTTACTGAACTTTTTCCTTTTCTGTCTATATTATTACTGCTAATCGTAACATTAGTAACAATGAAGAAAAATGGATCAGATTGCAGATATCAATGAATTTTTAAAAATTCCAGTGAATTATTCTGAGATCATGATTGCTGCAAAGAAATGTCACCTACAATTCTTCACTTAATTGTACAGTCAGAATGCATATAAAAAAAATAGTTACATTTCATAATAGAAGAAAATAAAAAAATACAAATAACAAGATAAAAACAGAAATAAATAATAAATTGGAAGGTTTATGAACCAACATTATGGATTATTTTTTCCATTAGTTAAAGAAAGTATATTTTAAGTGCAGACACAAAAATATCAGTTCAGTGTAATATGAGCTTAGATATAATATTTGATACAATATTTAACAACACCACAAAATTCAATAAGTGCATATATGTAAGCAAATAACTTTGTAAAAAGTCTTATATAAAGAATTAAATAAGTAAAAGAGTATGTGAAGGATACAAAATAATTGACGACTTGAAACTCAAACATACATGTATTACCTAACTGTTCGCAGTCAGTGTAATCTCTGTTTTGAAAATGTCTATCAAGCCACTAAGTAAAATAATTATAAGTTCTACATTATAAATAACTAATGACAACATTTTTACTGACTTAGTTTTAAAACTTAATGTTCCTTTCAAGAGCTTAAAATAACTACTTATTGCATAAGATTCTAGCAAGCATGCTTCAAACTGATTGCAGACAAATGTGATTTGCATGCAAGCATAATGTGAAACCAATACTCCTAGCAAACTGAAAGATTAACAAAAATATAACAAGGATGAATAAAAGAAAAATAAGAACAGTCAGCAGCAATAAAAGTGTCAGAAACACAAACTAAATAAACAAGTCATTACTAACCACTTTCTCCTGATGATTGTATTCAACAGTTCTATTAATAAGTGATACTGTAATATGACTGTTACTGCTAGTACTATAGTAAACAACAACAACAACAAAAATGCTTGAAATAGGGTTTCAACTGAATAGCAGATTTAGAAAAACATGTATTTACTAACCTTTCTACACCACACTACACACATAGATCCCTTATATATTATCACTGTCTGTTATTTTAGCTTGAGAAATTATTATTTTAAAAAAAATATAAATTACATGTAATGACTTTCGATTTAGTTAATCCAAAACAACAATTACCCCCCCACCATTTAATTATAATAATACTATCTAGCCATCCATGAACTATCATCCACTGAGCTATTATCTATCTACACTTATGAATATAACATCAGCATTATTCATTTTCATTAAGATTAATCCCCTTTTAGTTTATTTATTTTACATGCACTTAAGTACATGATGCAGACTTGATAAATCTATGTGCAAATAAATACAAACTCAAATTAAAAAAATATATAAAAGCCAAACTGAAAAGAAAGGGAAGCAACCCACATCAGAAGCTTGCGTGCACGGCGAATAACTTGAGCATCGGAAGGAGGGAGGTTTGATTCCATGGAGCTATACATCAGCAGTTCCTCGTGCATATCATGCCGTCTAGAGCACATGAGTTCAACATCTTCCCCTCGCCCACCTTGCAAAGAAGCGTCGGCATCATGTGCATTAGCCATAGCATTGACTGCCAACTCTTGCTCCCGAAGTCTTTTTAGTGAACGATTTTGATTGGGTGGACAAAAGGAAGACAAAACAAACAAAAAATAGCAAATAATGACCACAACTCATAAAACAAAGTTAGTGACAAGCTAGGTTCCTGTAAAACAGTTTGGCAAGAATGGCAGAGGACAATTTCATTTCTATAATTCAGATATAAATGTATTCTGTTCAAAGATCTAATGTTCCATTGCATGAATTTTTAGGATTTTTTCCCAAGTTAATTCTGCTAAAGTAATTTGTTATGTGATAAAAAGTACACTGAAAATGTCCGATTTTGCTTCACAATGAAACAAAAATTTTAATCATGTTACTTGAACAGTTATTCATTATCAAGACAAAATGCCATTTAATTAATTTAATGCAAAGTTGCTATTCTAAATGTAATGAAGAGAAAAACAAATCCTCACACATCTTGCCTGCTCTTTCTGCAATTTATTAGTAATTTTTTTTATAATGAGAAATACTTCAATTTGAAACTATAGTAAATTTCAACAATATTATCTGATATAAGAGTTTCTTGTACCTATTAATATAACAAAAGATGGCTAAGTTCTGTAGGCAATAAACAGCTGATAATGCTCTGTTTTGGTACTGAAATACTGTTTTCATTGCTGGCTGGTGTGAATTATTAAATTATTATTGCCAGATTTTTCACAGAAACCCATTCCGTCAAACATTAAATTAATCAACTGAAACCACCAATGTACACTTAACAAGCAAGATCAAGCAAAGAGTACATATCTACACACATTTTAAAATACAAAAATAACTTCAAAGAGTATGCAGCTATACATTTTTAAATACAGGAACAACTTCAAAAAATGAACTGTTTTGGTTATACAAACAAATTAATGGTATAGTGTTAAAACTCAGTGCCAACCACTAGAATCATACCACAGCATCACGGCAAGGTAATGCATATTATACATATTTACTGTAAATGTCACAGTGACTTCTGATAGAGAAAGAATTAAGGAAATTGGATAGTGTATTAATAAAACTGGCATGTGGCAAGAGAAACAAACTGAGATATGTAATTTTGCCAGTATTTTAACACAATAACTCTAAAAAGAAATTAAAAAAAAAGAATAAAAGATTGTGACTATGACAATCTGGTAGAGATGATGACAACACACAAAACTTATATATAAATAATGCTGCACATGACTATTATCAGAAACTAATGAAATAAGAAGTGACTAAATTTTTCATTAGATCTATCTTCAGAGTGCTTTTTGCTTTTATGGATGAAATCTCATAGACTCAGGTGAATTTTTAGAGAAATCTACGTTAGTGACCTTTAAAATTAACTGTGGTGAGAACAAACTTTGTGAATTTCTGTGGAAATTCTAATTTTAATCATGGGACACCAAGGATCAAATATAAGATACAAATCAGAGACTGATAATAAATGAAAAACTAAAGAGATTTACAAGGGAGTGTGATATCATATGTTCTTTCCAGAAATGTCAGCATGTATTATGTCATTCAGATGGGCTTTGATGTTCTGCATCACTGATAGAGTATCTGACATTAAGAAGTACAATGTACATGGATTTAATACAAGTCAAAATATAATTTCAGAATGAATTAAAAAGAATGCTAAAATTCAGTAATATTTATCAGGATTAGAGTTTGGAGACTGCTTAATACATTCTAAATTTGCACCTAACAGGATATAATAATTTAGAATGGCCACTATAGTATGCCTCAATCAGAAATTTGAGGAATTTTACAAATATACCTCACAATCTCACAATTCTTATCATTTAAAAGGATGGATATAGTATACAATGATCTTAAGGCCCATGATTTACATGTGTTCTTGGGTATTACCAAGAGTCTGAATTCTCTGTAGAAGATGGTTTCTTTCACAAAGACTTCAGCCCTTATTTGCTGTTAAAACTCTGTATGTTCTGCCCTTCTTTAGTGTTAACATTTGCCCTGATTTTCTGTTAATACTTTGTATGTTCTGCCTTAACACTTTATATGTTCTGATCTTATTTACTCTTAACACTCTGTATATTCTGCCCTTATTAACTATTAACATTTCATATGTTCTGCCTTTCTTTGTTGTTAACACTTTGTATATCCTGCTCTTATTTACTGTTAACACTCCATATGTTCTGCCCTTATTTACTGCTAACATTTTGTATGTTTATTCTGCCCTTATTTACTGTTAATACTTCACATGCTCTGCCCTTATTGTTAACACTTCATATGTTCTGCCCTTGCTTACTGTTAACATTTTGTTTGTTCTGCTCTTATTTATCATTAACACTTAGTATTGTTCTGTCCTTATTTATTGTTAACACTTTGTATGTCCAGTGCACTGAAAGCAGTATGAGAGTCATGCTTGTTTTTCATATGCAAGCCTGTTCTGTATAATATACAGTAGACTAATGGTTAAATCTAAATAACATTAGTGAAGACACGAAGGATGACATGATGACACTGATAACCACACTAATAAAAAAAGCCCTATAACACATCATTGAAGCGAAAAATGAAAAGGAGACGATGGTTTTCAACATTAGAGAGCAGATGAACTTAGGTTTTAACTGTGACAGACTGCATGCAGACAAAAAAAACCCCAACAGTCTATTTAGTGACATTGTCATTTTAGGAGGCAAGGGGATTATGATATTCAAACAGAAACTTTAAACAATATTGTTACATATATGAGAAAAATATATTAGTACAAGATATCACTATTAATACTGACTTTATTTTGCTGTTCTTTCTAGAAACAAGTTTTATGAAATGTTTGATAACTTAAAATTTGACTTATTAATGATCAATTGGATGTTATTAAAATATAAACACTATAGTGTAAAACATTTTACTTTTCTAGATAGTTTTATAAAATCTGTAACAAAAGTCTTCTACAAGTAGAAACTATTTGAAGGGAAAACAAGTAAAATTTTGTTAATAAAATTTAACTTTCTCCTATTCACTAAAAAAGTTTCAAAGATATATTAATCTACTGCACACTAAACTCTCTAAGCTACAATTAGCAAATAGATATCAACTTTGTGAAATGAAATAACTTAAAAAGTATACTCAAAAACACTCAGGAAACTTACACTCATTTTTGTTAAGTGGATGATAAATATGAATATGTAATTTATATTGGTGAAAATTAATTTAAGGGTTTATATTATATTTTTATATAAATAAATTATACTGAATGATAGAATGTGAAAAATAATGTTGGTAAATTTTATGTACAGATAAGTTGCAAATATACACATATCAATATTTTGACAAATATAGCAGTTGTCTAAATGTGATTGACAAAAGTTGGTAGATTGGTAAAAGGCAAATACAATTAATTTTTGTAAGACTTTTACAATTTCTTACAAAAATAAGAAAATAATGTTAAAAGAACATATTCTAATGTTTATAAATTAAAAAATTCAGTAAAACAAATAGCTGAAAGAAACATTTCCAAACCTGAAGTGAGCAGGATTTCCCATTTTCACCTTTATTTATCAATATGTTTCAAGTCACAAAGTGTTTCAAACAAATACTCAGTATAATCAGAAATAAAATCTGAATGCCCCAATGGTCAAAAACTTGAAATATCATTATACATTCTTTGGAGATAAACCATCTTATATAATAAATTCGGAAAAGATCCATAAATGGCACTATATAGAATTAATCCTTTATCATAGAGCAGTCTAGTTCTCTAATTATTTACTTTTATAAATTCTCTTAAGCCATCTTTTTTTATAGGAATCTGCAAATACTGGCAGTATCAGTTGAGTAATAGCAAATATTTTTTCATATGTACTTAAACAAAAATAAGGGAGCTATTGAAAAAAGTTCTGAAATGACTAAAAACAAAATTCAAAATAGATATGATTCTTGACAAGAAGCCCCATTCTGGAATTGGAATATACTGTTCTTAGTTATAGCCAAAGTTCTAAATGCTTCAAGTTGGTATGAGGGCTTTTGAAGTCATCTGTGCTAAAATTAGACAGATTTGCAGAACACAAACTTTTTACAAAATAATTTAAAGAAATAGGTTGTTGGTCTTTTTTTTTGTGGTGGGGTAGTTGTTAAAAACCTAAATAACAATTCACACAAATTCTAAAAGAAAAGCAATCAAATGAACTTGAACAAATTTTTTTTAAAATTTGAAACAAAAACACAATCAAGACAGTTTAAAATGCTTTAATTTAAAAATGTAAAAACAATCTGTATTGACAGACATATTCTTAAAGCACTGTCTGGCATGGTAAACTGTTATTTTAAAGTTAATGTTTGTTTAGTCACAATGTTAACAAACCAGTAACTACATAGAAAGGGTCCAAGAACACTTGTAAATGTTATAAAATTCAAAAGTTCAGAAAAAATTAGTAAAATAAAATTCCCAAACAATTTTTTTCAAATATACCTGACTTACTGAATTTTCCGCAGAACTTTCATTGTCATAGCTATATGGTAAAATCTTAAGGAATAAACAAGAAAGCATTATGAAAATCTGTTGATGTTTTTAGGTACAAACTTTATTTTAGCAGTGTGTATAATATGTATACTTATTCAAGCAAAGGCATTTATAGACAAAATAAAACTAAAACATATTCTGAAATGAAATGGTCTAATCAATAAATGTATCAAAAATGTTTAATTTTGTTTGAGTGTATATGAGAAATGATTAAAATGTAGCATGCACGCACACACACACACACACACACACACACACACACACACACACGAATACATTTCATCCAGCTGTATACTATTTATTATAAATATATTTGTGTAGAAACAATACCTTCATATCTCAGTAATAATGTCAAGGACTTACTTGAGCAAGTTGTCATTATAGGTGGTATCATGCAACTGAGAATCAGATAATCGTTTCTTTTTCTTATCAGCTCCTAAGCAAATAAAAACAAAACAAAATAAAAAAATGCATTAAAAAACTATAAAATAATTAAAGCTTTGTTAAGTGCCTTTTATGTTTGTGAGACATAGTTTATGTTTGTGGGGTGCCTTTTATGTTTATGGATGCCTTTTACATTTGTGAGATGCATTTTTTATGTTTGTGGGGTGCATTTTATGTCTATGGATGCCTTTTACATTTGTGAGATGCATTTTTTATGTTTGTGGGGTGCCTTTTATGTTCGTGAGATGCATTTTATGTTTGTGGGGTGCATTATATGTTTGTGGGGTACAATATTTGTTTGTGGGGTGCATTATATGCTTGTGGGGGTGTATTATATGTTTCATCTTCAAATATTACATAGCTGTTACTAAATGTTTTGCACATACTATATAGAATCTCTAAAATACATTTTTTTCACTAATATCTATAATCTTTCTCGGTCAGTTGACTCTTTTACATAAAACATAATATGTGCTGCAAAGATATACAAGGAATTACAACTTAACAATGTGCTAATAAAATAAAATATTATCCCTATACATGAGAATTTTCATGAACTAGTTCTCTTCAAACACCTAGCTGAAACATCGTTTAAAAAACAGGAAGCATGGAATTAATAAAAATAAAGAAATTACTGTTTAAGAAAAGGCTTAATTTCATTATACAGTCTTAAGGGCATGCTGAAAAAAAATTCTTATTCCACATGGCAGCAAACTGTCATAATCTATGTTAAGTTAAATGTGAAATTATAATTTCTGAAATATCTAAAATCACTAATATCTATAATCTTTCTCAGTCAGTTGACTTTTTTTTTTAGATAAAACATAATATGTGCTGCAAAGATAATAAGCAATTACAAGTTAACAACGTGCTAATAAAAGAGAAAAGGAAAATATAAACACCTATGACAATGATTTTATTAATTAGGGAAAGTTAGCAGCTCACCTCCTGTCTTCCTGTATCTCTCTCCAGCACGAATGAAAGCAAAAAAGCAGTGGAAAAAGGCTCGCACAATTGACCACCTCAACACAGCCACTGGATCAACACCTTATGAAAAAATAAACAAAATTAAAGATTATGCATTTGGATAACTTTAATATTCTTTAATAACTATAATATTCTTTTTATAGTGCTTATGTAAAATTTACTGTAACTCAGTAAAATAAAATATTTTCAGCACATTTATACACAATCAGAATAAATAAATACCATAAATGTCACCAATATCTACTTTTTATATTCCTGAAACAGCAAAAAATGAAAAATATATGTTTACCCATCAGCTCTCGGACAAAGGCTAAGCTGCTCTTCTTTAATGTGCCGACAATTTCAGGACGGACCAAATCAGAGTTCTTTTCTCGGAAATCCTGCAGAAAAAGAAGGATCAAGAATTGAACTGTAAGAATATACAATAACAGTACAGCCAAAATGAGTTGAGACTACATTTATAATCTATGTATTTTAATTCTATGATTAGATGACCTCAATCAGTGCCATTAATTTAAAATTAATTATATGCAATTTTTTAGCTCTTCCACAGCAAGATTCATTTCTGTTGATTAATCTGTAAGATTTACAGGGTCTGTTTTATTAAAATTTTATTGCTGTCACATTTTTATTAGGAAATATTAACTGTTCGCGTGTTTATATTTTGTATGTTTGTAGTAATATATAAAGTTTTGAAGAATGATATTTATATATGAGTAGTTAAGAGTAGTAAAACCATATTAATTAATATTAAAGAATGAATGTGATTTAACTAAACCAAAATGCATATTTTCAAACTTTTAATATTATATCTATAATAATTCTATGAATTTTGTACACACACGAACATATATATATATAGTTCCTTAAAATTATACATGTTAGAAATGCAATGTTTTAATTTAATTATCTGTATATTTTTTAAAACAATATTATAGTGGATGTATTGCATAGTGTGAAAAAACTATTAAAAAGTCTAGAAACGAAACAAGTTAACATTCATTCTGTCCGCTGATCTTAAGAATTCATTTAACTTTGCAATTTTAGTGCATGATGTTGTAATGGATATGTTGCATAGTGTGATAAATCTGCAACAAAGACTAGAAATAAAACAAACTCATTCATTCTGTCAACAAACCTTAACAAAATATTTAACTTTTCCAGCATAGTGCATAATGTTGAATGCTCCTTCTTTCAACTGGGGAACCTGATAGTAGCTGTTGTTACGGTGATTATGCGTGAACTTGGACAGTAGTGTATCATTTGTAGCACCAGGAAAGCTGTAACAAATAAATTACTCTTTAAAAAAGTCTCCAACACATTAAACAACAGCTCTCCACTCTCAACTAGCAGTCACGTAAATGTCTGAACTGATTCACAATTATATATGCATTTAACTTTTTGTAATTTTAGGTAATAATATGCAAAACATATATGTAATTAGCTAGGAGGAAAGTTAACTTCTTGTATAACTCCCAATCTGTATTCAAATTACAGCTGATGCAGATGACCCAGGCATTTCACTGGCAAAAAAATGTTAACTGATATTCTGATACTGAATCACATCTATGACTAATATGAAAATATGAAACAGCTTCTAAAATGGAGTTTTAGGAGCTGTCAACTCGAACACTTAACTACACACAATTTGACTTTTGCAGAGAGGCTGGCCTTGCTATGCTGACTACTATAATTTGCTTAGTCGTGTTGGTGTGTGGATCCAGCATTGTCATCAACTTATCAGTAAAACGTGCTGCTGTAAGTTGATTCCTGTGAATTCCATACGAGAGCCAATACAGAGGAAATAATGGTTTGATTTGATCTCAAGAATTCACGAAGATTATTTTGAATGTTCCTCATGGTGTGTTGAGTACTACACACAATGATTCGAGAACATTCCTCCTGATGTGCTTGACAGCGCATACGAAGTTCGGGACAATTCTCCCAGGTGTGCTTGTGAGCGAATTGAAGATTCTGATACAGTTGTGTAATGACTTTGTTGCAAACTATGTGATTGTGAAATGTGCCAGAGACAGCCGCCATCTTTGAACAGTATATGTGTATTGACTTTAATTATTTCTCTGAAGCTCTACTCTCATTTTCGTGATGATATCCATGAATTTGATTATGTATTTATATTAAATGACTGCTTATGTCTATGCTAGGATAAATTGAACAGTTGTCCAGTGTTAACTGAACATTGTTGTGAAGCGATGTAAATGTCAACGCTCAATATTCATAAGTTATATATTTGATTGGTGATTTAATAGAATTATTGTTTAATTTATTGACCTTCTTACACTTATTGGTAATCATATGTTGGGAAGACAGTGGGTGAATGGGGATCATTAAATACAGATTAAAGATAGATTTATCTTCTCCTTTAGTAAGACGTTTTTCACTTATGGAAATATTGTGTGACAGTAAATGTTTATCTTTAATGTTGTGAAAGAGAGAAAACGTTTACGTCTGCATATCCACCAAGTGAGAGGCAAATGGTGTCTTCTGTAGAATTATTAATTAAAATAAATTAAAATTCTCATCACTTGTAACTAATTATGGATGATTAATTAATAATAATATATAATAATACTAGGGTGGCAGTGTGTCACAAAAATAAATAAAAATGACCACATAACTATATATCAAATAGAGCACCACACAAACTTAAATATGAATTACACAGAGTAAGGATCTTCTATATAAAGAAAAACTTAGTAATTGATAAGCACTGTTATTCGTTTGTTCTCTAAATACAACTCATAAAGAGCTAACCAAGTGAGCCTGAATTTATGTTTCTTCTATTACCTGAAAGGTAATGTAAATGAATAGTTTTTAAAAATGGTCTACAGGAGGATGGATTTTAATGAAGTGACCCCCAAAATATGATGAAATATAGTGAGGCAACATGCTTTCAGACAAAAACTCAAAACACAACCCACCCACCCCACCCCAACATACTTGCACTCCTCATCCAGGAGAGAGAAGAGCCCACTGGGTCGTTTGGAAAAAAGCTCCAAACAAGCAGTGTTGTCAATAAATTCAATGTTCTTCCACTGAATACCTTCCCTTTGATACTCCTCCTGCACATATAGAGACAAGAAAAACATGTACAAATGTGACACCCAATATGCTGGAAAATATGCTACCACAAATGTATAGCTGTGCAGGGATACAATTATGAAAGAAAACTGTACAAATGCTTGACATAATAATAATAATAATAATAATGCTTAATTTGCTCTGAGAGAAAGCCTTGAAATTAACAATAATGGTTGACCATAAAATCAAACCACTCATTCAATGACAATTTAAAGATAACAGTTGTTCCACTAGAAATTAACTTGTGCTCTCACTTGTTCAAATTTAAAGATGTGCTGGTTAAAGTAGTACTGGAGATGTTCATTAGCATAATTAATGCAGAACTGCTCAAAACTGTTCCGACCAAAGTCCTCAAAACCAAATATGTCCAGTACGCCAATGGAGTTGCCCTGTCATGTGATCAAAGAATAAAATTATAAAGATTATCTCGCCTCACTTTACGTCAACTGTGATGTTACTTGAATAATTTTTGCTGAAAGAAATATGAAAATAACAAGTATGTACACCAAGTAAGAAACCAAAAAACAAAAAGTGTGATACTTAGAATTGATATAAATTTAATGCCAAATTAGGAAGAAACTCATCAATTTTCTTAATTTATATCATCTCAAAATCACCAGACATAAATGACAAAGCTTAATAACTGATCTAACTGTAACTGGTACATTTAAACATCTTTATGTCTTTTTATAATTAACAATAATAAAACAGAAGTAGTCATGCATTTAACCATCTTTAGTTTGTGTCTTTATATGACTAACAATAATAAAACAAGTAGTCATGCATTTAACCATCTTTAGTTTGTGTCTTTATATAACTAACAATAATAAAACAGAAGTAGTCATCCTTTAAGTTAATCAATGCAAATAATGTACAATTTATATTATTATACAAAGCTACCAACCGTACATGTTAGATATTTAGAATAAATCCAAAAATGTTATCCATAAAATAGAAAACTAATTCAGTTAAAATCAAAAGTACAGAAGATAACATTTCTGAAAGGTAAGGGTGAAGCCAGTTATTTATGGAATAATATGTAAACAAATATGCATCTCAACAAATATGCATTTCCATTTGTAAAGTAAGACTGACGTTTGAGGTTGGCAGGCATCACTACACTCATCAGAAGCACACAAAATGATCTTTTTTTCTCCACTCTAATATTTAAGAACTATCCAGAATACATGAAACAGAATGTTCACAGGATATGATGACAGTCTGCTGATTTGTCAGATGACAGAGACATGTAGAATATTCTGTGTTTACATATAGTAAAAAACTAAAATTTTAAAGAAGAGAACATTTTATGTTCATATATTTATATTCATTATAGAATTTACAACAATAAATGACTTTGTAATCTATATATAATAATGTTAATAGTAACTTAAAAGTACCTTTATACAACCTCAAGCACAGCATTTTAAAGCAATCAGATATGCCAACTCTGACAATGCTAACTTACAGCATGCACATAGTACAGCAATAAAAAAAAACAACAAAACAAAACAAGTGAATTGTGAAAAGTAACAGCAGAAGTGAGATATCAGAGTAAGAGTTATTGCTAGATTTTAAATGTGAAGCACAACTTTATACAACGGAAAGACACACAACCAAAATTAGTCATTAATATCTATTTGTCATTCCAGCAAGCAATCACAAAATCAGCAGGTGAGTTGTAAAAAGTAAGAGCAAAAGTGAGATAAGAGTTATTCCTAGAATTTAAATCTGAAGCAAAACTTTATACAAAAGAAAGGCAAGCCAAATCAAACTTGTCATTAACATCTACTTTTTATTCCTTTGTACAAATCTGAATTTTTCTGTTTACTGAGAGAGGTGATTAAATAATAATATTGTTCTCATAATTAAAATTATAAATTAATGACAGACATGTAGACATTCTTTAATTGTCAAGAGTCTTAAATAAACTGCATTTGTATGGAAAATTACAGTAGAATTTTTTTTTTTTAAATGCTTATTTTCAAAATGTACTGGTATAAAATGTTCATAAAATTTATTTTTCTTTAGACAATGATAGTTCCTGGAACTCACCATTAAGAAAAACATTGGATCCTTGTAGAAATTTGTGTCCAGCTAACCAAAGAGAAATCAATGAGCTATATATATCTGGTATACACCATCCAATATATATATATAAGTGCATATATATAGTTAGAGAGAAAGATAGATTGATATTTTATACATGAGTGGGAATCTAAAATCTATCTAAAATAGGAAAGCAACAATGATCAAGATCTAAAATGTCCTCATTATAATTAATTAAATTATTATCTGGATGAAGACTACTTAGTCAAAATGTCAATTATCATTGTTGTTTTTGTATTGTATACTAATAAAGCACTTATTTTTTTATTCCATGAGTTAAGACTTAGAAAATGCCAGATATCAGTGGAGTATAACATAACCAATTTTAAGCTAAGGAGTCTTTAATTTAGATAGTGTCTATGAAATCTCACCTGACACAACTAGACAGCTAATGAAAAAAACCCACTTTTTATCTCAGCTTCAAGTTTTATTGATAAATGCAGAGAAGTTGTTAGTTCATATGTATTATTTTATATCATGCATGCATGTGCATACACACGCATACACACACACACTGTAGATTTGATAAATGTGGAATTGTTTATTAATGTGGGCAGCTATTGGACCCCATTTTTTCTGACTTGGTATTATGTGAGATTGCTTAAAAGAACTGGACTCCATTTATTGCAAAAATAATTTTCAGTTGTCATGCATGTATAGCAAAGCATGACTAATTTAAAATGATGGTCAAATCAAAACACCAATTAAAATACTAATTGAAGACATGCCTATATGTGAACTCAATGGATAAACAAACATCAAAGAACTCTGAACCAAATGTCATGCTCATATACATAAATTTTAAATAAAATATGCTGAAAAACTATTTTGCTTACTTCTACTATTTTCATCCACTTATTTGCATTAGGTGGTAGTGTCATCTGTAAGTAGTGTTTATGAATTTCTAACACTACTTAAATTAGATACAATGCTGAATTAAAATGAAGTCAAAAATCTGCGCCCCCTACTACCATATCTGGATGTTATACCTGGTCTACAGTGTGTGCATAATGTGTGTGTACAATTATTATTATTACAAATCATATAGCCACTACTACTACTAATATTGCTACTGCTACTACTACTACTAATATTGCTACTGCTACTACTACTATGTTGTTAAATATATGCTTATCAAATTAGTAGCACATTATTAAAAATAAAAACTGTAAAAAACAGACTTTCATCCTACGATCTGAATACTGATAAATGTTAGTACCAGAAAGTACTTGCTGGGGATGTGAGAACATAAGATCACTAGCAAAGAAACATTCCATAAACTCTCAAACCAGACCAAATAATTGCAGGCTGATATGCTATGCAAATAAAATAATTGAAGTTCTATAATAAATTATTAGTCAATGAAACTGTACATTTCAGAATAAATATTGTAAAACATGGAAGCATGATATTCTAAGTGAAAAATATTAAACAGGCAAAGAATACTGAAATCTAAAGTAATATATGAGAAAACAACAATATAAAAATAAACTGAAACACAATGTTAGTGAATAGAAAAAAAAAGAGAAGATATATTTTCTGAATAGAATTCATAATTATTCTACATAAAATTTCACATAAATAGAAACAATGATGCAACACTAACAATTAACTTGAATCATTTATTATAATGAAATTATAATTAATGGGATAAATAAATAAATTATGGGAGGTCAAAGTTTTTATGAATAGAATAATTACCATATTTACTGTAATTAGGGGCACTCCCAAAATTTTTACTTTTTGTTTCACTAAAAAAACCCAAAACCTTACTATATTTTCTAAAACACACGTTTGTTTCCTATTCATCCTCAGCAAACCATACATTCACAAAGTCGATATTATATTTCCAATACCTGCAGTTATAATTAAAGCATAGAAATCCCTTCACCAGTGCTACCTTCCATTAACATTCTGCAAAACTCACCCCCTCAGTTTTAGTGGGTTGTCCCAAATATTTTTCTGAGGCAATTTTGTGTTTCAGGGATAATCTCATATCTCAGGAGCTTTTGCATTATTTTAAAATTACAAATAAATTTATTTTTTTCATTCTTATAAAATTAAAATAAAACAGAAGAGGGAGGGTAGGTTTTAGAATAGTAATAATAGCAAAAGTGAAAATGGTGATTTTTCAATACATGCATGTGATTAAAGCAAAATGAAATCAATGTGATGTTTGGGTAACCAAGACAATTAACTAATAAAGAAGTACTTCAAGTGACAATAGCTGCCAGGACCAAACATCACAGTTGCAATACTTATTTTTGTTGAAAACATTTCATGGCAGTGCAGCTGCACCAGTTTATTATTTTATCTTTGATACAAAACTACTTTGATCATGACTAATCCTTAATTAATTCCCAGTAACCACTCTGAGAAAAATATAATTGCCTCAAACTGTGATTTAAAATTAAAATATGGGTCTTTGTCATGAATTCACAAAGAACCTCTAACACAGTGTTTAAAATATGGCTTTACTCAGCAAACATTTCATTTGCCTTGTTGCTGTGTTTGTGATGCATACTTAATTTTAGTGCTAATAAAATAAGTGGCTTTAACTCTACTCAAAGAATTTGAATGATTAAATTTTTTAAAAGCATTTATAAAAAAAATGAGTGAAACTTAAAAAAGTGCCCCCAAATTAGTGATTATGGTAATCATTAGAACCTCATGAATTTTGGGTGTGGGGATTGTGGAAAATAGTGGTTTGAAAATCAATTGGAAACTATGATCATTTATGTAATTCATTTGTATCCAATCTAACTTTTTTGTCAGTTTCTATCACTAATTTAATCTTGCATAAATTCATTCATCTACATTTCTGATCATATTATAAATCCATTCCAATCATTCATCAATATTTCTAGTCACAGATCATTGCATCCATTTAAATATATACAATCTAATTTTTTTGTCTATTAGAATTTACCATTAACTTAATGTTTTCCTCACTGTACATCAATCCATTAATTTATATTTGAGACTCATCAGATCACTCACCCACTATTTACAGACCCTGCAGAAATCCACCTAAACAATATTTGGTTCATAAATATACTCATATGACACCATCCCACAAATCTATAGAATAAACTTCTTACCTCATGCTCACTGTTATGTTTCTTGGTGAGCAGTGCCTGGTTAACTTTCAGCACGATCCAGTCAAAAAGTGCCCCATAAATACATTTAGCCATGGCATCCCGTGTTGCTATAGCCTACACAGAGAGATCAAGTTTGATAATATATCTATATTTTAATAAAATATTATCTCTACACTATAATTAAAGTCCAAGCAGACCAAACCAAATTATCATCTCCTTCTCTCTCTAGTGATAGAAAGCTTTTAAAAAAATAAAAAAAACTTGAATTATTAATTTTGACATTTGAATTTTACATCACTTCTCCCAATCAGAGAATAAGTATTTGTATTATTTTTTTTTTTTAAATTGTATGCCTAATGTAGCCCAAAACTGAGCTTATTCTAGACTGTAATGGTACAGCATAAAATAACAACTTCAAAAGTCAGTTTATCTTAAACTGATTTTATTATTTTTTCTGTCTAAAAAATGCAAAATTGTTCATATTTTATGATAAATCACCAAAACTTGCAAAACATTCATTAGAAAGGTTTGCTTTTTATGTTTTAAAACACATTTGTGTTCACCTAATAGAAAATAAACAAAGAATAGTTTAATAATTTGAAGGAAACAAAGGAATGCTTAATATATTTCCTACAATTAAGGGGACAAGATATTACTCAGTCATTATAAATAATAAAATATTTTTGCAGGCAATGTTATGTTTAACAATAGGGCTGTCAATTTTTTCTAAAAAGCTGCCCAGATACCCATCCAGATTTTGAACGGGTACCCTGGTACCTGCTTGAAAATTAGCATAATCTCTACACAAAGCTACTTAACCATTAAGCATGTGCTCTATTTCACACAGTAGTCAATGGTATGCATCTAGTGCCTTACTATTAGTTATGATATTTATATGTACAACATTTAATATTAATATGATCAATCATTACATAAATTAAAACTAAATAAAATGTCAACAACAATAACGCATTTAAAAATAGGGCATCAAGTTCAATCGCCTTTCGCTGACAGAGTTTCATCACAGATTGCATTTCGCCGTATCACTATTCATTGCTTGGCATGACCCCACACAGACAATGTTTTATCCATATTAAAAGTATTACAATGTTATTATTTAATTTATTGACATTAAAATACTGACAAGTTTGTTTACTGAAGTCTTATTAACATGCTACATGTGTTAATGAGCACAGGAAAGGGCATGAGCTACGATGATCCATGTCATCCATAATTAGGTGCAGTGGCTGCTATGGCCGGCACGATTTAGCAGGCCGTCATCTACGAATGGGATGCGAGTGTGACCGAGTGTGCTAAATTGAGCCACCAGTGTCAGTTCTCTCATCTATCACATGATTAGCTTGCCTCTGTCGGTTTCCTTTACACCCCCTCTGCATAACCCATTTCTGTGCCAATGGCCACCTTATCACAGGTACCTGTTCACAATTTTACTACCTGGGTATTAGCACGGCAATGGGTACCCATGTATTCATTGACACCACTATTTAACAAAATAGTAAATTCAACCAGAAATTAATGAAAAATTCCATTTTAAATTTCTAAGGTTCAGATTTCCAATTTAGTGACTGATAAAAATTATGTTTCAAGATTTTCTAATGCTCTCAATGTGTATATTAAAATTGAAGAGTTTATCTGTTCATCATACTTTCACAATCATTAATATAGTTTAAAAATACATACACAAACTATATATGCAGATTATGTATCGAAAATTTATAGGTCAGTCAGTGTATTTACTAACAGAAGTATTACAAGCAACATGTTGACAATAATTATTCCCAAACCCCATACCTAAGTTCCACCTGACAGTCATGAGCAAGAAGTCTTGAAGTGAAACTTTACAATGGGTGAAAATAAAATTAGTACACACACATTCTGATTTTATCCCTATAACCATTTACAATTTCAGTCATGCCTTTTATTTTTCTAGACTCTCTGACATTAAATTCCTGTCCCGTTTGCAAGCAAATGAAATGAATCAAGTTTCATGCTTATTTCTTTCATTTGTCAGGTGCAGGATGTTTAATACCAAGAAAATTGATACACCCATTCAGGATAAGAACAACATGAAAAGAGCAGAACTCACATCTTCCATCTTGTAGTTGATGACAAATGTTTCATCACCTGCAGTTGTGCGTTTCTGTGTCAAGGCTTCTATCACAGTCTTCTGCTTCACCTGGTTAAGCAAAAATGTATGTAAATTTTCTTCTTTCCTGAACCTTTTTCAAATTTAAATACCCTCCCAGTGCTTGCATGAGTGAGAACTTTATTCCTTGTGAGAAATGAGTATATGTTTACACGAGTAAGGATTTTTTCTTCTTTGTATGTGAGAAATTACCCTACATTATAATGACACATGCTTGCATGAGTGAGAACTTTATTCCTTGTGAGAAATGAGTATATGTTTACACGAGTAAGGATTTTTTCTTCTTTGTATGTGAGAAATTACCCTACATTATAATGACACATCTCTGTAGGTTTTGTAGTCCTGAAATTATATTTGCACAAAAGAAAAAGGAAAAAAAAAGAAAGCAAAAGGAAAATTTGAAAAAGCAAAAGTCAAAATCTGACTTTTACCATACAATGTTTTAGTCCAAGCAGGTCTCTTCACATGGAATAGCTGTGAATAGCTGAAATCCTTTCTATACTGTTCTGCTTAAATTTACATTAAAAAAAAAAAAATCAATGACTATTTTTATCATCATAGTATGTGTATGTTCACTGAATGATAGTCATAAAGAGAAATAGATGCAAAGAAAGAAAGGTCAGAAGACAAAAGAGAATGGGAAGATAGTCTTACAAAAGTTAAAGAGAAGCATAATTTAAGTTGCTTGTAATGCTATTGACAAGTTATGATGGCTAGAGCGATTGTATTATATTATTGGAACAATTTCTGGTCTACATAATTATATAAAATACCATAGTTATGCATATTACTATAGAGCAGTGATGGTGAACCTTTTAGGGACCATGTGCCCAAACTCCAACCAAAAACCCACTTATTTATTGCAAACTGCCAACATTGCAATTAACCTAAATACGGAGGTCTTAGTTTAGCAAAAACAACTTATACATGATTACAAAGAAAAACAATAACAGAGCTTTCAATGATACAAAAAGCTTTTTATTGAGAGGAGAGGTAAAAGTTTGGTTCTGCACAATTAATGTGATTTTTGCTGTTGTATTCAGACTGATAATTTAATTTGTCAAATCTTGGCTCATACTTCGTTACTTTGAAAGCAACACATGCAGCACTCAGGTCATCTGTTAGTCTGTGTCTTGTATCACATTTGATATAATTCAAAGCTGAAAACAGTTGTTCAAAAGCATAATAACTGTATTTGGCCTGTACAATAACGAGGGTGGACTTTTGGTCAATCATTGCTGAATTAATTCAAGTAAATAGTGTTTTATGACTGTATTTGGCCTGTACAATAATGAGTGTGGACTTATTTCTTTTGGTCAATCATAGCTGAATTAATTCAAGTAAATAGTGCTTTATAACTGTATTTGGCCTAGTTTTATTTTCATCATCCACCACTGTTAAAAATGTTTAAGTCATGTCAGCCAAATCTTTATTTCTGTATATTTGCTGCTATTATGATAATCATAGCATCACCTCAAAGTTACTTCTTTAAAAATACTTGCTAATCTGGGGGTGGGGGTGGGGGGAGGAGAGGAATCACTAAAAGCTTCAAAATCACATAAAAACTATAAAAACTTTAATCTGCAATGAAGTCTTCAAAATGAAGTGATTTACAAATTTAGAAGTTGTTAGTAAAAATGAAGTGAAAATGTGAAATATACAATTAAAATGTACGTTTCACATCTTATTCATATAAACTTCCCAAACACCTGAAGCAGAAAACATTAAAATTAAAATCTGTTAAACTTAGCAGTAAATCTTGAAATCAGTTTCAGTTGGGCTCAGCCCTGGATGCTAATACTGTGCAGTTGAGGATCTATATATTAAAATGGTGCAGTGGAGGATGCAGGTATTAATCATCTTGATTAGGAGGACACTACATGATTACATAGGGGAAAGGCTATAGTAAAGCATCATTGAAAAGAATGGTTTATTTAAAGGACTATGGCTATTGCTGCTTACAGGAAAAGTTTTTCTGATTATAAGCAAAAATAAACAAAACAACCCAAAACAGTAGAAGAGCTAGTAATGCGGAAGGTGGTACCTTAAGCAGATGAGAGATTATTTTCACGGTGGTTTCGTCTTTAACCACAACAGACTCATCATGGTGTTGATCCCCCTTCTGTAATATAAACAGCATTTCTATTATTAAAGGAGAAACAGATTAAATTATAAAAACAAACAAACAAATAATCCATGAAAGGATTAAACGGAATAAACTTTTAAAAAATTGCTTAAGGTTTTAATCCACTTAAAGAAAAACTTAAAAAAATATAGATTATAATAATCCATACAATAGAAACAAAAAATAGATCTAAATACCACCTCAAACAACAACAAAAAAATGATCCATTAAAGAAGAAACATAATATAAATTTAAAAAACCCCTAGATTATAATCCTTTAAAAGAGAAAACAGAAATTATTTTAAAATGAAAAATAATTATATTCCACTAAAAGAAAATGCAGAATAACATTTTAATTGTAACAAAAAAATATAAATAAGACAAACCCCAGCAAACAATTTGTAATGTTACCATACTGTGGACTATCACTTAATGATGGTAATTGGTTTCACAAAGGTCAATGCAACCCAATCCAATACAGTGTCTAGGCCACTGACTGGCATTATGTGTGCAATATTAGGCATTGGTAAAATGAACTATTAATTATCAATAAGCAATACCAAGGAAATGAATCATAATGAAAAATACTGTTAAGGCAAAGACACTTTAATATGGACTTCTAATGTGGGATCATTCTTACAATTACTGCACACAAATATCTCTCTCACTCACACATACACACACACTTGCTAAGTTCATAGCAAATATGCAAGCATTTTCAGGTACACACTGGAAATCTGCAAATCGGATAGCAAGCATTATGAAGTGTCCAGTTATCGATTTTATTCATGTGGAACTACATGTATTAAAATATTTAGAATAATGTCTTTGCTATATGAAAGAATGTTGTCACATATAATGATATATATACACATTCATTTTAAATAAAATCAGTTGAAAGGTGGGTAAATGTTTACATGAAGTAAAATATTTATACTGTTTAGATTTATCAGTAGGTTTGTAAAATATAAGTAGAAAATTGTACAAGTTAGTTTGTAGTCTTCAGACACTTTACAATACTTCTTTTTAACAGCTAACAAAACATTTTTAACAAACGCACATGGACTAAAGTATGTACTAAAGTATGCAATATTAACAAATTATGTGACTTAAAAAACTGCTAGTATTCAGTGAAATTATTACTAATTTATAGATACAAGAATTTATCTAAATGTTATTATTTAAAAAATAATAAAGGTCACAAGGTATAAAATACTTAAATAGTGATATGATATATAATGATATGTAACAAA
The DNA here is from genome assembly GCA_028829895.1 of Sinotaia quadrata. Classification (NCBI taxonomy): domain Eukaryota; kingdom Metazoa; phylum Mollusca; class Gastropoda; order Architaenioglossa; family Viviparidae; genus Sinotaia; species Sinotaia quadrata. Next base: position 126,581,304 of record CM054177.1, on the reverse strand, counting down.
TCATTTGCTAAAACAGTAAAATAGCTTTAAATGATTTATCAGGTGCAAAACTGGTAATTATTATGACCTAGTTTATCTAGCAATGAACATGTGCCATTTAATACTGCTTTTAAAAATATCCATCCATTCATTCTGCCAAAATAAGTAAAATTTGATTTGATGAACTCTCCAACAAGTTACTGTTTTTAAACTAAAATATATCTTTGTTTATCTGTAATATTTCATTGTTTTTAGCTTTGGATAATTTTATAACAATGTCTAACAAAGAGTTGTAGAGTAATACAAAAATATATGTCAGTTAAAATTTGTTTTAAAAGTGTATTTATGATTTATTAAAGTATAAAACCAGTAAGGAACATGTAATATTCTATACTGGGGTGAATTCTATCTTTAGCTCTGCTTATAAATAACAAAATACTTTGTGCCAACTTAAAACTATGTATACTATGCTGTATGTGCAATGCTATATAAATCAACACATAACAGAAGTCTACATGCTACACTTCCAAGTGTGATACTGAAAGACCAGTACCTCAAATCACATAGTATGCCTATTAATGCAGGAATCAGAAATAAATGTGTGAATGACAATGTTGTAATATATTCACTGAAACAACAACTGTTTTTTCTTATAAAATATTTATTACTAAAAAATTTCAATATTAATCAGGTCATCCAACATATACATATACAATAGTATACATTTAAAAATAAACTTTTGCTCCATAATCCAAAATCCAATTTACAGCTGCAACAATCTGTTATTTAAGAATGCAAATATCAGGCAAAATAATTATGTAGCTGCATATTTATATTTAACAATACACATAATCACTTAGGCATTAGATACAGCACATTTTTCATTTAATGAATAATATATAAAACAGTTATTTATAATAATAAAATTAATATTTTTGAAGCATTTATTAGTTAGAAATAAGTTATGTACAGAAGAGATCTATCATAATTACATGTCAGACAAACATAATGTTTCATTAATTAAAACCTACCCATATCAGGACAGACAAATATAAATTTATAGCATGAAAAATGTTTAATGTTTAAATTAGCAATAGCACCACTTCATCTGAAGCTTAATTAAGTAATCAATTTATGGAATGAGAAACTAATTGTAACATAGCAAAAGTTTTGAATTCATTCCAATTTAACCTAACAGAAAATATGAAGGATATTCAGATGTTAAGATTTGACTGTTGTAGCAAAACTGTGGCAAATAGTTCTATATTAAAACAAAATAATAATTTGTGATTATGTGTTAATTGCATTATGATCTTATATTGATATTTTGAAAAGAATCATAATTAAGCATATATTAACCCTTGAAACTGACTTATTTAATGATGTTAATGCTAAGACTAAAACTGATAATTAATATTAAATAATTTATATTCTCCTTTACATGCAAATATGACAGCATACCCCTCCTGCTGCCAGAGCCATTTTAATACTAGTCAAGTATGATAAAATGTGACTGTTCATATTAGTCAAGTATGATAAAATGTGACTGTTCATATTAGTCAAGTATGATAAAATGTGACTGTTTATACTAGTCAAGTATGATAAAATGTGACTGTTCTAGTGTTCATACTAGTCAAGTATGATAAAATATGACCGACATTAATATTTAAGTGATACATAAATATGTCCAAATATGACACAGAAAAGAAACATCAAATGATCTTGTTATTATTGTAGGGTTAGGTATGCTAGTGAAATCAAGTTTTGTCTCCAATGATTTAATTCAGAAACAAAATTCCATCTACAAGGCCAGTTTTGTTGGCTAAAATACAAAGACTGATCAAATCTGGCTTTTAGTAAGAACCTTATTTATTTTATTATTATTATAAATCAGAGATGGACTTATTTTGTAAAAAAATGTTACTTTCCATTATTTTAATATCTGAGTACTGAATATAAGCTGTGGCTCTTTGACAGTTTCATGAATGGACATGGCTGATATTTATGGGAAGTAACTCCTTTGGCAAGATTATTTTGACTTCCTCAATATTATCTATAATATTTTCTATAACGTAATAAATAATTCACACTCACAGTGAAAAAACAGAATGTTTGCATCAAATTAATATCTGTGTACTGGACAAAGAATAGCAAATATATCAACATAACAGTTTATTTCTTGAAACATTCAGCACAGGACTAAAATACAATACAAAAACCTTTGAGTCTGATAATAACAATATTCTTAAAAAAAAAAACAAAAACAAATTTAAGATTGTAACTTATATACTCACTTTTCTGAATTCAACATTTCCAAGATGGAGAACAGCTGACAGGACACAAAATATTCTAGTTTAAAAGATAAAAATAAGAAAAAAGATTTAGTTAAATAAACTGTGATTTATAAAACATATACAAAAAAATATAACAGTATTAGCAGACTGATATGAGCCAACATCATAAATGAATACAAAACAACTTACTTTCGTTGCGTCTCTGGAGAAAATCCAACCATTTCCATGGACTGCTTGAGGCGAGCAAACTCATGTTCTTCATCCACACCTTCTAGGCTGTAACACTGGCTCTGGAAGAAAAGCACAAATTGTAAGTCATATTAAACAGCTAAGTCAGTCATATTAAACAACTTCTCAGGATAGCAATTCCACCCTAGGTCAATACAAGATAAAATGAACAATGACAAACTGAATTCACACAAGAATATTCTGAAAAGTTTTCTTATCTAATTAACTGTTATGCATGGTTCGTAAAAGTTAAATTTACATCAAGAGAGTAATGTGATGGGACTTTAAATATCAGTTAAAGAGGTCACATTCTTGAACAGCACACTTTATACATCCTGTTTTATGTAGAAGCCACCCAAGCTTTACTATATTTTGTCTTGCAAGGAATGGGGAGATGGAACTTTAGTATCAGTTAGCACATTATGTTCTTTATAAACTTGCACAAGAAAAATTAAAATAAATTTTATGATAAGGAAGGGAACCAATTAAGCATCAACAGTGAATTCTTCACTGCCAGTCAGAATTACAATGACACATGCTACTCATTGCTTTCTCAACTAGTCAGAATTACAATGACACATGCTACTTATTGTTTTCACAACTAGTCAGAATTACAATGACACACTTTATTTATTGCTTTCACAATTTGCCGGAATTACAATGACACTTTGTTCATTGCTTTCTTAACTAGTCAGAATTTAACAATGACACACTTTATTCATTGCTTTCACAACTAGTCAGAATTAAAGGCCCACATTCAGCCTAATTCACCCATCTAATAAAACTTGCTCATTATTATTTATGTTGAAATGACAATAGCTTCTAAAGACTGAATGGGTTATTTATATTCACTTCCAATTTTTAAATATTTTGTGAAAGCTACATAGTTACTGAGGGGAGATGGGTGGAAGAAAGATCTGGGTGCTGAACCTTTAAGCAGAATTCTCAGGGTCATGCATTCAAGACCAACTCCAATTGGTGGTTCAAATTACTTGATGGCTCTGATCGATATAGCCTCTCCCTAGTCTGGAGCACAGTGACCCCAATGTGAAGTGTGAAGCATTTAGAAATCTTAGGATATGAGGCACTAATAAATAATTCTTCTTCTTCACTACACTTTTTTTTATTATAATTTTCAAACGAGTCAAAATATGATACAGAAACCTGAGAAAGTTTAAATTATTACAATTCAAACTCAAAGTACCAAATAATTAATACATTATTGGATTTTCTTTTAAAAACTACTCTCTAATTTCAATAAGGTATAATCACTTTACAAACAAATAAAATTATTCTTCACATATTATATTGTGATGACTGACCCCAGTCATAAACACTCACATGAATTGATTGTCAAATAATGGCTTAAGTATCCCACACCCACCCCTCTTCTAAAAAATAGATTACAAGTAAACCTACCTTCTAGAAAGGCTGATCCTTATCCCCCAGCTGGGAAAATACCTGAATGTTCCAGACAACTCACTAAACTAACCAATGAAAGCACAGATCAGCCATGTGAATGAATGTACCAGAAACTCACCTATAAACTATTAGTCGAATGCACCTGACCATTGAGGTAACACATATTTTGGCTCCCTGTGTTAACAAAGTATACTCATACTACTAACCTTATTGTAGACTATCAACACAGAAGGAAATCATCCTCTGTATATATTACTGCCGAAGGTATGTGGTTTTGTTTGCCTAACTAATATTAAATTCATTGTTTATCTCTGGACATTAACCTTATTTTATATTGTTATATTTCACTCATGATATTAAATTATGATGACCATGTAAGAGTGTTCTATCAGAGAACACTTGAGGACAATTTCTTAGCCCATGTGTATTTTATTGGCAGATCAGCTATCCGAGGCTTTATCTTGGATGTCATTTGATCTTGGGTGTTGGTTTGACAAGCATTGAGCCGTATGTCACACCAGTTCAATGGACATGCACAATAACAACATTCACTGAAACCATAGGCTATAGGTCAGACAATCTAAAGCTATATATTTATAAAGTCACAACTGCACAGCTTCAGTCAAGTTGTAGATACATTCTACCAAATCACTTTTAGAGTTCGCTCAGAAACATTTAGTGTTCTCTTATATCTCATTTATAGCTCATTCATATGAATGAACCAAATAACTACTACAGTGCCATAGGACTCAAAATGAACATTCTTTTATGACACATGTGGCGATTAGGCATTATAATTATATATATATATAAACTCATATAAACTCTAATTGAAACTGTTGAACTATTTGCTATATGTAACCATGCTATCTAATATTATTTCTTGTTTAATATAATTATTGTTGATACACAGACCACGTATTAGCATGACTCACATGTTATATGTTGTCTGTCACCTGTATTTATTTACTATCCTGGCTGTATCTACGGAGCTCTAGAACCATCACTCTTCTATTGTACATTGTCTATCATTCATTTTGCCAGCCAGGAGTATGTTTTTGGGATTAGCCTAAGGTTATGGGTGGCTGGGGAGGTGGAGAATTAACAATTGCCCATCTCCCAGCAAAATGTCCCATTGATGCTCATTTATCCCTTCCATGGGCTCTATGGACATCTTTTTATAAACAATCCATAAACAATGCTTCTCAAATTATTAAAGTGTTAAGTAGCAGAGAGTACAATATTAAATGTTATTCATACCATTAAACTTATTAGGGGGAGGAAAGGCAAGTCTGAAAAGAGATATGCAAATGTTCTAAGCTTGAAAAAAAACCAGACTTAAAACAAAATGGCACTAATATCACACTCCTTGGTTGGTTCAGTTCAAATCTGATTGGGAAACATATCCTTTTCAAGACCAGACTTACGTGTTACTAAAATTCAATACTGATTTAAATCATATCCTTTTCACATGCAAGACCAGATCTATGTGTTACTAAAATTCAATACTGATCTAAATCTTATCTTTTTCAGGTGCAAGACTAGCTTATATATTACTAAAACTCAATATTGATCTAAATCATATCCTTTTCACATGCAAAGACCAGCATATGTATTACTAAAATTCACTACTGATCTAAATTATATCCTTTCCATATGCAAGACCAGACTTAAGTGTTCCTAAAATTCACTACTGATCTAAATCATATCCTTTATATATGCAAGACAAGACTTATGTGTTCCTATAAGAATGATTGAAAAACAAAATTTGTAAGATAATGTTTCAGACATGTTTTGGTAAGGATTAAGTACATCTTTACAAAATGTAACATTTACAAGCTAATTGATATGTATATTTTTTGTGCTTGAAACAATTTTTACTTAACAAAATAAACAGGATGCAACAAATTCATTGTTGCTAGCCTCTCTATTGGATTGGTAAAACAAACATTTACTTGTTATAATTATATGATTGTTTGTCTTATATTTATAAGTTAGACTTTAACCTCACTTCCTAGACTTCCTTGACAAATTCTAACAATTAATAAGGAAAACAATCCCATAAAATCCACAAAACCTATATTCTTTTTTCATCTTTTCAATCACATTCTAATCCAATAAACAGATTTTATCAACATATACTAGCAGTGTTATGATGTTAAAAACATATTCTGCTATTTGTATGTTACTAAAATTCTCCTAGCAAATGAAATTATAATTAAAAAAAGCATTAAAAACAAGCATTACAAACAGGTTTACCATTTTTGTATGTGTCCTTCACTTCATTTACCTGACCAAAATAGTGGGATTATATCTATCACATCCTACAGAGTGTTTATTTCCCTGGGTTTTCTTTGCACAACTCCCAAAAATGTGTAAGAATTTGCATTCTTGGGAAGGCAAATTATTGCTTATGGCTGAAATTGTATACTATCTTTACTATTTATTCTTCAGAGAGGTATCATTGTAATTATATATTCATTGCTAACTGTTGGTTAGGAGGTAAACTATTTTTGTTTAACTGCAATCAGCTATTTTTTTTATACCTCCTGTGAATATATATTTGTACATACTTGACTGACAGGAGAGCAGAGGTCACATGAATCTATTGCTTGCATCTACTTACTCACTGTACAATCCCAAAACAGAACTTGAGCATGTAATTTTAAGTTGCAAGAATGAAGAACGTGAGTGTATACTTATTAATTTAAGAAGAACAGGAGGGGTGGTGGAGTGTAATTAAACTATATAAGCCAAACTAAAACTTAAGTTAACACTAATTAAGACTGACGAACCTCATCTGCATTTCAGAGAGCTGCTGGGGGTTTTGGTCTGGGATCCAGATACTTAGATCAGGAGTACTGCGATAGTCTGATGCTAAAACAGAGGAATGCTGGCTCAGAATAGACTGCATATGACACTGTACAGCTTTTTTACCACCAATGATACATATGAGTCAAAAGAAAAGATTCAGAACCCTTGTGCATGTTATAGCACATGTTCAGTTTTAACTCACTGTAACTTGTAACTTTTATTTTGTTATTTTATCATCAAATTATTGTTATCTTAATTCATCATCTTAATTAATTCTTTGAATGACTGATAATTGGGATTGACTGGAGCAAGCCATGTATTGGATGATCAAGTTAATAAAGAGAAAAAGATAATATTTGCAATCCCAATGGCAACATTAACTAGTCTGCTCATCATTATGTTAAGTTGAATAATTTTCCCACTAGATTATTGCAACAGGAGTTAACATAGTGATAGGAGGAGTAGGCTAGGCCATGGGGTTATTATTAGTATTGATACTGGACTTAATCTCTTGTCTTGAATATACAACAATAATATTTCTTCTTTTCACTTAACAAAATGGGTAATTATAATAATGACATTAGGTGCAAAATATAAATTCTTCCAAAAAGTTTCTTTATTTAAAGAAAAGGCAAAAAAAAAAAAAAAGCTAGATATTGCAATAACTTAACATGAAAGGTCAAATCCATATATAAATGAAAACACTGCAGAATTTGAGGATTGCCTGAACATAAAGTAACTTGTTAAGTGCTGAGAATTTACCCCCCCCCCCCAATAGAACTCTTAAATGCAGGACATCCAACAGAAGGCCACAAAGTGGAATGTTTGCAGTTTGATGTTACTTGCATGAGTGAATCATGATAGCTCTGTATAGCACACACTGACAATGGTGAAGTTGTGAATCATACTCTCTTCTACCTATTTAGTCCCACCTATACACTAAAGGTCTGGTCAGATCACCTTAACCCAGTTTGTCCAGCCAATCATTACAGGTCTGGACAGAGCACCTCAACCCATTTAGTCTGCCCAATCACTACAGGTCTGGAGAGATCACCTCAACCCACTAGTCAACCTAATTACTAAGGTTTGGACAGATCATCTCAAACCATTTTGTCCACCCAATCACTACAGGAATGGACAGACCACCTCAACCCATTTAGTCCACCTAATCACTACAGGTCTGGGCAGATCATCTCAAACCATTTAGTCCACCCAATCACTACAGGTCTGGAGATCACCTCAACCCATTAGTTCACCTAATCACTAAGGTCTGGACAGATCATCTGAACCCATTTAATCCACCCAATCACTGCAGGTCTGGACAGATCACCCTTAAATTGTACCTCTGGATACCTCTACCCATTTAGTTCTCATAAATTGTAGCTCTGGTGTCATGGTCAAAGGGGTAGTAATCATGAAAATTAATTTTTTGGGATTTACTTTCTTACCTCCCTTTGACATCCCGTGATGTACACAATGTATCAATGTGCAGGAGTGGTGTGATGTACATGCACTGTCAGATGAACAGAAGTCGTTGATTTTGATTATTACAGTATGTTTGTGTACGTGCATGTTTATTTTGTGCTTTCAGCACTTTAATTTGATTTATTTGTTTATATATTTGTGTTAGGTGATAGATAAATAAGTTAGCAATACATAGATATGTATTTAATCTTTAAATGTCCATTAAATAGAATTCTTAGAGGGACTATTTTTTGTCATTAGAAGTGAAAGCATCTTAGGTGGTGATTTGCACCAAGGACAATAGAACGTTAAGAATCTCGAGCTTGTTTTTCTGGAAGGCCATGGAAAGTGGATTTTGTTACCTTTTTATTTTATTTTATTTGTCATTTCCGTTGTTCATGTTCCTCATCCCATGAATGTTGTGAGTGGATGTTTCTGAATGGACAACTAACACTGTATGAGAGTAGCCCCATTTTGTTAGAATATTTTTTTCTTTTAGTTCTTTTTCAAGAGATGGGCTTTTTTCTCTTTATTGCGAAAGTATGTTGGTATGGTTGTTTGTTTGTTTGTTCCGTTCGTCCCTCACATCACATTCACACCGTTACTCACACATACATGCTGACTTTTACATTTACCCCACATGCAGAATAAAGATTTTTCCCACAAGAATAATGTTGATATCTGTATGTAAAGATGGTTAATTTTTACATCCTGGCCATTCGATGTAATCTCAGCAAATCACGGCAGCTGATCTGACCCCCCTAACCATCGAGGAGGAGAGAGAGGCTGGTGACAGTCAGCTCTCCACTCTATCATCATCAACACTCCGGGACATCTCGATAGTACCTCTATTCATTTAGTAATAAATTATAGCTCTGGAAAGTACCCATACCCATTTAATTATCCTCATAAATTGTAGACCTGGGCAGATACACTGATTCTCTTCTTGACCTACTTCAGCAACACCACTGTTGGTTTTTGAAAGATTATCTCCATTCCCAATAATGCTGAAACTACTACCATTATTGGAAAGATCTAATGTCATTCTCCTTGACAGATTTCACTGATATCAGTACAGAAATAAAGATTTATCACTTTTCTTTTCTGAACTGACATCAAGTGGATTTAAAAAAAGAATATATTAAATATCTTTCTTATGTACCTGATCTAATCCTCTCTGGATTCTGGAAATCAGATTTCTCTTTGAAATGACACTGCTGTGGATTTGGGAAAGATGTCTTTCTACTCTCTTTCACTAAACTTCCATAAAATGTAGACTTCAACAATATATTTCTCTTCCTTCTGAATCTCTCTGCACTGATATCCGTGTGAACTTTAAAAGAGATATACTTACTATCCTTGACCTACTTATTTGAACGATACTAAAGTAAAATTTTTGAAATCTGTTACTTCTCTTCTTGATATATATTTTAATCTATTTTAAATGTGCAACAAAAAACCGTTTTTAATCACTTTTACCTGCTGATCTGCTCTAAGTAATTTTGAAAAAAAGTTCCTAAATATGTGGACATACTTATCTACAATGTCACAAGTGTGGAATTTTGAAATCTGTTTCTACTCTCTTTGACCTACTTATCCGCAATGGAATATGGACAAAATAAACGTATCTGCACTTGTTTCGCCATGAAATAACTCTTCCTACTCTCTTTGACCTAATTATATATAATGACACCACTGTAAATTTTGTTCATCTAGCCATGACTGACTAACATGCTGATTGGTACTGTCACCTACATGGAATTCTGAAATAAATGTTCATGCTTGTCCTGATCCACTGGGATTTTGGAAAATGTATAATGTCCTTGATCTAAGTGCATTACCAGAACTACCACCAAGGTGACTTTAGAAAATTCATCTCCTACTTTCCCCGTCTACGACTGATTTTACAGTGGAGTTATGTTTTATTTTTAACATCTCGATCAAAGATCTTTTTGACTCACTATACTGACCATAGTATGTGGAAAGATATGTTCTGTTGGCGCCCACCACACTCTTCTGAAAATTTGAATGTATTTGGCCATATGGGTCCTCATTTCTTCCTGCTGTCAGCATAGTCTGTGTCGTTCGCCGAAAAGGACAACCAATCAGAGACAAACAAACAATTCAGCAAACTACCAAATAACGGTTTAAGCGCGAAGGTTGTACTGTTTTGAAAGACCGAGCTGTGTCACCAGCAAAAATATTAGCGACCTAAGACGCGTCAGTGTCGCGTTGCAGACAGGCTAAGAAAAATAAAAATAAAATAATAATACACGCACGGATGCTAACGAAAACGAAGCACTTACTGATTTAGCAAATAATTGTAGACCGACGCCCCTAAACAAGCGCTTGAATGCAGGCACTCTTAGTATTAATTAATAAAGTCACTCAAGTTGTATCGTCACTACGCCTGAGAAATAGTACACCCGAAATTCGTTTACACAGGCACACGCATGCACACGCGTGACAACGGAAATCTACTAGTACAATGTGCTGAGCTGACTCAGCGAATTACGACTCCAATATATTTTCATATTTACGCGCCAATCCCCCCCCACCCTTCCATGTCATCAACGAGCAGCGCACTTTTACGTGATACATTCATACCATACCCACTAAATTATCTGTCCTAACACACAACTACTCGCCACACATCCCTACAACAAACACACTGCTCTTTGTTTTTCCTTATTTAGGAAAAAAAAAAGGTCGACAATATATATGGTTTCCACTAAAAAGAAAGAATCTACACCCAAATGTATCAATTCTAAGTATACTTTAAGGCTAATCTCACCCTGACAGATGTATCTTAAGAGCATGCCATTTTATCACTGGTGCCAGCATCCCAAAGGAATTCCTCTCTACTGACACCGCGGAAGCTTATCGCAAGTGCGATGTGTAACAGTACTTCCATCATGGGTGCATGAAGCAGGGGCTAGATGCAACCGTGGCACAGCGATCTTTATTTACAACAACTACACCTACTGTTAGAGCTTTTAAAGCAACAAAACTATCTCAATCAGCGTTAACGAGTTCAGAAGACAGCTCGAGGTTTTACCAAACATGACAATACACAAAGTAACGAAAGCAATATTTGTTAGTAAAGGTCGCGAGTTCTGATGATTGTCATAATTGAGATTGTACAGAATTATTCGATACCCGCTGTGAGGAAAGCCTATGCAATGCGACCTGTTATCAGCCAGGGTCTGCAATACAATATCGATAGGTATGCACGCATGTGTGCGAGAGAGAGAGAGAGAGAGAGAGAGAGAGAGAGAGAGAGAGAGAGAGAGAGAGAGAGAGAGTGAAGGAGAGCATTAAGTGAAAAAGATTAGTTTTCAAATAAATTATGTTTTTAATCTGCCTGATTATACATACACTCTGAAACATCACGACGATTCTTAAAGAAAACTGGAATGAATATTTATTTAATGGTTGATATTTTATAGTACAACACCAAAGTTTTATGTTTAAAATCAACAGTAAAGAATGTAAAACTGCCAGATCTAGGATTGGGCCTGGAATTTTGAGGGTTCCTGCAAGAGGGTGGGACACTGAAGAGGGGTGTGTGTGTGTGTGTGTGTGTGTGTGTGTGTGTGTGTGTGTGTGTGTGTGTGTGTGTGTGTGTGCATGTGGAATAATAAAGACATGAGTTTAAAGTCAGAAAAACTTCCCGAACGCAAATTAGCAGTATGTTACTATGCTTGGCTTGTCAGGTGCTGGCAAGCAAACAGGTAGGGAAGAGAAATTCCAGCTGAAGATTTTGATGTGTTGGGACACAGCCACATATCATGGTCTATTCTTAACATCACTGGTAAGAAAGTCTGACCACTATAACTGAAGCTGATGGCAGTGAGAATGTTTGGCAATTATGACTGAAGTTAAGGGCAGTGAGAAAATGTGACCATTATAAAGTTGAAGGCAGTTAGAAAATATGACCATTATGACTGCATTGAAGGTAGTGAGAAAATGTGACCATTTTGACTGAGATTAATGGCAATGAGAAAGTCTGACAATTATGACTAAGTTAAAGCTGTAAGAAAATGTGACCATTATGACTGAAGTAGAAGGGTGTGAGAAAGTCTAACAAATGAAGTTGAAGGAAGTGAGGAAATGTAACCATTATGATTGAAGTTGCAGACAGGGAGAAAATGTGATCATTATGACTGAAAATGAAGGAAGTGAGAAAGTCTGACCATTATAACTGAAGTAGAGACAGTGAGAAAATGTGACCAGTATGACTGAGTGATGGCAGTGAGAAAGTCTGACCATTATGACTGAGAGTGATGGCAGTGAAAAAAATATGATCATTATGACTGAGAGTGATGTTAGCGTGCTTTTACTTTGTGGTCACAGTGAAAAAATATGATCATTATGACTGAGAGTGAAGGTAGTGAGAAAATCTGACCATTATGGCTAAGGATGATGGCAGTGAAAAACTCTGACCATTATGACTGAGAGTGATGTTAGCGTGCTTTTATTTTGTGGTCACAGTGAAAAAATATGATCAGTATGATTGAAATCAGTGAACCTTGTTCCAAGCCAGTGAGGATATCATTGAGGGGAGATGATAGTCTGATCAAGACCACAACTGATTAAGTGTCCACAGGTGGTACTGGTATGGAAAATGGTTATTGATTGGACCCTGAGAGTCAAACACGCAAGCAAATATAAACAGATATGATAGCATTAAATTTAAGTAAAATAAATACATGATGTAATTAGAAAACAGTTCCTTTTTCTTAAATTAACTACATTTACAAACTTTTTCAAAGTAACTCAAAAAGAAAAATTTGTAAAGGATAACTCCGATTTACAATTTATTGCAGTCATTGTGGTGTACAAGAAATGGGGATTTATCTATCAATTCAAACTGCATGACAATACAGAATTTCTTACAATCGTTACAATCTCTGTGAGTACCGAGGTTTTATCCGTCAGTTGCCAACAACAGAAAGGCGAGCTAGAAGTCCTTATAACTGTAAGAATATACGTCAGTTGCCAACAACAGAAAGGCGAGCTAGAAGTCCTTAGAACTGTAAGAATATACGCGGGAGAAACGAGGTCAGCATAATTAACTGCAATTAACAAGTGCAATATTTACATTTCCTTCCGATGCGGTAGACTCCGTTGGGTAGTCGTCGTGACGCGCTGATTCCATCTAATGCGGAGTTCACACTGGAGAATAAAGCATTGTCTAATTTATGTGATCAGGTGCAACCAACTGGCGTCTTTCTTTTGTTTTCTCTGATATATGTACACTGAAATGTGCACGAACGAAAGGCATCAGATGCTCAGATCTGGTCCAAGCTGAGGAGAAATGTAACAAACCGAATTAAACATGCGTGCGATATGTTCGCTTGTGTTTATCGAAGAAAATCTAGCCCCAGTTCCATTAGCTTCGTAAGAATATTTCATTACTCTTTCAAGAAAACCGCAATACCAAGAAATTTATTAGGCATTTAATTTATCCCTTCTATACATTATATCTATCTCATTTTAAAAAAATAATAATAATAGTACATAAATGAGAAAATTGCGCGAGAAGGCAGTACTTAACTCCCACTCTTTACTAGCCCCACATACGCAAACGGTTAAAATTTCGCGATGCGATGTAAGAAAAAACAACTGCTGCATGCTGTACCTTTAAAAAAAAATAAACATAAACAAAGTCAGCAGGAGAATATCAATAACGATAATTAATAATTAGTACGTATGGCTTTCCGCGTACGAACTCACTTCGCCTGTTCACAATGTACAATCCGTGACATTAACTGTACTGGAGACCACATACAAGAAGAAATGGCAATTTATTATCCCAAGTGCGACAGATTACCACCACGCAATGCGAGCCAAGGAAAGTGGTGATATTCTTTCTATCGTTAAAACTGCTAGAATAACGGACGTCAACAACATGCATAAAGGTACTTTTATTTTTTTTTATATAAGCCACAAACATAACCATAAAAATTAGACGAAGCTAGCTTAAAACAGTGGCTATGTGTACGCATTTGTGTGCATGTGGTTGCTTAAGTGTGTGTCCGCACGTGCTTAAGAAAAAATAAAGATAGGGTGGACGCCGCTTTAGTTTACAAAGCTAGTAGATCAGCTTATTTCCTTGAGCAACTACAATATCACTTTCTTCTTTCTTCATTTCTTTTTTTTAATACATCAACTCGAACGTGGGTTTTCATCATAATCGGTTTACCATTCTGGGTATACCTTGCGTTTTGGTGTGGGTGGGCACTGTGTTTTGGTGTGGGTGGGCACTGTGTGTTGGCTCACTAGAGAAGCTCGAGAATTTGGCCTAACTTGTAAATTAAAAGAAATTTTCCAAAACCGTTTTGCTATAACGTAAAGACCATTTGAAACGCGTACTTACGGTAGGAACAAAGCAGGGTAAGTGGGCGCGGAGGTGGAGTAGTGATAGAGGGACGGAGGGAAGGAGAGAAGGAATAAGGGGAGAATTATTGAGAGGGTTGTGGAAGGAGAGAGGGAGAGACAGAGAAAGGCAAAATGAGGGATGCAGCGAACGAGAGCGAAACAGAAATGAGAGATGGAAAGAGGGAGGACTGGAGGAAAGAGAGAGAGAGAGAGAGAAAAGATGCTACAGACAAAGTTTGTTTATTTATTTGTATTTTTACGTGGACTGATCCACATGTTCTCTCACGGCGGGACATTCCAGGTGAACATGATAAAAACTCTGGTAGAAGTGAATAAAAATGGATTAAGTTAAAAATTAAAACAGGCTATAAAAAGAGGGTAGGTCATTTAAAAAGAAAAAGATTATTAATAGCAGCAAATTATGAGTTGTATACAAATTTACTTAAAAGTATGGATAACATCAATATTGCTTACAGTTTATAAAATAAAACAGTTTAGAGTTCTTTATCATTTGAGATGGTACAAAATAAAGTTTTCAAAAGGTAGAGTTAAAGTATTCCAAAGAGTTAAAGAACTTAAAGAAAGGAATCCCCTAAACTTTTTATCTACTACATCAGAGTACTATAATACTCAGTTCTCTCTTTCTGAATTAAAGGAGTCTTTGCTAAAGGCTACAGACAATGCTGCCGACCCTGATAATATACAATGTCAGTTTTTAAAGCACCTCCCTTTTGCAGCTTTAAAATAGCTTGTTAACTTTTAATATTTGGTTACTGGTGATTTTCCTCCTTGAAGAAAGCCGGAGGCTATGGAGAGAGTGAAAAAGAGAGCTATGTATAATGGGGGGAGGGGGGAAAGACACTATGGAGAGAGAGAGAGAGAGAGAGAGGGAGAGAGCGAGCTATGGAGGGAAAGAAAACTATGTATAGAGGAAACTAGAGAGGGTATTCAGATTAAGGCAATGCCACTACAGAAACAGATAAGAGTTTTTGTAAAAAGAACGGCACTTAATGATCAGTATCTTTTGGTCGCATGCGTATACAAATCTATACCTGACGGAGGATTTTATTTTATTTTTAAATTTAACAGGACAATACAAACTACGTTCACGTACAACTAGGACGGTTACCTAAATACGTTCAGAGAAAAACAAGCCACAGCTTCGAGTAAAGGGTTTAGCGTTGAAATAACGAGTCCGTCGGACGGAGGCTGTCAGATGACGACAAATGGCTTAACTAAAGTTACATTATAACGCGGTGCTGCAGATACACAGTTCATGTTCTCAAGGCTGTCAGATGACGACAAATGGCTTAACTAAAGTTACATTATAACGCAGTGCTGCAGATACACAGTTCATGTTCTCAAGGCTGTCAGATGACAAATGGCTTAACTAAAGTTACATTATAACGCGGTGCTGCAGATACACAGTTCATGTTCTCAAGGCTGTCAGATGACGACAAATGGCTTAACTAAAGTTACATTATAACGCGGTGCTGCAGATACACAGTTCATGTTCTCAAGGCTGTCAGATGACGACAAATGGCTTAACTAAAGTTACATTATAACGCGGTGCTGCAGATACACAGTTCATGTTCTCAAGGCTGTCAGATGACGACAAATGGCTTAACTAAAGTTACATTATAACGCGGTGCTGCAGATACACAGTTCATGTTCTCAAGGCTGTCAGATGACGACAAATGGCTTAACTAAAGTTACATTATAACGCGGTGCTGCAGATACACAGTTCATGTTCTCAAGGCTGTCAGATGACGACAAATGGCTTAACTAAAGTTACATTATAACGCGGTGCTGCAGATACACAGTTCATGTTCTCAAGGCTGTCAGATGACGACAAATGGCTTAACTAAAGTTACATTATAACGCGGTGCTGCAGATACACAGTTCATGTTCTCAAGGCTGCTAAGGTGAAATCGGTTTAGTGCATGAATTTAAAGACACTTATGCCTCTAATATACGCCACAAAACTGTGTGGGTCATTGATTCTTCGTTTTTAAATGTGGTTTTTAAAAGTCACGATGGATTGTTTAGTAATAGTTTAGGGTTATGTATTCCCAGCACACACGTCACACGCTAATAAGTATTTTGTTTTGATTAAAAATGTCTATTCAAACTGATCTACTACTTCCCCATGGACATAAAACCGTTCCTTAAACTGCTTCACAAAAGTTCAATCAAGAACTTAGCACGGCACTAGGTACTGTCGGTGATATATATGCATACAATTCATTAATGCCATTCACCTTCCCCACAAAAAGAAAGTAAACATTCCCACCCCACCCCCTCTTAACTCCAATGTGCTGCAAAGTGACTGTACCGTGTCTACAAGTATCTGTACGTGGGAAGTATGTCACGTGGTGGCATACACAAAGTTAAATAACATCTAAGCGCACCGCTCACACCATTACAAATAGCAACAACACAGTATTACTTTTAGATGTTATTTTTTTCCTTTACACTTGCTGACATCAAGCGGAAGGTTTTCGAGGAATCTATGTGGTTTCTCTCTGTCTCGTACACACAAGTTAAAAGCATACGGTGAGCTTGAAATGCACAACAACAACAACAAACAAAAAAAAGAAAGAAAAAAAAAAAGAAACGCGTTCTCTTCTCCTTTCGTTTTTACTAAGCAGACTGTGAGATGAGAACGGCCACGAACTTGGTATTTGGTGTCTAACCTTTGACCTAAACCTCCATCCTTGTTTACTTTTAAGTGGAGGTGACCACGATTTAAAAGCTCGTGAGGTTTATTTCGCCCGCTGAAACACAAGCATTTATTTTCTTTGGCTGGCGATATATAATATATTGTCAAAACCCAACTCCCTGTAAATAATCTTTTAGGTAACTGCTCAAGCAGGCCAAAAAATAACAAAAAAACCTATACATTTCGCATCATTCTTCTGTTATATTAAGATTCCTTGCCCTCGCGGGTTACGTTTATATAAAAAATGAAAAAAATAATAATTAAAAAACAAAAAAAAAATATGTCGCATAAAAATATATCTTTCTTGAAGATGCTCTTTCTTTTAAAAACAGAACAAAACCCCGATATCACAAAAGCTTAATAATAATTTTATTTCTGAGTTATGGTAATAAAACTACATGTGAATATCAAGCTTACATATGCGTGTTTGCGCGCGCGTATGTGATGTTCAAATGACGTATGGTTCCTTATATAACTTTGTCTTCCGAAAACACACCGAAGGTCTGATAAATAAACGTCTTTTCAAAAAGCAAATGAAGTGAATACTAACTTAATATTAGTTTTAATTTATAATTGATACGCGAAGTCAAAATCAATACTTGAAGACGAAAATGAAAAACAAAAGGAGCTGTTATGATTAAATGATTTCTGGGTGCGGTCCTTCTGTGTTATGCTCGCTCGCTCGCTCGCACGCACGCACACACACACGGAAAAAGATGTGAGAGTCCCCCTTGCATTTTTATCTCTCCTTTCGGTCCCCCGGTCTTACAAGGTGCCAAGATGCGTTAACAGTTTGGTCTAGTTGTAGATGGGGCAAGCAGTACCTGCAGCATTACAGTTATATCTGGCTTGTGTTGAGATAAGAAAAATAAAACCGTAAATAAAGTATCAATTGAGCAATTTAATCAAGAGAATCGATTAACAGCTAACTAATTCATTATTTTTTAAAATAAAGTTTTAAAAAAAAAATTACTCAAATAAACAGCTACATATTTAAATGTCAAGAGGTCTCATAGACTCAAACTATTATAGCCACTGAGTTATATAGCTCAACGGCTGTTAAAATGTTAATAAACTCAGTTTTACTTTTAGCCACTGAGTGATAAAAATCAGTGATTGTTAAGTAGTTAATAAACTCAGACTGTTGTAACCATTGACTTATACATCAGTTAAGTTAAAAAACCCGAACAGTTTATCCATTGTATGATACATATCAGTGAATTAAATGGTTAGTAAAGTCAGATGGTGCAATCAATGAGCTGTACTGAAGTAGTTAATATATATTAAACCCATTTATAGTCACTGAGTCATACAGGATGCTGGATGTAAGGATATATAGTTAACAAACTCACATTGTTGCATTATTTTACCTGGTGAAATAAAAGTATATTTTTTATCTGGCTTGTGATACATACTGTTAAACGCCTCAGTCATGTGTTAAAAACAAGCACGCACATACATGTAAATAATTATCTAAGTAACTGTTCAAATGGACAAAGCAAGTCTACGCATTTCACGTCAATCTACTGTTAGATTCCCTGCATAATTTCTTTATTTTTAAACAAAAAGTTGATTTAAAAGAAAATAAATGGTATAAGAGATCTTTCTCCCTGAAAATGCTTTAACAAACGGACGCCTCAAAAGCGAAATTTAATAATAAATAAACTGTGAGTTGCTGTAAGCTGGTTAAACCTTGACTTATAAGCATTGTTGTCAGCTGGTTGAAACTGACTCTTGCCATGGTGTTGTCAGTTAGTTAAATTGTGAATGTTGTCAGCAAGTTATACTTGACTGTTATAAACTAGTTAAAGACAACCTGACTGAAGAAATACTTCAACAGAAAGATGAACCAAGCCAATGATTACTAAATTTTAAAATGTAGCTGTCAGAATTTTTTTTTTTTAAAGATGGTAATAATGAATCCCAAAACAAAATTTTCAAAATGCTTTGGACTCCAAATTTCGATTTGTAGATATTAATTGTGGAGAAGCAAAACTGGTGGTAGAGATAACATCTGTGTTCAAAATCACAGGTAATCCTGGAGAAGTGAAGGAGGTGGTTTAAATGACATCTGTGTTCAAAATCACAGGTAATCCTGGAGAAGTGAAGGAGGTGGTTTAAATGACATCTGTGTTCAAAATCACAGGTAATCCTGGAGAAGTGAAGGAGGTGGTTTAAATGACATCTGTGTTCAAAATCACAGGTAATCCTGGAGAAGTGAAGGTGATAGTTTAAATGACATCTGTGTTCAAAATCACAGGTAATCCTGGAGAAGTGAAGGTGATAGTTTAAATGATATCTGTGTTCAAAATCAGGTAATCCTGAAGATGTGAAGGTGATAGTTTAAATGACATCTGTGTTCAAAATCACAGATAATCCTGGAGAAGTGAAGATGGTGGTTTAAATGACATCTGTTTACAAGTACAATAAATTGGACGCTGAACGAAAGCGCATCGTTTTGAAGATGTTTGTTTCGTTATACCATACATAAGAGTGCAGCACTTTTCTAATTTCCGGTCCTAGTTTCAGGCTTTCAAAAGCAGGATGCCCCTTTGTAAATAAAATAAATAAATAAATGTGAACGAAGCAAACATTTCGAATGTAATGATTAATGTTGCAGAAGTAAGTCAGGGTTAAAAAGGGCCCTCTGCAGTTAGCATCAAATGACAAATGACAAGCCGCTGTTTCAATGGGCAGAGGGCACAATGACTTTCTCCAGTAATGAAAAATATTAAATAAACGAGTAACAAAGACGCCCAAATGCACTAAAATTTTTTTTAAAAAACTGTTCCTTCCATTATTAAGTACTCTGGGTCAATAATTATGTATTGGTAGTAAAAGCGTGTTACTAATTCCAGATACTAAACATGTACGTGCAGTATAAAGAATGTGTATATGTATACCTGTCCGAACTGTAATGTACGAAAACTGCCAGGGGTGGGACGAAATTCGTAGTGACGAAAATGTTCACACGATCGCAATCTACTATATAGACCCAGATTGAAAACTAAAGTTACTGAGAGAAAACATCTCATTGATTTATACTTATTACTCTTACTCTCTACATTCTACAACATACGCATACACGAACTGACCAAGATGACATTCCTGCATCAGCGCGTCTATTTCCCCACTTTTCGTAATTTAGATTTTGTTCTCGTCTTTCTGCAGTGACATTTAAGATGACACAATTCTGCATGACGTTTGAAAGAAAATACGTCACACACACACACACACCCTGTGTGTATGTACATTTTATACGAGTTAATTTTATTCCATTACTCTGGTAAGTCACTTCCTCTCTCCTTCCCCCCCCCCCCCCGCCGCCCTCCAGTTAAAATAAAAGAAAATGGGGGCAGGGGAGAAGGGTTTGTGCAAGGGTAGAAACATCCTGTCAGTTTAAAGTTTGCTGTGAAATTCTTCCTAAAATTAGTCGAATATCAATATCATATATAAACACATCAGGAACTCGTTTGAAATAAAGCTGTAATTTACTAGTCTCTCAATCTCTCTCTCAAGAATGGTGAACTCACTGTTAGTCATACTGGTCTAGAATCAGAAACCGAGTGTTCTCTGACTAGCAAACCGAAGTTCAGTCCCTACGGTTACTAATACTATATATATGTTTTAATCTCAGTTAAACTATCTTATTTAATTACAACCACACAAAGATGAAAAAGAAATGATAAAATAATAAACTCTAAGCTGTTAATAAATAAAAGAAACCCACACAAAATCAAGCACTCACTCTTATATCAAAAGACAATCATAAAAAAAAAAAAAAACATAATAGACCACCACCCCGGTCTCTGTTCACTCTCAAACCCTTCTTTCTCCCTCAACATGTGAACATACTCCTCTGCAACACGGTGCTAGTCCGCTAAACTTCTTCTCGTCACCGACAATGGCCCGACTCAGTGTCGCGACCTTTTCGCCAAAGTCAGCTGTAAAAGAGAGTAAGTTCGGGATTACTCTCCAAACTGACTGCTGTCTACGATAGCCCGATCTCCAGTCAGTTGTAAAAGAGACTAAGTCCAAGATTACTCTCCAAACTGCTGTCTACGATAGTCCGATCTTTAGTCAGCTGTAAAAGTCCGGGATTACTCTCCAAACCGACTGCTGTCTACGATAGCCCGATCTCCAGTCAGCTGTTTTCAACCACCCAGGCTCGTGTAACACGGGGTCTCATGAATATCCCCAAGTATAATACACCTGTTCACTCGCACTGAATACAAAGCAAGGGTGTGATACAAAACCCCATGGGTCCTAACTGCTATTGTATTATTAGCTAAAGTGGTGTTCTCAAATACAGAATAAAAATCAGTTGAAACAGATGACACACTATAAATAAATCCCTCCCTGCTCCCCCCAAAAAAACCCCAAACTATCATTTAACGGTTTCCATTAAGTCTCAGCAGAAGCAGTCGAGTATTAAACACTGACAAAGTTATGACTGAAATGAATATCTTTTACTCCAGTAACATAAAACTGTATACCACCTTATTTTTTTTTAAAGGCATGCTCGAACATGTCTAAAAGTGAACAATTAAATCTGACTTATTTTATCTGCTTACTTGCTTTTTTCAAAATGTCCACACCTCTGAGTGCATAAACGCACACCTACAAGTGTCTAAAACAGTGGTTCTTAACTTTGTTAGAGGTACTGAACCCCACCAGCTTCATATGCATATTCAATGAACCCTTCTTTATTGTCATCATGAACCATATGAGTCGGGTGCGTGTCTCGACCTCCCTCCGCCGAACCACTGAGACTGACTCGCCGAACCCCTAGGGTTCAATCGAACCCAGGTTAAGAACCACTGGTCTAAAATCTTAATAAACAATTGTGTATTTATTTTTGTCATCCAACATATGTAGATTACTTTGAAAGAAAACATTCATTAAATTCAAGTACACACAAAAAAATCCCACTATAAAAAAAATAACACTAGCAGTTAAGTAATCAACATGAACAAAAAAAGAAAAAAGCTGTCACTTGCAAAGAGATATCTGTTTTTCTTAATAAATTCACGTATGTTATGGTGTGTTAGGGGGGAAATTCACAAAGCAAACAGGGTACAAGTTTGTTCTGAACTGTGCCTATGTGTTTATTCCCAAGTAAAGGTGATGTTAGTTCATAATGTGAGCAGTGTGCATGATAATGTTTGTTCATAGGATTTTACAGGATAAATGTTAGTGTTTGTTCACAGGGTGAATGGTAGTGTTTCTTCAACATGCATGCTGTTTGTTGGAATGTGCTTATTAAAGTCTGTTCACAGGGTAAATGGAATTCAGGCTTGTGGTTGTGAATAAGTGTATGTATGCCATCAATATCTTTAGGATAAATGGTCACTGCTGACCAAAAAAATCACCATAGTACAACTTGGAAAGTAAAGGATATAAACTTTTGTAATATCACACTATTCATACTTTATTTCTGCTTTAATCTTTTGTTTTAAAATTAGAAAGGGTAAGCAGTTTATTACTATGCTAGACATGTATGTCTTGTCCAAACAATTATCAAGTTCAAACCAATAAAACAAGTCTGTATCCCCCATCCCCTCTTAGAAAATCAAACCAGATATTCCTTACCTGTTTCAGGTACTGGTAATCTTCAGGTCGAAGAAGAGACAATGATTCTTTCTCTTTCTCATCAGCACCCGCCAGCATGTAATAAAATACATGATAGTTCCTGCATATATAAAAATTAAAGAATAATTATGTATTAATATTATCAGAAATATTGCTATTGCATTTTTAAAAAGATTAAATTCAAATTAAAAGAAATCCTGATCCCAAACAAAAGCTTAGAAACAATAAAAGTACAACAAATGTTAGTAGTAAAACTAGTATGATGCACATAGAGTTATGAATGATATGCCACTACTAGTACCAGCAGCCACTAAAATAATTAAACTGATTCTTTTTTATAAAAGTATTTCACATTTTTATTTAAAGCAGATTTTATTCATGCACATGTAATGACTAGGGACAAAATTGTTTTCAGAAAAACAAACACACACATACCAAAACAAAAACAAAAAAAACCCCACAAATATCTAGTAGTCTTATAGTCATAAGTTTCCAAAAGTTTTGATATGGTTAAAAGTTGTCACTTTAAAAGAAAAAATTCTACTTTTCCACTTTTGAAAAGTTTGAAAATCTACAAAATCAATGGTGGTATCCAGCAAAGAATTGTCATACACATACCAATTAATGTATTGGTATTTTGTATATTTTTTTTTTTACATCATTTGCCAAAGATTCATTTAGCAAAGTGAAAGCACCAGAAGACTCCAATGAGGCTCAGCCTGCTCTGTTCATTGCTATTACTCATTAGTAATAGTATTAATATGGATGGTCACAAAGGTCAAGAATCAAGCATCGAAAAGATCTGTAAAGTTATATGTCAAAAAGAGTAAAAGAAGTGTGTGGGTACAAAAAAAAAAAAAAAAAAAAAAAAAGACAGGTAGAAAAGATATTGTAAAAGCTAATTAAAGTATTTATTCTGCTCGTTTTCTCTCACAAAGTTCTAGTGTTCAAAGAAATGCTGTGGAATGTTTGATACAGGTAATTAGAGATATTACAATAATGTCTCTTGAAGTTCCAGACTTGTCAAAAGAAATACTCATGAGGAGACATGTGAACAGAGATTGTAATAACAACATCTTTGGAATTTCCAAACTGCCATAAGAAATGTATGAAATGGGCATTGCAATAATGTCTCTCGAAGTTCCAGGCTAAAATCTATCACTTGTGACTTATCAGATTTAACTATGTTGCTGCATGATTATATGCAATGGTAAGTTTAAACAAACAAACCAACCTATAAATTATAAGCAACTTCTTTAATTTGAAAATTAGACTCGTAGGTATGTTTATTTCAGATTAATAGTACATTTAAAAAATACTAAATTCATGGTAAGAAGAAACTGAAGAAAGATAAGTAAATTGAATGGTATGTACATTTTATTGGTTTGTTTATGTATCTAGGTTTACTTTAAAAAAGAAATAAGTTAAATATAGTTAAGCTTTATATCCAGTCTAACTTATTCCCAAACTTGCTGTTCTTCTAAATATTTTGTAGAAGAGAGAGAGGGAGGGAAGAGAGAGACTGGACTTTAAGTGGCATTTACTGGCTTCAGTTTCAGTTTAGCACAAAACTTGAAGGTATACAGACAATTCATGTTAACATTTTGTTTCTTGAAAGAAAGCTCCCCACCATGAAAGAAAAGGATATAATTATAAATACCAAATGTCATAAATAAACTACAGCTAAACTATTTAATGAATAAGATTAAATTAATAATTTTATCATGTCAATGTTGAGCCTGTTAATAAACCCCACTATTTGGAAAGCTGCAAGTCTGTGGTGAGTGGGTGTTGAGAGGGGGCATCTGCCAAGGATGAAGCTAAGTGTAAGCGACAGAAATATCTCTATCTTAATATTGATGATTTATTAGAAACAAATGTCTGTAGAAATGGATCAAAGTAATAGAAAAATATCAACAAACTTAAGACTTGAAAGCTGAATCATTCTTCAAATGTGAATTGCTGATGGGAGGCTTCACTGCTTCGGTATGTTTATGAACCCTGATGAACTCTGATGATTTAAAAACTAGTCCAAGAGGATCCCAATAAAACAATAATTACAGTACTTTTAATTAAACAGAGGATTATAACTTGCATTGCTTCTAATTACTGCAAAAATTAATAATTTGATGTGATAAAAATAACTTGACTAATTTAATTTTTTTTAAAAGAACAAATGGGAAGACATCCTCGGCAAGACTACAGATGTTCTAGAGGCAATCTCTTCCATCAGAAAACATATTGCAAATGAATTACCGGTATGTACGGAGAGTAAAGTCATTTGTAAATAGAGGGTAAACTGTGTCTATTAACATTTGCTATAGCAGTCTGCATCACAGAGACTTTGTCTCTTTTGTCAATTGTAGACATATCTTTTGTCATCTGTTAAACAGCTCTAATGCAGCCAGTCAGGGGTCTTAATCTATCAATTTATTACTTAGTATAATTACTTTAGTATTAAAGTCACCACTTTGTATATCAATCTTCTGCTCATCTTCGGACCTGTATCTGTCTATCGATTTATTTGGTATACAACCAATTATGTCGTTTTGTGACTGTATTCATGCATAAGCTATGGAGTGGCAAATAGAATAAGTATGTCACATGACACCAACATCCACAGTCTCATTACTTTACCTTTATGTCACATAGAAGATAAAGACCAAATAAAAATATTACATTACACAAGACAATAAGATAAGATCAACAAAAAGTAACATGACTAGGGACAGAATTAGAATACACAAAACGAAACAGAAAAGTCAAGCAAAAGCAACATGAATAGAACCGAGATGTACATTTTAACACGTCAGTCATCTTTCTTTCACTAAGTCCCACATTCATCTCCTTTACAACGAACTTCTCTCAAACTCCTGTATGCAAAATCAACAAAGGTAAAATCAGACACTGAACCCTAGCTCGGTCATCCAGCCAGAATGCTGAAATGCATAACTAATTGTCATTAAAATCCAACAGTGCAAAACATGGATTTGAAACATAGATTTGCGTACTAGTGACATAGTGGTGCACTGAAACGACACATGTATCCATAGTTTTTCTTGTTGGTTTTTTTTGGGGGGGAAGGGGGGATTTTATATGCTCATGAAATATCATTTCTCTTCACTTATAAGTTATATTAAATTAAAACTGCTTTGAACAGGCAATCAAAAAGAAAAACCTCTGTATGACATTCACATCTGTATGACAGCTGCAAATTTATGATCTAACCCACCCCACCTTCCCCCTTTTTCCCCCAGCAGACTGAAGGAGTGACTGTAAGTGTAACTTATTAGAAGATCATGTTATGTCTCAGCTGTTGCGAGACCGGACCTCAGCCCAATGTCCGCACAGCCCAATGTCCGCTCACGGAGGTCTGACTCCTTTGCAATGCACACTAATTAGCAACAAAATCTGGCACAAAACAACAATAAACAAACCAACAGATCAGAATATTTCTGGTGACATTGGCAAATGAAATGAAACCCCGAAGACTTTCTTTACATCGAGGACCGATTTGACTGTTCAGCTAATGAGTAGCATGTTTCCATGCCAGCCCCAAAACATTTGGAACCAGAAACAATACACTGTAGCCCTTCTTGGTCTATAATAGTAAAAGTATACTAAAACTTAAATTGTGTAGTAATAACTAACACAGACTGTTTATTTTTTTGAAACTTTTACTACCATTATATATCTAAACAATCTACAATGAAGGCACTAAACTCAACAATCCAGGGCTAAAATGACAGTTTAAAACAAAACAAACATCACCAGAACACTTTCAATCACAGTTTGAACTTCTGACTGGCATGTGTGTCTAATGCCAAGCTTACATGGCCCCCAGATGCAGAAGTGTCCTAACAATCTGACAAAAACACAATGACAGAACTCTGCACCCTGTTGTTGTGATGGAGGAGCTAGAGCTTGTGCCAAACTTTATTATTTTTTCTTGTCAATTTCTTCATTTGTTGTCAGACCAACTCAAACAGTTAAGTTTTCCCTTGGGTTTGTGTCCGCCCCCTTACATCTGACTCTGTCTTAATGTTGTACAAGAGATCAGGGACTAAGATGTATATTCAATTCGAATGCTTCTCTATATTGTAGGACTCTTTTATAACTGTAAGATACTTTTATATAATGTAGATTGTAGGACTTTTCATGGTACCCAAAACTTACCCAACCTTATTTAAGTGACATTGTTAAACCTCAAGGTTTATGGTGGTCAATTTCTGGTTCTATGAATGTTGCTGAAAAAGTATAGTTGCATTGAGCCATTTATTAGATTTAGTCATTTTTAGAATCTCAAAAAGACACAAATAAAGTAAAAAAATTAAGATTAGATCATCAATATGTTAAGGAGACGATCAGAAGGATTAAAATTGCCACATCCATCAGCATAATACTTTCTTCTTTTAAGTTTGACTGGTTTTCTTGTACAATGTATTTGCTGAAGACAATATTGTCACTGACACCTAAGATGCTTTTTAACTTCCTTTCTTTCATAACCAAGATATTGCTCCAGTACAGGGTTGTCAATAGTAGCTTTTTATGATTTTGCAGCTGCAAAGCAGACAATAAGTGAATAACTGTCTCTTGAGGTATGGCCTTTATGGCATTTGATAAAATGTGAAGGGCACATCACACTGACAGTGAAAACTTGCTTAAAGCAAGATTGATATAAAGCCTCTTTTAATTTTATCCAGTTGTATGCTCATCCACTCACTGTATAGTGTATAGTGTGTCCTAGAATTTTTTAAAACAAAAATGATGAAACAAAGATACAAATCAAACTATCATCTTGGCCTCCTTAAACTGAAGACAGATAATGAGAGTAAATAATTAAATATGATAATACATACATATAATTCTTAATTAAAAAGAATGATTTAAGAAACAACAAAATACAAAGCAAAACACAAGAAAAACAAAGACTATTCTTAATATATACATTTATTAATTAAAACATGATGAGCATGATGCTATTTCTGGGGTTTGCTAGCTGATGTTATGGTAACAGATTACATGTCATGTGTGCAATTGTGTGTGAATTAAGGGTTGATGATATTTTAAACAATTTAAGTTTTATCTTCGGTTTTAAAAAAAATACTGCTAATTAAAAACTATTTCCATTTCTACAATGCCTTTTTGAACTGGGAAGTTGCCATTACTGATCACGGAAGTCTCAAGAAGACATTAGTTTAGTCTCACAAAAAGAATGAAGTATGGATAACTTTATTCTGCAATAGTCAATCCCAATATCCCATTCCTCATTAAGCCTACTGTAGGCATAGTATAATGCTGAAGGTGTTAGCCTGAGTTAAAAGAGTGGGAATCTCACATAGCAACTTTGCTTTGTGTTTTGTTATTAACAATTTTCATTAAAATAAAGATTAAAAATAAGTAATAAACAGCCAATTATCTAATGTGAACATATATTTCTTTATGAGATATAGGGCAATGAGTGGTTAAATGATGTGAAACAACAATAAGTTTGGAACATTTTAAATGCTAGAGAAGATTTGTGTTCTATGAGAAAGGGAGGCCAACCAGTCAAAAACTGTCCAGCATCTTCCCCGACATCATATCTCCCACATAAAAAAACCCACTGAAAAGAAAACAAGAAATCCTGGCACTGCCATTTTGCGAGGGTGCTAAGTAAAGCTGTTCTGCAAATCAGATGATGTTCCGACCATCGGTTTGTTTTCAATGTCTCCATTTGCGCTAACTTGCAAATATTCACTGCATCTAGCCAAAGCAAAGCACCAATCATAAGTGGCACTTGTTACTTCCCTTTCAACAACAATAACAATAATAAAAACTAATCAAACAAGCAAATGGGAAACATCATGCTATTTCCCCTTTCAAAAACCATAAGCACTTATAATGAGAAATACCCACAGGGTTACCTCACTAATGGAAAAATCCAATTCAAATATTTATGAAACTTGCAATTCACTAAGTGGAGTATGTATGTATGAGATAGGGCAATTAATCAGACTGAATGGGAGGGAAGAGTGAAGATAATGTGCTCAGTGTCATATCAATAGGACAGTAGAAGTTATATTGCTCAGAACAACAGGCCAAAAAGACCTCCCTCCACTCCTGAGTAAATAATACTAAAAACAAAATATAATAATGCAGACAAACAAGAAATGTTCTAATCCCATATGGCAGAGCAGTTTTCATTCCCCCCACCCCCAAACATATCTGTATATCCTCTATGACAATCTTTTGGCCTGTATGAACCCTTGAAATAAATATCAGATCTCAGGGAAACCTAGCATAAAATTATTGTATCTACAATGAGAGAGAGAGAGAGAGAGAGAGAGAGAGAGAGAGAGAGAGAGAGAGAGAGAGAGAGAGAGAGAGAGAGAGAGAGAGAGAGAGAGAGAGAGAGAGAGAGATTAGATTGTTAGACCAACTTTCTCAACATTTTCACCCTGGAGGAACCCTTGAAATAATTTTCATATCTCAGGGAACCCCAGCATAAAAATTATTATATCTAAAATGTTTATTTTTTAAATCATGATCTGTCGGGGGACCCCTAGTGAACTCTCACAGAACCCTAGGGATCAACGGAACCCTGGCTGAGAAATCCTGTTCTATGATATTCGTGAGACTCTTCCCATGATGGATGATCTCCCACGTATTCTGTTATTTATGCTTAAATGATTTCTGTGATGGGATAAAGATGACAAATTCACAATGCAGAGATTAGATGACAAGGGTATGCACTTAGCTGACAGAAAGAATTTCCTATAAAATATGTGCATTTATTTGTGGTGTCATTTACTGTCAAACTGTTGGGGATAGGGTAATGGTGGTGGGTGTGGGTATGTATGGTGTAAGGGGAGTCTAGGCAAATTATACTGAATTATGAAACATTATTTTCATTTTAATTGCATAATTTTAATTAATTAATTGTTTCATTAACCATCGTTATCTAATTTATGAGAAGGTATTTCCGCTAGTTGACTTGCGCTTGGTGGTGCAATAGTTGTTTACGAGCTAGGAGCATGTAGGTCACTCTAGAGGTGAAGGAAAGGCCATTAACCGGATATGAGATGCCCATATCTGGTTACTTGATATCGTGATGCAGTGTTAATCCACCAGCTAACCTAGAGTCCATTCATATATATACGCGTGAATGAAGTGAAATCCCTCAGACACACACATTTTTCAAAGTACCCGCACCCAAGGGCAGATTATCGCGTCCATGTTAGCCGTGCACAATTATTACATAGTGCTGGTCTCAGGAATCACCACAAGCTGATGACAACTCTCGGGATTCACCCAAAGGAGTGGAGATCTTCTTAGGACTATGCCAGAGTTTGTATCCGATGTTGGGAGTGACCGTGGCGGAAGACAACTTCCGCTTGATGTCAGGGCCATGTACTCGAGCAGACAACGGCAGCTCTTCAACTCTTCAAAGACTCTAGTTAAGTGTACTTGAAACAAACACTGAACTGAACTTCGAATATACATATAGCAATCGGGCTAAGCGTGATAGATAAACTCTGATCTTCCGTGCATTAACCAATGTTCTTTTTATAATAATTTGTTATTAAATTTTACTTGTTATCTTAGCCATTGTTATATAATTGTTTGTAACCGACGATAAGCTAGAAGAGGGTGAGCCGGACTAAAGGAATCATAATCCTTAATAAATAAATAAATGGGGAGATAACATTGCTAGCTTGGGCAAGTCAACTGATTTATCTGGCAGGGTGTCATTGCATAATAGCCTGAATCTCTGGCATATCGTAGAAGATAGGTCAGGCCGTCCAGCTGTCACTATTGTTAGAGATGAAACAATAACCAATATTTGTACCTGGGAATTTAAAATAGGACAGAGTCGTTAAACCTAACTGGACACATGACATATGGCTTAGTGGCCCTGGAAGTCCAACACAAAAAGCCTCAGTACTATCATAAAGTCACAACACATAAGCATAAAAGTTGGCCAACATATCAGTATTTAAATTATGCTCCTGCAAAATTATCAGTAACAGGATCAGTCCATAGTCCACACCCACCCTCTAAAAAGAGACTACATGTAAACCTACTTTCTATAAAGGATGACCCTTATGCATTTATAAAGTCAATAATCACACAGCTTCAGTCAAGATACAATCAAATTCACTCGAGCTTTAATCAAAATACTTTTAGAGTTCACTCTAAAACATCCAGTTTTCTCTTATAATCTCATTTATACTTCACTCATGTGCCGAATGAACCAAATAATTACTACAGTGCCACAGGACTCAAAATGAACATTCTCTTATGACATGGTCATGATTATGAACTCAATATATATAAACTCTAATTGTAGCTGTTGAACTATTTGCTATATGTAACCTTGTTGTCTTGTTATTTCTTGTTGAATACATTTCTTGCTGATACACACACCACTTGTGTTAGAGTGACTCACTTACATGTTATATGTTGTAATTTGTCACTTGTATTTACTTACTATCTTGGCTGTATGTATTAGGGGGCTCAAGCTACCTTCTAGAACTACCTCTCTTCTATTCTTCAGTATCTATCATTCATCTTTCTAACACATGTAGCCAGCCAGAAGGTATGTTTTGGGGATTAGCCTAAGGTTACAGGCAGCCTGGGCGGTGGATAATTAACATCTTGCCCATCTCCCAGCAAAATGTCATAGATAGTAAGATACATTTACTTACTGAGAAATCTTAACATTAAAATAGAAAGAGAGAGATAGGGAGAGGT
This sequence comes from Sinotaia quadrata, assembly GCA_028829895.1. NCBI lineage: Eukaryota > Metazoa > Mollusca > Gastropoda > Architaenioglossa > Viviparidae > Sinotaia > Sinotaia quadrata. Next base: position 126,549,669 of record CM054177.1, on the reverse strand, counting down.
ATCCATTTGGTGACAACACAGAGAAAGTATCTGGAAAAAAAATCATTGAATAAAATTAAAATAACCACGTTTATATTGTTCTCAACAGTATGCTTGTTCAATAAACTAAATTTACTTCAAATTTTCCTTACAAAAATAAATAAATAAATACCATTAATGATCTTAAAAACAGCTCTTTCAAACTTACGTTCACAAACAAGTTCAAATGAGGGCAACAAAATTGTGGTTTACTGAGAAAGTGAACAACGACTCAAGAGGATTTAAGAAATGAATTATCAGTATGCACCTGAAATATGTACTTGCTGTTGCTCAATGTACAAGAGAAGAAAACTTTCAATCAATTGCCGTTACATGAAATAGAAAATGTCCAACCAGCTCAATGTTGTTTAAGCAGTTTTCATTCATTTATTATTACATATATATATAAATTAACAATATTTGATGTGAATGTGTGGCTTGGCATAACAACCACTTCCATCATTAGCTGTTTTGAGGTCAGTATATTTGTTTCACTCATATCCAGCATTTGTTCAATTTTGCGAGCCTTAAGATGGCCTAAGTGTAAAGCCAAACAGAATTCTCAAAGAAGTAACACAGATCACATCGAGAGTGGCTTACATATAATTATGTCACTTTTCATAGCAATAACAAAGAAGAAAAGAGCGCATGGTTGGATTGATTCTTGATAATTTTCTGGTGCTGCACCCACGCGCATGGCAAATTTCTGCAGTCGATATCCTTAGCCTGGTGTTCGTGCCTCTGTGTGTGTGTGTGTGTGTGTGTGTGTGTGTGTGTGTGTGTGTTTGTGTGTGTGTGGTGTAAATCTAATTCTGCCAATCTGACAAGTGATGTCCTCTCCATCCCAATGAACAATTATAACAAATAATCATTCAATTAACAAACATTCAACTAGCACCAAATACCTACTATGAAGAGGGAGGGAAATAAAATCATTCAGTGAATCTTCACAACAATGGTCTCTTACAGTATGTTTATTTCTCTGGCATTAACCAAATTTATTCCTGAGAGGCAACCAATGAAAGAAAGGCTAAGTGCTATGAGCTGATTCAGGAAAGGAAATGACTGATTTATTACCTAACTGCTTACACCCGTCCAGGCAAAGAAATTTCTTCACGTATTAGATCATCGCCTAACGACATCCATCCATCGCCTAAATTGGTCAAACACTTCATCACCTACTGTTAACTGTTGCATCATCCATTGCAGTTCATCATAAAATGTAGTCATTACTTTCTGAACGCTAACCATTTCTTCATCAAAGGTCAACCGCTTGTGTCAAATGTTAATTATATCCTATAATGATAATCATTTTATTACAATGTTTACTATTTCACCTCTAATTTTATCAACTGACACATTTGCCAAATTAAAGGAAGAAAATGTTATTTGGGGTGGGGGGAAGTAAAACAATAAGATTTTTGAATCCACGCAATTCTGTCGGAATATGGTTATGTGTGATCGATCGATAGAGAGAGAGAGGGGGGGGGGGGATCGATCGATCCAGAGAAACACAAAGAGAAGGTAAGTGGGTCGCAGTCAGGTATGTTTCTATTCAGGACAAGGAAGTATGCGCATCATGCACTTGTGAAATGCAAGCCACATAGAAAGGAGCACCTATCCTTGATTTGTACGTTTAGTTCACGCTTCCTTGCATGGTGTATTTATCTACCTGTCCTCATTTCTGTCCGATACAGTGTCACGATGATCGACATTTATTTGCTGCGTGCAAGCTTTCTCGAAGATCACTTAGCTAACATCTGCTAATATAATAATTTTTTTTTATAAAGTTGCACCTCAGGATGTGTGCTGCCGTGCTCTCTATGTGACAAAGACAGAGAGAGAGAGAGAGAGAGAAAAAACTGTGGCGAGCAGCCGTGTTTTGGGTTGCTGTTAAAATAAGCCAGCCTGAGGCGCCTATCCCAGCAGGATAACAGCACGGTTCTATTTTTAGTTAGTGACGCGAAGTCATTTCAGTGACGACACTAATGCTGCTGCCGCTGTTTAACACGAAGACTATTATAGACGAGTATACTGACGTAGTACGACATGGAGGCTTATATAGTCTACTATATGCTGCTGTATTACATGAGGGAGGCTAACATAGATATACTGCCATATTACGACATGAAGGAGGCTAATATAGACTACTATATACTGCAATATTATGATATGAAGGGTGGCCATATAGACTATATACTGCCGTTGTACGTCATGAAGAAGGCTAAATTCTAATGCCGTAGTACACGAAGGTGCCATATAGACTATATACTACTATAGTACGACATGAAGAGGTTAATATACACTGCCGCGCCACAAGTCACAGCATTCAGGCATACACTCGATGGACATTACGAAGACAGGCAAAAAAATAAAAAAAACATGGCACACACATTATTATGTGATCAATAAAAAAAAGAAATATAAACTGCAGTAATCGGTCGACGTACACTTTCATCAGCTTACTCGATAAGCACTAACACAAAATAATCTTTAGTAAAAAAAAAAAAAAAAAACGGTGCACCCTGCTTGACACGCCGCTGTTTCATGGTGGGGGGGAGGGGGGCAAAACCACCACCGTGCAGGGCTCTCTAAGGTGTGCGGCCGCGAAGCTCTATTAGAAAATGCCGCGTTTCAAAAATTCCGCGCACAAATTTTGTTTCCGCGACCGCAGTAAAAAGTTCCAATCACACAGGGAAAATATTAGAGGGAAGTTGGTACCGGGAACACTAGCGGTAAAAAGTTCCAATCACACAGGGAAAATATTAGAGGGAAGTTGGTACCGGGAACACTAGCGGTAAAAAGTTCCAATCACACAGGGAAAATATTAGAGGGAAGTTGGTACCGGGAACACTAGCGGTAAAAAGTTCCAATCACACAGGGAAAATATTAGAGGGAAGTTGGTACCGGGAACACTAGCGGTAAAAAGTTCCAATCACACAGGGAAAATATTAGAGGGAAGTTGGTACCGGCAACACTAGCGGTAAATGGTTTGAGCACAACGTGCAGTTCGTTTATGTCCGCTTCCAACTTTCGCAGATTTCCCTGGGAGTTTAAACTGGGGAGGATGTTTTAGTTCGTCGTGCGTAAATAGCACGCATGGATCCGCATGTCTCTCTCTCTCTCCATACAAGCATAAATATAATAAAACCAAGATTGAAATCAGCGATGGTGTAAAAAATGTGTGCATATCTGTAGTAGAATGGAATAATCTGAGCGAATCTGTATGTTCATTTATATATGTCCAACTAACCTGCAGGTGATGTTTAACATCTGATTGTTTGTGGAATAAAAGTCTACAGAACATGTATTTGTGACTATTATAGTTCAGATCGAGATGAGCGTGCGTTCCAGTCTGACGGACTTTGTATTAGATTAAAATGCCTGGTTTGTAGGCCAAAAATACTGATTGAAACCCCGTTTGTAAGCCTATAGTATTGTGATTAAGACCCACCTATAGTGCTGTGATTGAGACATGGTTTGTAAGCATATAGTACTGTGATTGAGATCCTGTTTGTAAGTCTACAGTACTGTGATTAAGAGACCCAGTTTGTAAACCTACAGTACTATGATTAAGAGACCCAATTTGTAACTCTACAGTACTCTAAGAGACCCAGTTTGTAAGCTTACAAGTACTGTGATTAAGAGACTCACTTTGCAAGCCTACAGTACTTCGATTAAAGAAACTCAATTGTAAGTTTAAGACCTGGTTTTGTAAGCCTACAGTGTTGTAATTCAGAGACCCAATTTGTAAGCCAACATTACTATGATTAAGAGATCCAGTTAGTAAGCCTGCAGTACTGTGATTAAGAGACCCATCTGAGAGCTTACTGTACCATGATTAAGAGACCCAGTCTGGGACCTTACTATACCATGACTAAGAGACCCAGTCTGGGAGCTTACTATACCATGATTGAGACCCATTGTTAGAGCTTACTATATCATGATTCTGAGACCCAGTTTGTGAGCCTTCATTGCTGTGATTAAGAGACCCAGTTTGTGAGACTACAGCAATGTGAATAAGAGACCCAATTTGTAAGCCTGCAGAACTATGATTATGAGACTCATTTTGTACACCTATAGCAATGTGATTAAGAGACCCAATTTTGTGAACTTACAAGACTGTGATTGAGACCCAGTTTGGGGCTTAATATGTGTTGGACTAAACACTCAGATAATCTTTTATAATAAAGGATCAGTTATAAAGAGCCATACTGCCAACATTTCCTTCGCTGGATTTGAGCATGAGGCAAGACTCTTATCTATGCTGCTGTCCCCAATTCATATATTCAATAAACAGCAATATATTCACTGAAAAGACTCAGAGCACAAATTGTGAGCACCTTAAACCCACTCTGTGTATGAGTGTGTTGTGTTGAGATTGGATCAGTGACAGTAGGTAGGTAGACATTCTATCTTGGTCTTTCAAGAAGTGTAAGCATACACCTTTTCAACAGCTATTGTTAGTTTAGTAACACAGAAATAAAATAAAATGAGGCACTCAAAATACAGGTATCTTGCTGCATAAGTCTGACATCATAACAAACAAATAAAATGAAGAATGCAAAGTCTTTGTTAAATTAGTTAACATCACAAAAAACAAATGAATAAGGCACACTAAGTGTCTTGTTGAATGGGTTTAACATAAATATCATCACAGAAGAGAAATAGAATGAGGTGCATAAAGTGTCCTGTAGAATTTAGTTGAACACTACAGCAGCAACAACAAAAATGAAAAGGTGAATACAAAATCTTTGTCAAATTACAGTAACATCACAATTAATTGAGAAAATGAGTCATCAAAACATCTTGCTGAATTAAATTATACCCAAACAATAATATCAGACAAGGCACAGAAATACATGTCAACAGCAAACAAATAAATTGAGACACATTATTTTGTTGAATTAGCTTAGCACCATGAGATACAAATAAAAAGAGGCAAATAAAATCTTTTATTGAAATAGCTTAAAACAACAAATTAAATGAGTCACAAAGTTTTCAGTAATTTTTCTTTATAATCTATTAAAAAAAATGTTTTATGAAAAAGCAATTTACTGTTTATAGACTGCAATTAAAGCTCTAAGTCTAATACATATAAGGCCAGACATTAATTTATATATATAATTTTAAGTAATTTATAATCTCTATCCTATCAATATCTATAAGGCAGAACAAATGAGTCTATACACTAAGTAAACCCTTAAATTAATTTAACATAACACCCCACCCCAAACACACACAAACATTTTTCTGCAAACAAGCCTTTTACAGTTTTAGTTCTAAATTGTTTAACCCTTCTTCCCCTATCATGCATGTTTTGCTGTATGGGTAAATGCTTGCAAGTTATATTTTTTATAACTTCAAAGATTAATCTCAAAACATGATTTTAATATGTAAATTAATCTTTTTCATCCTCTGGCTCTGCTTATTTCTTTCTATCAAACACACACATTCTTAAAAACAATGCAAAATATTAAAAACAACAAAAATAAACAACATTAAAGGGATCAGAAACATTTCAATACATAAACAGATAAGTCCATTTATCTGCTGTTAAAAATGTTATGCGTTTTATGCTTGTGTGCATGAAAATATGTTATGTTGCATACTAATTACTACATATAGAAAAACCAACAAAGCCATCACAACAAATCACAAACCCTCACAGGTAAAAACAGACAATGGCAGATACAAAAATAAACAACAAAACAAACACCAATGCACTTACCTTTCACTCTTGGCTTGGGATACTATCCGAGATTTCTCCAACAGATATTTTTCTACGATTGCACTGGAGGAAAAATAAAAATCATAAAAATGGTTGGCTAGAAATTATGTAAAGGCTTTTACCACAGACAACATAGATGTGTACTGATAGAATACCTGATTTCTCTACAAGATTTTCCTATGATCAAACTGAGGTAAGTCAGTTTACTATTGTGAAGCTCTATTACAAAAAGGAAATCCACATGCAGATAAAGATAGGTACAGAGTATACAACTCAGCCAATATTATATGATGGGGAATTTTCCCATATATTTTATAAATTTTCATATTGCAATTTAAATTGAATGCTATTTGTAATTTGAATGACGTCACATTGCATCATGTTGTTTCGGCAATGAGAGATCCTGAACGAATGAGTGTGCATGGTGGCAGATTTACTGACTGGTCGTTAGTACTTGCGTCAGATAGGTGAGCGAGTGTTTGTTATTTAAATTTGTGTGATCAATGGCTGATAAGCATAGCAAGAGATTAATTTGTGGCGTGCGTGTGTTTTTGGGTATACAATGAGAAGCGTTGTTAACTGGATCGGCGCGTGTGATCAGAAGTTGTTAGAAAAGTCATTAGCGCTAAGTAATTGGCCAGAACGAAGGCGTGTCTAACAGACAGAGGTGTGATTTCAAGGGTAATAAAGGTGATAGTGAATTTTGCTCTGTACTCATTTTTTCAATCGTCTCTTTGGGTGAGCTCTTCAAGATTTGAGTCCCTCCCTATATTGGTGTTGTACATGGAGCAGAAAACCCTTGGCTGGATAAGGTAAAAGCGTCTTTGTGTTGTATGAATGGTTAGGTTTTATTATAATTTTATAATTGCTATGTTTTATTTTGAACATGTTAACATTTCTTTCTTTCAGAGGCCTATCCAAACTTAGTATTTATTAATAGAGCAATTGAATGGACACTTAGACTCTGCAATTGCTTGTGTTTCAGGGTTTTGATTTCTGGCTGTTTCTGGCTGTTTTTGGCTTTGGATTTGTTTTTAGTTTTGATGTCCATGAGATGTGAAATCTATTACCGACCTGATGTCATGTATTACTGAGAGCCTACCAGAGTGTGTACATCACTCCAGCGCATCAAGATAAGTGGTGATCGTGAAAGTGACTATAGTGTGGCTAGAACTGAATTGCGGTACTAATAAGAACTATGTTATTTATTTTTCTAAATATTGTTAACTTTTCTTTTATTAAATTTCTTGTTATTATTCTTTAAACATAATTCTCTATCGTTTTGTTATCGTAGTCTGAAGTGATAATCTAATGGTTACTTCTTGTTCTCTGTTCATCTATTTATAATCGTCATATATATATATATATATATATATTCATAAACATCGATTCTCAGTGAAAACTGAGTGGGGGCCGGAGCCAACTTGGCGGCGTACCAGTATATCAGCGTAACAATTGCAGACATGCATATATAACCATATTTGATATAATTCATTATTACAAAGTCACCCCAGGGTACAGCGGCGACAGCCAAGACAGAATTAATTTCTAGTACCATTCAATTTACCAGCATAAGCAGCTGCTGTGTTTGCTTTGATGCTTTTACTATTAGTAAAAAAGAAAATCTAAAACAAAGCAGGGCAGTAAACTGAGAAGGAAAAGAAAATGTATTTTACTACATATCAGAAATGGTACATTACTGTCATTACAGCAGTATTTAAAAAATATTATTTTCCTGATATGTCTTTAAAAAAAACTATCAAAAGCAAGGGGATAGTAGTGGTGGTGGGGGGACCAAAGAGCTTCCATTTTCTTCAATAGGTTATCAAAGTGAGTGATGCCATGGCATCAAACAAAAGAAATACTGAATGAGATTAGACTACGATATTTTAACCCTTTCAATACCAAATTTTTAAAAATGTCAGTAAAAAATTTCCAGAAAGCAGAACTTTGCTTAAGAATAGTAAGAAACAGAAATGTTCATTTGCATTCACTGGAGTTAATAATTAGAAGAATTTTTAACAATGGTTCCATTTGGCACCAATAGGACTGAGACAGTGAGAGGGACTCAATATAAAGAATAAAAGTAAGGCAAGATATATGTTTTTATTCAAACTGCTGAAGTGTGATAATTGAAGAAACAATTTCTTTGCTTTGTAATGCAAAGGAAAACATTGCATTTCATTCTGATGTGAGCTTTGCAAACCCTGCACCATTGTTTCAGGTCTGAGTGAGCTGAAAAGTGTCCTACACCGTCATTTCTGATGCTGGCATTTGGATCAGACTGAACAGATTTGGCGGTGAAGGAGAGTCATCAGGATCATTCACTTCAGAAGAATCCAGCACTTTTGATGGTCACCCTCTTTTTCTTTGCACTGATGACTGCACCTTGTTTTCTTTGATCAGTGACTCACTAATGCTGATAACAGACTGAAGGAGTGAGAAACACTGGAGAATTTGGTACAGATTTCTGCTCAGTGACGTCTGTAAAATAACACTGGAGAATTTGGTACAGATTTCTGCTCAGTGACGTCTGTAAAGCAACCATTCATTCACAACCACAAGATGAAGACCCCAGTAAAATATTCTATGGTACCACTTATTACTGCAATGGTCAGTGCGATATAGAGCCATAAGCAGATAAAGAGATCTACACCTCCCATGTTCTGATTGTAGTTTTGAACGACAGCTGGGCAGGACACATCAAAATGATCAACATAAGCATGCAGTTTCTTGTCCCAGTGCTTGATCATAGAAATTGGATCAACTGATCTCAGTGTTGATGAAAGCTGAACAGCTGAATTATCATACCAATGAATTAATGATAAACCAGAGTTTGCATCAACCATAAAATCACTGGATCCTCGACCTTTTCTCTTTAGTTCTTTTTCTGTTTCATAATGCATCCTCTGAGCCTGTTGCACCATATTGTCCCAGTAGACAGGATGCTCTGTTCCATTAGCATCAACTGAAGCTCCAGAAAAGTGAAGCAGTTATCAAAGTACAGTTTGAAATTCTGAGTGCTAAGCAGTGTCTAGCATAATTTCTGCAAAGTCTCCTGGTTGAAATCCACAGCTTTTCTTTTGTAATTGCTGAGAATTACATTTCAGAATGTAACTGAATTACTACTAGATTACTACTTAAAAAGCAGATATATAAATTTAAAATTTAAATCTTCATAATATGTGGTAAAATTTACCAAGTATTACAAACCACCATTTCTGCAGTAACATGCATGTAACAACCACTAAGTACCGAAGTTCCAAATGGAACCAACTACAAAACTATCTCATTCAACAACTGTTTCAACAAAAAAATGGTGGTAAAACTGACAAAAACAATACCTGTTAACTTGAGAGAATTTTCCTGATGCAGTGAAGCCTTAGGAACATTAAAATTTAACGCTAGAACACTTGCAGTAAAATTGGCTTCCAAAACAAAAGCACAGATAGTGGCACCACCTAGTAAGTTAGTGACTGAATAAAGTATTTTATTATGATAATAGTAAGTAAGAAAATGACTTCTGATATTTACTGGTTTTAATCCCCACTCAGTTTTCACAAAAAACTACAAGGGTTCCAAATGGAACCATCAGGTATGAAAATAGTAATTTTCTTTGGAGACAGCCAGCACTGAAACATTTAAGATACTGTTGCATTTTAAATAATAACTGAAAGTTTGCAATATGGGCCCCTAAGTATATTGTGATTTAGTTCATTTTCTAATTTAAAATGGTTCAGAAGGGAAATTATTTCTCCCTTGATTGTGTGATTAATAATGTCTTTGTTAATGCATTACTTAAATGGGTCTACAGTAAATGAAAATTCAATTAAAGAGTCAGCATGGTATAATTATTATGCCTACCAAAAATTAGACAGAAAATTAAATTATTTATGTATATATCAAAACTGGTTCTTCTGCTAGCTGTTTTCATCAAGAAATAATGACATGATTTGAGAAAAGAATTTCAAAAGATAACAAATGGAAAGACAAGTTATTTGTGTAGACAACTGTAGTATAAATAGCAAATTTTTAATATTTTTTTGTTCTAGCATAAACTCTTTCTGGTTTTCTCACCATTCAAAATTAAGAGTATAAAATATATAAGATACAAATTATATTCTTTTCATATTTTATTTATCCATCAATTCTTATTGGTATAAGTAATCTAGCATTCATGAATATTCTTGTTATATGCAATGCTTTTTACCTAAAGAAAAAAGCTGAAGATAATATGGACCTTCAATTATAATTTATATGGAGAAATTTGAGAAAGTGGCCTAAATGCATATTAAAATCATTGAGAATTCTCAGAAAAAAACCCCAAACAAATGTGAGTAGTTATGAGTGTGTGTAGTATATACCTATTTTATTTTTTAATCCATTCCAATCCTAAAACAATATATAACTCTCAGATTACTTACAACTATATTCTATTAATAAATGCAAGTTTACCTATTGCTTTGTATCACCCTAATTAACCTTTAAAAATCTTTTGCCACTTAAATTCAATCAATAAAATTACTTAATCTTATAAAATTATTTCCTTTACATTAATATTAACATATATACATGTTTAATCACTGCATACAGTATTAATACTGATAATATATTAGTTCAAAATTATTTTTACTAGTAGTGTTGAACTTCTGAAGAGTGTCAAAAACTGTACAGTGGTACCTCACATAATGAACACAATTCGTTCCAGCAGTACGTTCATTATGCGAGGTGTTCGTTATACGAAACATGATATCCCATAGACTTCTACAGGAAATCGTGCAATCCGTTCTACATCGCTGCGAAAAATCAAAGAAATTAGGGGAAAATGAAGACAGGGCAGTGTTCAGGGAGGGAAACACTAGAAATGACACTCACCAAAGCAGGGTATGATGTTAGGTGTTGATGAGGTAAAACGTTAGGCGGTGATGAGGTGGAATGAGGAGGACACACACACTTATGTACAGTTCACACAGATGGCAAAAACACATCAAAGCAAGGAAAAAAGGACAATCAACTGGGGACAAACACGCCCTGCCTTCATCTGAGCCACGCAAGACACGACTGGCCAGATTCGGCCATTTATTCATGGAAATGCAATGTTGTCACTGCGTAAATATGGTTCGTTATGTGAAACAAGTTCATTCTGCGAGTCACGTGGGCATTCACAGCGGCGTTCGTTATGCGGATCGTTCGTTCTGTGAGGCGTTCGTTATGCGAGGTACCACTGTAATGCAAATGATTTTTAATAAATATCATAGTTTATATAGGCACAATTACTTCACTGTTTTAGTGCATACAACACATTAAGTAATGCTTTCACTTACCCATGAACCATACCATTCTCTTTGTAGTTCACTTGGATGAACTTGCCAAAGCGACTGGAGTTGTTGTTGTGAACTGTCTTAGCATTGCCAAATGCCTACAAATGAATAGTACTTGCATCACTATTTCAAAAACAAGACTGCCTTTCAAAATTATCCACATGTACAAAATTGGACTGTCAGTCTATTTAATAAACTCATGCACACACTCACAAATACAGAGTAGGTCTTTATTCTATTTTTACACAAAAGAAACGTACTGCTAGGCTTTTTAATTTATCTATGCACAAATACACATCCATAAATTTAGTCAGACAATTCTGCCATACAAAGTGACTTACCTCTAAGACTGGCCCTGCACCAAGAATAGTTTGCTCCACACCACTCCCATGTAATCCTTTATGCGACAGTGCAGTCAAATGATGCAACAATAAGTTAGTACTTTCCGTTTTCCCTGAGCCAGATTCTCCAGAAATAACAATACACTGATTCTGACGAGTCTGAAGCATAGTGTGGTAAGCAGCATCCGCAATGGCAAAAATATGAGGAGGCAACTCTCCAAGTCTCTTGTTTTGGTACATCTTCACATACTTGGGGTTATAAATTGGGAAGAACTTAAAGGGGTTTAAAGCTATGAGAATCGAACCAACATAGGTGTAAATGTTCGAGTTACTGAACCTTGCTTTAAGGTTCTGTAGCAAAGTCTGTTCATTGAGATCTGGGAGGTTGCAGAGATCCTGGTACTCTTTGGATCCTACAGGCTGCTGCAAGAAGGACATTAAGAAAGTGTCCACAACACTCTGATCTTTACATTCTACCCAGGTACTACGACTAACATCAGGATCTTTCCGGCGCAAGTAAAACCTGAAATGGATTTAAAGGAATACCAATCATAAAATTCATATGACCATTGTGTGAAAATTAAAAATACAAATATAATTTCAAACAACAAATGTGATAATGTGAACCTTTGCTACAGATACTGTACAACAATTTACGATTATCTACAAAAGTGACAAAACTTGAATGTCTATCCTTTTCAGGTGTAGAGATAGTTTCTAAAATTTTACTGAGACAGGTGAAAATTTAGAATTAAGTCCAAACAAAAAAATATTCTCAGGCAAATTAAATATAAAAAAAAAAAAAGATGAACAATTTCAAATTAACTAAACGGTCTCCAGTAATACTTTTAACCCTTTGAACCCGGCGCGCATGTACGTAACAAACCCCTAACTCAAGCTCCCTGAGCAAAAAAACGTCAATTAAAAAAAAAATGTTTTTAAAATTTTCTACGTGAAATCAGTTAGACTTAATGTGTGAAACACTTTATCACCAAAATTCCTTCTTGGAATGATAATCTGACCAACAGCGGGTGTGAATTTGAATGCACAGGTCGTCTTTGCACGCAGAACATTGAAAGACCATCGCTATATTTAACCTTGTGTGCCAAGATGCAGACACACAAAATCTTTGAAAGAGTTCATTTTTAGGGTAAGTCAGCATATACCGATGTTGTATTATACGTTCATCCCGCTAATGCGGGCCACCGGGAAAATCCGATTTTCTGGTAATCCTGCTAAAGTGGGATCTTGAGTTCAAAGGGTTAAGGTATTCCTGATTTTCCCTATAGAAAAGATAAGAGGCATTTTAAAAAAAGGAAATTAAAGGACAAGAACCAAAATAATAACAGCTTTCATGAGTACTTTTAGTGGGCTTTTTTTCAGAACCTTGGTTGACTATACAAGAAGTTGAAGAACACAGAACTAAGCCAATTACACAAGAACTGAGCTTTATTAATAACAAGTAAATTTACAAAAGTAAAAAAATCGGATGGTCATTTAAATTTTTTCTTGAATTTCTCTATACATCTAAAAAAAGAGAAAAGGCTGTGATAAATCTTTACTACAAATATTATGGTAAAGAAAACAAATGAGTTCCATTTTAAAATAAATTTGGTATGCAAGTCAAAATTTGTTCACATATATATATATTCATGTCCATTAAACATCGACAAAAATAACAGCTAATACCTTTTATTTCAGTGAAAAAACCTCAAGCTCATGAATAATGACAATGCAGTAAAATAGAGTAAATTGCAAAACATAATTTAAAATCTGTGTAAATAAGACAATGAGTTAATGATCTATGTCTCAATGTCAGTGACAACTGGCACGTCTGTATTCAACTGCATCTTAACTAGTTCACTTCATAAGAAGTAATGAAAGGATTTTGCTAAAATTCTATAAAGATGTAATTGAAATTTAATTTGAAATTGAAAAATAGTGGGTCTTAGAGGTTGCCATAAGTTGAGACATATGTATGCACGTATGCACGCACAGATTCTGCCATACCTATAGCCAGTGAAAAGCCCCATGCCACGATCAACCTCTGCATTGATGACCTTAGGCCACAATAGCTGTATACCAACTGGGTAATCCATGTCTTCGAGTCTGCGCTCTTTACAAAGCTGACCACCAGAGGAAAAGACCTCAGCTAGTTCATATTTGTTGGCTGGACCAGGTAAGCGCAACTTACGTACAGCAATCTGCAAAGCACATAAAATAATCAGAGCAAGAAGTAAACTTTACATTTTAATTTTACATTTATATAGTCTCATTTTACTCCTTTGACTTGAGTCCAAACTTCAAATTTTGCTTGTCATTCGCAGATTGACTAAAGAGCAACTTCTTACATAATGATGAGGGAACAGCTAATTATTTTCTAATTTGATTAAAATATATAAAATGTAATGGAAAAAAGCAATCCTTAATTTTTTTACACTCTCACTTACAAAATCATTATACTGATGTTGATTCAATGAATCATTATAACTTTATTCTGAATGTTGTAAGAAAAGTTACAAGAAAATTATGTGCTCTTTAATATTTGCATTGACATACTTGAAGGAATCATTATACTTTATTCAAAATGTATTATGAAAAATTAAAGGGAAAAAGCATAAATCTGTGTAAGTCATATTTACTTTGGACTTTCAAAGTCCTTTAAAACATGGAGAGAGGCAGACCAGCATGACAAGATGTACATTTTGGGATATGTGGGGAGGGGCATCTAAGGTGCTGCTAACAAGTTCACTCCTGCTTTGCACACCTCAAGAAAAGAAAGTTTGTACAAACACTGCAAGAGTTGGCACATATGATAGGCCAATTACTTCCATTTAACCTAAACAGATGAACAAAGCCTATGTAGCAAACATGAGTTATGTTTCTTGATATGAAAGCAGTACATCAACATAATCTGTAGACCTCCATATTTATCTGGTCTGGACACATGCGCTGTGACCAGATTAACTCTCTTGATAACTTGTACAGCTAAAGTGAAGTTAAATAAAAATCTAAAAGTACAACAATATCCAAAAACGCACCATCACAATCTCAACAGCTGGAGTGGCTTTCTCTGCTTCCACAGAAACATAATCACATTCCTGGCTCAGAGGTCCAGCATAGATCCGAACCATAAATGTCTCCATGCTGAGACGCCGGATGATCTGAACCTGTTGAGAAAGTAACTAAAGAAAATAAATGAATTAGAAGAAATCTGAAAAAGTTTCAAACATAGCATTTAAAAATACTTTTTTTTTGTTTGTAAACAAACAACAAAAAGCATTGTCTGATCAAGATTCATTCAAACATATTCTAATAAATATTAAAAATAAATACTGTTCCTATTAACCTATGGCTAGATTGTATAATATTTAACATTTGTTATTTATAATAACAAATATTACAGACAGCAAATGAAATTTATATAATAAAAAATAATAATAAATAATGTAAACTAAAAAAAATTTTAAAAAAATGTTTCAATATAAAAAATGTTATCAGCATATATATTATAATATCAATTAAAATATGCATGCTTTTACAAAATTTACAAGCAGAAATGTTATCATCATATATATTATAATATCAATAATAATATGCATGCTTTTACAAAATTTACAAGCAGAAATTCCTTGGGGTTGATGGTAGCTCACCTGCAAAATGTGAGTATTCTGACTATGAAATCTGTTCACAAATAAACATCTGATATACCAATTATTTAAGAAAAACATTTAACAAAGGGGTAGTACAACAGTAGAGCTAAAGATGATACAAAAAGAGTGGCTAAGAGAAGGAAACCAATTAACAATTAAAGCTCTCTATATTAAATTTACCAGATGATTAATCACTAAATATGCAGAAACACCATCACACACCTACACAAATAATATCTTTGTTAATTTAACAAAATTAAAAACAAAATATATTAATTAGCAGTCATGAAATTAATGAATTATGAAGAGCATATGCAGGCCTCTATATGTACTGAATACCCACACATATATACAAGAAAACAATATATAAATATAAAAACATTAATAGCAGAGTATATGCCACTCTTACTCTTAGTCAGTTAATGGTTCATCATTATACTACTTTACTGGTTCAATAATTTTTTACAAAAACTTTATGAAGAGTTTTGCTTTTGGTTAATGACCCCTCTACAAACAAGCCACTGAGGCTGTGATTGTGTGTGCATGCACACACACAAACACATCAACATATTATGACAATATTCAAATCAAATTATATGAAACGAACCTTTGAAGGTCGTAGATCATAATTAATGTTGTTGGTGCCAGTGTTGTTCTTGTTTGCACCACTAGTACTGGATTCCATTCTTTCAGGCCTCAGCCCTGCCAGGCTTTTATGGGCAGTAAGTTGTCCATGTTAGCAACTCAATTGTCTTACTTCAATGATTGGCACAGGTTAAGATGCTTTAACTTCAGGGTATTCTTAATGATTAGTGCTAGTAAACATCCTCCAACACATTAAGAACCTCTTCTAGGTCTAATCTCACTTATATTCCCAAAATGTAATCAATCAGTTGAGTACGTCCATACATCTTTCAAATCAGTATAATTATTGAGGCAAAAAGATAGTTTAAATCACATGCTATTTCTTGTAATATAAAATCAGTTTGCTTTCTAGTTTAATTCTGAACTAGAATGTATGGAAGATGAATGCAAAAACTGCTATTAGCATTGTGAAATGTGTGATTTATAATAGTGTCAACTTCTATTTCAAAATGAAAAGTACAATTAGATACTAGAATGCAATGAGTATATTTTAAAGAGATGAAGAAATTGGTGCTAAATGGAAGAAAATATTGCTATCAATTGAACTGGATAAACTGTAGCTCACAAATACAGGTATAGAGAAATATTGATGGAAAAAGTAAAACACTTCAGAGAAAGCTGATATTTGGGTAATTTGATTGCTTTCAGGTTCATTAGATCAATAGATGGCTTGTTAAAAAAAATCATATCATATTCTTCAGTGACATGGTGAATTTCCAGTATCTGTTGGGTGCATCCAAAGTAAGCAGGATAAATTTCCAGTCTAAACTGGGCATATCCATTGTGAGTATGGAAAATTTCAAGCACATGCTTGAGAAGCACTATCGATGTCTGTGCTTCTGTGTACAATTACAATTCTGCCAAAACATTAGTGATGAAATGAGAAAGAAAAATCACTTCTTTAAACACAAATCTCATCTCCCCTCAGTTCAAATCTGAAATTACAAAAAAAGAGAAAAGAAAACAGGAACTTTAAGCAATTGTTTAGTTGAAACAGTTAATGATAATGATAATTAAATGATTAAAGACATATCATCACCAATCACAAACACATCCCAACCACACACACATGCATACACACATGCACTGATACAATGGCAAAATATTAAAATTATGTGTATAATTTATTAATATTCACTGCCTTTTAAGAATAAAATATATGTGAAATCTAAACTACCATAAGAGATTAAGAGGTAAAAGAATTATTTTGTAGTAAATACTGAGTATTTTCTGCTATATGCCAGATTCTAACAGCATTATACTTATTAAAGTTACTTTACAATAAATATATTATCTTTAATAGTTTAAATAAAATTTCAAAACTGAGTTATAAATGAATGACACCTGACAAGTACAAATGCATAAAAGTACGAGTAGAAACGTTTTTATTCATACCCATCTTGCTTAACACAACTCCAATCCCTCACTAACAAACCTACCGCCATTGACCATCAATTTTATGAGAGTGATCAATAAGTATTTTAAAAGGCAATAATAAAATGTTTGAAGTTTTAAAGATAATATTTCCCCCCTCCCACATTCTAGTGCAAAACACAGAACACATTGTGGCAAAAGCATATGAAAAAGGTGACTGTTGAAACAACTTTAGTAGTTTGTAATTTATTTTTGTAGACGCACATACACACATTATAGAATTCATAGTTGTATTTGTAGGCACATACATTGCCCATTCATAATTGTAGTTGCAAGTACAGACACTGCACATTCATAGTTGGAGTTGCAAGTACAGATACTGCACATTCATAATCATAGTTGTAAGCTCAGACTCTGCACATTCATAGTTGTAGTTGTAAGCTCAGACACTGCACATTCATAGTTGTAGTTGTAAGCTCAGACACTGCATATGATTCATAGTTGCATTCATAGTTGTAGTTGTAAGTACAGATACTTCACATTCATAGTTGTAGTTGTTAAGTACAGACACTGCACATTCATAGTTGTAGTTGTAAGTAGAGACACTGCACATTCATAGTTGTAGTTGTAAGTACAGACACTGCACATTCATAGTTGTAGTTGTAAATACAGACACTGCACATTCATAAATTAATAGCTGTATTTGAAGGTATAGCCAATGCTCATTCACAACTACTTATACTATAGGTACAGACACTGCTCATTATGTTTCCATTTCTTAATTGTACTTGTTGGCATATACTCTGCTCAATTTATTTACAGTTCTTAATACTTTTCATTAGTACTAGTAGCATATGTACACATATGCTGCCTAATATTTTACATTTATTTGTTGTATTTGTTGCAGGCACATTTACTGACTCTTGAAAATAAATAGCAAAAATCTGCGATACTAGTTATTGCCTACATATATCATTATATGTGTATGCAACAAAATGAAAACTGACTGGTCACAAAAGAACCTCAAAATGAGTAGCTAAAAACAACATTGCTGGTTATTTTAAGAAAAAAACAGCAACAAGTTTTTAAATAAATGAAAAGGTTATTGTATAATTCCAAACATTTAAATTTTTTTATACATTTAAAAAATCATAAACTCATTTGATACAAAATTTTTATTTTACAAAAATATGTACCTTTTAAGTTTCAGAAGAGGCTGGGAGGTTAAGAAAAGAGGAAAAGTAACAACTGGGAGAAAACTGTATTTCTTAACAGTGTGCATATGTGTGTGTGTGTGTGTGTGTGTGTGTGTGTGTGTGTGTGTGTGTGTGTGTGTGAACAGGGTGGATTAGTTGAGAAAAATGAAACTGAAAACCTAATCTCAAAAGAGCTCTTGTTAAAATGTGCATTATGCATTAATACTTTTATGCTTTTGAACAAGAGAACATATATAATTTATAAGTACATGTATCTCACTACTGGTGATAAAGAAGAATCTATACATGCTGGCTTTCTCACTTTAGTATCTTGCAAAAAATAATTTTATAATCTTAAATGTTCAAATAAACAGTTTGAATATAATATATGCACAACAGTTATAATATAGATTCTAATCATCATTTCATCTCGTGTCACAAAACTACTAGTACTACATAATAAAACACCTTCTCCAGTGAGTCTTTGTACTGTTACATTACAATGCCATTTTTAATCTGTCCCAACTCATCACCATAGCTACAAATCATTAGCTTAGCATGGGATTTAAAATATAATACTACAAACCACTAAGTTTAAAACCTACTTAATCTCTCACTAGCATCAATAACTACTCATTTGAAGAATAGTAACATTTCACAGGACCATATACTACAGTGATAATTTTTTCTACAAAAATAATTGCACATACACTTGTAATCCTTAACTTTGTGTTTATCTAGATGTAAAACCCAGTACACCAATTCACACACTACACACACAAACACACCCACACACCCCACACACACACCCAAAGCAGTGAAATACTTTCTTCTCATACACCCAATTATGTCTTCAACACATGCAAATAATCAAGCACTTGTTTAATGAAACAGTCTGCTCTACAATCCAGTTTAAAATTGCTATTGAAAAAATTCCCACATAAAAAATAATAAAACTGTTCATATATTTGTTTAAATTCTTGAATAAAATACTGCAATAATATCATACCAACCTAGTTCAGTATCATATTAACAATAGCAAAGAAAGAAAAAATCCACCTATATACACATATCAGACAGGGATTATTGTCATTAACACCCATGTGCAGTAGGATGATGTAGCAATGCATTCTAGTGGATTTAATGTAAATAATCAATGACTGTAAAATACCAAATTAATGACTATAGGAATACTGAGTTCCTACCCACCCTGTCCTCATTTTTTTATATTGTAAATAAAGGATAAATCCCAAATATTCTTCTAAACTCTAAAAGATGGGCAAATGCTGATGACTTGGTTCTCTCCTGATATTATTATTAATTTTTGTACTTTTTTAATGCAACGGATGCACATGATAAAGGATATATCATGTCAAAAACAGACTGCAGCTATTTGTATGCAATGACTTAAATGGTCACTGTCGTTGGTTGGCTTTACAACTTCATGTCTTCTTGAAACCATATAGTGATACACACAAAATACATATACAACATGCACAAAGCACATATTTTAATAAAACAAATGTGCACTATAAATCCACATATGTGCCGCTGATTAAAAAAAATGCTGTGTATGTGCATAAAATAGAAAGAAATGAATAAACAGTAATAACTAAGAATGGAAGAAGAGTAAGTAAGACTCAAGGAATGCTATTGGTAAAGAGAGCAGGAAGATTAAAGAAAACCCAACACATACCCTAAAGCAGATTTGCCCTCCACAGCTCACATACAAATAATTGCATCTTTTCCCATATTTAGTTCAAAGCCAAATGTGTTTTGAACCATAAGCCTGTGAACGAGCTGAAACCTGGAAAGTTTTGTGCATATTAAAAGCATCCACCTGATAAATGGAAATGTGTTAATCTAGTAATCATGCATGTGCTCTTTTCAAGCTAAACTGGATTTCGTGTGCATAATTAATAGTGTGGCATACAGTTTAATAGTGCAACAAGTGCTCTAAACACTATACAATATAGTGTGGATTCTGCTTTTCCTTTTATACTTCCCTGAACAAAACACATATGAATCCATGTCACTATAATGTAAAGGACTGCCAAAATGTGATAATTCTTTTTTTTTATTTGAAAGAATAAAGCACCATAACTGAAAATAATTCAACATGTATACATATTTGAAATATGTGTGAATATTATCTATCCAACTAAGACTCTATAAATATATTTTAAGTGTTCACTGTGAAAAGTGGCAAAATGAAATAATGCCTGTAGTGTTGTCAGAGTTTTGTTTTATTAGAAAACCCCAATGGCTGATAAAAGTGATATCCATTTTCCTCCCCAGAGGGACATTATGTACTCTGGAGTGAAATGACAAATTACTAGTATAAGTAGTAACTATTTTAAAGTGACCCTGGAAAGTCACAAAGAAAATCTTTTAATATAAACAACTCGCACATGTTAATGCCTTCCTAGTTAGTTAGGTGTCCATGCAATACCAAAGCCTTGACTGTTGTCAAGTTTAAGAGAAGCTGACAAATAAAATGTTTCTGTTAGTCTGTATATGTAAGGTGATGGACATATTCTAAAATAGCTCCCAAAGCCCAGTCAAGTAAACAATTGTAGACAAATAAAAATATTAATGTGAACAATAAAAGTCTCCGTGAACAACAGATGATAACTGTAAATCAGAGGCACTGACTAATGAGCAGCACATACACAGAAAGTTAACTCCTGGATGACTGCAATAGTTTTCAGAATATACAACTCAATTCCCGTGAATTTCTAGAATAACAAACGGCAATGTATCGATGACAGGTGTTATACTGACCAGATGAAAATTATCACAATCTGAACATAAAGATTTTTTTTAAAAAAAGTATTCAAGCACACATCAGTGCTTTTCATAGAGAATCAGTTTTAAATAGACCTTTGGTCTTGGCATAAATTTAAGAGTTGCCAACCAATGATGTGCATGCCAACCGAATGTCAGCTATTTTGGAGATCAGCATGATCTCGAGGAAGATAAATTTTGTTTTTGAATTTGAGTTGGTATGCAGCATTTCCGAACTTGGAGGCGTCGCCCCCTTTTCCAGTCAGTCGCTCAGCACGGCCCAGTCCCAGTCATTCCGCGGGCCGCCACCCTTTTCGTTTGATTTAATAAAAGGATCAGTGGAATAAAAGGCAAATCTGTCATCTTTGCAGCAGAGGAGTGAACGTCGCCTCATGTCGCTTGTCCATGTGAACGACACGCAGCTAAACTGTAAAGTGTCGCTGGATCTATCAGTGTAACCAGTTCAAATTAACATTCATTTCATTTTTAGTCCATTGGTACTGGCAGATGAATGTGCATACCACACGTAATCGGGAACATAAATTATATTTTCTTTTTCTTTTAACCGCTGCAGAAGAAATGTATAATGCTCAAGTTTAATTAACGTTAATACCCTAATGGGCCCCATATTGAGCAATGAAGAACTCTACTTCTTTTTAAGTGACACCAGTGAATTAATAGTGCACCCTCTTCATTGTGACTTGTCAGTGTTTTGTGATTAATTATTAATGAAAGAGTTGAAAATTGTTCTCTCTACTTTCATTTTATCTGATCCTGACCGAAATATATATTGTAATTCCAACCACTCATCTCGGTGTAGCTATGTAGACTGACATTAAAGTTCCACTTCACTGCTGGCATAGACTGTCATGGCAAAGAATCGTGGCTTTCTATTGTTGACTGAAAGTTTTAAAGTTCTTTACTGCTAGCGTAGATTTTTGTGACGAAGCCGGTATGGCTTTACGCGTAACAGACTAGCAGTAGCGCACACTTTGATTAAAATAGTATCCTTCGTGTCGATCCAGAGTTAGTTTCTACAAATTATAAACAATTCTCGACGTACTCAGAATTTTAAGCCAAAGTTTCGAAATCTACACATAACATATTATAACATTACTTTTTATCTCGTATTTGCTTAAAAACTGAATACTCCAGACAGCTCATGTAGTATTTTTTATTTTTTTATTTTTAAATATTTTTCTCTCTCCAAACTAAGGATTGGCATCTACTACCTACTACAACACTTTTGTTCTCAAGTGTTCTGCCAGGCTACGCAAAGTGCAGTGCTTTGAAACCTATCGGGCGCATCAACAGGACCAGGTTCCACGGTCCTGTCCAGAAACCAGTCTTCGAAACAAGGTCACCAAGAAACAGAAGTTTTCTCTTGAGACTAAAATTATATAAAAGATCAAAATGCTATATTTATTTTTTAATTCTCTTTAGAAAATATCTCCTCTCCCAAACCAACACACTTTACTCCATTAGCGGATTATTTATTTCAGATCTAATGAATAAACAGGGAATTAATATAATAAACACTGAACTTTTAAATTAAAAAATATTGATTTTATTATATAGTTACTTTTGAACTTCGATCTTAAAACCCTAAACGAATTCTGAGAAGTCGAAGGATTCATGGAACGTCATTTCACTTGAACTGTTCCTGGGCAGTCTTCAGGTAACCTTCAAGTTCCGATGCGGAGTTATATAGTACCAATTTTCTTTGTTTTGAAGTACACCCAGACACCTGTATCCTTTATCAAATGAGGCATCCTCTCTGTTCGACATCAATTAAATAATAGTGTAGTCCGCACTTTTTGGTCCGAATTACCTCTGAATGTTCTCAATTAAAATCTTGACATCATCGTTATTATTAATAACATCACCCTTGCTTATGAAAATCAATATGGCTATTTCATGTTTCAAAAGTAACATTTGCGGTGATATTATCTGCTAATATACTATACTGTCTATGACTAAGACATAATGTCTTTGTGTACATGTCTTGAAAACCTAGCATCGTATACACAGAGTGTGTAACATAAATTCTGTGCACCATATAGAGTGCATTACAAAGTATATCATGTGATTAAGTACCGGACTCTGTAGTATGTACTGTGCGTCATGACTGGGTAGCATATAATTATAAAGCTGTTGCTTCACGTGTATATTAAGGAAACATTAGAACGTCAATGTATAGCTACTGCTTTAAAATGAACTGTTGCATGGATTTAGTTGAGAGAACATCATATACACTTCAAAGTGGTTCTTGCTTTACAAGACGGTTGCAAGGACTCGTAAATTTTATGCTGAAAACGTCAGTATTAGACTATTACAGTAAAAATGAGGGAACTCTTCTTAAGAACTCTAACATTGTTTTAAATGACACAACTTTAGCCTGGCGTAATTAAGCTCGTGACAGTGATTTAAACATAATATACTCATTAATATAAAAAAAATCAGTGTTAATATCAAACTGATTACTGATTGTAAGAATTTTAAATCGAACAAGAAAAATCATAATTTATTTAACAATTAAAAGTCTGGGGGAAAG
Organism: Sinotaia quadrata; assembly: GCA_028829895.1. Classification (NCBI taxonomy): domain Eukaryota; kingdom Metazoa; phylum Mollusca; class Gastropoda; order Architaenioglossa; family Viviparidae; genus Sinotaia; species Sinotaia quadrata. Next base: position 126,526,049 of record CM054177.1, on the reverse strand, counting down.
GGGAGGGGGGGAACAGACAAAATTGCAAACAAATGCATAATTACACATTTTATCCCACACCCGTGACAGAAGAATTGTGTTAATTCGTTCCACCCACCCATCAACTACTCCAAACCCACCCGCTCAACAAGTACCTGTACCTGTACTCATTAAAGTGGATACAGTCAAGGGCTAAGTCAAGAACGTCTATGTGTCGTCTGCTTTTATTCATAAACATGCATTTTATTTCATTGGCCAGAGTCACCTAATTTTAGCCTCAGTACGGTCGCTCACACGCGGTGAACTCTGAAACTGGATGCACGTTTTTAATTATAATAATAGATCGAATTATTTTAATAATGTGTGAAGAGAAAAACAATATACATTTCACATTCACTGTGCAGTGTTTTCGCATTGAACTGAGTCTAGAAATGTCTGCATTAAAATATTAATGATAAGCATCAGTGGGTGCTCCTCCTTTGCAATATAAATATATTATATAACCAGGCAGCAACTTTCCGACTGTAGCTAAATCAGCGAAATGTGAAGTATGACGATGTGAGTTTTATCGGACAGCTAGTTTCCATTTTAAGTTAAATTAGTGTTGTGCGAAGTATGACGATGTGTTTTATCGGACAGCTAGTTTCCATTTTAAGCTAAATTAGTGTTGTGCGAAGTATGACGATGTGTTTTATCGGACAGCTAGTTTCCATTTTAAGCTAAATTAGTGTTGTGCGAAGTATGACGATGTGTTTTATCGGACAGCTAGTTTCCGACTGTTAGCTAAATTATTGCAGTGCGAAGTATGACCGTATTGTTGAATGAACTGCCAATTTAAGATTTTTAGTTAAATTATTGCAGTGTGAAAGTATGATGATGTGAGTTGATCGTGCTGCAAGTTTTTAGCTGCGATGTCGCTAAGTGTGAAGTATGACGGCACGCGTTTATCGGGCGCGAGTGGAAATCTGTTTACTGCGTTGCATCTTCGAGTAGCAGGAAGCGTCGCCGTGCATTTTATGAGCTTAATTTTTCATCGTGTGGCTAAAACATCAATATCATCTGCTGTTGTTATAATTTCGACTGGAAGCTTTTAATATAATCTACTGTTGCATTTTCCGCTGAAATCTGTACACACGCACAGTGAAAGGGGTATTCATAATGTAACTTATTTCGTCCAGTAAAGAGGGAGAAGACTGACTGCACTGTAGTTAATTAAAAGATCCGTGTATAGTGTTGACATTAAACAATCTAGCACTGTGTTACATGTCCAGTTTTTATTTAGAGACCCTGCTTAGGAATTTTAGAGAACCTTAATTTAATTAGATAAATTAATCTCTCCTCTTTCCCTAAACAGACTGGTTGCTCAAATTTATCTTTCGTCTCATATGAAAATGCGCCTTTGTAGTACAGACAAACTTGTGTACAATAGCCGGCTTGGAAACAGTTAAAAACTCTCTTAAATCTTTATGCATTCAGAATGTTACATTTAGCTCAATCGATCCCCCATCCAAACCACGATTAGGTCTATATGCATAAAAATCACTACGAAAGAGGTATTAACAATAAAAGAATTTAATAATCAAGATTTAACAATAACAATCAATTACGAAGACACAGCTTCAGATCTAAACTAAGGCAAGTTCAATGTGCTTATTTTAATCCTTGAAAGTTAATGTTTCGAGAAATTGTTTGCCCGACACATTCCTCTAATTCAGAGCCCAGATCAGTTACTTATCTGTCTCAGTAGTCTTGATAAACACGTGGTATAAGGTCAGTTCGATCCTTCCACATATCAAGCGATGCTTGCGTCATATATCAATAGTTCCAGCAACTCTCCGTCTCTCGACTTGTCACTCTAATGATGTATCTCGACGTAACATCATCAACAATGGCGGCACGGTACTTGTAACATCGTCCGACTAAGGTTGAACAAAAGAACATGCACCCGACGTAGAAACGAAGGTGCAATCATACGTAGAAACAGAATAGGAGGAAAGGAAGAAGAAGAAGAACCCGCTCTGAAATTGTAATTAACTTCTATGAGCGATTTGCGTTTACATTCACAAATTCCGAAGCACGTGATGGTAACAATGCGCATAGTTTAAATCTTCGACTATATCGTGTCTTTTACAATATATTTATATTCATAAAAGATACAATATAATTCACATGTGTGTTATTTTTAACATTACATGAACGTACGAATTTCCAAACATTTCTTCATTAATGATGGAATTCATACAAGGAGAATAAAATATAATCCAAATTAGGCATGAGTGCTTTACAATTTAACAATAAAATTACACGCAAGAAAGTAATTTGAATTACATAGAGATTCGCAACGTGCACAGACGTCCACGGCACAAGAGAATTAAGATTTATACAAATTAAAAGATAAAGGTTACAGTTAATTTATATACAATGAACTTTTAGGCTTCCAGTCATTCTTATCGAATCACGTGTGTTCGGAAGAGAATTATAATAATTCGCACAAATACATACATAAATTCATAATACAAAAATACAAATAGTAAAATGCAATAATATTGTAAGAAGTAGACGTGTTACCTTCTTAAGTAGACTTTACATAAGAGCAACGGGTTCCATGTGTGTTCCTTACGACTCAGCAAAATATTCGGCGACTAAGATGTGTGTGTCCGGCCGTTCTGTGTGCGAGTGAAATATATTATCGCATCAAGAGTATTTATTGAAGTGCATGAATGCATCACATGACTAGATCACGAGGTATGCTTGTTGATTCAAACTTTCTCGACTATCGTCTAAAGTTGCATAACATAGGTTGAACTCTCTGTTGTTTCCTCGGCGGGAAAGATTCTAACAAAGGAATTCAATTTGAATATGATTTCGAATTTCTTGGATATGGGTCAGGAGTTCGTGACACAGAATTCGGTCAGAATCTGTCACACACTGCACTGAAGCAAAATTTTAGTCTCTGCGCTTCTACATAATCATAATAAATGTTGGTGTGTGCAGGGTTAATTCCACCTTTCCCTATCTGCCAACAAACTTCTCAAATTGCTATCTTCTAATAAGTAGGTAGGAAGCAAACATTAAGAGACTCAAACATCCAGAAGTTTATAAAACTGTAAGTACTAATTAGTTTGTAGTTTGATCAATTTTCCTTTTCTTCAGAACAAGATGTTCATTCAGACTTACAATTCCCAAGAAAAATTAAATATCAGCTATTTATTATGATAATGATATATTTTAAAAGGAATACTTGCCGCTCAATCACCATAGCAATTTAGCAAGTAAACTAGAGGTTCAATCTGTATATTTATGTGTGTGTGTGCGTGTGAATGTCAACACTTTCCTTTCTAAAACTGAAAGTTCTTGATACTACAATCTCTACAGTTGTCGTCAATTATTTTGCTTAACTCTGAAGTTTCAGACGTTGTGGTCCGCACGGTGACAGCACTTGTTCACACTGCCCTTCACCGACTCACACACGCTTTCATTGCTCGAAAGCGTCACACATCTAACGGAGGCAAGAGTGGATTCCAGAAGTTGGGACAGTAGGTCTACATACTTCCACATTTATCTTTGTTATAAGAATCAATATGTGGGAGAAAACAATTTAATTCAGTTAAAATGTGAGAATCCGTACAGCTTTAATTTTTAAATTCTAGACTGCGTACAGATCATGGTACATTTGCAGAAGGCACTTAAACGTGTGTTTATCTTCATCCGTGCTTTTTCACCACCATCCCTCCTGCAATCAGCCTCAAACGTGATCTTTGAGTCATCCTGTGGTTGCTCATTTATGCATCCGGAATTTTTTTGCAGCCAACACCCAAGCCATTTGTGATGTTTAATGCAGATTATGGCAATGTGTATACTCTACTAAAGAGAAAAGCACTATATACCGTACTATGTTGCACAAAATTCATTGTGTTGCATTGTTTACAGTTGCTTTTTAATGCAGATAATGATCCTTTTAACAAGATTATGGCAATAGAGAAGACTCGCTAACATAAAATGTCTGTTAATATAGAAACTCACAGTATTGTATTTTGAATTTCAGTTCTTAGTTTTTGTACTCGATAACATTTGCGATGCGGAACTCACTGTATTGTTAATTTCCTAAAAGAAAAACAACAATAGCAATGCATTTCAATCGGACTTGGTAACGAAACAAATTTAAGCATTGCCAGATAACAGTTAACTAACAGCAACTAGCATTTGCTCTTTCAAACTTCGACCCTGCAAATGTTGACGTTTATTACTTTCGAATCGATTTTCTTCATCTAACAGGAACACTATAAAAACAAAAAAATCAAACAAACTTAAATATATATAAACAAACAAAAGAGTAAAGATTACTGGGTGTGTAAAATCAACAATGCATACTGACGAACACTGCATCAGTTGTGCACCTGCGACCATGTACTCAAGCACATAAATATTGGGGGGGGGGGGGAGAAAAGACTGGGTCAAACAGTTATCTATTCACAGTACTGTGTACCCGAAAGTTACTAATTTCCTCTTGTACAGAAACATATTTTGCTGTCAAACATAAATTATGAATAGAGTTGCACTTAATAAACAAAGGAGTGCACATCCTGACGAATAGACACAATACTGTACAGTTGTTTATATCTACAAAATACTTATCTATCTCTCCAGAATGAACTAGGCTGTTTAAACTAGTTCAAATGACAGCATGCTTTAATTATTTGTCCTCTTTGAAACCTGTAAATGACAGAATTAGTTCTGCTAACAAAGAAGAAATCTAAATTTAGCTGTAATAGTGTTGAAGCAACACTGAATTCTGTATTAGTTTCAATGTACAATCAGAACTGACTCAGTAAATCAGCCACTGAGACAGTGTGTCAGTACAAACCCTGAGCCATAGATAATCCCACTAAGACAATCTCACCATGAACTTAAAACACTACTGCAACACAAACTAACTTAAATCAACTTCACATAGTTACAACTTACATTGGTAAAAAAAAAATTATAAAACAAAAAAAAATCTCTCAGCATTCAAATAATCCAAAACTGTTCATTAACACCATTAATACTATTACTATGACTAGCAGCAAATTCGAAGATAAAAGTACCGATGCAAGTGAACACTGTATAATACTACAGTTATAAGCTGTCAAATAAACAGCTTGCAAAAGAAACTGAAGCAAGCCAACAAAGCAAACAAATGTCCCACAAAGTCAATAGAAAATGCCAACTTCAAGGCTGATGCATCCAAAGCTGTTTCTTGCTTAGAGACAAATTTAATTTAGTTTAGTTTAACTTGGTCTAAAATAGACTCACTGGCTTATGTCAAAAACCAAATTGCCCTCTACAACTGTACAAGAAAATAATTCAAAATGATTGAAATTACACAGGATGAATGTTAACAATCAGGGATTTTATTTGTTAACAATGACAATTATGGGTTTTATTGTCTCTTTAATTTTATTTAAAATGTGCTGCATGTTCCACAAATAATCAAGTGGAGTATTAAATCTGATGCTTCCTAAGTTGCTTTTTCAAAACTAGCTAGCTTTAAACTGAGAGAGGAAGAGAGAGTGAAGAGAAGAAAAAAAGTGTAGAATAAGTGTTCATGGAAAGTTTCAATTCTCAAGTGAATGCGTGACTGTCATTATCTTCCCCAATCTCCCACTCTCCTATCTTGCATCTAAATTGGATTTTATAAATTACATAGTAAGGTCTTAAGCAGTCAAATCTGCATAATGATATTTAAAATATCTAAATTTTTGATGATTAAAGTTTGAAAAGGGAGGATACACACATGTTCTACACACACATAAACAATATACATAAACCTTTGAAAATTATAAAAGAATTTAAAGCTCTAAAAGTGGTTTAATACCAAGTCTGCACAATATTATAAATATAATAGTAATATTGTTAAATTTATAATAATTTATAAAATTATAGATAATACTGCTTTTGCTAAGTTACTTCCCCTTGTTTTAGGACTGCACTTTAGCCACAGCAACAGCGGAGTTAGTGCAAAAGATGCTGGCATTGAGGCAATAATTATTCATTTGCTAAAGAAAACAAAAGGAGTAACATCTTACTTTTAGCAACATCACTCAGCAAAGACTTTCTTTTGAGAGCGTTCAGTTTATGAACAGTAACTTAATGATAATTTTGTATAATTTGTTTTGAGTATAACCACTATACTACTTACTAGGCTGATTTGTGACAAGTGATAAATATTAGTCATATATCATGGTAACTTACATAATTAGATTAAATGCCAATTGATCAGGAAAGCAACGAAATTTGTAAGATCTTAAACCAGAATCCACCGCTGAAATGTCTTCAAACAGACAAAACTATACATTCTGCCTATATTATTATATATTTTATTATGTCTTTAGTATTTAATGAATGTTTCATCGTATTAATCCTAAGTAAATTACTCTTAGTCTTATCCAAGGGCGGTACCACACCACTGTTAATAGTGTTATTTAATTTAAGAAAATAATGATGTATCATTGAAGTCAGGATTTTGAAGCAAATATTTACTTTCAAATTAGCAGTACATGTTTTCAACGAGAAGCTTCTCACATAATCTTGTAAGAAATTTATTCTTAAGAACTTTGATACTTTTTTGTTATTGTTAACAAAATTTTTATAAAATACTGTCTAGACATTGTACATTAATCCATGTAAACTCAATGACTCAGCCCAAATAAATAAACATACCCTTCAGTTATATAATTTAAAATTTATTCCATGAAGGTACAAAGATTATATTTATGCCACCTATCTCCAAGTCCAAGACATGGTTACAGACATTGGCTCTAGTAATAGTATGTGGGCAAACTCCATCACTATGATTTATTGATATACAAAGCAAGTAGGCCATCTCAGTGCCAGACATGAAGATAGTCAAGCATTTCTATTAAGTATTATACATGTATATATATTATATACTGCAATGATTGATGTTATGAGTATGACTACAAGTGTGTCTTGTGGCTAAGATGTATCAGGAAAAAATGCAAAAAGAAATATGTCAAGCAAAGCTTAATTAAATTAAATTCTTGACAATCAATTTAAAAGAAAAAAAAATGATAAGTCTACTAAAACCTTATAACCAGATCATAAGTGAACATTCTTTATTTCAGGGGTGTACAAACTTTTTAGGCCAGAGGGCCAAATTTCCAATTGATAGTGCATGGAGGGCCACGGTTTGTGCACCCCTGCTTTATTTGAAATGCACAGAAGAAAGTATCTCAGATTCCAAAAATTTATTAAATTTCAGAATACATGGAACAGCTTGTTTCTTAACATTATTCATTACTATATTCAGTCAAACAGTGGTCTCCACCTACAATGCCATGTTTTGATATTAAAAAATGCATTACATTTATAATTTTTATTACATTTTGTAAAAAGGTATATAAGCAAAGACAGCATTAAATTTAATTGGTGATGAATATAAAAAAAATAATTATGACAAAAGTATTACTATTAGAGCAGAAGGAACAGCAGAAGCTTTGAGGGGCCAGGAAGTGGGCATCTGAGGGATGAGGATGCAATGTGCTGGATGACTTCTTTTAAAAAATGTATTAATTCAACTGTAATGGTATTGTAGTAGATGCTTCTATTTGATTTAATAAGCTGACAAACTTTTCGTTCTAGAAAAAAGTGCAGATCTCAATAGTCAATGTTAGAATTTTTTTTTTAAAAGTGATAGTGCATCTGTAAAGTGTAATGTTCTCTTACCATATATTGATATAACTACATATTGTTTGTTTTTGTTTTGAACATTTATCTGTTTTAAATAATTTCAAGGTTTCAAAAAGATAGATGTTTTAAAATTCTGTTTAAAAAAACAACAAAAAAAAAAACAACAAAAACCCTGCAAGAAACCCACAAAACAACTGAGAAACACACAAATTTCTTTTTGAATTGATGAGGTGGTCCTACTTGATGTAAACAGAACTAGGTGAAGCCCATCAACAGATACTTTTGCTTTGCTGAAAATGTTGTTTAATTAATCTAAATTCACTTGCTTCATTGTTTGACAACCAGCTAATGCTAAAAAGAAAGAAGAAAAAAAAGGTAGGACATGACATAAGCTAAAGAAACATCAAGTATGCTCTGTACACTAGACAGCTATAGAATTTAGAAATAGCATTTAGCAGATTGCATAGGTTCAAAAGAAAGTGGTCTGAGCCTTTAATACTATAGATAATTTCAAAAGTTATTTTAAAATAACACGTAACAGCAGCTAATCAGATTGAAAAAAAAAAAAAGAAGTCAATATATAAATTTCACCTTTAGAAATTAGAGTCATATTCCATTTTTGTTTTCAAATAATTGTGTTTTAAGTTGTAAAGCTACTTTATTAATTAATCCTAAATATAAACTATGAGTACATGACCACATTTTATTTATTAAAATTATAAAAGTGAGATTTTAAAAACTCTTTGAAAACAATGAAATGAAACTAGACAGTTTTAATCAGAATCCTTTACTACTAGTAGTAGTACTAGTTAAATGCTTTAGTTTTACAGTTACATACATACTGATTAATTATTAAAGTAGACAAAGGTCCTAACAACTAAACAAGTAACAAAGACAAGTTTCAAATGCAATAACAAATATTGAATATTACTTTTGTAATACTAATACTAGTAGTACTAGTAGTAATAGTATTACTATTAGCAAGAATAATTCTGAAAATAAAACTCTATTTGGTAAAGTTATTGTTTTACTAGTGTTTAAAAAAATATTTATTAATATTATCGAATATAGAGTACAGTCACCAAATGAAGGCAATGATAAGTGACACATTATTACTATTAGCAGTACTACAACTGCAATAAATAAATTGGCAAAAGAATGTGAAGAGCAAAAACTAAAAAGTGGCTACATCAGTACATGATAAAATGAACAAATTATCTGAAGTCGTGAGGAGCACTAAGTACTATATTATAATAATTAATATAAATGAAAATAAGTACCTGAAGAGCAAAAAGAATGCCACAATATATATGAAATATAAGCATATGAAGAGTAAAAAATGTTCATAACCAATAAGAATTTGAGAGCACAAAGTGCTGCATTATAAACAAAGATATCACAAAATGCTAAATAATAAAATAAAACATCTGAAGTCAAAAAGTGCTACAGTATAAAAATGGACACAAGTATATGAAGTGCATAAAGAGCTACTGTGGCAATGAACAAAAGTGTGTGAAGAGCCACAAAGAACACAAAGCTGTACTGTAATTTAGTAATTGCACAGGCTCAGAAATTATGGCCAGTGACCTCAATTTCTGAAGCTTCCTTGCTCAATTAAAGTTCTTTCATCACTTTGAAGCAGATAGTAATGTTACTGTGCTAGTGAAAAGTTGAGACTACATGCTACAGGTTAGGTCAATGGTTGTGACCCTTGGGACACCAGGGTAAAAAAAACAAAACCAACCTATGACATACTATGCTTAGAGAATGGAAAAGTATCAGTGAATGCAAATGTATAACAAAAACAGCATGACTTTTTGTTGTAAACACTGCAACATGAACTGCTGAAACTTAAAAAAAAATATATAGTTATATATGAATAGTAAAATAAGTAAGCCTGTTAATCATCTAATTCAACTGTAGAAAGTAAATGAGTTTTTTTAAAAATATATATCTACCAAAGTACCATTTCTTTTAGAAGTTTATTACAATTAAACTAATTTAAAGCAAACATTTTGACACAAGTGCTACTTGTTATAATTTTAAATAAATAAGCCATCAAAACAGTAGAATGATCGTACTAATGATTACTATTAACAGCATTATTAGCATTAAGACAATAAGACTTTAAGAGGGATAGACTAAACCCCCAAATTCTGAGGATATGGCACCTATTTTCAAGAGACAGGAGAAGAAGAAAACTCAGGCACCAGGTAAAAATTTTCAGGTGCCATGGACTTTTTTTTAACCTATGACAGTATGAGCATAACTATATTATTAATTATTATTGCAAATAGTAGTAATGTAAAGTGTACATAATTCTAGAAAACTAATATTTTTAATACTAATTCAATAATATTTACACTACTAGTACTACTACTAGTAACAGTAATAATATTAACTGTTACAAAATTCCAAATATCAGTTCAAAATCACAAAACAAAATGGAAAAAGTATTATCATAACTAATTACTAAATTAGTAATTAGAACAAGGTATTCATGCTTCACAGATGTGGGCTGTAAAACTATCAGATAAATTGCTTTAAGTTATATTTGGTATACTATTAAGGAAGATTTCATTGTCTTGCCTTACTAATGCACTAGTACAAGTACTGAGTAGTAGCACAGAGTTGCAGCTTTGTACTATTTCAAACAAAGGATAAAAAGAATGGAGAAATATCCCTCTAATGGGGTATTAGTATTACTCTATGAAAAAATAGAAATATTTAAAAAATAAATAATAGTAAAATATACTGACATAACCAAATATACTTTCCTGTCTGATTTTTAAGATTCAAGTCCTTGTCATTGTTAACTGCATACTAATAATAGATTCACATGTAGCTTGTTTTGGTGGTGTGAGACAAAGCAATGGGAGCACTATTATTACAATCCTAGATTGTTAAGTTTTGGTCTGCCTAATTATTCATCATATTAATGTATTCTAATGTTAATATTACTAATTTTATTAGAACTGCTAATTTATTACTAAAGCAAAGCACTATAATTACAATGATGATTTGTGTATAGTGTATGGATTATTGTCAATTTAAGAAAGCATGTTTGACAAACTGAAATAAAACAAACAAGAAAATGAAATGTCTTTGGATAGGTATTCTTGATTATTTTTGTACCTATTTCAGAGTGCATGGCTTAAGGCCTTTTTAAAAACAAGCATATACCAAACATTAAACGCTTACAGTTACATTTAAGATTTTACATTTAACGATACATTTAAGATTCAAACTAGTTTTCCAGATACAATGAATTATTTGTAGAAGAAATTATAACCAAATACAACTAAGCTAGTAAGCATAACATAAACAATATAACAGTGTAAGATATTTCTTTAAAATTATTTTTAAGAGTAAAAATCAGATGATTTAAGTAATTTATGAGTACTGAGTTCACTTCTTTTTATTCAAAAAACTAATACTAGTGAGTTATTTTTAGTTTAATTTACAGAGGCAAATAATATACTTGTTTAATAAAAATGTGTAACATTGACCAATATGCTACTTATTTTTTTTTTAAAATAAAAATAAAATCTCAGCATTGAACATTATGATTATGATTCAGACACTGTCCTCTTGCTATATAAGTATATTCCTGCCCCTATTATAATTATAATCAGTGATTATAAATTTATAGCTATAATTTTAACTAAATTGACCATATAAATTATAATGGTACTTGTATTTCATTCATTATAAGTGAATGTTATGTGAATAATAAGCGAGTGTTCTGTTATGTTATGGTATTAAATAAACTTCTCATTTAATTAAAAATGTAAACTTCTTATAAAAATATTTATTAATAAAATGCATTTGTGATAACCACAAAAAGCTCTGTTGAATACAGTATGAAGCTTCTATTCTGTGATAAGTTTTTTTTTTTTATATTTTATTTTAAAGCAATGCTAATTACATTAGTTTATAGCCACACTGCTAACTTCACAGCTCTTCGCCTGTAGGAAGGACTAAAATTTCATGCGGAAGCAAGCAAGTGCTGTGAGCTATAACAGCAACACATCTTGCTATCTCAGAACAACACGCCTGGTTAGAGCGGATGCCAATTCATTTTCTTTGCGTGTGTGCGTGCGTGCAACCTTCTGTGAGCGCGCACGTATGTGTGTGTGTTACACGTGTACTTCGGATTAAGAGTTTTATCTCCGATTGTTCCTCTACCATATTTCATTAATTTCTTTAATTAGTAGGCCTACTACTAACTAGAAGAAAACAAAATATTAAACAGCAACAAAAATCGGTTTAGTGACACATCACATTTAAAAAACATATTAACTTTTTCTTTCTGTTTCTTCTATCATTCTTACCTTATGATGATGTTTGGTGGTGTAAAATCATCTTTACCAACACGCTTTGAATGCTCGAATTCGAAAGCCTTTGAGCTTGAAAGGCAAGTGGTTGAATAAATTTATTTACCTACTCCACTCAACTTGCACGGTTAATAATACCTCCAACTTTTGCCTCGTATCCATGACTGAATAATGTCACAATTTAATAATCCTTGACGAAAACTCTGCATCCTATCGTGATAGAAATTTTATTTAACATAGTCAATCGTCTTTAGCTTGGGGAAGGAAGTCGCGACACTCGCTAGACTCAATGCACTGAAGTTCGGATTAGTCACTCGGCAATTGCGATTTGTCTGGCGTTGTATTGGTTGAAAATATGGCAGTACGTCTGCTATGCCTAGCCGGCTTCAAAGCCGTACACTGACAGTTTGCATAAAGTTTACACTGTTCAAAATGTATTTTCGTAAGTGTTGTGCATTGCAAATAATTTTCATCTTAATGTATGTGTTATTTCAAACTATAAAGTTTAAAAACAAATATCAAATGCATGCAACAGCAAAGTTACTTGAATGAGCACTGTACACATAAACTAAATACAAATATTATAACTTGCATGGAACAGTTAACCAGTACTCAGATACCTCATGAAATTAGCCAAACAATACATTCTTTTTTTCCTATCTCTTCTGAAATTAGAAACAATAAAAACATAACTTTACATTATCCTCTACACAGTGCTATGGCGCCTACCATCAGGAACCTAAAACTAATAACCAAGCATCCGGTTGGAGTTAGTGCCGTTGCGTGGAACCGAATCATTCAGTGGCCATGGACGTGAGCTGGGTCAGGTTTGAACCACAAAATAAATATTAACTCAGGACAACAAAAGACTGGACAAAGATTAAATATATTAATTAAATAAATAACCTTGATAGCTGGAAAGACTGGCTGTGATAAACGTAAACTTTACTGTTCGGATAACTAATGAAATACTGCGTTATACTGGGTGGCCAAACCACATATTAAAGTGGCCAAACTACATATTAAATTGGGCAAGTGAACACATGTTCTCAGTCATACACTGTGTAAATAACTCTGCTGGCATAAACCATTAATTCTTTTACTGAAATATTTACTTTTAACATATCCTGGACCTCGCTTTAGTTTTTATAATTGCATATACCGTGACATTTTATATCCGGGTATATTTGCCTCCCATCCTCTTTTGCTGAGCTTGACCAGTGCCTAATGTTGTCCAGATGCTGTCCAGCTACTGAAATCAGTTTCAATTTGCTACATAATATACCGAGGTGAAATGATTTTGCTGCGTGGAGTGGCATCAAGGAAACCTAACAACAGCAGTTTAAAACAAATTAAACGCTTATTTATTTACTTATTTACATTGTAAACTTCTTTCGCTTAGCAAGAGATATAAGCCACATTGCGTGCTGATTTTGTCATCTTTGCCAACCAGCAACAAAAGGCACATTTCACATGTAGCTGCGTTGTCTGCCTCTACAGACAAATGGATAACAAACGAGTCTGTGACGTATGAAACAGCAATGCGTATGGAAAACAAGGGAAATAATTTTGATTTCAATGTGGTCAGCACTTTAAATTAACTTGCACTATAAATTTGATAGAATCTTGTCAGTAACATGAATGGCTTATTTTTTCACGCCTTTATACGGTAAAATAATTTCTAAGTGTACAAGAAAGAAGAAAAAAGGAAGGGTGGAATTTTTATTTTTGAAAAACGAAAGAAAGAAAAATGAATGAAAGCGAAAAAGAAATGAGAGGGAGATTTGCAGCAATTAGACACCCTTTCATGTGATATATTTTATTTATGTATAACGATAACCAAGCACATTCTTGTGGACGGATGAACGACATGATGCTTAAATTCATCACAAATAGTTGTAGTATCCGAATTTTACATTGTTATATGTTATTATGTTCAGTCTGATTCTTTACACTGCTGGCGCTAACTTGGACGTAAAAGTTTAGACTGTCTCACGTTTTAGTCCAGTTCCACACAGCGTTCCCTCTAATATTTTACCTGTGTTCGCGGAACTGGCCAAAACTCGTGCGCGGAATTTTGAAACTGTTGCGCGCCATTTTCTAAATGAACTGCACGACCTCATGATCCCCACCAGAGTAGGCCTACCTCTTTCAACTGTGGGTGTTAACATAGACATATAAGATTAGTACTGTCTGACCTTTTAGTCCAGTCTTAACACCAGAGTACATTTCTAAACTGTCGTCGCTAAACTGGACTTGCAAGATTAGTGTCTATCTTTTCTATGTCATTGTTTATTTAACACATATCTTTGTTTATTCATTTATTCTCAATTAAAAAATATATATAATGTCATTTTGCACATGAGTTCATAATTTTAAAAATTGAATATTATCATTAGATTTTTTTTTTATATGCCTTAAGCAGTAATTGCGTGGAGACCTTGCTGTGTATGTTATGTGTAGGTTACATACTGTGCTTGGAGCTGATGTAAAAGCATGCTCTCGATTATTATCATTATTTTGTTTCTGTTTACTTCTTGCAATTGTTCTTGTTGAGGTGATTCCTTGACATTTTAAAATATAGGCGCGTTCACTGGTGAAGTATTCATTTAGTCACTGTATTAAACTGTTGTAGGCCTACTGATTTTAAAACATCACGTTACACTCTGTGAAGGTTCAGTAGGCCTACTGATTTTAAAACAACATCACGTTACACTCTGTGAAGGTTCAGTAGGCCTACTGATTTTAAAACACCATCACGTTACACTCTGTGAAGGTTCAGTAGGCCTACTGATATAGTGAAATTCATTTATGCCTAATAATAAAAAGCAGCATTACCTGCAACAACCAAATTCCCCAAAACGTTAAAGTATAGCCGTCACAGCATAAAGCGGAAGTGATTTTGCATAATTTGTTTTTAAAGCTATTCTATGACGTCACTCCGCATGCTGCCGAGAGAATTGCACAGCCCTTCTCTATAGTAATATATTCGCTGAACTATGACGTCATTATAATGAACATCATCCACCCATGTATGCGCATGTCACTTTGATCCAATTACTTGGATTATTAAGTTGATTTTTTAAAGTTAAATGCAAGAAATCAGCATTATATTTCGCTTTTTGAAAAAATATGGTAGATTTATAAACCACGGGCGATATGATTTAGGGAAATTTTATTTTAGTAGACTGTTCTGTCTGCTGACATCTGTAGCAGAACTTGACAGCCAGTGACCAAATCTCACGTAAAGGCGCGATTTATACAGAATCTCCGACAGAAGTGATTAGTTTTAGTAAGCTCACCGCCCTACTTTATACAGAATCTCCGACAGAAGTGATTAGTTTTAGTAAGCTCACCGCCCTACTTTATACAGAATCTCCGACAGAAGTGATTAGTTTTAGTAAGCTTACCGCCCTACTTTATACAGAATCTCCGACAGAAGTGATTAGTTTTAGTAAGCTCACCGCCCTACTTTAAAAAAAAAATCCTAATTTTAGTCCTTGAAACCGGGTCATATATTTTGCAGCAATATCATTCATGTTTCTCTATGATCACTAAATGCACTGGTGTAGGATAAACTATTAAACGAATTGCTTGCAAATTTTTCAAATTCACAGATGAGACAGTTATGCTTCTAAACATGAATATGTTTATACTTAAAAGTAAAAGTTTGCAGCCAACCAGAGCGGGTTTTGTATATTAGAGGGGGGAGGGGGGAGGACAGAAAAGATTTCATTATAATCCACATGCAGCCACTTCAATTTTAAGCAATAAAATCAGTTTTAAACCCTGAGATACATGAATGAGTGAATAAATTTGGTATCGTGTGCCACACTTCCTCCTCTCAAAACATGCAGAGAAGACCGGAATACAGTCACAAATCACGTGACAGATTGCACACCACACACTACACAGATTGATAGAAAGTCTTAAAAGCTGCTCCCACCCTGCCCCCAGTCACCTTGACAAATCTAGATAGTTGAACGAATGAACAAAGTCAGATGAGTAAACTGTTGACTTTAATATAGATAGGTAGGTAACCACTCGTTGCATAGTTGAACGAACGAATAAAGAGTAAGATGAGTGAACTCTGACAGCTAGGCATAACTTTGAACTATGCAGACTAATGAACAAGTGATGCCTAAATGACAGAGTGACAAGCCAGATAATAAACCTAACAGGATCCTCTCCCCCACCTCCTCCATTCAGTAAAATGAAAGAGAGTACCCACTCCTCACCCCAACAGTAAAAACTTAAGAATAAATCAGTAGTGTGCTTTAGCTGTGGCAAACCAGGGCATATTAAACGTTATTGTCCAGGTATCATAAATGCCATAGAACCAAGTGGTGCACCTTGTTTTAATGCATACATAAATGGACATTGTGTTCCAGTTCTCTGTGATACTGGTTGCAGAGTAGGGTTAGTAGTACACCCTAGTCTAGTGAAGGAAAGTGACTTCAAACAATCATTCTAGTCAGTGGTATAAAGGATAAAGTACCCATTGGGATGGTAGACATAGTTAGCAAGTATGTGTGTAGACCAGGGGTCACCAACCTTTTTGATACTGAGAGCTACTTCATGGGTACTGAATCATACGAAGGGCTACCAATTTGATTTACTCATAAATAATATTAATATTAATAATAATATATAAATATATTAATGATATTAATAATATATAAAGAAATAATGTGAAGACTTAGAAAAGACTCCAAACGCGAAAGCGGCGGAAGCCGGAAGCGTTCCCCACATTAACAACAACTTAGAAAAGGCCTGCGGGCGACTCATGTGGTCTTTGCGGGCGACCTGGTGCTTGCTGAATTATTTAATATGGCTTGCTGAATTATATAATTTTTTTTCTCTTCACCACCAGTGTTTCGACTGTAAAGAATCCATAGTAGTTCTAAGTGTTGAGTTCTTCGTTTTCTGGTTTTAGTAACAAATCGTAGGGTGTCAGGATTTTCGGTTTGGAGTTCTCGTCTATCCATATAATTCCTCTTCTGTCCAGAGAACATCTTATGATGAAACTATTCACGAAAGTTCCATTGGTGACGTTAAATTGTTATCGTAACCACCACCACCTCAGCCGGACAGACTAATGGGGCTCTGGTGGTGGTGTTTGCGCTAGCTGTCTTCCTCTGCAGTACTTGTTCATGTGAGGACATTTTCGGCCCTGAATAGCTCGGTGGAAAATTGTTTCACTCAGCATATTCTGGGATCCGACCACCACGTAAATCATTCACTGTAAAGACCGTCTATCCCATATATATTAAACTGAAAAATAAGAAACCTGCAAAAACGGGAAAAAGAAAAGTGAATTAATTGAACGCATAGTGTTGGTGGGCTTTTTTTTTTTTTTTTTTAATAATAATAATAATAAAGTGCACGACACTTAAAAAAAAATAAAATAAATGCTTTAAACCTTTTACAAAATAAACGCTTTTCTTGGGGAACCCTAAGTTTTGCCGGGCACTGCGCGACCGCTTGAGCCTAAGGACGACCCTTTTCGGACAAGTGTTGGACCTGCTTGCAATGTGCAAGAGTGATTGGAATTAGTGCAAGGGAGGTAAAACCCGCAAATGGCAGAAGGGGACTGTAATGCGTCAACAATTGAAAGTGAATAATTTCTTTAACAATGTTATTGCTTCTCCTGAGCCATCGTACAACACAAATTAGCTTACGATGCAGGAAGGAAGAGGTGAGTGTGACGTCACACGCGGCTTTATTATATTATCAATGTATGCTATCTAAAGTGGCTGTACATACACGCGGCTTTTGTTATCAATGTATGCTATGCGCACTTTTATACTAGGACTGTCGGCACTATATTTGAAGTAGGTATTTGTCAGTTAAACGACAGAGTACATACTTTTACAATACAACTAGTACTGCCACAAGTGATGTACTGTGTTATTTCCTTAATAACATCCACAATTAATTATAAAAAAATTAAATGCTAACTTAGTCACATGTCATCTAACAAGCGATGTTTTGCTATCACAGTCAGAGGTGAAGTAACATACGCTTTTGAATAACATAATATGATGTTAAAATCCCACAAAAGAGAGAAAACCCTAAACAAACAAAGCAAGCATACTATTGTTAATAGCAAAATGCAAGATAAAACCCACAAAGTAAAGGAAAAAGTAAACAAAATAAGAGTTATGTTGCTGCTAATAGCAATAGGTAAGTTAAAAAGAAAAGGATATCCAACAAACAAATCCAAGTTGCTGTTAACAGGCTAACAGTGAAAAGCAAGTTAGCATCCTTTACAATTTGCACTGAGAACTCAGAACATGTATGCAATCGAGCTATTGCTGGTTTGTTGATGTTATCTAAAGCCTGTTTCACTAGAAGCAGTAATTTTGGTTTTGGTATCTGTCATGTCCTTTTATAGCATGCAAGTTACAATTATGGATGGTCTGATTTACAAGCCGCCAGAGACTGAAAATCAGGTCAGCTTTCTTCGTTACCTACTTTCACGTTATACCAATTCCTCTTCTTCTACTTCTAAATTTTAGCTAATAATCATTAATATGTATAATACTAATTCCTCGTCTTCTACTTCTAAATTTTAGCTAATAATCATTACTACGTATAATACTAATCCCTCTTCTTTTACATCTAAATTTTAGCTAACAATCATTAATATGTATAATACTAATTCCTTTTCTTTTACATCTAAATTTTAGCTAATAATCATTAATATGTATAATACTAATCCCTCTTCTTTTACATCTAAATTTTAGCTAATAATCATTAATATGTATAATACTAATTCCTTTTCTTTTACATCTAAATTTTAGCTAATAATCATTAATATGTATAATACTAATCCCTCTTCTTTTACATCTAAATTTTAGCTAATAATCATTAATATGTATAATACTAATCCCTCTTCTTTTACATCTAAATTTTAGCTAATAATCATTAATATGTATAATACTAATCCCTCTTCTTTTACATCTAAATTTTAGCTAATAATCATTAATATGTATAATACTAATTCCTCGTCTTATACATCTAAATTTTAGCTAATAATTATTACTATGTATAATATTATTTCCTCTTCTTTTACTTCTAAATTTTAGCTAATAATCATTATTATGTATAATACTTAATTCCTTACTATGTATAATATTATTTCCTCTTCCCGTCCATCTAATATTGGTCAATGGGATGTATGATATTA
Source organism: Sinotaia quadrata (assembly GCA_028829895.1). Taxonomy (NCBI): domain Eukaryota; kingdom Metazoa; phylum Mollusca; class Gastropoda; order Architaenioglossa; family Viviparidae; genus Sinotaia; species Sinotaia quadrata. The sequence continues at coordinate 126,506,849 of CM054177.1, read as the reverse complement.
TCATCTATCCATCCCGTCATCCATCCATCCAAAGAAAGAAAAACGTTATAAATAATAATTACATTTTGTTTATCGAATGTTTATAATTATAACTATATGTATTTATCAATAAGTAGATCGATTACGTTTAATTGAAGGGGATACTAATTATTTTAAAGAGTGACAAATTGTCTGTGTTATTTATTAAGTTCAAAGGAACATGTATAATTTAATGTATTTATGCGCAAGAATGACGTAGAAATAGTAATTCTGACAGCGTGCAAACGTAAAGCATTTCAAGACTTCGAGTTGTTTACCTCTTCGTGCTATATCCTTCAAGCCAGATAAATCATTCACACCTTGCGTAAACATACAGTCACTGGCACATTTAACAGAATGACTTAGTGATCACTTATGCCAGCACGCATCTATACTGTTTGTTGCGCGATGTAACGAAAATTTGGTTTTGACATAAAAACCTTCAGAGTTGTCTTCTCCTTGACTCGAGCTGTAATACAAACTTGCAGGATTGTCCTATACTATCTGGTGATGAATTCTCCAGGAAGCCTGAAGAAAACAAAACAAAACAGTACCTGATATATGTGAAGGTTTGTTCAAGTTTGTTTTTCTATGCAGTTTTTCAAAGTGAGGGATTTTTTCCGTTTCTCTGAACAAGAGAATATTTCACAGCGAGGCTGATTCTTAGAATATTGCCGGACCAGTTATGCTTGAACAAGAGAGCCGAATCACCGTCCATATAATTATCTTTCACCTGATTCTTTCTAGTATGATTAGCACAAGTGTACTATCTCCTGACTAGCTAGTACGTGTACTTGAAAATTACTTTATAAATGAAAGGGACGTTAATGCTGCCACGTTACTCTCTTTAGATATAACCCCGTGTTGCTTCCCTTTATCATACTGCAACTTTTTTTTGGCCAATTGTTATCCTCACTGCTATCGGTTTATCTGTTTGTTTTTCTTTTAAAAGTAAACTGTTTCTGGAGTAAATTCTGTGTTAAGTTTTTCATACTGAGTTTCTGTGTTGTGTTTCCACTTCATGTATTATTCCAGTGAGTTAAGTTCACCTAAAATACACTAAATGCCCAAGTACATATGGTGGCTATCCACCATTGTGGTTTGAAAGAACGCTTGTTTTGAAATGCCATGAAATGTATTCAGATAAGTTCCCTTTTCCGTGGACTCTGCTTAATTTTTTTCCCAAGGATTGTTATTATTTTGCTTTGTGATTAATGCTAATACATTTCACATTTTATATTCAGGTGTCATATTGTAGATTATTTTTGCATCAATGTTGTGTAGTCTGTTTTGGAAAATAAAATAATACTTTTTTGTGGCTGATATATTGTTGTACGATTTGACAGACAGAACAAAATATGCTGTTATTCTCATGATGATAGTCTCTCTCTCACTCACTCACTCACTCACTCACTCACTCACTCACTCACTCACTCACTCACTCACTCACTCACTCACTCACTCACTCACTCACTCACTCACTCACTCACTCACTCACTCACTCACTCACTCACTCACTCACTCACTCACTCACTCACACTCACTCACAAGCATCAAGTGACAGTCTACTTGGTTTAATTTTGGAGTGTCTTGCCACGTTACACTGAGACAGGTAAAATCCAACTGCTTAGATATCAGTGTACTATAAAGTGGTGCCTGCAATACTAAGGTATCAGTGTACTATAAAGTGGTGTCTGCAATACTAAGGTATCACTGTACTATAAAGCGGTGCCTGCAATACTGTTTATATGTCATCAATGTCTTCATGCACTGGCTCACTGTTGGTAACATGGCAAAGCATCAAAATAGTCAGGATTAGAAGTGAACCTTTTAAGCACTTGCAAATCATTATATTTAGCCTTTGAAATGCACAATTTCTCTTTGTATAGGTTTAACGGTTCTTTGTTTACAGTGATTTTACTCTTGTGTCTCACTATAGCGCTGATGATTATTTTTAATAACTGACCATTCCATGAGTCCCTATGAGTAAATTGCGTCGGGAAAGTCCACAGAAAATGAAATTTCCCCTAGAGTCCTAGCTGGAACTGGACAAACATTCTGATAAAAAGGCTTTAAAAAAGCAGTCGTGTTTTTAACCATGTTTTGTTTCAATTCAACAACGTTGCAAGAAGAAGGATTTTTACGAGCCTTCGGAAAATCTCGAACCAGTCTGATGGAACACTTACAGGTGCTTTACAATTAATGAGTCCCATGTCTCTATCACACTCCATGTAGGAATTTTCACGTTCAGGAAATGTTATTTTTATAGAATCAAATCTCTATTTATGACGCACAAGAAAGTTCATGAAGCGAATCAGTGTATAGTTCTTGTTTTGCTCAGCACATGAATCACAAAATAATTCCACATGCCTCATTTTTTCACTTAAATGATTCATGAAGAAATCAAATAGCATTGATGTCACCTCATCAGCACCCTTTTTAGCTATGGTTTCATCATATCCATAAATGAAAACAGTATTTGTAGAAAGTACATGGCTATTAAATGAATTAAATTTTAATTTTCTTCGGTAGTAAAAGTCGTTCGACGACTGGTTGGGTACATTTAAATTTTTCTGGAAATCAAAAGCAATCGCCTCAAAATCATCTTCTTTGTGGGCTATCAATATAGCCTCCCGTTTTCGTCTACAAAATGTTTCTACTTTTATTTGGTTTACGTCTCGTTCAATTTCAAGTTCATGCAACTGGCGCTTAAGGAGTTCTGATTCTAAATTAGCTGAGAGTTCTTTTGTAGCTGTATCGATTTTTGATTTGATTTAATCACATTTTGAACAAGTACCTGACCTAGGATAGCCAAAGGCAATATTAAAGTCATTGTTGAAAACTTAGCGATATGATTCACATGAAAGCTTTTCATCTGGGTGCTGAATTTTGAACATTTCATGCATCTTTTTGATGTTTAAATCTTCCGGCAGGTAAATTCGCCGAGTTTTCACCAGTGAGTAGTGTGACTGTCGCCCTCTAAATGAAGAAATGTGATCATGCACTTTCTGCCACAGGACTTCAGTCATCTTATGAGGACGATTACTGTGCTTTCCACGTTGATCTGTGGGTGGTTCACCTGGAAAAAAAATAATATAAAGACGATGATGAAGAGCAAATTAACAATATGCATGAGGACCGTGGGCTTAGATCAGTAGATGTAATTATGCCAGTTTATAATCTCCATTAAAAATGAGTTGTAGGTTTATTACATTTATAAATGCAGGCGACAGGGTTTACAAGCTTTGTGAACAACATAAATCAGATTATTATTAGGAAGAACAAGTCCAAGGGATATAATCCAAGAAAATCCATCGAGTAATCGAAACGTCTGTTGTGTCCCTTTAATCAGGAAACAAATTTACTCGAATACTGCGTGTTTAATTAATACTGTGATCTAGCAAGGGTCTATACGAAAAAGGGGCAGAATTTTATAACGAGGGATGATGTCTGGCGGGAGAGAGTATTCGGGGCGTTTGCTCCATACGCCAGAAATCTTGGTGCGCCCCAAACAGCTAATTAAAATGAAAGTAAAAAGCAAGCAAAATTTTGGGTAGCTAAAGCTTTTTCACGGGTGTCAGTGTCTGATTACGTTCCTTTAGTGGTGGGAGCCCTACTCCCAAGAACTTCCCCTCGCCACTTTGCCCCTTTCTTGTCCCCTCGTCATCGTCCCGGGTACCAATGCGAAAGGGTACTAAGAACTATATGATGATTCCAAGAAATAATTTTGACTAGATAGTCTGTTTCTAATATTTACAGAGAAATTATGGTTGTCTAGCCAACTTAGCCCTGGAAAATACCGCTGTTGTTGTATGTTAGAAACTAGACTTCTATGTAGCATTTTAATGTATGATTTTTTAAGACATTTCTTTCCCCACCTTTCTCTTAACATTTTTTTTTTTAAGCTTACCTTCAAACTCTCATTAATCACACTTTTGTTCGACACAACTTTGTTTCCTGCGACTTTTTCAGCTTTTCAAACATTTCGTTAGTCAAACACTTCTGATGAAAGTATTTGCTCTTTGTGAACTGTGGATTATAAACGAGCATTAATTCAAATATAATATTTAAACAGTAAACATTTTAATCTTGTACTTGTCTGTAGTTACCCGTTGCGTGCGTGTGTTAACCCACATTATTATTTGGTTGGTACGTGCCGAAAATCACATGCAAGCGAAAAAATTGGAGAGTACTGAATGCTAAGTCAGATTACGCTAAAAATAAATTTAAAAAAAAAAGAACCGGGGATCTGTCTAGTGCTCTGCTAACAAATATAATCTCCCCTCCCTCCCTCCCTCCCATAACACCTCCTCTGACTTCTCATGAGATTCACTCCGCAGACCGGCCTTGGGACTGAAATATCTAGGACTATTTTAAGCATACAGCCGTGGTAAGAGGTACTAACAAATTTGTTAGGCATCATATGGAAATGAAAGGATTTGCAAAAGAAACCCAGAAGCTGTTCATGCAATAAAAAATAGACATTGCTAGGTCACGTGACAGATAAAAGACGATAGCGAACGCATGAAAAACAAACATGGAAGATTTTTAAATATCGCTACTCAGCACGTCGTTGAAAGAACATAAAATCGAGCTGGAACTATATGATTATCACTGCCATAAAAACCTTGACCATCTCAATGAATGCATTGTCATTAGCCGACTACTTCAGTCTACATTATGAGGGGTGGTAAAGCGTAGTCAGAGACGTGTTGTCTATCCACCCGCCACCGTTCCCAGTGATTCGCAACCGCTGTTGTGGTCCCCGCATGCGTTAAAGGGAAGTAACCAAACGCGAGCCATAACCAGAATGGATTTATGGTGGGCCGCGGATACAAGGGACTTAACTGTGTCTAGATTTATGCAACTTTTCGTGTTAACACTCTTCTAGAATGGCGCCACTCGAGACAAACAATGTTGGAAATATAAGCATGAAAGTAAAGCAAAGATGACTTTTAGACGATAATTATGTTAAAACAGAGAGAGGAAATGTCTTCCGGAGTCAGTCTGCCTGAAACGTTGGAAATCCCATGGTTAGATTCAATAAGGGAGACAAGATATACATGCACGGTACTCAGGAAATCCTATGATAAGACTCAGCCAGGTAGAAAAGATATACAGTATCATTACAGATTACTCTCTGGTAATATTCTCTTATATCAGTCCATGAAATTTAAAGTTTAGCTAAACATCGTCACCACCACCACCACCACCACCACCACCACCACCACCACCACCACCCCCCAAAAAAAAAGACCAAAAAAAAGCAAGAAAAAGCCCAAGCTAAAACAGACAAACAAGAAACCCAAATACAACCTAAAATAAAATAAGCAAATAAAACCCAATAAACAACCCCAAAATGTCTTCCGGCCATATACGATTAACAACAGACTGTGTAACTGGGATTAACACATTTGAATTAGTGTGAATGTAATGCTTTTCAAAAGTCTGAGAAATTCTAACTAATACTGTGCTTCATGTTTCTGATCCACACCAGTAATTGTTTACTTTGTTTGTATTGATGTTAGAATGTTTATAACATCTCAAGCGTGTCTATCACCTGTCAACTGCATCAATAAATAAGGTATCTGTCAGTTAATGTAAAGCAAGTGCCCTAACTAAGCATGTATTATTGAAAGTAGTGAATTACAATCATTAACGTACCTATTTGTTAACGCAACTTAAATACCATAATTAATTATTAATACATATGCTTATTTCATGTAACTGAACTGTCATTCGTAATCAAATTATCTGCAAACAGCAGTAGGGACGGGCAAATTTACTCCACCATATATATTAATTAACAGAAAGAAATGAACATTGCAATGTATTTACAAATTAAAATATAAATTTCTTATCATTACTTCAATAGGTATCTATCTATCTATCTATCTATCTATCTATCTATCTATCTATCTATCTATCTATCTATCTATCTATCTATCTATCTATCTATCTATCTATCTATCTATCTATCTATCTGTCTGTCTGTCTGTCTGTCTGTCTATCTATCTATCTATCTATCTATCTATCTATCTATCTATCTATCTATCTATCTATCTATCTATCTATCAGATAGGTAAGTAGGTAGGTAGACAGACAGACAGACAGACAATCCATCTATCTATCTATCTATCTACCTACTTACCTATCTATCTATCTATCTATCTGAAGAGCAAAAAATTTGTACTAAATATTTATTGAAATATATATAGATAGGTTGAAAACAGAAACACATAGACACACAAACACGTGTGTGTGTGTGTGTGTGTGTGTGTGTGTGTGTGTGTGTGTGTGTGTATGCTTTATTACCTATCATTATTTCTGTCTTTTCAGTGTACAGACATCTTATATTCATGCCCAGGGAAAGGGCGAACAAAATAGGTGAGAGAAAACAAAAGGTTACATACTGTTTGATGTGATAGACCACTATTGGTTGACTTGTTACTGCGTTTTAAAATGTTAGCATACCATCAGCAGACGTGAATGCTTTTAAAGTCAGGATGCCGTGAAACTCAAAATCAGGGTTTCCGATAGAGCTCTAAGCCAGGATTTAGAAGCCCTTTCTCGTTATTATAATAATCAATTTTGTAGGAAATACGATGCCCAGTGACTTGGAAAGTTACCTGATAATGAAATTGATTCAAGAATATTTTGTAGACGAGCTGTCGTACAGGATTTATTTTTTTGTGAGCTTTCTGATGAAATTTAATTCTTTCAAATCGTCGTACGGATTTACGGATTTATTTATTTGAGAGGTGTCCTGGAAAATTTCTTTTTTTTTCCAGCCGTAGAAAAGGTTTCTTTGTTTTCTGAGATGCACTATGAAATGTCATTGGATGAAGGTTAAAGAACACTATTCTTAGTTTGTATATAGAATACGATGGTAAAGAGACACCATTCCTAGTTTGTACATAGAATATGATGGTAAAGAGACACCATTCCTAGTTTGTACATAGAATATGATGGTAAAGAGACACTATTTCGAGTTTGTACATAGAATATGATGGTAAACTGGCAATAATATCGGTTTGCACATTGAATAAGGTGAGAAAAATACATTATTCCTAGTTTGAACCTTGAATATGCTGGTAAAAAGAAATTATTCCTAGTTCGCACATTGAATATGCTGGTAAAAAGAAATTATTCCTAGTTCGCACATTGAATATGCTGGTAAAAAGAAATTATTCCTAGTTCGCACATTGAATATGATGGTAAAAAGAAATTATTCCTAGTTCGCACATTGTATATGATGGTAAAAAGAAATTATTCCTAGTTCGCACATTGAATATGATGGTAAAAAGACAATAATACCAGTTTGCACTTTATATGATGGTAAAAAGACAATAATACCAGTTTGCACTTTATATGATGGTAAAAAGACAATAATACCAGTTTGCACTTTATATGATGGTAAAAAGACAATAATACCAGTTTGCACTTTATATGATGGTAAAAAGACAATAATACCAGTTTGCACTTTATATGACGGTAATCAAAACTATTCGTAATTTGCGATGTCTATATATATGTATGTAAAGACAAAAAGAAGAATAAAGATGTAAAATATGGAGAATGATTGAAAAAAAAAGAGAATGCTACTATCAAATACTAAGATACAGATCTGAACTATGACTTATTCTCTCATAACAGTATTTCGTCTATTTAGTTCAAATGAACAAATTGTGCACATATTTGTGATTATATAGTTAAATTTCACACACACACACAGACACACATATGAACACACAAACATACAGGCATACACATACAGCCACACTCAAACACTGGCGTGTATACATATATTATGCAATTAATTTTTAACACTTGTAATAATGTTATTTTAAGAAAATTTACCATTTCTCCCGTATTTGGAATGTTTTCACCATTGAATATCAGGTGCCGCCCTATCAGACTATTCGAAGGAGATGAACAGTGCAATTTGTTTCTCATTCAAACGCATTGAATGTTATTTCGACATTTACATGATGCTACTTTAACGTAAACATTTCTTATGCAGCTATTCAGCCATTCAAAGAATGTTTTTTTTAAAATATATTTTTCTCGTTCTGTATAGGCGTGTGTGTGTGTTTGTGTGCATGTGTTTGTATGTGTGTATGTGGGCGTGAATGTAGACATATATGGGTGTGTTTATGTGCGTCTCTTTGCCCCAAACAAATTCAAAAACAGCTTAGTTATAAAGAAACGAAGTTGAAAACCATTTCAAATCAATAAATCATTCCAAGATTAAAAATGTCGAGGGAAAAAGACAAAAATAACTAAATGAAGATGCGAAAGGGATCCGCTTGGCTAATATTGTGCGTAATTTATTCCTTGCAGACGCTTTGATAAAAAAAAAAAAATTAAAAGCAAAAGCAAACATGAAGAGCAAAATAAATGAATGTAAACTTAAATAAAAGTAACAACTCAGAGAAACATTATTTCCAAAAGGCGCCATAAATCCGACGCAACAAGAAGTTAGAGATCAAAATGACAAATATATCATTATCAGTCATCCACTTAATGTCAAGAAGTAAGCAAAAAGAAAAAAAAAGAAGATACTTCTTTGCTGATTATTTAGTTTAAAACAGCATCAACAACAACAGCAACAAACCCGCTTCATTTCATGTTATTTACCCTTCGAAAAAATTTAACAGATTATTTACACGTGCATATACGGTGTATATATGAATTAACTGAAATAACAGCTGCTTATTTCCCTTTGCAGATTGCAGCGCGCATGTCTCGGCCTCTGGTGGGACATCAAGCGGCGAATGGAAACATTTATGGTCTAGCTAACCTGGAGAAATGTCGTAATCCCCCCCCCCCATTCCGCTTTTGCATTTGTTGCCGTCTTTAAAAAAGAAAGAAATGATTTCAGAAAACCAAATACCCCCTCCCACACCGATAAACAACCCCTCATCCGTTCAAGAAAGAGAGAAAAAAGAAAAAGCCCTGCACGCTCCAATATATTTATTTAAAAAAAAATAAAAACCCACGTAAGTAAAAACTCAAAACAAACAAATAAACAAAAAAACCCCAGGAAAGTACTTCTCTTAACCAGTTAACTTTCAGTACCATTGTCAGTGAGCTTCTCAAAAGTAACCATTTAACCATTCGTTTCATCCACAGAATAATTTTGTTCACCACTTATAAAGAATTAAATGAATTCATATTCAAATGAATGGATTAATCCAAGCGCTTGGAAGGGTTAACTACTTCAGTTCAAAGTTTAATTCATTCATATAAGACAGGGAATTAATCCTTAGAATCCACTGGACTCACCGCAGTTTAAAATTCTCTCCCTTTATAAAATTGCCAAAGTAAATTGAAGGTGCAAAGCGTATGAATATGGGTCGATAATTTGAGTATATACATTGAATGAAACACTAAACAATATCCAAATTCTAGTGGAAATAATCTTTTCCTCAGACTGATTATTAAAACGTGAATATTTAAAATTTGCATCGATATTATAATGGAGAGTTGCGTCCCCTAATCCGCTTCAATTATAATAGTGGAATATAATTTTAGAGATGGATTTAGGTATCGCTGCTGTCTCACAACAACTCGCCGTGTTTATCGGCAAGGAGAAGCAACTATTTTGAAACTTCCGATAGTGACAGGTTGGCTAATGGATAATAAAAAATCCAAAGCAAGTTCGCACTAATTATCATAATTAATTATTGTTTTTAAAGCAAGTGCTACTTTAAACATGCATGCACAGTTTAGCCTACACATGTACAAACATAGGCGGCCACATAAGATCAAATAACTCTCTTATCACACAGACATACTCAAACACGAAGACACACAAACTAAACATACATATATGCATATTGCATCTTGTTTTATCGTAAAGCTTTTAAAATTCTTCTTTTGTCTGTAATCGGCTTTTTGAGTCCATAAATTTCGCCCGCGCTTCTGCTGTCAAAGATGACTGCAGTTATTTTTCTGACTGTAAGTGGCTGCAGGGACGTTTGGCTTTCCAATCGAACGCAGGACAACAAACACGGGAGACTCTAATTTCAAACTGTGTGAGGCTCGTACAACACCAAACATTCTTCTTCCAATCAGACAACACCAAACAGCAGTCCTCTTCTAATGCAAACAACAGTCTTCCTCCAGTGCAAACAACACCAAACAACAGCTCTATTCCAGTGCAGACAACACAAAACAACAGTCTTCCTCAAGTGCAGACACCAAACAACAGGTCTCTTCCAGTGCATACAACTCCAAAACAACAGTCCTCTTCTAGTGCAGACAACACCAAACAACAGTCTTCTTTCAGTGCAGACAACACCAAACAACAGTCCTCTACCAATGCAGACAACACCAAACAACAATCATCTGTGCAGACAACGCTAAACAGTCCTACCAGTGCAGACAATACCAAACAACAGTCCTCTACCAATGCAGACAACACCAAACAACAGTCATCTGTGCAGACAACGCTAAACAGTCCTACCAGTGCAAACAATACCAAACAATAGTCCAACTAGTGCCAACAATACCAAACAATAGTCCTACCAGTGCAGACAATACCAAACAACAGTCCCCTTCTAGTGCAGATAACATAAAACAGTCCTCTACCAGTGCAGAAAACACCAAACAGTCCTTCCTGTGCAGACAACATCAAACAACAGTTCTACCAGTGCAGACAACACCAAAAACAGACCTCTACCAGTGCAAACAACACCAAACTTCTTCCAGTGCAGACAACACCAAACAACACTCCTCTATCAGTGCGGACATCAAACAATAGTCCTACCAGTGCAGACAACACCAAACAGTCCTACTAGTGCTGACAACACCAAACAACAGTCCTCTACCAGTGCAGACAACATCAACATCAACCACACAAAGTTAATATGTACTTTACACGTGCGGCGGGGCGTCAGGCTAAACTCGCATGGTTGGCAAAAAGAAAAAAAGCACCCTCATCCTAAACCCAAACAGCACATAGACACATCGACAGTGTACGAACTTTACTCGTGTGAAACCACACACCTAACGAGTAAATTTTGTACTATATGCACCTCAGAGTTGTAAACAAATCGTAATACGGAGTAAAGGCGATTGACTCGTGTAAACAAATATGTAACATGCAGTATATGTGGGTAAAGGCGATTAACTCGTGTAAACAAATATGTAACATGCAGTATATGTGGGTAAAGGCGATTTATTCGTATAAACAAATACGCAACACGAAGTAAATATGACCAAAGCCGATCTATTACGTCAAAAAATATACACTACGCAGTAGCGTATATATGAACACTTGTGATTTGTTCAAGTTAAGACAACACTCAGCAAAAATGAGTAAAGGCGTTCTGTTCGTGTGAAGAAAAAACAAGACGGTATTACGCGTTTAAAACAATAGCTCATAATAAACACATCCCATAATAAGCTCTCTTTGCATGTAAATATGGAGTATGCAATTTATATTTCTAAAATATTAAACCTTTCTCGTAACTCCCTCCCCCTCTTATACCCCCCTACCCATTTCACATCTAATGTCTTTGTTAAATTATCAAACGAACTGGAAAAAAAGAATTTACTTGTGATAATTACTGTTCTGTTAACTTTTTCATTTTATAGCTCTACGTCATCCAGGTGCCTTTCAAAGTTTATTTATAATCCACTGTTACTAAATGACCACCTAAATGACTCATATTGTGGAGCAATGATTGATACTGAGATTAGTCGGGGATTATTTTAAATCGTCCGCTGTTTTGCAGAAGTGCGCATCAATCATCAGTGAGCGTCGCACACATCAATCGTTTACTATACTTTTGACATGTCCGTAACACTCCCATCCGATATCTGAAATTTATAATATAGTATAGAGTAATAAAATATTATCTGAACTATTTAATAGAATACCTCTTTTATAATAATAATGTTTATACGGTTTTTCTACTTTATTGGTGATTGGGTACGGGCGAACTTTTTCTGCCGGACAGAACTTCCTAAAAGTATGTAACTCTCTATCACTTTATCCGTTCGGAAATACGAAGGTATTTGAGGATACGATTTAAATATTTAATAATATTTACTTGTTAACGCTGGCATAATTACAATTACCAGCGAGTAATTTATTTGAATCTATTCTTCAACTGGTGTCCACTTTTGGTAAAATTAGTTTTAAAAAAAATGAAGAAATGAAGAAAAAATATCAATTTTACACGCCTCGCATGTAAATAACCAATGCATCATAAAACGACGAAAGAACATAAACCCCAAAGAAAACGTACTCCTGAGATGTGTAAAACGACGAAAGAACATAAACCCCAAAGATAACGTACTCCTGAGATATGTAAAACGACGAAAAAACATAAGTCCCAAAGATAACGTACTCCTGAGATATGTAAAACGACGAAAGAACAACAAACTGTTTTAGAAATCAGACGAAGAACAAGCAATTTGTTCATGCGCCAAAGACAGCTCACTAAGCTACCATATTCTAAGTCGACACAGCCAAGGTATTTGCCATCTTGTCTGCATCTCAAGCTTAGCTAACGGTTTGCTTTTTTGCATTCTTGTTGTGCAGATGCTAATTCCCTAATCCAATAAGACAGAAAAGTAAATAATAATAATGGTAAAATATTAAATTAAAAATGGTACAGTTAGGTGTTCCAAAGACTTTCCATTTGGCACTTGTCCCTAAAGGTGTCCTGCTGGTACCATGTAATAGACAGGTGCATTCCATTAGCCGTTAAAGCCATTATCGAAAGATTGTTTGCTGACAGTTCCGTTTTCAGTTTGTTTTTTAACGTAGCAATTTAAAAAGAAATCCTTCAAAATCAAAAGAACTCGCCCCACTATAGAATTTTTCTTTAAAGCGAAATAAAACTCCAGTTTGAAAAATTCACTTCCCGAATAAATAAAAGGATTTAATTTTAATTAAAAACTGTACCGGTTTGTCACGTGTTCTAAATTCTGCTATGAGTTATTAGATTAGGTGTTGAACATTAAAAAACTTACCTTTGGATTTAAGTTTATTCAACAGAGTTGAAAGTTAGAGAATGCTTACCTCAGGATTTAGATTTATACAATAGCGTTGAAAGATAATGAATACGTACTTTTTGGATTTAGATTTATTCAAGAAGGTTGAAAGTTAAAGAACACTTACCTTTGGATTTAGATTTATTAAAGAAGGTTGAAAGTTAAAGAACACATACCTTTGGATTTAGATTTATTAAAGAAGGTTGAAAGTTAAGGAACACTTACCTTTGGATTTAGATTTATTAAAGAAGGTTGAAAGTTAAAGAACACTTACCTTTGGATTTAGATTTATTAAAGAAGGTTGAAAGTTAAAGAACACATACCTTTGGATTTAGATTTTTTAAAAAGGTTAAAAGATAAAGAACACGTACTTTTTGGATTTAAATTTATTCAAGAAGGTTGAAAGATAGAGAACACGTACCTTTGGATTTAGATTTATTCAAGAAGGTTGAAGGATAAAGAACACGTACTTTTTGGATTTAGATTTATTAAAGAAGGTTGAGAGTTAAAGAACACATACCTTTGGATATAAATTTATTCAAGAAGGTTGAAAGTTAAAGAACCCTTATCTTTTGATTTAGATTAATTCAAGATAACTGAATATTTGAACAAATATTCACCTTTGGTTTTAGATATTTTCAAGAGCTTTGAACATTAATGAACACTTACCTTTGGATATAGATTAATTCGAGAGCGTTGAACATTAACGAACACTTACCTTTGGATATAGATTAATTCGAGAGCGTTGAACATTAATGAACACTTACCTTTGGATATAGATTAATTCGAGAGCGTTGAACATTAATGAACACTTACCTTTGGATATAGATTAATTCGAGAGCGTTGAACATTAATGAACACTTACCTTTGGATATAGATTAATTCGAGAGCGTTGAACATTAATGAACACTTACCTTTGGATATAGATTAATTCGAGAGCGTTGAACATTAATGAACACTTACCTTTCGATTAAGACATTCACGCAGTGGCGTAGCAAGTTTTCTTTTATGCCCTTGAACATAGCGGTGGTTCTCTTCGATTTCAAAAGCAAAAAAAAACCCAATGTTACATACAACATAGATGAATAGAGACTGCTTACTGCCAGTGTTACCCCCCCCACCCCCCGAACGCCGGGGCCTTTGTGCATTGCCTAGCCTGCACAACCCATTGCTACATCACTGACTACTACCGCTGCTACTTGCATGATACTACAACAACTACTAATAGTAATAAAGTGATATTGTGATATTAATACTATTACTACCACTAATACTACAGTGATACTGCTACTACTACTGCCAGTTGTACTACTATTGCTACTACAGTTAAACTACCACGGTGATACTACTACTACTACTACTACTACGAAACTATTACTGCTAGCACAGTGATACTATTAATACTACTGTTACTGCTACTACAGTGATACTTTACTACTAATAATAATTCAATGATACTAACATTACTACTACTACAATGATACTTTACTAGTAATATTTAATAATAATTCACTGATACTACCGGTCATGGCTAAGGGAAGTAATCATTTAAATTTATTTCTTATTGGATTTTTTATTTCCCTTGTTATCGGTCTCAAGAGCTTTTTTTATTTTTCCTGAATGAAAGGTAGTGTCTATACATGCACAGTCAGTGAGTTTGCGAGCATGTATATTCTGTTTAAGCATGTGTGGTATTTTAACTATAATGATTTATTTATTTACTTCGACAACTAGTTCATTATTTTAGGGTTAAATAGGAATGGTATTTAATCATTTTATACTCTTTAATGTGATTTTGAGATAGGAACTGTATTTAGTTACTCATTTCTTTTAGTGTAGTTGCGTCTTTAGACAGGTAAAAATGCGCCTACAAAATAGTGTTTACCGATTCTGAGATGCCCTTTTTTCTAACAGAGTGTGTGTATATGCAGCTAGAGAAAAGGTGCAAAGTTGTCAATGTTTTTCCTCGGCACTATAGCCTGTGACGAATTTTTGAGAATTTTAGTGAAAAGACCCTACGAATGTTTGCCTTTATGTTGGACTCTGTTTAGTGGTTTGAATTTCTAAATATTCAGTCTATTCGTGATTCAGGTGAGCGTGACCCCGAATCTTGTCTTTTAATGGATCAAACCCAGATGGCAGCTGTCATCAGGGTCCTGATGGAGTTGAAAGGACAGGGCCGGGCTTGGAGACAATATTCTCCATTACCCTTTCATTAAACATCTGGTCATCACCATTTGCGGTTTCGTCGCTCATCAGCGTGAAACACTTTCTACGTTTATCAACGAGAAAGGTCACCCATGTTCTTCAACCTGCATGCATGTAAGGTCACCCAGGTTCTTCAACCTGCTTGAGTGTATGCGTTCTACTTCCCGTCATAATCTGGGAGATCATTCATCGTTTTTGTTCCAGTCTTCACCGACGAAAATTGCTGTTTTATTTTTCTGAGGGAAAGCACATATACTCCGATTCAGCCACCATTTATGGACATCGTATTCATCATACTCTTTTGGACAGTTGTGAGTGTGGTAGTTAGTGTGCTTTTTAAGTTTCATCAGACGATATATACCTGTGAACATTCAAAGCCACCATTTTGCTGTAACGAATGCAAGCCCGACTGTGACAAATATAAAGCCTAATTATAACAAATACAAGACCTTGCTGTAACATATCGAAGGCCTCATTGTAGCAAATCCAAAATCTTGCTGTAGTAAAGCCAAGGCCTCATTGTACCAAATCCAAAACTTTACTGTAACAAACCCAAATACTTCATTGTAACAAATTCGATAGCATTGCTGCCTCTCGAAGGCCTCATTGTACCAATTCCAAAACGTTACTGTAACAAATCCAAATACTTCATTGTAACAAATTCGATAGCATTGCTGCCTCTCGAAGGCCTCATTGTACCAATTCCAAAACGTTACTGTACCAAATCCAAATACTTCATTGTAACAAATTCGACCTCTCGAAGGCCTCGTTGTAGCAATTCCAAAACATTATTCTAAAAGATGCAAGATCTCATTGTACCAAATCCAAGGCAATGATGTAACATATCCAGGGTCTCATTGTAAGAAATCCAAGGCCGTGCTAAACAAATCCAAAAGCATTGCTGTAACAATTTCAAACTCACATAGTATAACATTGAAACGGTAGCTCTCCAAAAGGAATTTCCAAAGTGTTATTGTTCGATTTGCAAGTCTGCATATTCTTTGGCATTAAAAGGCAATTATCTGTGACTAATGGATAAGAGGGTGTGTAAGAAATATGTTTTAAATTGCTTGCTGTAGAAGTATTTCAGACCGTTTTTAAACTTGTTTACCTTAAACGTGTCTGACTTATACATGTATGGAACACGTACAAATTATTTTAAAATAGATACATTTATTTGAGCACTGCACTTTTTGTCACAAGAAAAACACTCTAAAATTAAAACCATAGCCAGCAGTTGTGAAAGGGAGCGGCTTAGAGACTCGAGCTGTCAGATAAGTATTTCTCTTGCAATTAACTCCAAAGAATAAAGTTCTCTAACATCCTTTAAATCAGTTGAAGTATGTGGGTTTTGACAGTGAATCCCTAAATTCCAGAATTCCTGCTCGTTACATGGCACTTGACAGACAGACATCTTAGCAGACGAACGTTCTTTGCAGAACTTTGCCAGAAGAGATCCCACTGTTAAAAGAAATCTTGTTGACAGACGTGTGCGGAGACTCAGCAGAGAGACGTCCACAGTTGATATTAAGATGTAAATAAACATTTTATTTTCCTAACGCTAAGTCACTGGAGGTATATAAAATGCTTCTTTAACCCATTAGCTGTGACTCTGCTTCAATGACATATGATTGGTGCATTCATTCTAACGTGACAGGTATACAGCAACACTGTTATTGTTTGTTGCAGACGGTTTTAAGGAAAGTAAATATTTATGCGTATGTGTGTATGTGTGTGTGTGTGTGTGTGTGTGTGTGTGTGTGTGTGTGTGTCTGTGTGTGTGTGTGTGTGTGTGCATGTGTGTGTGTGTGCATGTGTTTGATTGAGTGAGAGAAGAGACAAAGGGAGAAGGAGAGAAAACGCTTACTGTACATTTACCAAAAAATAAAATCAAAACTGTGTATAACTAAAAATATTTTTAAAAAGCCAAACTCATCAGCAAATATCACTATGATTATTTTTCTTCCCGGTAATGAAATGGGTGAACTGATGCATATAGGGATTAACTTTATTCATTAACCCTTGTTTTGACTTCCTTTACTTCAGTGATTCCACACTTTAAACTTGTTTTGACTTCCTTTTACTTCAGTGATTCCACTCTTTAAACTTGTTTTGACTTCCTTTACTTCAGTGATTCCACACTTTAAACTTGTTTTGACTTCCTTTACTTCAGTAAACTTGTTTTGACTTCCTTTACTTCAGTGATTCCACACTTTAAACTTGTTTTGACTTCCTTTACTTCAGTAAACTTGTTTTGACTTCCTTTACTTCAGTAAACATGTTTTGACTTCCTTTACTTCAGTAAACTTGTTTTGATTTCCTTTACTTCAGTAAACTTGTTTTGACTTCCTTTACTTCAGTGATTCCACACTTTAAACTTGTTTTGACTTCCTTTACTTCAGTAAACTTGTTTTGACTTCCTTTACTTCAGTAAACTTGTTTTGACTTCCTTTACTTCAGTGATTCCACACTTTAAACTTGTTTTGACTTCCTTTACTTCAGTAAACTTGTTTTGATTTCCTTTACTTTACCGATTATTCTCCTTCAACTTGTTTGTCCTCGGAGTGTATTTAGTTTTTGTTATTTTACTTTCACATTCCTATGCGTTAATAACTCTACCCCACCAAAATAAACCAAACAAAAACAAAAAATAAACAACAAACAAACTGATCTCGTTCGACTGATTTATTTTTATCCTGGATTACATCGAACATTAAAGAAATGAATCTCTGTTTTTCCAGAAAAACACCCCCAAAACCCTTCACAGATGTATTTTCTTTTCGATTCTGCGGTAGCCAAATTTTGATAGACGGCTTTCTGCCTGAACTGACTCATAGTAAATGTTTATTTGATTTCTACCTAAATGTTGAATATCAATAAATTTATTTAACACTCTGATAAATATATTACAAAATACTAATAGTAAAATGAAATAAATATTTAATCCATTCATTAAATGAGTTAGACTAATAAAGTGATAAAATGCCATATTTTAAAATAAAAATATCAAATAAAATTTAATATTAAAATATATCATCAAAGTGAAAGACGTTTTACAAAAAACCTACAGTTTTACTATTTTTGTAGCAATGTTTAAAGATTTATCAAATTATACCCAACGACAAAATAACGGTAGTTTTATTATTTTTGTAGTAATGTGTAATAATACATAACCAACGAAATGTCATAAGGACAAAATAATGGAATTATTACATAAAACCTCAAAAATGCAGCAGGAGAAAAGTTAAAAAGAACTTTAATTTTAAGAAAACAAACTACTAAGAAACAGAAAATACCTGCATTAATTAAAAAATATAAAAGAACCTGTTATTAGAGAAAGAAAAACAAATAGACAAACTTATGTACACAACGAGAATTATGAACCTGTATACAATTAGAATTAAGAACCTGTATACAATTAGAATTAAGAACCTGTATACAATTAGAATTAAGAACAAGTATGCAATTATAATTAGGAACCCGTATACCATTAGAATTAAGAACATGCATACATTTAGAATTAAGAACTTGTAAACGACAAAAATTAAGAACTTGTATACAACGAGAATTAAGAACCTGTATACAACTAGAATTAAGAACCTGTTTACCAATAGAATTAAGAATATGCATAAAATTAGAATTAAGAACGTGTTTACAATTAAAATTAAGAATCTGTATATAATTAGAATTAAGAAAATGTATACTATTAGAATTAAGAATCAATATACAATTAAAACTAAGAGCCTGTATACAATTAGAATTTCAGAACTTGTATACGACGAATGGGGCAATGGGCAGATGTTCACCTCTGCACGGGATAAAGACGACCCCGCCCTCCACGAGACCTCTGCTGCCTTGCAGGTTAGGTTTTGGATAACCAAAGGTTAGGGTGCTGACCATAGTACCTGATTGGCGTATGAACTTCCTCACGGAGGTCACTGCCCAGGGCGGAGGAGTCTCAAGAAAGACTCAAGGCGAGCCACTAGTAATGTGGAATTTCGGCTGTGATCAACAACCTGGAGAGGGATGGCTCCACTAGGTTTATTTGCTCAAGACACACCACATGCAACGAACATGGTGTCGAATTTCTTGTAAACAAAGACATCGTAAACACTGTCATGAGTTGTTACCATTAGAATTAAGAACATGCATACAATGAGAATTAAGAATATGTATAAAACTAGAATTAAGAATCTGTATACAATTAGAATTAAAAAGAAATGCTTCGAGTACAAATAAATGACAAAATACTTCTTGTTTAATGAAAATATTTTAAAAATCTACAAGATGATATGAACATCTATGATATAACCATTTCGTTTTTAAATTACAAAATCTATTAAAATAACCAAATATAATTTCTTCCCTACATTTTAATAAATCTTCTTCTCTTAATAACCACAAAATAATAACAAAGCAGTATTAACAGAAAAATGCAAAATAGTATAATTCATTAAAGAAAATACAAGTAATAAATTTTGAGCATTTAAGAAAACCACCACTGTCATATTGAAATATGACAAGAAAGAATGGGTATCAGAAACGAAAAACATTGACAATGTAAGAAATAGTGTTCCAAAAAAGAAAGCAAATGGGGGAGGGGGAGAGAGACAGAGACAGACAGAGACAGAGAGAGAGATAGAGACAGAGTCAGACAGAGACAGAGAGAGAGATAGAGACAGAGTCAGAGACGAAGACAGAGAGACAGAGAGAGAGAGAGAGAGAGAGAGAGAGAGAGAGAGAGAGAGAGAGAGAGAGAGAGAGAGAGAGAGAGGGAGGGTTAACAAAAAGAACGTAACACAAGAAGTCACAACAAGTAAAATACTACAATAAAATTAAAATCAAACCACAAACACGAGAAAAATACCGATCACGGTTATTAGGTTAGCTAAGCTCTGGAAAGGCTCTCCAATCAAAACAATCAGAAAAGTGACGTAATTTTTATAGTCTGAAACCTGACACAGGGCCAGCAACTTGAACTGAAGTTGACGTGAAAACGAACTAATAGGTCGCGCGCCTACTAATCAAATTCCTGTTTACTAATCGAAGTCATGGCATGTGCTTCCACTGAATTAACCCCAACAGGGTCATGCCGATATGTTCACAAGTGATATTTATTAGGACGTACAGACCAGAAACAGCGGATTTAGGTTAAGGATTAAAGGAGCGAGATACGGATTAGAGATTTGAAAATAGCGGATTATAGGATTGAAAATAGCGGATTACAAGATAAAGGTCTTACTTAACAGGTGAGAAAAAATTTGGAAAGACTATTAACAAAAATATGAGACATTCCAAGCATTCTTGATGGAAGACGTATTCGAGGTGGGTAAAGAAAGAATTTACCTATTTACTGCAATGCATTTCGATTCACTTTTATTGGAATGGAAACACTGACTTATTCAGAACACACCACTTAACTTTTCCCGCTTCTAAGATATTCACTTATGAAAATATCGCCAAGAGTGCAAAGCAACTTGTTACCACCATCATCAACACCATTACTACACCACCATCAACACCAGCACTACACCACCATCACCACCTTTACTGCTTCCTAATTAGAATTCTTAATGCTTACATTCTCCAACATTCAACAGCAAAAATTAGTCTCCACTCAAGTTTTGTGTTTGAAGTGAATTTCGCAGCGCATCAAAGCATAGTTATTTGGAATTTCTATTTATAACTGTCGATTGATTGTACCGATCTTAGAATTTCGCTTTTCTCTGTTAGGGAGAATTAAACACCCCCCCCCCCACCCGCCACTTTTTACACAACAATGTAGTCTGAGGCAGGAAATTATGTTTTAGAGAGGAGAGAGATTTAGTGCCATGTGAAGAGGCAGTGAAGATATGAGCAGGCTCTGGCAGTTGACTTTTCACCAGCGAAATCAACATTTGTTGAAAGTGGACATTTAGCTAAAATCAATCAAGTCATCTATAATTTCTGGATGCAGTACTGCCTGGACAGCGCCTAATGCCCAACGCTTTTTCGATATTGAACAGCTAAGGGATGTATGGCTTGAGCCTGTAGCACACAATGATTCGTCATATCGCATGGAGTAGATAACATAATACCACATTGAGTACCCCTCACTGAATATACACTGAGTACACATTGAGCAGAGCAGACTGAGTACACCATAGTACACACAGAGCACAGCACACTGAGTACACCTCATTGAGCACGACTGAGTACACCTCACTGAGTACACACTGAGCAGAGCACACTGAGTACACCTCACTGAGTACACACTGAGCAGAGCACCCTGAGTACACCTCACCGAGTACCATGTCGAGCACTCTTCATTGAGTATACTCTGAGTACATCTCACTGAGAACGCATTGAGCACATCTCACAAACCATTAGAATCGATAATTTATGGAATTAATTTTCCTAGTGTCTGTCTTAAGTGACAAGTCAGTAGAAACCCTAGGTAGATTTACTATGAGGCAATTAGGTTAATACCAATTATACAACAGTAATGTCTTTAGAATTGGACACGGGATTATACCTGCGATGGCCGATATATGATCTATCTGAAGATTAGAATCTATCAGGTGAGAACTTTGTTTGAGAGAAATGTAACGGTCTTGACTACCTCCTGAATTTATCTTTGATATCTTATTCTTTAGATATCAAAGAAGTGATAATCATTTAGTTAAGGGATAAATGACCATCACCCACCCCCCCACAACCCCCCCAGCCCAATCTTAATCAAAACAGGCAAGGAAATAATAATTAGTATTTATTGTAAATTATTATTCTAGCACGGATGTAATGTTCTAGCTTTTCAGAATTTAATGATTCATTAATAGCAACAGTAAATGAATTATCTAGGAAGAAGACAAAACAATCATCCTTATATAGCTTATAGCAGTAAGCTTGTTGTCTCTTTGTTTTCGTAAAAGGTCATTCAAGTGCATTGATCACGAAACTATCATATTTGAATTTATTTTGCTATCAAAATGTTTATTAGAATTGTTCCATCTATACACAAGGAGAAATGTACACCTGTCTGGATCAACAGATGCAACAGTCTCCCGTGATTCTCTCCCTTTATTTGGCGTCGTTGTCAAATCAATATAACATAGACATGTCCATCGTATTATCTTAGTACATCCTTCCCTCGCTCTCTTCTTCCACGTCAGCACTGATTTCTGAGACCACTCTCAGCTGGTATTTGCACAAACCAGTGTTCCAAATAGAATGCTTGTTAAACTAGGATTTGTATACCTGTCTTTATACAATAGACTATTTTCCCATCCTCATGCCTTGATGGAGATTTAAATCCATTCAATCTCTAATCAAAGTTTTAAAGGAAACTAATAGTTAATTAATTTTACCATCAGTCTGTACACCAATAGCTAAATACATATTAATGAATAAATCCTTGCCATAAGAAGCTAGCAAGAAACTTCACGTTAATATTCATTCATCCTTCTTCCTCTCCATCGGATCTTTAATTATATAAATGACGTTATATTACATTTTATTTTAAATACTGCTTAATCAATATTAGTTAGAAATATGTTCATGCTTTCATTCCAGTAGAAAAAATATTTACTTGTGGGAATCAATTACAATACACCAATAATTATTTCGCTACAATATATTGTTTGTTTCAAAATTAAATACTCCTTCACATTTACATACTATAGGTATAGTACAACAGGAAAACAGACCAACTGCCAAACTAAACCCTTGGAATTATCTCTTGGCAGCAAAGGTATAAAGTGAGAAAACTTAAATTCACATTCCTCTTCGTCTCTTTGGAACAGGTGACTATTTAATGATTTGTACAAAATGGTACTATCATCAGAAATCTTTGGTCTTAGATTGCACTTCCGTAACAACGTAACAGACTCCTACAGTTCTTCCGGTGGCTGTTAGCTCTACCTGCCGATCCTTCCTAGCCATTCAGTAACTGTATTCAGGGAACGAAGATCAGTGTATAGAACTTGACACACCGGTCAAATGGAACTGACCGATATCTGCCCCATTGCTCTCTAACATCAGCTTTGCTCACGTCTTTTATTACAGTAATATACATTTGTTAATGCTCGCTTGCATTTCCTGGTTAGGACTGCTTGACCCACTGACAATAATATACATTTATTAATGATCGCTTGCATTCCCTGGTTAGGACTGCTTGACCCACTGACAATAATATCCGGTGTTCAAAGAGGCGTACATGAGTTCAAAAGTTCATAGCAAATAACTCAGATAATTATAATTAATTCTATATTCCCTGACAAATATCAATGAGAATCGTACACTATTTCATTATAAAATCAGCGTTTAGTAACTATATTTACTTCATTAACAAATTTCATTATAAAATCAGCGTTTAGTAACTATATTTACTTCATTAACAAATTTCATGGGAAAACTGTCACTTTTTGATATAAGATTAGTGTTTAGAAACTATATAATACTTAAGAAAAAATTTCAACAGAAATCTTTAATTTATTTTAGTAAAGATATTCTTCTTTGCGAAGAGAACAGCACATAAAAAACGACGCTGAAAACTTCAAGTAAGAAAGCTTTGGATGATCTTAACAACGTTTTGTCATTTGCAAGCCTAGCGACTTTTTAAGAGAGGAGCCTTTTTAGACCTAAAAACAAGATGTCATTGAGAGCCTTACAAATACTTTAAGAAAAATGTTTTAAGCATCATTAAAAAGAAATCAACAGAAACCTTACAATTCATCTGGACAATGTGCATACGGAAACCTAAACAAATTTCAGGATAATTTGCCTTAGAAATTTTACGAGATAATTTGCCTTAGAAATTTTACGAGATAATTTGCCATATAAACGTTAAAATACTTCACGATAAATTGCTTTTAAAACACTACTATACTTCAAATAATATTTATAATAAAAATAATTTGCCTTATAAATTTACATTTTTGTAAAGATAATTTGCCTAGGAAACTTTGCAGTACTTCACGGTAATTTGCCTTAGAAGCATTACAGAATACAGTATAATTTGTCTTAGAAACTTTCCAATATTTCAATTTAATTTGTCTTGGACATTTTACAGTACTTGCACGATAATTTGCCTTAGAAACATTACAGAAAGCAAGATTATTTGCCTTCTAAACTTTGCAATAACTCAAGATAATTTGCCTTCTAAACTTTACAATATTTCAAGATAATTTGCCTTGCAAACTTTATAATAAACTTTGCAATAACTCAAGATAATTTGGCTTCTAAACTTTGCAATATTTCAAGATAATTTGCCTTGCAAATTTTTATAATACTTCACGATAATTTGCCTTAGAAATATTATAGAACTCAAGATAATATTTCTTCTTAGGCTTACAATATTTCAAGATAATTTGCCTTGGCAACTATACTGTACTTCACGATAATTTGCCTTGGCAACTATACAGTACTTCAATGTAAGATTTCTAGATACCGCGCAATGCTTCCAAATTCAAACTTAGACGTAGACAGTAACCTTTCAACACCTGAAGTTATAATCAGTGTTTAGGAACTTAAAATATCCCAAGGTGCCTTGGAGAAACCTTATAATGCTTGAGATCAACTGTTTCTGATCGTTTAACCCGATAAACCGACCTCTGTACAGCTGCCTGTCACGGATCCTTCCACCCAACATCCAGCTGACATTAAGGGAATGCACAGGAGGCGCGCGCTATCCTACAAGACTTCCCGCCCACGTAGACTGGCAAGGTTCTTCTGAGTTTCTAAAATTACCTGTTTATTCAAATGTTGGTATACACGCACACTCAACGTACCCTTTAACCGAAAATTTTTGATGTCAACGTTTCAGCGCCGCACTAAGGGGAGACCACTGTTAATGAGGGCCATAGGTCCGCGCGGGCTGACAGGGAAAGAAAATTACCTACCAGTAAGTCAACCTGAGTAAAGAAAACGTTAGATTCCATTGCCCACACCTATCAACAACAACGTCAGTAACACAAAATCTAAATAAAGCTAATTAACTCCATCCTCCCCAGCGCACATACATAAACACAGTTTTTATTAGTAGAGACATATGCATAATAACAACCAGCACATTTTCAGTAATAAATTTTCAGTAATTAAAACCCAACAGTTGAGTCCAATCAAATTAACATACATACATATTTATATACCCTCATTTATATAAATATGCCTACAATTCTACCCCCTACGCGCAAGTTTTCCACCCCCTCACATATATATATAAAACCCTCTAGCACATAATTTATTAACAAACTCACGCACGCATGGATACTTACACACACATGCTTGCTCGCTCGCACACGCATGCTGTAAAAGAAATAAATTGATTGGTGCAGTAATGGAAGACCTTTGATGAGGTATTTAAGCTGTTGTCTCAAGGCTGGAAAAATAAAACAAGGCAGGAAAAAAAGAGAAAGAACGCAAATTGGTTCTGCAGATAAATGTTCAGTAATTGAAATGGAATGTAGCTGGATTGCGAGAGAGAGAAACGTCCGTTGGAAAGCTTTTGTAGTTGTTTAGTTGATGAATTGATCCAGTCTATCGCTGTAATTGTTAGCACTTAAATGTAAAAAAAAAATCCCAACCCCACTATCTATAGTGTGTGTTGTTGACACGGGTATAAGAATAAAACACACTTGGAAATTAACAAAATTATTTCAGTCTTTTACTGTATATATATATTGGAAGGAGAATTAACACAACTGACACGTAAAAAAGGAGAATTAACACAAGTGACACTTATGAATCACTGCACCATAGATACGTGGAAAGCAAGAAGAGTGAACAAAATTTCCCAATTAATTATTATATGACAAATATTTCAGGAACAATATACCTCCTTAAATCTGGAATATTAATTATTATATAACTGTATATTAATTTCAAGAAAAAAGTTTAATAGTAGGAATTTCTACGTTAGTCAATGTTCAAATGTAAGGGTCAAATAGGTCAAGTACAAATTAGGCTAGTTGTTGCTAGAACACCTATTGGAGTTTTACGTCATTATAGGGTTAAGGAAAAAAGAGATTTAACCAGGTGGCTTTGACTAACTGAATAGGTTTAGTGGTTACTGAAGTTATGATTGAACGTTAGGTAAGGATTAGGCAAGCGTTAGAGGAGACTTGGTTCTCCTTGGGAACCCATAGAACAGGATAGGAAGATTGATTGACAGATAAGAAAGTAGGTGGGACTTGAAAGTCAATTGATGACGAACAAGTGAGCACAAGCAATGACCAATCACAATGAAGGAGTATGGAATCTGGAATTTATATTAGGGCAAAATGTGTGTTGAACCTTCATTCTGCATTGCAGTGTGCTAGAATCCCCATTTTGATTATATTGGAGAGATGTTGGTGTATTTATAAATACAAAAATATGCTTAGATTATCAGCAAAGGTAAAATATCTTGTGTTTGCTAAAATCCTTTTAAGTTTCAGTTTATGTGGATGAGAACAAAGACAACTTTGTAGAATAACAGTGGTAATTTTATAATACCAGAGAAATAATGTTAAGAATCATAACAGTTAAGAATTGGAAAGGTACATATAGGTATAAATTATATAATGACCCTGTAAGAAAGCGTAAAGAAAAAGTTTCAGCTGAGCTGTATTGCTGATATACTGTAATATTTACTTCAAGCCAGCAGCCCCGCTGACAGAAATGAAAACAGATTAAATTTATAATGAACCCTTACTTAATGAATTCATCTACTTCAAAGACTGATAAGTAATGATTAAGAAGATAGAAAGACCGCCGATTGAACACATTTTATCTAAGAAGGAAATTTATTTTATTGCAATTAGAGCATGAGACAACTGTGTTCTTTGTTCCTCATTTCTTGTTTCTTCATTCTCCCTTTATGTTCTGCATTCATTCTTGCTTTATACTTCCCTAATCCTTGTCTAATCGTGCTTCATACTTCCATAATCCTTGTCTACTCTTGCTTCATACTTCCATAATCTTTGTCTACTCTTGCTTTATACTTCCCCAATCCTTATCTACTCTTGCTTTATACTTCCCTAATCCTTGCCTACTCTTGCTTCATACTTCCATAATCCTTGCCTACTCTTGCTTTATACTTCCCCAATCCTTATCTACTCTTGCTTTATACTTCCCTAATCCTTGTCTACTCTTGCTTCATACTTCCCTATCCCTTGTTTACTCTTTCTTCATACTTCTCTAATCCTTGTCTATTCTTGCTTCATACTTCCCCAATCTTTGTCTACCCTTGCTTCATACTTCCCTAATCTTTGTTTACTCTTGCTTCATACTTCCCTAATCCTTGTCTACTCTTGATTTATACTTCCCTAATCTTTGTTTATTCTTGTTTCATACTTCCCTAATCTTTTTTGTTTACTCTTGTTTCATACTTATCTAATCTTTGTTTGCTCTTGTTTCATACTTACTAATCTTTGTTTACTCTTGTTTCATTCTTACCTAATCTTTGTTTACTCTTGTTTCATACTTACCTAATCTTTGTTTACTCTTGCTTCATACTTACCTAATCTTTGTTTACTCTTGTTTCATACTTATCTAATCTGTGTTTACTCTTGTTTCATACTTACCTAATCTTTTTTAACTCATGTTTCATATTTATCTAATCTTTGTTTACTCTTGCTTCATAATTAGCTATTCTTTGTTTCTTATATTCCTTATTATCACCAATCAACGAAGCCACTGAAGTGGAAACGACCTAATGCTCTGAGTACTTGTGATCAGTGAACAGGAGAAACACATCTGTGCACAGTCGTCATGTATTTTGGTTGACTGTCTTGTTTTTCTTTTTCTCTTTCTGTGTTGTAAATATCCTGCATGTTTGTTTTTATTCATTACTTATATTGAAATAACAAAGGAGTTGAACTTAGTGTAATAGAATATAGAAAGACGTGTCTAGGAGAATATCACACACACAACACACATGCTGTCAAATATCATACATACAATTTCATCAGTAGTATTGCTTACATACAAAATGTATTTTTTTCAGACAGTAGTACAAAATGTATCTTTTTTAATGATTCAGACAGAAGTGTTGCTATGGGATTGCTTACTTTTCAGAATGTGTGGATCAGAGGAGGGATTTCTCTGGAAGCACCGATTTTCACGGACGTGCTGGATCAGGCCATGGCAGCTCTTGGCTGTCCCACCCCCTTCCCGATACTATTTCCTCCCTCCCTTCCAGGCAGATCTAAGATGTAATAGAAACACAATATAAGAATTCACTGTTTGTAAAATGTCTGAAATTATGTCATAATATCTGCGTTGTTGCAAAAGGAATTACGTCTTATTATTCGATGACGTCAGAAGGAACGAGAAATTTAAATGACCCAGGAGAAGAGGACATTTCCCCCCGTATATTTCCAGATCTCTATTACTGGAGTATTTTCTGCATACCCTCGGAACGATACTATAAATATGCAGCAAAGCTGAGGAGAAAAGAGTCAGGAAAGGTCACTGATATCAATTCCGTGAATTTAACTTGTGATTTGGGCAATTTGATTCTCCATTATTCTTCATTTAGTACTTACGCGCTAGCCGCACTGGCACGATTTGGATTCTAAGGTTACTTCCCTTTTGTTGCAATAACTAGGACAAATAGAAGCTTGCTCATCTGCGGTCCTTGTCACAAATACGTGACACAAAGGCACATTTTTCGTCAATAAATGGAGTGTCTGTTTAGTGTGGACTCTCTCTAATCGATCGTATTCATCACGTCCAGTAGTATGCTTCCCAACAAGCCCTTAAAGAAATCTGTAAAGAAATAAATATGCACATACAGAATAAATGAAAGAGTAAGTAAATAGAAATAATAAATGTTCTTAAACAATAAATGAACAGAAATATTAAATTTGCAAGAAACAATAAATATACATAAAGAATAGAGACAGAAAGAGAAAGAACAAATGTGCAGATAGAATGAATGTGCAAAAAAATAATACTGAACAAAAAGAATAAATATATAAAAAGAATACATAAACACAAGGAATATACGTGCAAAAGGAATATGAATAGAAATAATAATTTACAGAAAGAATACATATACAGAAAAGACAAATGAACAGAAAAATAAATGTATAGAAAAAATAAATAGAGAGAAGAAATGAACAGACAGAATGAATTAACTAAAATAGTAAAAATAAAATAAAAATCCAGAGAATTTTTCAATTCTCCATCATCAACAAACCAACACCAACCCCCAAACCAAACCAAATCCCCAAGCAAGCAAGCAATCAAGTAAACAAATAATAACTCCCCCCCAGACTCTCCCCCAAAAATATCTGTAAAGACTGGAAAAAGAAATACAATTAAATAACAACACCTCAACCACAATTCCATATTTAGTCCTCTCCGAACTTCTTTCCCATCCCATGAAAACAGAAATATTTAAAAATCCTTAACAATAACAGCTCATTAAAAATTCCGATCAATGTGCGACATTAATGAATACTCAAGTTTTCAAGTTTAGCAAACTTTAAGTGTAGATATCTTCTTGTGTTATCTACACTTAAAGTTTGCTAAACTTGAAAACTGTTTGAAAGAGGAATAATCGCTAACAAAACGTTGTAAGTCAGAAATTACATGACAGCTTTTTCACCAGTGTCCTGACGTCGACAGGAGAATAACAAGAAAGACAAACAAACGAATATTAATATTATTGAAATTTATTTGTTCATTCGTCACTTTTGACCTCCACAAACCATAAAAGACCCCCTCCCATATCTAATAAACATACTTTACAATAACAACAACAAGAAGAAAAACCTCATCTAAACCTCATTCACTCATGTAGTCACTCAAAAACTTTCCAGTCAACCATCCAATCAATGTAAAATTGCAAACAAGCTAGAAATACCCCCCACCACCAAAAAAATAAAAATAAATCCTCCTTTTGTAAAAATAACAACAAATGAAACGAACTGTAAAAAGAATCTGTGTGCACACTTGGAACAAGTCTGAACGAATGTTATGTCATAAAGGGTAAAATTACCTATCTCATCTGACTTCCCTGGATTTGCACATCCCGCTTTATTGTTTGCAAAACATTAACAGGCCAAAAATAACATCATAATCACCAACATTGAGAGCAACAAGAGAATCAAGAGCGAAACAAAGCAACTACAAACACAATCAACTAAAATAGAGATTAAATTTAAACAGAATTTATTTTGTTCAGGTACGCATAAGAAAGGAAACACACACACACACACACACACAAATCATCCATCCACTCAAAACGAAAACATTCCAACACTCCCTCCCACACTTAATTAATACACTCCCTCCCATCTAATCCCTCTAAAATATTTTACGATGACGTAAATAACTTCCAATTAAAACAACACTACAGAAATCTCTCTCCTTTATTTTTCACGATATAAGCGACATAAGATTTGTTTGAAATAGTTAAAAAAAAAATCCATCTTGGAGCTTGCAGTCTTGGTGTACGTGCGCAGAATGGAGAAACCTGCCTTTATGTCACTGTGAACAACCGTCGTTATGTCAAGGCCCGGATCTTACATGCGCATGCGCCGCATGCATCCACCCACATGTCTGAATCAAGTTGTCATTTGTGGCTGAGACATAAAGAGTTTCGTCCAGGTGTTCATTAACGAGAAACTCGATTGTTGTTGACTGAAATGCAAGCGAAGTGCAAAGTGTACATGTTGTTAACTTTCAGTTTAGTTGAAACTAATTAAATCAGTTTTCACTGCGAAAAGCGGAAGTTATTCTAAATAATTACGCGTAATATATATTATGTTCACAGGCAAAACTATTTTTGCTGGCTTTTACACTTAACTGTACCTAGTTAATTGACAACTGTTGAAGACGCTTAACCAGAATAACCAGATAACTCTTATGTCTTTTGATGTACTATTTATGCAAAAAGTATGAAGAACCACGTGCGTGCGTTTTAGTTTTATGTGACAATTAAATATTGCATTGTTCCTTCCAGAGCACCCAAAGAGCGCAAACTATTCTTTTGTCTTTAATGTTACGCTTCGCTTCCTATAACTCATAATTAAAAAAAAAAACTCTACAGACAAGATGCACCACTGCTTGCTAATCAAGAGTTGTGTATGCTTTTGTAAAAAAAAAAAACAGTGTTCAGTGAAATGTATTGGAATTTTGTTTTCACTTGTTAGTAGTTGCATACCTGCATTATGTGACGTCACTTCTATCAGTTTTGAACTATCAAGTCTCATGCTTTCATGTCAGAACATTTTAAATTTAAATACGTGTATGTAATCTAGATATATTGATTACAGATGACATCTGTTTAGGGATGACACATGCTTGCTTGCAAGTAAAGAAGAGCTGTATATAGATGGGAAGTTTAGATTACAGTTTTTCTACGCACACAAATTTCATAGACGACAGCTGGTTATGAATGTTTTGCTTCGAAATCTTCTTCCATCTTGCAGGAAGTGCACACAGAAAAAAGCTTATGACAGGCTAACATTTCAGCAGCCCACCACAAGAAGAAAAACCATAAAATGGTGTTGTTACAAGGATAACATTTAAGCAGCCGAACACTAGAAAAGTCTTAAGGTTAATATTTCAGCAGTCCAATACAAAACAAAAAGAGCCTTAGCGATGTTTTTAAGGCTAATATTTTAGCAGCCCAACAAAAAAAAAAGAGCCTTGACGATGTTGTACAGGCTAATATTTCAGCAGCCCAAAAGTAGGAAAAAGGTCTTAAGATGATGTTGTTGCAGGCTAACATTTAAGCAACCCAACTTAAGAAAAATGTCTTAAGACGGTGCTGTTACAGGCTAACATTTCAGTAGCACGCCGACACTAAAACAAAAAACCGTAAGACGGTGTTCTTACAAGCGAACATTTAAGCAACCCAACACTAGACAAAAGCCTTAAAATGGTTTTGTTACAGGCTAATATTTAAGCAGCCGAACAAAGGGATAAAGCTAAAAGACAGTGTTGTTACAGGCTAATATTTAGCAACCCTAAACTAGAAAAAAGCTATAAGACAGTGTTGTTACAGGCTAATGTTTAGCAACCCAAGACTTGAAAAAAGCTACAAGACAATGTTGCTACAGGCTAATGTTTATCAGCCCAACATTTGAAAAAAGCATTAAGACAGCGTTGTTACAGGCTAGTATTTACGCAACCCCACACAAGGAAAAACCTTACAGGCTAACATTTAAGCAGTCCAATATATGAAAAAAGCTTTAAGATGATATTGTTATATAAGCAGCCCAACACATGAAAAAAGCCTTAAGACGGTGTTGTCACATGCTAACAATTAGGCAGCCCAACATACGAAAAAGACTTTAAAGACTAAGTGAAATGGAATCTAGGTCAAACATAGTTTGTGAACAAGATTTGCCCGATACTAAGACACACAATCCCAAGCCCTTGGGGTGAAAGCAAACAGAAGTGACGTCATGAATGGGGGTCAAATGGCCGCCAATGTAATTTTCTCTGGTACACCGTATGACTTTTATCCAATTCGTACTGATGACAACGAAAGCTCATCTGATAGTAGTTCGCATACCATTTTAATGATGTTGGAGATACCGAGGAAACAATGACCGATGATGACCATGTCTGGTAAGTTATTTTTCTGATAATACATAGTAACCGCACTACATGCCATACGTTTGTAGCCATCGTTAAGTATCTAGACATATTTCTAACTATTATTAAAGTGAGTTATGTATGATAATTATATGAATGATGAACACATTTTAAATACAGTTTTGTAATTGTCTATCTATCTATCTATCTATCTATCTATCTATCTATCTATCTATCTATCTATCTATCTATCTATCTATCTATCTATCTATCTATCTATCTATCTATCTATCTATCTATCTATCTATCTATCTATCCATCCATCCATCTATCTATCTATCTATGTCTGTCTGTCTGTCTGTCTGTCTATCTAAATATCTACCTGACTGTCTGTCTGTCTGTCTGTCTATCTATCTATCTATCTATCTATCTCTCTATCTATCTATGTCTGTCTCTCCGTTCGTCCCTCTTCCCGCCCATTCGGATCACGCGTTGGCACTAATTCTATACTTATCCATTTAAACTAGACAACAATTTATACAGAAATGTGCATCTTCCAACCATATAAAGACTAAAAGAAAGAAGAAAAACAGTTGACAACCTGACTGAATACCCCCGAAATAAATTTAGAATGTTTTTATCATTAAAGAGTTGGTGTCCAAAAGGGTAAATGTGTTCATTGCCAAAATTCTAAGAAGATTTGCTTTTTATGTTCATTTATTTTGGCACTGCAGTTTCAGTATGGCCGAAAGTTTTAACAGTTACGACCTGCAATGGTGAGCAAGTCTTTGGTTGGTTGGCACTAATCCCACAAACACAGTGCGAATAGAGGCCCGATGACCGTGCTCAGCCCACCGCCATCTTGAAGACTGCACACACATTTAAAAAAAATTGATTGCTAGTAAAGAGCATAATTTAATTAAGAGGAGATTAATAAATTTCCTTGTAGTGCACAAATTTCATATTCAAAACTTTACATAATCTTCATCGTTTTAAAGATCTGAATGTGTGTGTGTACGTAAAGAGTATGTGTGTGATTGTATGCATATAGGTATATGCGTAGGAAACAAACAAACAAGTTTTTAGCAGCAATAAAAATCACCAAGCATGCAAAATAAACAAAATTCCCAACAAATTAGCATTAGCACATAACTAAGCATACTGACAAAAAAATAAAATATGACCAAAAACAATAATAAACCACAACTAAATCTAACCCAGAATTACAGAACAATTCATCCAACCAACGAATCAATGAAACCCACATATCAATTATTGTTTTATTACTAGTTCAGTTTTTCGACTGAACACTTAAAATAACAACTTACAGATGTTTGCATTCATGAAGCAATTTCGAGAGAGAAAACATGTGGAAACGACAGTGACACATCTCCTTGACAATTATTGATGACAAATCATCTAAAGTTAGTATAATAATCAAAATTGTAATGTAATATCTTCATTTCGCAGGATTATCTTAAACAAAAGTATTCTTTACAATTTCAACTCCATACACACATCAACCCAACCCACTCCACCATCCCAGATCTCCGCACGCACTAATACACACGTACACCTCCATCTACATCCAAACACAGAAAAATCAACAGCAACCTCAACCCGCACCCCTCGTCTCCATAATGAAACAAAGAACGTTAACTGTTGGGTAAAACACTAATACATTCGCGGACACAAGAAACTGCCTAAAACTGCCACACTTATACGGAGACAAAAGAACATTATTTATTTAGTAAAACATTGACATTTGTGCACTCAAGAACTATCTATAACCACTAAACGTATATGGGAACAAAGATTCCAAGAGAAAAGTTTACAGTCATGCACAAACATTGCGACCTAGCCATTTAGTTTTGTCAAAGACGTATTAGCACAGGCATAAAATTACCCTAATAATCTCTCAGAATTTCACTTACTCTGTATCTGTGTGTGTGTGTGTGTGTGTGTGTGTGTGTGTGTGTGTGTGTGTGTGTGTGTGTGTGTGTATACGGTTGTATGCGTATAAGAATGCGGTATGTGTACGTGCGTAAGAAATGCCAGGAATCACTAGAGGTACTTGGGTTTCCGTGCTGTCTTCTGCTGAGGCATGTCTACCAGACGTTGCCTATGCACAACATAGCTAGATACATTTAATATGCATCAAATCCGCTATTTTTGTTTGCAGCCACATCGTCGGCCAGGGGGAGCCACTTATTTCTCTTCCAGTCTGGGATGTTATTATACAACCCCCACCCACCCACATAACTACCTGACATTACTAAACTTGGAGCAAGTTGTCCCTGATTCAAGACAAGTATATACCTAGCTGCAACGTTTGGCAACTGGCATCAGGCACAACCAGAAACATAAACAGAATTCCGCCACTTCTGTTTATTATTTAGATGTTAACAAAGTCTCGAGTTTTCATAATTCTGGTGTTAAGCAGTCTGGAGCTTCCTTTACCCTTATTTCAGGCAGCTTCCATTAAACACTTTGTGCCAGCTTAAGAATTTCAGTATTTGAAACGAATCTTAAGTGGAACTATACGATAAGCAAATGTTAATCTTTGAAAAATAAAATGTATATGAAATGTTTCAACACAACTTTTAAAACATAAGCAAAAGCCACACATCTCCCCGACCCCTCAACATCACATGCTTTAATTTATGTAAATGTAGTTTGATGCCCGAGCTAACAAAGAGCCTACTGCTGAACTAATGGACTAATCAGAGTAACCTTGCTGAAATTTCGATGAAATAGTTGAAATGCTAAGTACAAAATTTTCAAAGATGAAAGCACACCTCCCTCCCCTCCCCAATATAATTGGAATAACTTTTTACGTTGTTATAATTTTTAGAATTAAAGTATTCGCCCTTTGTAATATTCATTTTCACATTCGCACATATTTTTCACACCAAGGAAATGAACGATTTACAGGGAGATAATTTATGATCGGTTACGTTTAAAGAACTGGTACTGTTAGTACCAGACAATGAATCATCCATCATTATAAATCGGCGTTGACTCATAGTATTCCAGTGTATGAGAGTGACTTGACTACTACGCACGTTGATTACCATTTGTCTTCTATTTTGGAAACAAATGAACATTTCATGACACTTTCATTTTCATTTCAGAATTATATTCACTTTCAGCTTGGAGTGACATGACGTCCTCTGAAGTAATTTTATCCTTTAAGATTAAAGGATCGAACTGCTGGAACTTAGGATTAAGGAATACCGCCCTTTGTTTTTTTCTAGTTCAAAGTGCCGCTATTTACTTTGTCCGGAGTCCGCGCCTAGCTTTGCAGTAGTTACATAAGCGCCTTTGTAATAAATTAACCAATGTACTGTAGGTCAACCCACAGTCCGTATCTAGATAGTTAGAACTATAATGCTATGTAACAGACTGACCACCTGTCAACCCATGACGTATGTATCTGGATCTCCCATAGTTCGGAAGTGGTCCACATCGGCGCTTTATTACATTACGGACAAAAACTGCCCCTCAAATGTATGCCGGCCGAGCTTATAAGCCAGAATTAACTAAATTTTGTAATATTTAGAGTAATACTTCTTGCTAGTTATTATTATTCTCTATTAAATGGTATGAAATTTGTCAGCCTGTTTTTGCTTTTCTCTAATGATGGACGATATGCGTAAATGCATTTATATATGTAAGTCAATTTTAGATTCAGCAAAGAACTTTCGAGGAGGTGTCAAAGGGTTAGCCAAGAAACGGCAACAGAAAACCCCCAAAACATTGCCTTAGCTTGCCACCTAAGTCACAAGTACATTTAGCAGTGACTGCAACTGAAAGATCTGTCGCTGACCGCCTATCACCAGGCTTACTGTCAATCGGATCCACAGGTCAGCCACTCAATCTACTTTCATAGACTCAGCCAAGTCTGCAGAATCGCAGTTTTACAGACTCAGTCACGCCTATACAAAGTGACACTTTATCAAACTCATTTAAGACTATAGAGCCAGTATCATTTTTACAGATTCTCTCGTCTACAGAGAGTGGCACTTTTAACAAACTCATGCAAGTCCACAGAGAGTGGCACTTTTAACAAACTCATGCAAGTCCACAGAGAGTGGCACTTTTAACAAACTCATGCAAGTCTACAGAGAGTGGCACTTTAACAAACTCAGCTAAGACTAAAGATGTGGTATTTTTTTTTTTACAAACTCAGCTAAGACTATAACACTAGAAGGGGCATTTTTACAGCCTCAGCTAAGACTATGGATCTAGAGTGGTACTTTTACAAACTCAGCTAAGACTATAAATCCAGAGTGGAAATTTTACAGATTCAGTCAAGTCTACACAACTAAGATCTAGAGTGGCACTTTTACAAACTCAACTAAGACTAAAGATCTAGAGTGGCACTTCTACAAACTCAACTAAGACTATAGATCTAGAGTGGTATTTTTTTACAAACTCAGCCAAGACTATAATAGAGGGGCACTTTTACAGTCTCAGCTAAGACTATAGATCTAGAGTGGCACTTCTACAAACTCAACTAAGACTAGATCTAGAGTGGTACTTTTACAAACTCAGCTAAGACTATAGATCTAGAGTGGTACTTCTACAAACTCAGCTAAGACCAGAGATCTAGAGTGGCACTTTTACAGATTTAGTCAAATCTACACAGAGTGGTACTTCTACAAACTCAACTAAGACTAGATCTAAAATGGCAAAAATTGCTGCTATTATTTCTACCAGACACTCGTATTTCATACTCACTCGCCGTGTAGTCGATGATGATGTAAGTTTAAATTATTAATAACTTTCCCAGTAATTGCTTCTACAGAATCTCTTGTAATCGCTTTATTTCCATGTCTTATTTGTACTATTGTCTGTCTGGGAACGGATGTGAATTTGTAAAAGCCTAAGTAATTTTCGGACTATTTGTTCAGATTCTATAAAGTATCCGACAACTAATAATGTATGGTGAGATTTGTACAGAGGACCTGTGGAGATAATTACTTGATAACATTATTAATTAATGAAATAACACATATCCCTCCTGTCCTTCAGCGTCACACCTGGCCTGTCACTCCATTCATTTCAGTGTGTGCTGCGAATAATTAAGAATTATTAATTCATTTTTGGTCGGCGCAGAATGATGAACATCCGAACACAGCAATTACGCTATTCGTCCAGTTAGGGTCAACCTTTATAAAAGGGGAACTCATTATGCCGCGCAGTTAAATCATCTGATCAAAGCCTAGCATCTCTTTGATTTGGACGTACGAACATTGGCGCTTCATAGAAAATTGATATATTAGGTGGTTGCAGAGTTATCATTTGATCATTGTCTGTCGTTTAATTGTTTGAGCCTATCTTTGAAGACCGTTGTTTAAGTAGATCTGCACGGATTTATCTCCATTTTTGTTGCTTTAGTCATTGTGCGCACATTTGTGATCATCTTTCGAACACTGTTTCTTAATTTTAAATTGGCTCAGTGGTAAGAATCATTGAAGACAGATGCTAAAATTTGACTTGGGAAGATTTTTATTTTATTTGAATGATGTAACAAAACAATACCTGAATGAATATTCAGCCTTTAGACACTCAGTTATACTCGTGCTATATTGACAGGCTGTCCTGTATTTTCATAGAAGTGAGTCTCGTGAGAATTTCAAGTCTCTGTTTGTATTATGATCACAATGACCGATTTCTAATCAGTAGGATCATAATGAATATCTCCTGAACAACTTGTCGTTTTCTGTTTTTAGATAAGCAACATGGACATTTGACAACCTGCAGGTTTTAGATAAGCAACATGGGCATTTGACAACTTTCTTCTAGCTTAATTTCCATTTTTAAATCACAATTAACTCATTCGTGGTCATGCAACTAGCTGAGTGGCAAGCAATCAGACTGAATTTTACAAAATATCTCCACACACTCAAGCAACTAGAAAATTTTAAATCTAGTTACCTAAAATGCACAATCACTGTTACCAATACAATCTCCACACATCAATAATGCAATCACTACAATATGCAATCAGTAATTATAAATCAAAAGGTTATTAAAAAATTCAAAAGTGAAAAATGGATAGGCAAAGCAAGACAGTTCTAGATAGTTTTATAAAATAATGAGTGAGATAAGCCTGCTTTCTAAATGTCTCTTCCATTAGTCAAATGTATCTCTTTCTAGCTCTGTTTAGTCTAGGATTTTCCGTTAAGTTCTTAGCTCAAAAAAATCTTTCAACAATATCCACATTTACCAATTTCAACACAATGTCAATTTTGAACACATTTGTACTCATCCCGAGACAGTAAATTAATTCATCATCAAGCTAACAGCTGCCTTTCTTGAATGGACTGGACTTCTTGCCACACCAAATTCAAAGTGATTATACAACAGAATTTTCTACAGGAGGTAAACGTTTTGATCTCAGCCCATTGGCTGGTCTCCTCTTAGTAAA